>CM072774.1:21887500-22512500 GCA_036936925.1 Cenchrus fungigraminus | reverse complement strand
CAGAAGGCCGCAACAATGTGCGCACTTGTTGGACTCGACCCAACCAAAACGGGCCCACCCTAATCAAATTTCAAATGAAAAAACTACAATTGGGCCCAACAAAATCTTTTTTGGGCTATATGAACAACGCCAGCCTACAGGAACAGTTTTGGGCTCAACCCAGCTACAAACGGGCCAAATTCGTTTTATGACGCATACGATTTGTCACAATTGGCCTATCACATCGGATGCTACATCAGATTCTGTCCAGCGTGGCAAAGCTGCAGGAACGAAGTTATGGCGCATTGTATAGACGAATTTCCACGCGTCATGAAACTCATGACGCCGGGAAATAAGGTCTCGTCATTAATCGCGGTTTGTGACGCTCGATTAATGACGGAGCGTTTTCGTAACAACCGGCATCATTAATCGCGGTTTATGACGAGAAACAGCCTTTTTTTACGTCACTAGTCGGCGTTTTTCTTATAGTGTGTGGAGGCAGTGCTCGGTGTTGTGGCCCCAGAACCTAGATGGAGAGGAGGCGGACAGGAGCGGCCATCAGCGGAAAGCGAGAGGTGGGGGATGGGGGTGGCCGGAGGCTGCCAACGGGCGCCGGCGCCATCCGTGGGGGCGCGTGATAGAGGGTGGCCTCGTCGCCCCTTCTGTATCGGCGGCGTAGCAGAGTCGTGGGGGAGGGAGCACGGGGAAAAGGTTTGGGGGGGGGGGGTTGCCCGGTTGGGACGGCGGGTTGGATTTTCTTCCTTTCTTTTCAACGAGGAGCAAAAAAAGGCGCCAGTAAAAACCGGGTCTAAATAAAATGGTGTGGCGGCAAAGTGCAAAGTTGGGTGATGAGGTCAATTTTTCTGTGAGGGACACCGGGAACCGACAGAATTATTCTAATTTCTCTGTGTGTCGTGACGTACCGACAGAAAAATTCAATTTTCTTGTGTATCTTCGTGTTCCCAACAGAAAAATTGGTGTGCACACAGAATAAAAGTGGTTTCCAGTAGTGAAAGTTCGCACCTTTTCCTGGATTTATTCCGGGATTTTCCGGCGTTATGCGTTAAGTGGTAAGCGACGTTCCCGTCGACGACGAGGCACCAGTGGTGACTTCGAGAATCTCCAGATCTGCCGGTGCTCAGTCCTTCGGAGGTGCTCATAGGGGTAGGGTTTGCGTACGTGTATTCATAGGGGTGAGTGTGCGTGCGTGTTGTGAGCGTCTACGTTGTACTGTGTAACTCAAAAAAAAAAGTTCATGCCTATATTTATCATAATAAAAACCACGAGGATCCTGCAAGGTTTGTAATAGCTCATTTTTTACAAGGAACCAGTAGATTTTATCCATCGCTACATTAAAGATATATTGACTAAATTAGCTATTGAAGCTCGTGGTTCAAGTCCAGCTCTTTTGTGCATTATAGGTCCATGCTGAGACAGACAACAAATCTGACTTGTAACCAATGTGCTGACAAATCCAGTTAGCCAAAACAAAATTATTTTAATTATAAGAAATTAATATATATCTGAAATAAACATCCAAATGTACATATATAACTATTTAACTGAGTCCATAAGTAGTTAAATTACCTTGTATAAGCTTTGTTCTTTAGTTAAGCGATTGATTAGTTAAGCTTCAATGCCCAAACCAAACACAGTATTAGCAAGTCCTCTCCTCTGCTTCTCGTTGTCGGCAATTTTTATCATATAATTCAGACGTTGAGGGCCCGTTTGGAATGGAGGAAAAACGTAGGGAAAATGGAGGTTTCTATTCCAGAGGAAAGGAAGTCAAGTAACATGTTTGGAACGAAGGAGTCAAAGGTAAACTTTCCAGAGGAACGGCGAGAAAGGCTGTCCTTTTGGAGGAAAGGAAACATCTGCTTCGACCTCATGGAATTTTTTCCTGTGACGCTCGCTCACGCACTCACGCGCTAATCAAGCTTTTACCTCGTGCGTTCTTCTTCCTCGTCAGTCTGTCACACAGCTTCACAACCTTCAGGAGGAAAGCTTCAGCAACAAGAGGAAAATAAAGACAAAAAAAATGAAATTGAGCTTCAGCTTTACCAAATGCTTAACGAATCCTTTGAGAAATTCCAGGAAATGAACTCCAGATCTAGAAAAAAGGGACAAAAAAAAACTCCACCCAAAAAGTGATAACTCTGTTTCTCTTAATTTGGGAGCAGAGCTTTGGTTGGCGAAGGAGAGCAGCTTCTGCATGCTCGAAGATGTCGAGTGCTCACCACTTGATTCCGAGCGCTCGCCTCCGGGCTCCGGCCATGCTCCGCTGACTCCGGGCGTTGGTTCAGAGAGGATGAGTGTTTTTTATCAATCCTCTGTTTTGCATTCCTTCATTCCAAACAAGCCCCGAGAATGTGTCATATATTTCCACTGCTTCTCCTCCATATGCCCGCGCGATAGAACTGTGCTGGCACATGGAGTTACGGAAATATATCATGCTCTCAACACCATTGAGCTGAGCTCCGTACCACGTCACTCAATTTGCGACAGAACAAAGGACATACCAAAGTTGCTAGGCACACAGGACATATATGTTGACTTTGTATCACAGGATTGTCTGACTTTCCGGTCCCTCTCATTGCTAGTACATGGCTACAGCTAGCTATGCATACTGCAAGAATAGTGGTGAGACGGCAGCAGCACAGTTGGAAAGCCTGGAAGACATGCATCTATAAAAACAAAGGATATAGACAAATGCACTTGCTCGGAAATGGGCACGAGCAAGACCTTTTATTGGAACCATTATATCCGTAATTATGTCATGGGTAAAAATGCGGTGGGTTGTTCACAAGACAATAATATCATAACTACATAATAGGCAACTAGTTACGGTTCTGAGACAAAATAGTTCGAAATATTTGAAGGCAACTTATCATTACATAGGTACAATAATATTTATTGTATTACAGAGGTAATATCTTCTACTATTAGGTTTAACCGGATAAAATTTAATATTGCTTCCTTTTTTGTGTATATGTGCAACAAACTTGATTGATGACAGCTTTAACAAAGTTACAGCAAGGGCAGGCAGTGATGTCTAGCAGAATATGTAAATGTCAAAGCTATGTATTTTAGATTGTTCCACTTCAGCATGATGTAAATGTACTTCCTATTATTAGCCTTTTTTTATTCTGAATATTATGAACAAAGGTGTCATTTTTGTACGCATACATTAGCTTCTGTCCTTAGTTTTGGAGAAAATGCCACAGTGATGTTTGCTTCAATTTTGTTCCCTTGTTTATACTATCGGCAAGTAGTATAGTGACTTGCCATGACTAAATGATGTAGCTAACACATGTGCTCCGGCCGCTGCTAGCGGAAGCAGGGGTGCGCGTGTGGGCTTCTTAAATCGTGGTGCGCGTGAGGATGGAGCCTGTGCATTGGTTGATCAGCCCTCGCAATAGTAGTCTTGGTTTCTGGTCAGATATGCAGACGAGACAGTCACTGGTCTACCCTCTGCTAAAAAAAAACTATCCAAGCTATCCAGTTGACCAGTTCGCCGGCGAGGAATCTTCACTGCAAGCAGGCACGCGTGCGTGGGTACGTGATTTCTCGTATCACGGCAAGACGATGGGGACCAGGAGATCTCAAAGAAAATTGGGCATATCTCGATTTATATCAAGGTGTGTAAGAGCATCTCCAAGAGAGAAGGTAAAAATGGATAGGTAAATCCTGATTTAGCTATAGTTAAAACGAATTTAGCTGGTCAAATATATAAGGTAAACCAACAGAGTAGTTAAAATAGCTAGCAAGAGGGTCGACAACTAAATATAGCTACCGACTCCCTCAAAATAACTAGCGTGAAAATATAGCTATCGAGATACGTACTCTGTTGGATGATACGTTATCTTTCAAATAGTTGTTTTTAGCTTTGCAGGAGATTTTACCTCATCTGTTGGAGATGCTCTAATGAATGGTCTACATGGTGACATCCATCCTCCATATATACCTTAACTTAGAGCAACAGTCTCTCAATAAATGTTTCTTGACATCTAAATTTCATCCCAGTTGAATTCGGTGTATGCGGGAAATCGTTGCAAATAATTAGATTCAGATAGAAAAGTTTACTTTAGATTAATCTTAAAATGGGCATAAGTGTGTAACTTACGAAACGTTATAATTGAAGGATATTAAAGGTTATGAGTAATTTAGATGATTTTAGAGATAGGTAATGTATATATAGATTTACGGAGTTACTTTTATTTGGGAAATGTTCACCATGGTACGGGCCGGGTGGTAGGGGAAAAGGGATGTTTGCTTTGTCATTCATATTGAATCCCGCTTCCGTTGACCTTGAAGTTTGTGAGAAGGCTTTTTATTTCTATTAAAAGTTCACAAATCAGCGGGGTGATCAGTCTTTCAATCCGTCATATTCTTAGTCTGTGCTCTCCACTAGCATTGGACCAACATTCAGTTGAGCTCTCGCTCTTATCAAATTTCGTTATCCTTCCAGGGCAAGGTCTGGAGTAGTAGGCAAATACAAGTAACTTAACAGCTAACAACGGTAATTGGAGTGAAAGAATTGTAAAATTGAAATAGTGGCACTGATGGAATGTGAAGAATTTTGATGGCAATGAAGGAAGTGGTATAATTTCTTTGGCATTGAGAGAATTTGCTCAATAGGCAAAGACTCCCAGGCCACCAGGTCATCCTGCCATTATTTAGTCACAGCATTTTGAAAATTCAAATTTTTAGTGGTTTGTAAAGCATAGGAAGATTATATTATAGATTACATTTTGAACATTATTTCGGCCGCCGTACCCTAAAAATTTAGTCTTGCATTTTGTTCTCTTTTTTTTTCTTTTTCTTTTTTGCAAAGGAAAAAAATAGTGCAACAATTGTTATATTATAGATAGGTTGAATACCTTTTTTTCAGCATAATGGTGCGCTAAATTGTTTCCTACGGGATCGTTGAGGTGTAATATTTAAGAGTTGCATGATCTTTGAGGTGGTGTTAATTAGGCTCCAAGCGTGGACCTAAACCTGCTGAGTTTAATCGCGCTAGTCTGGCGTTCCCCTGTAAATAAACCTACTAGAAGGACATCATGTTACCCTACCTGATTAATTTGTCGTGTTATCATTTAAGATGGCTTTGTTTTAATTTGCTTCCTGCGTCCTTAGCATGGTGTCGTCTGGATCTGAAGCATGTGCCTCCGCAAAATAAGAAAATGGCGCCTTAATCTTGCCAATGTAAACGCACGGGTTGGCCTCCCATATAGTGGAGTAGTATATAGGCACGACAAGTAGAGGATAGGGGCCGGGGGAACCCTTGAGCGAGTTCACCTTGCAGCGGATAGAGCTTGCAGTCGAGTGCCCTCGAAATGGTTGAGGTACGCTTGCAGGTATTTTACATATTTAAATCAGGTTCTCAATCTTTTCTGTTTCCTCCGGACCATTATTTGATTGATGATGCAATAATGTTTGACTTATATTCAACTGCCATCAAAAATAGTAGTCCACTTGTTTTCTTGTCTTTTTATTATGTGAAATCACATGGGAAAGCACATTTTTGGGCGTTTTCCATCATATTTTCATTTACCACAAAAATAGCGAGCTGGGATCCTCCATCAGCATGCTAGCACAAACATTGTGAGATGGAGCTGAAACCTTACCTCCGAGTATGCTGTGGGGCAACGCGGAGAAAAAAAGGCCTCCGCAACTAAACTGGTCAAATTTTGCACAGTCTTACAACAAATTAAATGTTCAGGTTAAACAATCGTAAATGTATGGATTTTGGTGAAGAGGATTCAATAATTTCGGGGAATAATAATTTACCAAATTAAAGACGTGTAACTAGTAATTTCAGTTTGAGTCCACGCTAATTGCTGTGTTTCACAAAGAATAAAGAAGAAAACAAGCTAATAAGTGCACTGTTGCATCTGGCAGCCGTGGCGACGAGGCTGGCAAGATCAAGGAAGGGCTTATTATTTATTTAAGAAAAAAGTTCATTTTTTATCATCCAACTCTTACCAAAGTTTAGTTTTGGCCATCAAACTCCAAAACTGGTTATCTTCGGCCATCCAACTATCAAAACCGTTCAAATTTGGCCATTGGGCTGTTTTGATAGGTGGTTTTAATTGTTTTTATTTACAATTTAGTCCTTAGAACTTGAAATGATTATTACTTTTTGCTACCTTCGATTTTGGTGATTCTTGCGGTCACACGTCCATAATGGTGAGCTTTATCTTTTCAAAAGTTTTTTATAATATTTTATCATTATTTTATATATTATTCTTATGTTATTATGTAAAAACAACAATATAAGAAAAGTAAAATAAATTTTTATAAAATAATACAAATAAAATTTTAAAAGATACAGTTCATCATTACGAACACATGACCATAAAAATCACTTAAATCGGAGATACGAGAAAATATTGTCTATATTATTTTTGTCAACATTTATTTTATTTTCTTATATTATTATTTTTATACAACATAAGAATAATATAAACAATTGACATAAAATAGTATAAAGAACTTTTGAAAAGATAAAGTTCACCATTATGGACATGTGACCGCAAGAATCACTTAAATCGGAGGTACAGACAAAAAGTAATAATCATTTGAAGTTCTAAGGACTAAATTGTAAATAAAAAAATTAAAACCACTCATCAAAACACTCTAATGGCCAAATTTGAACGGTTTTGATAGTTTGATGGCCAAATTTGAACAGTTTTGGAGTTTGATGGTCAAAACCAAACTTTAACAAAAGTTAGATAGTCAAAAATGGACTTTTTCCTTTATTTAACCTTGGTGCTTGTGCATTGGTTGGTCAGCCCTCCAGCCCTCACAATAGTACGTTGTCTTCTTCGCGTTGGTCACGTTGAAGAATCTTCACTGCACACAGCCACGTGGGTACAGGGATTTAGCACCGGAACATGGTGGGATCTGAGATCTCCACGAAAATTGGGCATCTGGGATTTGTATTGGAGCGATCATGCATTCAAGTAAAATGCGGGTTCCTTACTAACTGTGATTGCCGATTTTATTTATGAACTGGCACTGACACGTTTCATCCTAGTTAGAAGGTATTGTAGAGGCAGTATACATGAATCTGTCCGAAGTTGTGTGAGTCCTGAAGTGTTCTCGCGTGCCACTATTTCACTGTAGTTGTCTGCTCTACTCCGATTCTTGGGAGAATTTTCTGGCGTCTCCATTTATTGAAATATCTTTTTTGTTTTTTGGCAGATGGACAGGAAACTCCTGCACGCAGCCAGAACTGGTGATTGCGAATTTTTGAGGACCCTGCGTGGTGTTGACGATAGAACGACGGTGCTTGATGGAAGAACTACACAGGGGAGCAGCTGCCTCCATATCGCAGCTATGTGTGGCCAAAAGAACTTCTGCAGCGAAGTCGTGAATCTTCAGCCATCTCTCCTTTCCGCTATCAACTTAGAGAAGGAGACTCCACTTCTCACCGCTGTCAAGAGCAACCGTGCTTCGTCTTTAGCACCAGTACTACTCAAAAAATACCTTGAAAACCACCTGAACGAGTACCTTCTGAAAATAGACAGGCATGGAAACAATGTTCTCCACTATGCCATCCGCAACGGCCTTAGGGAGCTTGCGCTGGAGCTGATAGGGAAATCGCCTGCGGCCCTGTCATATGCTGTGAACCATAAAGGCGAGACGCCCATTTTCATGGCGGTGCTAAGAAGAGGTTTCAATGTTGTGTACAGCAAACTATTGGAGAAACTGCAAGGAACTGATGAGAGTATGTATTCCGGGTCCCATGGCAGCAATGCTCTGCACGCGGCCCTTAAGTATGGTGAAGAAGGTGAGGCCTACGAACCTTATTTTGTGCATCTATATGACATACTCCTCGCGCTACCTGCGCCGCCGCCGCCGCCCTCACTTGACATGAGGAGTACTTGACAACTGACATGGAAGGAGAAAATTTGAATGAATACATGTAACTAGTGTTGGGCAATTGGGCAAAAACCTTTCACCCTTGATACGTCGGAGTTGCTGAATTCGTGAATACATTCGTGAATACATCACAGGGTCAATGCTCTGTTTCGTGGCAAGAAAAAGCTCATGAAGGTGTTCTGTTATTTTTACAAGATTCGCTGACTTTCTAACGTTGTGCGAAATAATCGCCGAATTGGCATCGCATTACAAGTCTGTTTTTTGTTTCAAGACGACTGGAATGGGGCGAATTCGGGAATCATGAAGCTGTGAGCTTCGGGAAGCTTGAGGAACCTCTTTTCGGCTGAAGATCCTGAAGCTCAGTTCGGAAATCCTGATGAGTGGTGATTTTCGCGAGTGAAGGTTCGAAGGTCAAAGGAAGACCAAGTCAAAGACGTTGCCTCAAAAGTCCGGGTTCGAGGTGTGAATTGGTGGCAGGCTTGTAAATATGTGGAATTAGTCCCGCAAATCACGGGGTGTAAAAGGCGTTCATGTACATGTTCACATCGGGAATATTCTCTAGATTCGAGGGTAGTCTCGGAATGTAAAAGTCCCTTCGTCTCCCTATAAAAGGAGGCTCGAGGGCACGTGTAAAGGGATTCACAACTTTTGAGACGAGTACAGACTTTCGGAGATTCCTTATCCCCTCGCTGTTCTTACTTTCGCGTGTTCATTCCAGAATCTTGTGTTCGGAGATCCCATCCGATTTTCGGACCCCCCAACATTGGTGCCCACCGTGGTTTCAGCCGAAAAACAACTCACGATGCCTCCACAGAAGAAGTCCAAGAAGAACACACATTCTGAGGCCAACCAAGAAGATCACTACGCTGAAGAAGACAATGGAATCTCTCTTACTGCAGAACCTTCACAAATCACAGATCAAGAAAGGAGGGCAAAACTTGAGGCTCTTCAGAAGGTAAGAGCTGAGAAAACAGCGCATACTCTAGAACCATTCACTGAAGAAGAAGCCGATGAGGATGATGATCAAGCTGTTGACAGAGAACTAGAAAGGGTAAACCAAAAGGTGTTACAGCTTCAGAAAGAGAAAGAGAGATTCGCGAACCAGCTAGAAGCAAAAAGAAAAGCTTCGGAGAAGCTGGAGAAACTCAACCAGGCAAAAGAGCAAATAGAAAGAATGCAAAGAGAAATTGATGAAATGAAAGAACAAGAGAACAACTCACTGTGGCGTGATTCACCACACCAGAATTCTGGCCACAACAAAAGAACTTCAAGAGAAAATTTCTTCGCAGGCAATGGAATCTCGCACTTCGCGGATCCAGACTCACCACTCTCACTTGGGTTGCAAACAGCACCGTGGCCACAAAAGTACAAATCAGTTTCTCTACCGAAGTACAATGGGTATGGAAACTCTAGACAGTTTCTCATGAGCTCTGAAGCAGCTGTGAATTCAGCAGGAGGAGATGATGTCGCACTGGCCAAGTCCTTCATCATTGCTTGCGAAGGCCCAGTGCTCAACTGGTATTCTTTGCTATCACCACACTCAATCTGCAGTTGGATTGATCTAAAGACAAAGTTCATCAGATCTGCACAATTGCAAACAGAAAGATAGAGAGCCATTGCGGAACTTCGTAAGAAGGTTCATGCAGCAGAGATCTCAGATCCCGGAAGCAGATGACAAGACAACGATACAAGCGCTGATCAAAGGTCTGACTCCAGGGCCAACAGCCTCGCACTTGACCCGAAAGGAGCCTAAAAGCATTGACGAGCTCTTCCACGAACTCGAAGAGTACATTAAGTCAGACGAAGATCATCGACGAAGAGTCGCTGAGCGAAATCAACAAAGGCAAGGCAATAGAGGAACAACTTGGAGACCTCATTTTCAGACCCCACGAAACATCAACAATGTAGAAAATCCCCAGTTCAACCAAGATAGCAGACCGAGCACAAGAGGAGGTTTTGCGCCAAGGGGAAGAGGAAGGGGAAGAGGACCCCCGAAAGTTCAGAACCATGATCCAAGAGATCCGTACTTCTACTGCCGATATCATGGAAGAGGCCATAGCACCGAAGCGTGCCCAGAAACCAAGAAAAACATAGCAAGAATTCAGCAAGAGAAAACCATGATGAGCATCGCCTCCACGATGTCGAACCAGTTTCGTCCAAACTTCTGGCAACCACAACTCATGGGTCCTCAACCAAGCCCAATTCCGATTCAACAATATCAACAGGCACAATCATCTTGGCAGCCTTCGCAACAGTTCTATCCTCAGTCTCAGGCAATTCAAACCATTCAGCAACCTCAACCAATTCAAGAAATACTGCCACCACCTCCTGATAATTCATCAAGACCTGACTCGAGTTCAAGAAACAACAATCCGAAAGCATTACCTTCATTCGGAACCATCATGCCTATAACAGGAGGTTCAGCCATGGGGTTTGACACAAAAAGACAAAGGAACAATTACTTCAGATCTGTAAACACAGTCATCAACGATGGTCCAGCAGCGCGACCGGAGTGGGCCAAAGTGCCAATAACATTCACTGAATAAGATTTCAAACTGAAGTCAACAGACCACAATGATGCCATGGTCATCGAAGTTAACATAGCTGGATGGGTTATCAGAAAAATTCTGGTGGATAATGGAAGTTCGGCAGATATCTTATTCATGAAAACTTTTGAGAAGATGAGCTTGAGTCAACACATGCTGCAGCCACCAGAGTACCCGCTGCTGGGTTTCGGGGGAAAACCAATCAAGCCAGTAGGAAAGATAGCTCTGCCTGTATCCTTCGGAGATCTCGACAATGCCAGAACCGAAACTCTCACTTTCGACGTGGTCGACATGTATCATCCATACCTTGCGATTTTTGGCAGAGGATTCATTAACAAGTTCGATGCCGTCATGAGGCAACAATTCTTATGCATGAAAATCCCGGTACCAAAAGGAGTCATCACAATATTCGGTGATCAGCAAGAGGCCCAAAACATTGAAAAGGGCCACACACCAGGTCAAACAAACGTGCATCACCTGAATTTGCTGAAGAAAGGAAAGAACTATATGTTGAGGCCAAGAGGGATAAAGAAAAGATTGAAATAGCTGCTGATGGCGAAACCAAGAAATTGTACTTAGATGACATGCCAGACAGAGCAGTTGTGATAGGGGCTCAGCTCAGCCCCGAAGAAGAGAAGGAACTTGCTCAATTCCTCAACAAGAACAAAGATGTCTTCGCTTGGTCAGCCAAAGATTTACAAGGTGTCGATAGGGATATCATTCAGCATGCCCTAGAAACAGATGAAAAAATAACTCCGAAGAAGCAGAAACTCAGGAAAATGTCCGATGAAAAAGTCAAGGCAGTAGAGGCCGAAGTACAGAGGCTTCAAGACGCTAAAGTGATCAGAGAAGTCATGTATCCTGTCTGGCTGGCCAATACTGTACCAGTGAAGAAAAATGGGAAGTGGAGAATGTGTGTAGATTTTACAGATCTGAACAAAGCCTGCAAGAAGGATGACTTCCCCTTAGAAAGGGTGGATAAGGTCGTTGACGATGCCGCAAACAGCGAAATGCTGTCACTCCTGGACATGTTCTCAGGATATCATCAAATAAGAGTGCAAAGAGAAGATGAGGAGAAAACAAGTTTCATCACTCCTTTCGGAACCTTTTGCTTCGTGAGAATGCCAGAAGGTCTAAAGAATGCAGGATGCACGTTTTCAAGAATGATAGCAATAGTTCTCCATCCCCAGCTTCGGAGAAACATTCTAGCATATGTTGACGATATAGTCGTCAAAAGCACTCAAAGAAAAGACCACATCAGCGATCTGGCAGAAACTTTTGCGAACCTCATAGCAGCGAATCTTAAGCTGAATCCTGAAAAATGTGTCTTTGGCATTCACAAGGGGAAAGTTTTGGGATGTTTGGTTTCCACAAAAGGCATCGAGGCGAATCCTGACAAAATCAAGGCTCTAGTCGAGATGCAAGATCCTGTTTCAGTGAAAGATGTGCAAAAGTTGGCAGGGAGAGTTGCCGCCCTTAACAGATTCCTCTCCAGAGCTGCAGAGAGAAGTTTGACTTTCTTCCAAGTTCTCCGAAGTTCCAAGAACTTTCAGTGGTCCGAATCCCAGAAACAAGCTTTCCAAGAACTCAAAGACTATCTATCAAATATGACTAAGCTATGCCCTCCAGAGCCAAAGTCACCACTCCTACTATACTTGTCTGCTTCAAATTCGGCCATAAGTGCTGTACTAGTACAAGAGAAAGAGGAGGAAGGAAAGTTGAAGCAAATTCCAGTATATTTTGCTTCGGAAGCTCTTTCGGGATCCAAACTTTTTTACTCCGAGTTGGAGAAGATAGCATATGCAGTCGTGATGGCTGCAAGAAAACTAAGGCACTACTTCGAGGGTCATAGAATAAGGGTTATCACGAATCAACCTCTGAATGACTTATTCACAAACAAAGAAGCATCAACCCGAATCATCAAATGGGCCGCTGAATTATCAGAATACACAGTTGACTTCGAAAGAAGAAGTGCAATCAAATCGCAAGTCTTGGCAGATTTCGTTGTGGACTGGACATCGCCAACCTATGATCCTGGCGAAGATATAATCACGCCATGGGTGGTACATTGTGATGGGGCTTGGTGTGACAGAGGTGTGGGCATAGCGGCAATCGTAACATCACCAACTGGAGTTGTGATAAGATATGCAGCTCGACTTGATTTCGCAGATGATGAGCATTCTACAAACAACACAACTGAGTATGAGGCTCTACTCTTATCTCTGAGAAAGATGAAAGCTCTGGGCCAACAAACTTTCATCATCAAGACGGACTCCAAAGTCATTCAGGAACATATTGAGAAAGAAAGTGAAGCAAGGAACCCGGTTCTCATGAAGTATCTCGAGAAAGTCAGAGACATGGAGAAGCATTTCAAAGGCTACTCAGTCCATCACGTACCAAGAAACGATAATAATGAAGCAGACAAACTGGCGAAAGCAGCAGCTCAGAATCATGCAATGCCTCCGGATGTATTCTATGAAATTATTCGAGAACCATCTGTCAAAGAACTAAAGCCAAAAGCTGTGAACATTGTGGAAACTCATGATTGGAGGGCCGAAATCATGGCATACTTGAGAGGTCACTATGAACCACAAGATGAATTGGAGGAAAAAAGGCTAAAGCAAAGGGCTAGGGGCTATGTTGTAGTGGACGGAGAGCTCTATAAGTCCGGGGTTACTGAACCATGGTTGAGATGCATAACCTCCGAAAAAGGTGTAGAACTTCTCAAAGAAATCCATAGTGGATTCTGTGGTGCACACATAGGCACAAGAGCTCTAGCAAGCAAAGCAATAAAGCAAGGATTTTTCTGGCCTTCCATAAATATTGATGCAAACAGGCTTGTCCAAGAATGTGAAGCATGCCAAAAAACAGCGAATCAGCAAAATCTACCGTCCATGCCTGTTCATCTAATTCCACCATCGTGGCCTCTGCAAAGGTGGGGGATGGATTTGGTCGGTCCATTGCCAACAGCTCAAGGAAACTACAAGTTCGCAGCAGTAGCAGTTGACTACTTCACCAAGTGGGTGGAAGCAAAAGCATTGGCGAACATCATAGCACCAACAATTCAGAAATTCTTCTGGCAAAACATAATCTGCAGATTCGGAGTACCAAGAGAGTTGACTGTTGATAATGGAAAGCAGTTCGACTGTTATTCTTTCAAAGAATATTGCAGAACTCTGGGAACTCATGCGAAGTTCTCCTCAGTTTATCATCCGTAGTCTAATGGGGCTGTTGAAAGAGCAAATGGATTAATCTTTTCGGGAATCAAGAAGTGCCTGTATGATCAGAAGAAAGGCAAATGGATAGATGAATTGCCGAAGGTGATCTGGTCCCATAACACGACAGTGTCAAGAGCAACGGGTTTCACGCCATTTCGCTTATTGTTCGGCACTGAGGCAATGACACCAGAGGAAATCAAGAACGAAAGCCTAAGAGTGCTGAAAGCAAAAGAGATCGAGGAAATTGACATGAAGGTGGAAAAAGACATGATTGAACTAACAATCCTTGAAGCTTCAGATAACATTGAAAAATACCAAAAGGAAACCAAGGCGTGGAGGGACAAGAAAATAGTCAGGAAAAATATCAAGACTGGCGATCTAGTACTGAAAAGAAAGAAGAATTGGGAAAACCCCGGGAAACTTCAAGAATCCTGGGAAGGGCCATACATAGCAAAAGAAACAAACATGCCAGGAGCTTTCCACTTGACAGACCAAACCGGCGAAGAGCTGCCGCATTCGTGGAATGCAGACAGTTTAAAGAGGTACTACCCCCGAAAATCATGAAAGTAGTTAGATTTACTATTTAGTATTTCCTTTCGCAAGTTTAAATTCAGTAACAATGTAAAAATCCGAACCACGAAACTATAAGTGGTATCGGGAACAAAAACATTTACTTTTTGCACTTAATTTAGAATAAGAAGGACCGTACTCTTTTCCTTGCAAAGGGGGCCCTAAATCAAGGGGCAAGGTTTTTAACGAGGCGGATCCTATGTAAATACTCTTTGTGATATATATGAAAGGAGTCTTCCCCCAAATAGTGTGTCTTGCGAAGTTCCACCATGAGAAAGAAAAGTTCGTGAAAAGGCTCCGTGATAGCCTGAATCCCACCGTGAGAAAAGTTCGTGAAAAGGCTCCGTGATAGCCTGAATCCCACCGTGAGAAAAAGTTCGTGAAAAGGCTCCGTGACAGCCGAAGTTCCATTGTGAGAAAGAAAAGTTTGTGAAAAGGCTCCGTGATAAGCCGAAGTTCCATTATGAGAAAGAAAAGTTCGTGAAAAGGCTCCGTGATAGCCGAAGTTCCATCATGAAAGAAAAAATTTGCGAAAAGGCTCCGTGATAGCCTGAATTCCATGGCAAGAAAGGAGAAATTCGCGAAAGGGGCTCCGTGATAGCCGAGAGTTAAGAAGAGAAAGAAATGTTTCGTGAAAAAGGCTCCTTTATAGCCAAAGGCTCCGTGAAAGCCTAAATCCCACCTTAAGGGGATTTCCTACCGAAAAGGCATGAGACAACAACAAGTTGTAGCCTAAATCCCACCTTAAAGGGATTTCCTACCGAAAAGGCCTGAGACAACAACAAGTTGTGGCCTAGATCCCATTTTGAAGGGACATCCTACCAGAAATATGGGAACAAACTGAAGGTTGTGGCCTAGAAAGTTAAAACGTACCTATTCGGGATTCTTGGTGTGTGTCGAAAATTATAAAGCAGAAGTTAAAATTTCCCTGATTGCAAAAACGAGTCAGCGTGGTATCAAACATTCATGAAGATTAGTACGAAGCTTTTTAGGAAAATTGCTTTAGCCGAAACAAATTCTTTCGAGAGCCAAGGGGCTCGACCATCTCCGAAAAATAATAATCGCACAGGATGGTTGAAGCAACTGAAAGTTGCAATATCAACCTAGGCAAGTGTGCCGATCGTACGCAAGTCCACAAAATTCGCAAAGCAAATTTTGTCGACTTACACTATGATAAATTGAAAACAATAGCACGTTGGAGAAAAACAATAGTAGGGCGAAAGTTCATCAATCCTAGGAAGTCCACGAAATTTTGCATGAAAACGGCAAGGTGGGGAGGGTGACGTTTTTTCTTAAAAACGAGTTTATTGCCTTAGTTTCATACAAAATTTCATAAAAGTAAAGTTACACAGCTTCAAAGAGCTGAAAAGTTCAGAAAGGAAGTTCAACGATATGGCCTGGTTTACGACCCCTTTCTTCAGCAATATCACTAGCATAAGCAAAACTACAGTCACCAGTAATGGGGCTAAGGGGGTCCGTCTTCACGAAAGACTACGAACTTGAAACTTCACTGGTAAGAGCGTAACCGTCTCGTTGAAGAAAGAACCAGCCAAGTTGAAAACTACTCATCGAAAAATACTGACAACACTCAAGCCAAAAATCAGAAAACTCGCATCCAGGATTAGCTTCTTTGTACAACCGCCAAGCTTCACCACTAACTACTCGATCCTGACGATGGATTCGCAAAGGTATCACATCCTGCACAGGCCCACCTTGCAGGACCTGCGCAGGTTAAAATTAACAAGACAATAGTTAAGAAGGGGGGTCGCAGCCCACGAATATACAAGTTTATAGTTTTCAACATCAAAAGTGAGTGTTCGGACAAGCGTAGTTTCATCCGACGATATCAACCTTCGGGAAGCTAGTTTGACGATCGGAGCTCTCTTCATCCTCGTCGTCTTGACCATCACTGCTGCTAGCGCTGTCACCACTGCCCGCATTCCCCGAACCGTCTTCTCCATCATCAGCATAGTCATTCTCTTCAGATTCGGAGGACGATTCTTGACTTTCTGCAGCCTTAGCACGCTCCTCTTTCTGAATCATCTGAAAAAACATAAAAAGAAGTTAATAAAAATCAAAAAACAAATGTTCGTAAGGAAGCAGAACTTCAACAAAGCCTACGAGCACTAACCTTCTCAAGTTTTTCGTGAGCGATCTTCTTCATGAAGTCTTTACCAGTCGCAATCCAGAACTCCTTTGCAAATTTAAACTTCAGAGCGCGAACATCTTTGTTGGCTCGAATAGCTGAAGTACTAGCATCGTTGGGGAATCGAGAGAGTGATCCACGAAATTTCGGATGGTCAACGCAATCAAAGTCGTTAAGAATCTTCAGGAGACTTTCTACAGAGAAAACAGCAGCGAAGTCGCTGGCTCCTGAAATGACGTTTGGAAGAGCCTGAAATTCCTTCAGCATCCAGCCCAATAAATCGGAAATTTCTTCATTATCAGGAAGTGGACCTGGACGGGTACCAAACTGCTTCAAAGCCTCCCGGTACTCCTCAAACATGAGTTTCAAGCGTTCCCTGATCTCATCAACATCCTTCCCTGAGGTTTCACTTCGCTCAGATAAAGCTTTCTCAAGATCTTGAATCTTCTGTTCTTTGCTGCTCAAAGTCTTCGCAAGATCGGAATTTTTTGTTGAAAGCTCGGCATTGCTAACACGAAGCTCGTCAACAGTTTTAGCATTCTTGTCAGAATCCTTGCGAAGATTCTCGATCATTTTCAGATCGTCATCGTGAGTTTTGCTCAGCTTCTCAAGATCGTTCTTCGAATCCTGAAGGGCAGCTTCGGCGAGCCTCTTTTCATCTTGGCACTTTTTCAAGGAGTCAGCAAGCTCAGAGATCCATTGCTCTAAGTCAATATTTGAAACCTGAGCCTTATTGAGCTCACGCTTCAACTTTTTAGATTCGCCAAAAAGTTTTCCAATGAGCTCTTCCTTTTCAAGCAGTCGTTCAGAAACAACCTTGCCGACGATAGATGCCTTCAAATCTTAAGTCTTCTTGAAACTAGCAAGCTCAGAGGATGAGAGTTTCCGAGCATTTTCTTCAAAAACTGCGAAAGACATAAAGCCTAAAATAACGAAAAACTTAAGAGAAGTAAAGAGACCACCGGAGTATAAGAAGATAGAAGCGATATGCGAACCTGTTGGATTCAATCTCCTCAAAGGAATCTCATCAGCGGGCTCAGAAATCGTCAAAGATTTTTGGAGAGACGAAGAGGTGTGCTTTTCAACAGCGGAGGGTGTCTTGCCAGTTAACCGAAGTTTTTTCTTCGGCACTTCTTCTCCTGTTTCATCCACAAATTCAGCGGACGTCCAGAGCAAGGAAAATCTAGGAGCACCATCGTCCGAGTCAACCACTTCACCCCTAACACTTAACAATTCGCCTCTAAAAGATGTACCAAAACTTTCATTGTAAGCAGTGACTGAGGGAGAGGGATCTTGACCTTCGGGAAGTTCTTCGCGCTTCTCAACCAAAGAAGGGTTTTCGACAGGATCACCACTTTTTTGCACAGTCCGCTCCAAATCTTTGGTAAATTCTGGAGAAGCCCTATCTTTAGAAGCTGAAGCTTGAGAAGGACCAGCCTCAGTATCAGCAGCAGCAGCAGACTCAATAGGAGCAGCATCAGCTTCAAGGACATCGTCTGAAAAAGTTTCAACATCAACAAATTCATTCTCAGAACCTGGACTATAACCACGACGAACGCCGAATCTCAAATCACACCATAAGCAAGAAGAGAAACCTGTCGGACGAGGTTCTTCAGTCATCTCATCATCTGAGAAAGCCGAAGGAACGCGCTGAACCATAGCGGCAGCAATCTTCTTCACAGCCTTCTTAGCTTTCTTCTGGCCCAGCTGAGCAAGACTCGAAGCCGCCTGAACCTCAGCATCAGAAATATCCTCAGAAGCTTTGCGTTTCCTCTTGCTGGATTCCAAGGACTTGGTCTTCTCAGGACGAATGATGGAAGAAGAAGTATCGCCAGCATTGCTCTTTCCTTTTCCTTTCTTTGAAGCTTTCTTTCTTGGAGCCTTGGGTGGAGCAACCGAGCAAGTAGCTACAGCAATAGCCGGAACCTTCTTGTCCACGCCCGGAGGGCGGGAGCGAAGAGCAGTCTCAGCGCCAAGCTCCGAAAATACACGATTCACTCTTTTCTTATGTTTCACAAGAGCCTTGAAAGATTTGTACTCATTAAGAGTCGATTCGCCAACCATGGCATCAACCTTTTCTTCAACTTCGGCAATAAAGTCCTCGAGACTTTGACCTTCCTTCAGTCGTAAATTGAATCTAGGAAACAGCACTTGCTGCGTTGCCCAGTCCACATCCAAGAGAATGATGTTAGCAGGTTTCCAGCCATCTAATATCGGCCAAACTTCGGCTGCAACAAATTCTTCAATGGCGTCGCGACCACCGAGAATAGTACTGGCCATAAAGAAAGCATTTTCGCAGTTCTTGAAACCGAAGGTACGGTTGTTATACGAAGCAGTGCAAATAGCAGTCACTGGCTCCATAGGTGAGTAGAAGGGGTAGGCTGGCCCAGTGTAGCCAGAAACCTTAGACATGTCGACCTTCACATAAAACCACTATGAGCTCCAATCTTTGGAGAAGTTGGTCTTGCTGCAGGGTGCGAGTTGGATTCGGGTGAGGCCCTTTCGCGAATTTTGTCTTCGGGTGTTGAAAGTACAGCACGCATAGTGCGCCTCATAGTACTTCCCATCGTCAAGCTTAAGAATATCCTTCTCAATCACAAACTCGAATAAACGAGCGAATATGTCAGCACCGAAGGTACACTTGAAAGTCTTCATGATCCAGAAGAACTTTGAAAGTTCCAGAAAAGAGTTTGGTGTCAACTGATGCATCTTCACAGAAAACTTCTCAAGGATGGAAGGCAGAATGGGATCACAGGGAAATCTAAGTCCACAAGTAAAGAAATCCCTGAAAACAACAACTTCATTTGCTTCGGGAGCAGGGACTTGTTCACCAGAAGGGGGACGTCCATCACCGGCAGGGAAAAATCCAGCCTCTTCATATTCTTTGATAAGATCGTCCGTAACCTTTGATTCGCCGAAGACAAAAGCCGGGGGATAAGATTTAGCCTTCATGGCAACAAGTTCGCTCACATCAGCATCAATAGTGGATAGATCTTCTTCACCGCCGGATCTGTTTTCGGATCTTATCTCCCCGTCTTCGCGACTGCCGGAATCGCGAATGGTTTCGGCAGCCGGATCGTCTGTACAAGACGGAACGTTCTCAGGATCACGAACACCTTCTCCGATTGGCAGAACGCCAGCGGCAGCCAGTTCGTCAGAAGTTATCGGTCTAGCAGTGCTTTTAGTACGAGCCACCTACTCGAAAATAAAGAAAATACGAAACGTATATCAATTTGTAAGAAACGAAAACCTACGAAAAAGTTGACCAATCAACGAAAAAAGTAAAGAAAGCAAAATACCTTCGAAGACTAAAGAAGTTGCCGAACTTCAGGAATCCTGAAAGTTTACGCTGCAAACACTTTCGAAAATCGGAAGAGTGCGACAGAACGGTGAAATAAACTTACTGCGCTCGGCCTCTATTTATAGGGAGAGGGGGGGTAGATTCAAGAAACCACCTCGAGATGACTGTTGTGCATTTCCAGGGGGACGCGTGTCCACTCCGACGTTCCGAAGGGTGACGTTTTTTACCGGAATTCTGAGAATTTTTCGTGGAAACGGATCGTCGGAGTCAACCCGCTTCCCCGAGGGGCTAGTGTTGGGGAATTGGGCAAAAACCTTTCACCCTCGAAACGTCGGAATTACTGAATTCGTGAATATATTCGTGAATACGTCACAGGGTCAACGCTCTGTTTCGTGGCCAGAGAAAGCTCATGAAGGTGTTCTGTTATTTTCACAAGATTCGCTGACTTTCTAACGTTGTGCGAAATAATCGCCGAATTGGCATCGTATCGCAAGTCTGTTTTTGTTTCAGGACGACTGGAATGGGGCGAATTCGGGAATTGTGAAGCTGTGAGCTTCGGGAAGCTTGAGGAACCTCTGTTCAGCTGAAGATCCTGAAGCTCAGTTCGGAGATCCTGATAAGTGATGATTTTCGCGAGTGAAGGATCGAAGGTCAAAGGAAGACCAAGTCAAAGACGTTGCCTTAAAAGTCTGGGTTCGAAGTGTGAACTAGTGGCAGACTTGTAAATGTGTAAAATTAGACCCGCAAATCACGGGGTGTAAAAGACGTTCATGTACATGTTCACATCGGGAATATTCTCTACATTCGAGGGTAGTCTCGGAATGTAAAAGTCCCTTCGCCTCCCTATAAAAGGGGGCTCGAGGGCACGTGTAAAGGGATTCACAACTTTTGAGACGAGTACAGACTTTCGGGGATTCCTTGTCTCCTCACCGTTCTTGCTTTCGTGTGTTCATTCCGGAATCTTGTGTTCGGGGATCCCATCCGATTTTCGGCCCCCCCAACAACTAGTACTCTCTCAGTCCATAAATATATGAAATCTTCGCATATTTGTGGATAGAGAGAGTAATCAAGACAGTAATAACTAACTCACGTCAATAATTCCATCTAATCAATTTGTATGATTATTACACGGTTGTTGACCAACGTTTCTGCATTTATTTGTTTATTACAGATTTTGCTGTCCAGCTTGTGACGACAAAAGAACATGATCTGTTCCAAGGACTGGCCATAAAACATGACAGCAGCTACGATACTCCAATTGACCTTGCTGCACATTATGGCAGGGTTCAATTTCTAGAAACAATGTTGGACTTTGATCAGTCCTTAGGGTATCACGTCTCGCGAAGTGGTGTTCCTCTCCTTTTTATCGCTGCAGCTCGAGGTTATGTTGAATTTGCTCAAAAGCTTCTTGAATTTTGTCCTGATGCTCCCTGTGTCTATGAACATGGCAGAACGTGCCTTCATGAAGCTGTACTCAGAAACAGGGTGAAGTTTGTCGAATTTATCCTTGAGAAGGAGTCAAAGCTTTGCAAACTTATTAACATGCAAGATGGGGAAGGTAACACTGCTCTGCATTTCGCAGTCGAAAAGTGCAATACGAAGATGATCAGGACATTACTTGCTCACCCTCACATCGACATCACTATGGTTAATAAGTATAATTGCACGGCGCTCTGGTCATGGCTTCAGTTGTCGTTGCAGGGGCGGCCGCAGCTTGACGACGCAGGGGAAGCAACGGTAACTCTGGCTCGGTGACCGGGTCGCTGCAGGTACGGCGCAGCTCCGGGCGATGACAGCGTCGTCGAGTGATAAGGGTCGACGGCGGTAGCAGTGGCGGAGCTTCCCGATGCTCCAGTGCTCCCTCGGTCGCTAGGGTTTGTAGGTAAGGTGTGCGGTGCCGCGGTCAACCTCGTCCTATGAGCCATTGCCCCCACCTCTCACTTTATAGCACTGTGTGACAGGGGGCCACCAACCATGGATTGGTTGAGCGCCCCCGATCAGGACGCGAGATCGAGCCCGATCCGACCTTTGGGGGTTGTGACCGTGTAGAGATCGAACTAACATTCTCCCTCTCGATCTCTCCTTAAGTTTTCTTATACTTCAGCTCTTCCTAGTAATGTGTTCTAGGAATCATAGGCTTTCCCTTAAACCCATACCAGTAATGTGCTTTCTAAACACTATAGGTAGTACGTCTTTTGTGACCGGATCCGCAAGCATCTCTTTTATACTTATATGCTCCAGATTTATAGTTTGATCCTGGATTTTATCTTTCACAACATAAAACTTTACCTCTATTGGTTTGTAGCTGTCGTACGGATATCCCTGGGCCCACTACTTAGGTGGGTGCCAGGACCGACTACTGCGTGGGCCCCTGGGACTACTCGACTTGGGCTGCACGGCACCAGATGGCGTGAAGCACAAGGCATACAGAGGACTAGTACTCGGTTAGGAAGCTAGACATGTCCGGATCCATGAAGAGTACTCCTAGCCGTGTACGACTAGTACTCTCCCTATCAAACCGACTTGTAACCCTGCCTCCCGGACTATATAAGGCGAGGCAGGGACCCCTATCTCTTCATCCGCATCATCTTGTAAACACACCCAATCAATCCAGAGCTACGCAGCATACAGGACGTAGGGTATTACGCACCTCGCGGCCAGAACCTGTCTAAATTGTGTGCCACGTGTCTCTCTTTCGAGTTCCCGATCTCGGCGAGGCCACAAACATCTACCTCGGGTACTCCCCTTGGTAGGTTGCCGGGTTAAAGCACCGACAGCTAGCGCGCCAGGTAGGGGATCTCGCCGAAGATCTCATGGTGAACTCGACGGCTTCAATCGTCATCAAGCCAACCGCCGCCTTCAATCGCGGCGACACCTTCATCTTCGGCTCCTGGGTCTGCACCGCTGACGGCGCCGGATCGTTCCAACGCTACCTCACCATGACCCCGGACCCGGAGACTGGACTCGTGACGCTTCCCGAAGCCATCACGGGTGAACTCGTCGAAAAATTCGACGAATTTTCGCTCTGCAACCAAGTCGCCGACTTCGAGACTGGATCCACCTCCAATTCAAACTCGACGTCACCCTGGATCGAACCATGCAAGCTGGCTCCTGAGCCATCGTGCGGACCGGTCCTCCCCCACGAACACTTCCCGTACAGCCTCTGCAACTCTAGCAAAACCTACGTGGAAGCACTCACCTCGCGTCGGGCCGGCAAGGAGATCGCTTCCGAGTACTCCTCGGACTCCAACACCGTCCCCGACTACAACTCGGACTCCTCTTACGAGTTTGACTTCGGTCTCGATCCGATCGAGTCCAAGTCCGAGCTCAACACCATTGAGGAACCGTTGTCAGGTCCTGCTGCTGGCTTGGTCATCACGTCTACTCCCGCCGGCAGATTCGTCTACTGGCCCGACCGCAAGCCCGCAGACCTGACCAACGACAACTCACACTGTGTCGCCTACCTCGAGACACTCCCCTTCCAGGAGGGGACACCGCTGACTCCAAACGAGGAAGACCACACACCAACTGAGGTGGCGACTACTGACTCCGGACTCTGCACGCCTGACCGTGAGGTATTCATGGCAACCGGGGAAGCTGGAACCTCAGAAAACCGAGTTGATCGGTACCTTGAAGATATCTTAGAAGACGAGGAATCAGCTAACGCACCTGCAGATGAGACTACTGATGCCAAGAACGCCCGGTGCGAACGCAAAAGAAAGCGAGCAGATCGACGCAAGCGGCTCCGAGAAGCTCTTCCCATCCGGAACCTCATTGAGGCTCTGGACCAAGTCGCTAACTAGGTCCACACAACCCCTGAGCAATGCCTCATGTCTATCACTACGATAGCTCGAACAGCCCAGGGACACCGCACAGGCGAACTCATCGCCAAACTTGCTGAGGACGCCTACTTCATGCGGGTCAACAACAGGGTCGCCGGAGCCGGAAATCATGAAGCCACTAGTCGTTGCCGCACCCCAGCAGAAGTCGGATGCAACCGCGTCCGCGGTGAACACCAGCCAACCCCCAACCGCTCTAGGGCAAGTGGGGGAGGACCCTCACATGGCGGTGCTAGCGGCAACGATGGAGGCGGTGGTGGCAGCAGTGGTGGCGGCGACCGCGGAGGCCGAGGCCACGCGAACAGCCACGCCACCGGCAGCGCACGTGGCAGCTACGATGCCCGCCACAGAATCGACGAGATACGCCGTGCCAAGAAGACTACCGATGTCAGTGACAGCGACGGCTTCCCCGCCTACTCTTCACGACTTCGCGCGCTGCTTCTCCCCCAGAAGTTCAAGCCTTTCGGGATCACCAAGTACGACGCGAAGCAAGATCCAATTTAGTGGATCAGGTGCTACGCCTTGGCCATTGAGAACGTTGGTGGCGACAATGACGCGAAGTGCCTTTACTTCCCTTTCTATCTGGACCAGGCCCCACTTACATGGCTCGAGTCACTCGACAAGAACTCGATCGACAAGTGGGAACAGCTGAAGGCCCAGTTCACCAGCAACTTCGCGGGCGCCATGGGACGCTCGGGTACTCGCATGGATCTGGCAATGGTCAAGCAGGAGCAAGGCGAGACGCTCCGCCAGTACATGCGCCGCTTTTTCGACAAGCGTGCGACCGTAGTCGACATCACCGACAAAGAAGTCATCGACCTCTTCCAAGACGGTCTCTACCTCCGTCGCACCTTCGAAGACTTCGGTCGCCGTCGCCCAAGCTCAATCACCAGGCTCAAAGACATGATCACCTCATGGGCCGACGAAGAGGACAAGGCGAACGCCAAGTACGACTCCATTCGTGGCAAGAGCAAGAATAATACGGGCGGCAACAACAATAACAATGATCAAGGAAGTCGCACCAACAACAACTACTCGGGTCCTAACCGCAAGCGCAAGCCAGACAACATAGTCACGGCTA
Source organism: Cenchrus fungigraminus (assembly GCA_036936925.1). NCBI lineage: Eukaryota > Viridiplantae > Streptophyta > Magnoliopsida > Poales > Poaceae > Cenchrus > Cenchrus fungigraminus. Next base: position 22,487,933 of record CM072774.1, on the reverse strand, counting down.
TACAGCACCCTGCGAAGGATAGCTACAAAAAGACCTCTGGCGGCTTCAGAGACTTGCTCAAAGAGAAGTGACCGTGGCATCTGGATGGCAATCACACAACCGACCAGTGCTACCAACTCCGGCGAGCACTCAAGGATGTTCCCGAGCCACGGCCCCCTGTAAATGCATCTTGGCCCCTAATTGTTTTGGTGATGGTGACAAACACAATTTGTTGTATTTAATCATTGAATAAGATGTGTGCAGGATTTACTTTATTGAAAATCATGGTTTTGACCAAAAGAAGGCCCCCAACTCCAATTTGGTGTTTTCAACTCAAGTCAAGGCTTAATTTATTTTTGATTTTGAATTTGAGTATAGGAAACACCGTACTATAAAGGGGGATGCGAATTGACCGCCAAGAGATGCTAAAAGTGCTTAAGGAGATGACCTAAGTGAGTGAGAAGAAACCCGAGTCGACACGTACACATATGCTCTTCTTTCCCTCAATTCTCAGCCTTTGTCGGTAGTACCGACCCTGGGTCGGTAGTACCGATATGGCTTCACTAGCGAGTTTCAGCCAGGGCCTCGGTAGTACCGACCCCGGGTCGGAACTATCGATATGGCTTCACTGTTGGGTTTTCCAGCACCCATCGGTAGTTCCGACCCCGTGTCGGAAGTACCAATAAGTGCCGTGAGTGCACAGTAACGACTAGTTTTTAGGGCTTAGTATATATACCCCTTCTTCCTCCTCACTCATAGCTGACCAACCACGGGACAAACTCTCTCTTGAGCATTCACTCCACTTCTCCCCTCCCTCCTAGAGCCAAGACATGATTCCTTTGAGCTAGGGTTTGGGTAGAGAAGTGATTCCTAGTGAGAGTTAGAGAATCTTTGAGAGCCCCTTCGAATTCCCTCATCTCAAGAGCACTTGAAGCATCTCCGGGCATCGATTCGTGTTTGTTACTCTTGAAGCTTGCTTCTAGACGGTTAGGCGTCTCCTGTTGAGTGCCCTCTTGGTGTGGAGCACCCGGGATCGTTTGTATTTCCCTCTCCTTGGTGGAGAATTCTTAGTGAGCACCAATCTTCCTTTGTGGGGATTGGGTGAGGCAAAGAGGCTCTTGGTGATAGCCCTCCCTTTGTAGGATCCTCAACGGAGACGTAGCTTGCTTTGTGGGAGTGAACTTCGGATTGAATCTTGTGTCTCCTTTGCTTGCTTGAATTCTTTGTCTCTCTCTAACCCTAAAACTTGTTTGTGCCCGATCTATCTATTGGTTGTGTTCCAACTCATATCTTTGGTTGCAGGAGGTTCTTAGCTTCTAAACTAAACTCTTGATTCAAGTAGAATTGCTAGAATCGTTTTACATTTCAAGTTTCGTCCTAAGTTTCTCTGGACTGTCGGTAGTACCGACCCTGTACCGGAAGTACCGAGCCCCCTCGGTAGTTCCGGCACAGCGTCGGTAGTACCGACAGAAGTTTTAACCGCTGCAATTATTTCAGAAATTTGAAGTGATCCTATTCACCCCCCCTCTAGGCATCACAAGATCCTTTCAATTGGTATCAGAGCCTAATCCCTTGATTTAGGCTTAACCGCTAAGGGATCAAGATATCGGGGAATGGAGACAACCAATCCGCCGAAGAAATCACCGCCAAGGAAGCTCAAGAGAGAGAGCTTAAGGCAGCCCAAGACGTCTCTGGGAAGGCTCCAAGCCGTTCCAACGGAGAAAGCTCCAATGACTCTTCATCCGACTCCGACTCGGACTCCGACTCAAGCGATGAAGACGTCAAGGATGATGATGATGTGGCAAGGAAGGCGGCTAAGAAGAGAAGAAAGGCTAAGAAGAAGAAGAAGGCCAAGAAGATGGCCAAGAAGCTCCTCAAGAAGATGATCAAGAAGGAGCAAGCCAAGTACACTCACTCCAGCTACTATGAAGTGCCCCACCACTACACACAATTTCCGGGCAACAACTCTAATGATAAATTCTATTCCGTACATTTGGAAAAGCCTCCTCATTTCGATGGGAAGGATTATCCCAAATGGGCTTATGATATGCAAATGCACCTCTACGGGCTTCACCCTTCTTTTTGGAAGATTGTGGTTGTAGGTGTGACAATCCCCACCGAAGGAGAAGCCCTCACACTTGAGCATGAGCAAGACCTCCACCGCAATGTGCAAGCAACAAGAGTCATCACGGGATCCTTGTGTGCTCAAGAATTCAACAAGGTTCGAAACATCCAAATTGCCAAGGTGATTTGGGACACACTCAAGGAAGCACATGAGGGGACCGAACATGTGAGGCAAGGAAAGATGGACTTGATCAATGGATAGCTTGAGCTATTCTTCATGAAGGATGGAGAGACCGTGAGAGAAATGTATGATAGGCTCATGCTCCTTGTCTCGGACATTAGGGCTCTTGGAAGTGAAGATTGGGATGACTCCAAGGTCACAAAGAAGTTGCTAAGAGCTTTCGCTCCAAAGGACAAGAACCTAGCGGCCATGATAAGAAGGGATCCAAACTATCACAAGATGACCCCCAATCAACTTCTTGGAGAGATCTTGCATCAAGAGCTAGTTGATCAAGATGTGGAGAAATCTCTAAGCTTGAAGATGAACAAGAGCTTAGCCCTCAATGCTAGCTCTAGTGAAGTGGTGGAAGTGAAGCCGAAGACTTCCAAGACCAAGAAGGAAGATACTAGTGATGAAGGAAGAACGGATGAAGAAACCGCCTTTGCCATAAGGAAGTACAAGAAATTCTTGAAGTCAAGAGCATCAAGAAAAGGCGGTGATGAAAGGAAGAAGAAGTCTCAACGAAAATGCTATGAGTGTGGAGAGTATGGACACTTCATTGCCGAGTGTCCCAAGAACAAGAACAAGAATGAGGAAGAAAAGAAATACAAGGAGAAGAGCAAGGAGTACAAGAACAAGTACCAAGGGTGTGCTCATGTGGGTCAACAATGGGACTCAAGTGATGAAGATGAGGAACCAAAGAAGCAAGGCATGGCAACCATTGCCATGGCACAAGAATCATCTTCACCGCGCCTCTTCAACAACTTCTCCAACGATGAGGACCACTCTCACTTTTGCCTCATGGCAAGAGGGAGCATGGTACAAGAGTCAACCACCTCATCATCTCTCACCTCTTCTTCATCCACACCTAGTGACATAGATGATCTAGATGATGAAAAAGAAATTGAGTACAACATGATAAAGCAATTTAGCAAAAAGGGCTATAAGGAAATAAAAAGGCTTTTGGAGAAATTAGAGAAAAAGAAAGTGTCTCTCCATGAGCAGGAAGACTTGCTTATCCTTGAGAAGGAAAGAAACCTTGCTTTAGAGAGACGCCTTGCCGAAGAGGCGGCTAAGGTGGAGAAGTTGACCACGGACTTGTCCTTGGCTAATAACTCCAACAAGAGGATGTCAAAGGATTACACTTTGGCAAATGAATCTCTAGCTTCCCTAAAGGCTACTCATAGTGAGCTTCAATCAAGCTTTTCATGCTTGATGGATAAACATAAAAATCTTGAGGCAAACTATAGTACCCTTTGGGAAAGCACCAAAGCCAATTCTAAGGCAACACTTGACTCTAGTGCCTCCACTAGCAAAGGTTATTCTATTTGCTCTAATGTTGATATAAATGCTCTCAAGACTAACCATGCAAGGCTTGAGGAAACAATCAAGAGCAAAGACAAAGAGATAGCCCGTTTGAACATGTTGATTACTCAAGGCAAGAACGGTGCCAAGTCCATTCCTAAGGTGGTTGACAAGCAAGGACTTGGGCACTACAAGAACAACAAGGTCAATGGTAGGGTGGTGGTTAAAGGGCATGAGATTCCCTTGTGGAACAAGGGAGGCTACCTCAACACTATTATGGATATTGCCCATGGAGTCACCACCTCTACCACAACAAAGGACAAGCCTAAGGTTGTGAACACCACAAAAGGAAATGGTGGGGTTAACTCTCCATCAAAGGCATCGAAGCATGTGGTTGAACACAAGCCCTCTCCCAACTACACTTGTGACAATGTTGTGACCTTGGACCACAATGGTAAAATGGTGGTCAAGTATGTTGGGGCCTACACAAAGAAGGCTATGAGGAAGAGTGTGTGGGTTCCAAAAGTTTATGCATCTAACCTCCAAGGACCCAAATCTTTTTGGGTACCTAAACCAAAAGCTTAAACTTGTTTTGTAAGCCTACTCCTCCGGTGGAAGCACATGGTTGATTGATAGTGGTGCCACTAATCATATGACCGGAGATGAAGGCTTATTTGCATCCCTTGATCATTATGACAACCCTACGGAAACTATCATCTATGGAGACAATGGTCAAGGAGATGTGGTCGGTCTAGGTAAAATTGCTATCTCAACATCAAATTCAATTGAAGATGTTTATCATGTTCAAGGGTTAGGATATAACTTGTTGTCGGTTTCACAACTTTGTGAGAAAGGCTACAATTGTCCCTTTACCCATGAGGGTGTGACCGTCTCTAGAAGGGAGGATTCCTCTATTGTCTTTGCGGGTCATCTACGGGGAAAGCTTTACTATGTGGATTTCACAAAAGTGAAGGTGGACACTAAGGCTTGCTTAGTGGCAAAATCCGACTTGGGTTGGCTATGGCATCGCCGACTAGCCCATGTTGGCATGAGGAACTTGGCCAAACTTCAAAAAGACGAGCACATCCTAGGACTAACAAATGTTGTTTTTGAGAAAGATAGGTTGTGTAGTGCTTGTCAAGCTGGGAAGCAAGTTGGAGCGCATCATCCCGCCAAGAACATCCTATCTTCATCAAGACCGTTGAAGCTACTACACATGGACTTGTTTGGACCAATCGCCTACATAAGCATCGGTGGTAACAAATATGGTTTAGTAATTGTTGATGACTTTTCCCGTTTCACTTGGGTATTCTTTTTGCAAGATAAAAGTGAAGTAAAGGGAGTGGTCAAGAAGTTTATTAGAAGAGTTCAAAATGAGTTCGAGCTCAAGGTCAAGAACATAAGAAGTGACAACGGCTCAAAGTTTAGGAACACTCAAGTTGAAGAGTTCCTTGATGAAGAAGGCATCAAGCATGAACTTTCCGCTCCATATACACCTCAACAAAATGGCATCATTGAGAGGAAGAACCGTACGTTGATTGAAGCGGTAAGGACAATGCTTGATGAGTACAAGACTCCGGACTCATTTTGGGTGGAAGCCATCAACACCGCATGCCATGCCGCCAACCGCCTCTACCTCCACAAGTACTTGAACAAGACCCCCTACGAGATCATCACCGGTAAGAAGCCTAGTGTGCACTACTTTAGGGTCTTTGGGTGTAAGTGTTTCATACTTAACAAGAAACCCAAAGCCTCAAAGTTTGCATCCAAGGTTGATGAAGGTTTTCTCATTGGTTATGGAACTAACGAACATGCCTATCGTGTTTTCAACAAAACCACCGGTTGTGTTGAGACCACGGTAGACGTGAAATTTGATGAATCCAATGGCTCTCAACGAGAGCAAGTTAGTGAAAACCTTGTAGATGATGAAGAACCCCCAAGTGTATCAATCTTTAGAATGGGGACCGGTGAAGTGATGCCTCATGAGGTTCAAGTTCAAGCTCCGGGTGACACAAGAAATCAAGATCCATCATCATCAACAAGAGTGGAACCACCAAGTTCTCAAGTTCATCAAGATGAAAGTCAAGTTCATGGTGATGATCATGGACGGGGCTTTGATCAAGGGGGAGAACAAGGTGGTGAAGCTCAAGAAGAAGCTCCACAAGATGAAGATGATGATGGACCCATCCAACGTCAATCTCAAGCACCACACCCTAGAGTACATCAAATGGTTCAACAGGATCATCCCGTTCGACAACATACTTGGGAGTATTCAAAGAGGGGTAACAACTCGCTCAAGATTGTCAAATTTTTGTGCGTTTTACTCGTTTGTTTCCTCTTTGGAACCTTTTAGTGTGGAACAAGCTCTTGAGGACCCGGATTGGATTATTGCCATGGAGGAAGAGTTGAACAACTTCAAGAGGAATGAAGTTTGGGAGTTGGTGCCAAGACCAAAGCAACATGTGATCGGCACCAAATGGGTTTTTAGGAACAAGCTAGATGAATTTGGTGTTGTCACAAAGAACAAGGCAAGGCTCGTTGGCAAAGGCTACACTCAAGTTGAAGGCTTGGACTTTGGAGAGACCTATGCACCGGTAGTAAGGCTTGAATCAATTCGTATCCTTTTGGCCTATGCTACTCATCATGACTTCAAGCTTCATCAAATGGATGTCAAGAGTGCATTCTTGAATGGACCTCTCCAAGAAGAAGTATATGTTGATCAATCACCGGGCTTTGAAGATCCAAACTTCCCCAACCATGTGTACAAGCTCCATAAGGCGCTCTATGGGCTCAAGCAAGCTCCTAGAGCATGGTATGAATGCCTTAAGGATTTTCTTCTCAAGAACGGTTTTGAGATATGCAAAGCCGATTCTACTCTCTTCATTCAAAGAAATGGAAATGATATCTTTGTGTACCAAATTTATGTTGATGACATTATCTTTGGGGTCTACTAATGATAAATTTTGTGAAGAGTTTAGCAGGATCATGACCAAGAGATTCGAGATGTCTATGATGGGTGAATTGAAGTTCTTCCTTGGGTTTCAAATCAAGCAATTGAAGGAAGGGACTTTTCTATGTCAAACCAAGTATGTGAAGAATATGCTCAAGAGGTTTGATATGGCCGATTCCAAGCCCATCAAGACTCCCATGGCACTAAATGGACATCTTGATCTCAATGAAGAAGGGAAGTCGGTCGACCAAAAGGTATTTCGCTCCATGATTGGCTCCCTCCTTTACCTTTGTGCATCTAGGCCCGATATAATGCTTAGTGTGTGCATGTGTGCAAGATTTCAAGCTAATCCTAAGGAGTGTCATCTAATGGCCGTTAAGAGAATCTTTAGATATTTGGTACACACTCCTAACCTTGGCTTGTGGTATCCCAAGGGCTCCACTTTTGATTTACTTGGCTATTCCGATTCGGACTATGCCAGTTGCAAAGTAGATCGAAAGAGCACAACCGGGACTTGCCAATTTCTTGGTAGGTCTTTGGTGTCGTGGAGCTCAAAGAAGCAAAATTCGGTTGCTTTGTCCACGACCGAAGACGAGTATGTGGCGGCCGATGCTTGTTGTGCACAACTCTTGTGGATGAAGCAAACGTTGAGTGATTACGGTTGTGAGTTTAGTAAGATTCCACTCTTGTGTGACAATGAGAGTGCCATCAAGCTAGCAAACAATCCGGTCCAACACTCTAGAACAAAGCACATAGATATTCGACATCATTTCTTAAGGGATCATGAGGCTAAGAGAGATATTGCTCTACGTCATGTGAGCACCGAGAGGCAACTTGCCGATATCTTCACTAAGCCTCTAGACGAGCAACGGTTTTGTGCTTTGAGAAGTGAGCTAAACATCTTGGATTCTCATAACTTGGCTTGACTTGTTGCACACAAATTGTTTGATGCCTAGATAGAGAGAAAAATGCTTTATTTTCTACTCTTTGTGTGTGTCTTACAAAACTTGGTTTTCCATAATGTTTGGTGATTATTGCTTTGCTTGTTTGATTGTGTCTAATCACCAAATATTGTGGTTGTTCTACATGTCCATAGCTATTTCTCTCTATCTCTTTGTGCTGATCTTCCAATCTAATCTTCAAAAATCTTAAGATCCACGGTACTACCGACACAAGGTCGGAAGTACCGATATACCTCTACTGTTGGATTTCTGCAATTCCACGGTAGTACCGACACCCCATCGGTACTACCGGTGGGACCCTCGGTAGTACCAACGCATCGTTGGTAATACCGATATGGACTCACGAGTTGAATTTATCTAGACCCCGGTAGTACCGACACCCCATCGGTACTACCGAGAAAACCCGCAGGGGTATAAATACCCATCGAACTAGTCAGTTCTAGGGTTCCTTCTCACATAACCGTTGCCGCCTCCCCTCTTGCTCCTCTCTCAAATCCTCGAGGGGATCTCCAAAATCAACCATGGGAACTTCAAGCTAGGCACTCCATTGGATTCTCCACCCCTCGGAACATCCGATCCTCGCCGGGAGTTCCTCGATTCGCGCGAGAACGCTCAAGGTATGACATTCCAAATCCTCTTTGCTCGATCTCTCAATGCCGTTGTTTGTAGGGGGAATGCTTTAGGGAATCATCCTCTTATCCATCCTAGAACATATGCCCATGATCTTGTAGCTTTTTGTTGGTTGAATCTCTCGATTCATGGATCGACCGCACTGTAGCAGACCCCATTGGTAGTACCGACCCCAGGTCGGTAGTACCGATAGGTGCCTGTCACAGGGGCTAAGGTCCAAGAATTGAGTCAATTCAATTCAATCCTTTACACCCATCTTATACAATCTTTTCACATCTTCTCAGATGGGTCGTGCCGGCAAGCAAGTGATCCAAGAGGGCTCTGATGAAGACGACGTCCCTCTTGCTCAAAGGAAGAGGAAGGTGGGCACAAGTGCTCAATGCCCACGTGGTCGTGGCCGCACCAATCCTCCAGCTGCTCCTCGTCGCTCTACAAGTCAGGGTCACTGTGCACGCACCAAGCAAGCCCATGAACCGGATGACCACTATGACGACTATGAAGACATCTCCTTGGACACTCTTGCGGACTTTGTGCTTAGGCCATCCCGTCCTCCTCGTCCGGCCACAACAATGGGTATCATGAAGATGGTTGACTACAAGAGCGGAACACATGACGTCTACAAGCAAAGGTACTCCGATCCGGCTCAGTGGCAAAAGGAGTTTGATGCAGACATCCGCTTTTGGCTCAAGTTCAATGCCGATTGGTATGAATCAGTTATCTTATGCAAGGAGCACATGACCATTGACATGAAGTCCATCAATTGGGAAGCATTGAGGTCATTCAACATTCCGGCCGTCAATGAGGCCATAGACATTTGCCATCCTAAAGGGATGACTTCAATTATGGCTATGAATTGTGATTGGAATGAAGAAGTGGTTGCCCAATTCTATGCAAATCTCCATGTCCGGCGTGAAACCAAGACCTTTCACTGGCTCTTGCAAGGCAAGCCTCTCTCGGTCTCATATGAGAGGTTTGCTCAGATTCTTGGTTTTAGTGAGGACGATCTTGGCCGTCGGAAGATACATGGTGGAGAGATCCCTCTTGATAGTGAGATGGCATTCATGTATGACGCCGCTTATGGCAAGGTTGAGTTTGGGACCACACATGGTTTGAAGCCCGTCTACAGGATGTTGAACCAACTTTTCCGATACACTCTCACTCCTAAGATAGGCGACAACTACAACATCTCAAACATTGCCAAGGACATTCTTGTGAGGATGGGACCGGATCGAGAGGAGTTTAGTGTGTTTGACTTCATTTGGGAGGAGATCATTATGTGCTCCGTGTCCGCTAACAAGAGCTGTCAGTATGCCCCTTGGATTTTTAGGATGATATGTGAGGTTGCCGAGGTTGATATTCTCACCGACAAGACTCACACTTAGTACAAGCCAAACAAGGGCAATATTGAGCGTCTCCTCAAGTTGGGCAAGCATGCCCCTCCTAGAGCTCCTACCTCAGCTAGACCTTCTTCAGGTGGTCCTTCCTCCTATGAGGCTCCCTCCTCCTCTCGTGGACCATCATCATCTAGAGGCAACCTTCCCCCCGGCAAGAAGAAGAGCATCTTCAACTTTCTATCTCAGGGCCTCTTTGCTTGCTTCAATGTTGGCAAGCACAATGCTTAGGAGATTCGCGCCCACAGGCAGCACGTGGATGAGCAGCTCCTTAAGTTGGAGACCCGTCAGAAGGCCATGCTCGCTCAGCACAACATCGAGCACTCTCCCGTTCGTGAGCCCATGGACTTCCCTCCTCCACTGGTCTTCTACAATCCTTGGAAGGTGTACGGCGACATGTCCATGATGTATGGAGCACCCCCGGCCGACATTGATGATGAGGACTTTGGTCGAGGTGAAACCGATGAAGACGACTCTCCTCCGGCGGCTCACTCTCCACATGGCAGCGATGATTGAAGGGCCTCCTCTTTTTGGCGCTTGACGCCAAAGGGGGAGTGAGCTCACAATTATCCATGTGGTAGTGTGTGTATCCTCGCTCGCTCGCTCATTGTTTAATCTATCTATTTATCTTAGTTTGTGGACATGTATGAACTATTTGTGTGGTGTGATGGATGATGATGTGGTGAACCTAGAACCTTTTAAAATTTGTAAGACTTAATCATGCTAGTGTGGAACCTCGTTTATATATTTGTGATGACTCGTGTGAAATGGTGGTTGTTATTTCTCACTTTGTTGATTTGTATATCTTGTCATATGCATCACGGTTATTGTATCACACTTATGCACTTGTGTATGCGAATTGCGAGTGAAATTTCTTCTAAATGTGTGACGGGCATTTGAGGCCTCCATAAAAGATCAAGCACACATTTAGGGGGAGTTTCTCTCAAAATTATTGGATACACACATCTTTATTTGAAAATGAATTGTGTTGTCATCAATCACCAAAAAGTGGGAGATTGAAAGTGCATCTTGGCCCCTAATTGTTTTGGTGATGGTGACAAACACAATTTGTTGTATTTAATCATTGAATAAGATGTGTGCTGGATTTACTTTATTGAAAATCATGGTTTTGACCAAAAGAAGGCCCCCAACTCCAATTCGGTGTTTTCAACTCAAGTCAAGGCTTAATTTATTTTTGATTTTGAATTTGAGTATAGGAAACACCGTACTATAAAGGGGGATGCGAATTGACTGCCAAGAGATGCTAAAAGTGCTTAAGGAGATGACCTAAGTGAGTGAGAAGAAACCCGAGTCGACACGTACACATATGCTCTTCTTTCCCTCAATTCTCAGCCTTTGTCAGTAGTACCGACCCTGGGTCGGTAGTACCGATATGGCTTCACTGGCGAGTTTTAGCCAGGGCCTCGGTAGTACCGACCCCGGGTCGAAACTACCGATATGGCTTCACTGTTGGGTTTTCCGGCACCCATCGGTAGTTCCGACCCCGTGTCGGAAGTACCGATAAGTGCCGTGAGTGCACAGTAACATCTAGTTTTCAGGGCTTAGTATATATACCCCCTTCTTCCTCCTCACTCATAGCTGACCAACCACGGGACAAACTCTCTCTTGAGCATTCACTCCACTTCTCCCCTCCCTCCTAGAGCCAAGACTTGATTCCTTTGAGCTAGGGTTTGGGTAGAGAAGTGATTCCTAGTGAGAGTAAGAGAAGCTTTGAGAGCCCCTTCGAATTCCCTCATCTCAAGAGCACTTGAAGCATCTCCGGGCATCGATTCGTGTTTGTTACTCTTGAAGCTTGCTTCTAGACGGTTAGGCGTCTCCCGTTGAGTGCCCTCTTGGTGTGGAGCACCCGGGATCGTTTGTATTTCCCTCTCCTTGGTGGAGAATTCTTAGTGAGCACCAATCTTCCTTTGTGGGGATTGGGTGAGGCAAAGAGGCTCTTGGTGATAGCCCTCCCTTTGTGGGATCCTCAATGGAGATGTAGCTTCCTTTGTGGGAGTGAACTTCGGATTAAATCTTGTGTCTCCTTTGCTTGCTTGAATTCTTTGTCTCTCTCTAACCTTAGAACTTGTTTGTGCCCGATCTATCTATTGGTTGTGTTCCAACTCATATCTTTGGTTGCAGGAGGTTCTTAGCTTCTACACTAAACTCTTGATTCAAGTAGAATTGCTAGAATCATTTTACATTTCAAATTTCGTCCTAAGTTTCTCTGGACCGTCGGTAGTACCGACCCTATTCCGGAAGTACCGAGTCCCCTCGGTAGTTCCGGCATAGCGTCGGTAGTACCGACAGAAGTTTTAACCACTGCAATTGTTTCAGAAATTTGAAGTGATCCTATTCACCCCCCCCTCTAGGCATCACAAGGTCCTTTCACCCCCTGACGACAAGAAGGGCAAGAAGAAAGTCGACGAAGGCAACGACGACTTCCAAGAACCCGACAAGACGGTGAATGTCCTCTTCGGCGGACTACCCACCAGACGATCGCAGAAGCTCACCCTACGGGAAGTCTTGAACATTGAACCAGCGGTGCCGACACCTTTAAGGTGGTTGGAGGTACCCATCACCTTCTCCTGCGCGGATCAATGGACAAGCTTCTCTGAACCAGGATGTTTTCCACTCGTCCTGAAACCAGTAGTCGCGAGCTCCAGACTCAACAAGGTACTCATCGACGGCGGGAGCGGACTCAACATCCTCTTCACCAAGACCTTGAAGAAGATGAAGCTCGACATCACCGACATGCTCACCAAGAGTGCGTCGTCCCAGGCAACGTGGCTATACCACTCGGCTCAATGGTTCTGCCAGTTACCTTCGGGATGACAAGGGAGAATTACTGCACCGAGTACATCAAGTTCGAGGCTGCAGACTTTGAAACCTCCTACCATGCCATCCTCGGCAGACCAGCTATCGCCAAATTCATGGCGATCTCCCACTACACCTACTTGGTACTCAAAATGCCAAGTCCTGCCGGAGTACTCGCACTGCAAGGGGACTTGAAGATTTCCTACGACTGCGACACCAAAGCCGTGGAACTCGCAGCAACCAATCAAGTACCCAACGCAATGATGGAGATCTTCGCTGCATCCAAGAAGCTTGCGCCAACCGAACTCGAGATACCTGAGAAGACCAACACCTCCAATAAACCTCAGCCAACAGAGGATGTCCAGGTGAAGGCCATCAACCTTGGGACCGGCGACAGCAGCAAGACTACCATGATCGGCGCGGGGCTCGACCCTTTTGACGGTCCTTACAACAAGTTTCCGACCGTCAAAATCCCGGAAACGAGGAGGGTACATGACAAGTTTCATGCATGTTTTTAGTACTAATAAAGTTCCACGAGTTGTGTTGGAAATTTTATATGCAGGTACACATTTGGGGATAAAAAGGGAGTCAACGGGCCACACCGGGCAGGCGCGGCCGAACCAGCTGGTGCGGCCGGCCCTGCACCCCGCCACGACTCGGGTCCAGGCGACTATCATTTCCACGAACACGCTTTGGATGGATAGGATACGCCGTGGTTATGTCGGTTTGATCCAAAGGATGTGAAAAGAGGCACTTGGATCCACGGGCCCACCTCTACATGCAACCAACCGCCACTACGAAGCAATCTTGAGCATTCCCTATCAGTGGCGGTGCATCACACGGCTTGGAGTAGGCACGGCCGGATCAAGAGATACGGCCGCACCTACGAAGCGTCGAATCCGGTGGAACTGACCCAGGATACCAACTCACAACCGACCAAGGAGCGAGCATCAAGACCGTCCATGACGAATGGCGGCAAATCATAGGTGCGGCCGCACCGGCCGTGCCTGGCTCCCGCCGCCTCAGCGCTCCACCGACCTCCCACTACTATAAAAAGGACCCTCCACTCGCTGGAACAGAAGACACACCGCAGGAGCTTCACTATTGTCCACTTTTGTATCTTAGAGTAGGAAGTAGTGTAGTTGGGAGTTAGAGTCGAGTCGAGCTAGTCTCGGGGTTCCGGATAAGTCTTCTTTAGAGTTCGGGTACTACTCTTGTATCTCTTTCTTTATAAGACTTAAGTGCATTTTGAGTTATCTTTCTATCTTACATTCCGAGTCAATTACATTCAGCTTTTACTTAGCTACTAGAAGCTTTATTCTAGGTTTAGACTAAAGTGAGTTTTGCCTTGGTTAGCTTAGTTCTCTTGAACCCTATAGTGTTCTGGTCATTCTTCGCTTGATCTCCGGTGTTTCACGGGAGAGAGAGACCTTTCTTTAAAGGCCTTAGGGAAGGTTCTTTGGTTCGTTGTGAGCGCGGTGCTCAGAACTTGCCTTAGTCTTAGATTGGTGTCCCATTCAACGGAATAGTTGTGGTACCCTAAGGAGGTGACAGCTCCGGACAGGCTCTGCAGTCCACCACGTTAGTTCAGGCCGGTAGGATTCAGCGCGTCGTCGTTCTCCCTTCTCATCCCAGTCTGAGAGCGCGGCTTTGCATGCCCCTGCAGCACTAGAAGAGCTTGTTGATTATATCTTACCTTGGCTTTGCTTTACCTTAGTTCTTTTCCCGGAGTTGACAAGAATAGATAGATTGCCTTAGGATCCTTTCTCGTCTCATTGTCCTCCCAACTCACTAGGACCTCTCTAGTTCTTTTATCAAGATCTCCTCGCGTGTCCATTTACCACCGTATATCTTTATCATCACCCCAGCTATAAGACTCTTTTACCGAGCCTCGATCCTCTATGCCGTTCATTTGATTATCTATGCCATAGTGCTTCCCTTGGGAAAATATAAATACGACAACCCGAATACCACCGGGTGAAGTGCTACAACGGTAATCCGTGCGCTTGCGGACCTTTTCTGTGATTGTGTGTTTTACCACCAGACGTTCCCTAGACCCGTTACTAGAGGTACGAATCCAGTAGCGACGCTTGCGAGTGCCAACAAGCATTCCTAGCGCCGTCACCGTGTGTGCAACCTTAGTGGTGAGGCTAAGGAGCGTCAACAAGCATTTCTGGCGCCGTTGTCGGGGAAGCAATAGGCACTAGATATCTTTTCGGTAGAGTTATCTCAGTTCGGTGAACCATCTTTTAGCGGGTTTATCCCTACTCCGTTCCTAGTGTACGGAGTAGTACCCGGTTTTGACAGTTCTGTCCCGTCTTCACATCTATTCAAGAGTCACTTGAGAAGGATATTCCGACCCCGTGTCACTACCCTTCGAAAAGTTTCTCTCGATTTATCACGACGAACCCCGTCGATCCCGTAGACAGAGCCATCTTTCTCATGGCCAGAGAAGCCAACCTTGAGTTCTCTATTGATCAATCCCACTTCCCGACTAAGATGGAAATCCCAATCAGAAACGGAAATCTTAACCCAAGGTTCTTCTCCAATGGAAGTATTTCTCCAAAATTCCTTTCCATCGCCCAGAAAAATCCTTTCTCAGGATTCGAAGGAGAAAATCCATACAATCACTTGAGGAGTTTTGAGCAATTGTGCTCTACTCGTTCATGCCCCGATCTTTCTCCCGACGAATTCAGAGTTAGACTCTTCCCATTCTTACTAGCGGGAAAAGCAAAGGCTTGGTACTTCCAGCAAGAGAAGGAAGTCACCACGGATTGGAGAATTTTGCGCAATGAGTTCTGCGCTAAGTACTTCCCCTTATCTCATCTCATGAACCTCGAAGTCATATTATCAATTTCCAACAGACGAAGACCGAATCCCTTAGTCAAGCATGGACTAGATTCCATGATATTATACACACTTGTCCCGATCATGGCCTGCCAGATATAGTGTTGATTCAACATTTTCAGCACGGCCTATCTCGAGACAACGTTTTCCGCCTGCTTGCACTGACAAAGGGGTCACTTTTCCATGAAAATCCAACTGAGGGACTAGAAATTCTAGAGAGGATCTTAGCTATGCCCATCAGAAGAGAATCCCAGAGCAAAGAAATCAAGGACCATTCCCAATCTTGGATATATCGGATTATCACCCATCTATCGTTTCTCTTCCAAACTCTAGTGAATTACCTCTCTAATCAAGAGGGTCACTCCAAGAAGAAATGATCATCAACAAGTCCAGCTCAAGGACTATAAATTCGACGCTCTCACCGTGAGATAAACCGGCATTTGTCCCTTCCTAAGTTCATGCATCGGGCATGCTTAATAATCGAAATCTGTTCAGCCACTGCATGACTTAGAGTTTAGAAGGTTGAAGGAGCATTTTTGGTCATTTTGCCCAGTGCGGCCGGCCCACTAGGCACGGGCGCACCACCCCCCTTGCTTGGGTGAATTCGTGGAGCAGCCACTAGCTGCATGGTGGTGCTTTACTTTGTAAGAAAGCAAGTCCAATCTGCAGTAACTCTTCCCCACCATCAATAGCTTTGCTAGCAACCTTTGGACAGCTGAGTGCTCAAATTCTCGAGGATCTCAAGCGCTAGATAGTGCAGCAGCTACCTGCCAGCGTTTTCGGTGGAAACACTAGGGCCGGCTGGCCCTATTGGTGCGCCCGCACCTGTGAAATCCACCACGCTGTCATTTCCAAGTTGTTGCATGCTACTCCTAGCCTCCTAATCGCGCACTGAGGTCGCCTCTCCATTTTTGTTGGCACGGCCGGATGGACAGGTGCGGCCGCACCTGCCTCCCTCCACCTGCCTATAAATTGAGGCCTCCCGTGCACTCTCCGAGAGAACCACAGCCAAATTCCGAAGTTTGCAACCTTTGCTCCCTTGTTAGTTCCGTTCGCTCTTAGTGGAAAGGAGTGCCGAGAGTGTGTCCTTCGTAGTGCAAGCCACTCAAGTTTTGTGGAGGTCTCATCACCCCACAAGGACCGCTAACTCCTGGACCGCTAATCCTCGAACGACTAACCTTTCATAACCATCATCCTTTGGGTATCCGTTGCATTAACATTTTGCAGGATGTCGTGGTTCCGTAAGGCCGCAAAGGTAGTGAAGGGAAAACACATCAGGTTCCGCGACTCGGACTCGAGTCGCAGTGGCCATTCCCATTCTTCAGATTGGCAAGATCACTCGGTACCCCCGGGTTTCGAACCTCAGGACAATGTGTCCGCGGGTTCTGCCCGGGACATGTCCACCAGCTCGGTGCATTATGATTGGTCAGGTTCGGAGGAAAGGACTCATTTCCTTACCTTCGAAACTCAAATCATCCTGCGAACCGACCAAGTGCGGAGGTTGTTCCAGTAGCTAAAAGACCGGGAATTCGCGCATACGAAGGTATACGACAACACCCTTCTTAATGAAACCGGTATGATAGGAGAATTTGGGGCGGCCTTTGATACCATGGGCTGGGGGAACTTTTGGCATGCGTGGGAAGAGGGCTCGAAGTTTCTCACCCTAGAGTTCCTCTCAACTTTGAGCGCCGATAGCAGTGGTGTTAAGTTTCGACTCTTCAATGAAGAGCACGACTTAACCTGGGAGCAGTTGAGTGTGGCTCTAGGCTTCGATTCAAACTGTCTGCTTGAGTGGTCTAAACATAAGGGTATGAAAGCCTTTTCGAGAGAGTCATTCTGGAAGAAGATCTCGGGGAGAAGGTTGAATCCCGCTCCCCGGATCAACTTGATCCATAACCCCACTACCTCAAGAGTTGAGTTTTCTTCACCAGCTCATTTCGGGCATGATTGCCCCAAGAGTTGAGTTTAGAACGGTCAGGGTGGACGAGCTGCAATGCCTGTTTGCCATCATTCATAAGATCAAGCTTGCTCCTGTCGTTTCGATGGTCGAGCACTGGAGCACCATGGCCACAAGGACTGGCAAGATTGAGATCACCTCTTTGGTGACTCGGATTGCCACTTACATCGGAGATCTAGAGGGAGCCCAGGTCACGTACTTGGAAACGCCCCGCGAGACTTTCGATGAGGACCATTTTGTGCAAGCCCACCTGCTGAAGCGTGTTGAGGGAGAGCTGGTCATGCTTTACCCCCATTCCTCCACACCATCGTCCTCCCGTGCCCAGAGCTTGGTCTATACCAAATCAAAAAGTTTACCCTGAACCTGACACCCGAGGACGATGCGGAGACGGTAAGGCCTTCACGGCATAGCATCTCTGGACCCGGACCAGCGACCCGATCACGCACTCGCAAGAGTGACAGGAACCTCATCCCAGAAAGCACCACGCACCAAGCTCCGGCATCCGGCGGAGCAGGACCCTCTAGTAGCCGCCAGCAGCAGCCACAGTCCAGCGGAAGCCAGCCCCCCAGTGCCTCTATCTGCTCCAGCTCAACACACTCTCAGTCAGCCCGTTTTGGAGGCCACCCGACCTACGGCGGAAACTATGCTCAGAGCTACCCGTACGGGTACCATGAGGAGCAGTATGGCATCATTGACCAGGGCCTTTTCAACATCGACAATCGCCTCCGCAGTCTCGATGCCCGTGCCGAGAGGATAGAGCAACGCCTCCAGGACACCGCCAGGCGACAGCAAGAAACCGACGGCCAGCTGTATACCCTAACCGCCACCACGCAAGAAGGCTTTCTAGCAGTGAACAACTTCTTTGGGTCATGGAACCCGTATCAACAACCGCCCGACTATTAGTCCCGTTTTTTGACTCAGCTTGGGGGAGAGAGATCCCCGTCCAGGTAAGACCCAACCAGTTTTCCTTTTTCTTTCCCTTTGTTTTAGTTGTTTTTCATTTCCTTTGCTTTAGTAGTTTTTCTTTCCCTTTGTTTCAATTTTATTTCTTCTTAAAAGAGAGAGAGAGAGAGAGAGAGAGAGAAAGAAGTCTTTCAAAGGTAATGGTCTGCAGAAGTCTAGTGAGAAGTTCTTCAGTTTTGTTGGGAAGTTTTTCGTGGTACGGCCAAACCATGAGGTACGGCCGTACCTCCCCTTGACGAATTTCTCGTGCAGAACAATTGCAGGAGGGGAAGTGAACACTTGGAGTGAAAGTAGTAGGACCGGCCGAACCAACCGGTACGGCCGTACCTATGAAAGAACACAAGATTGTCCAGCAACCATAGCATCGAGCCTCCAAGTGTCCCACTTAGCATCGCAAGGTAAGACAAGTCATCCAGGAGATCAAAAGTCAGCTTGGGGGAGAACCCCGGTCCCATCAAACAAGGTACGCCCATCCAGTCCAATCCCAACTTCATTCAGAATAAACAAAAGCATTTACTTTCATCATGTGCGTGAAATCATGTCTATACACCCTCGTTTGGAATAATGAAAAAAGTTGCCATGTTAAAACTTTGCAAGAACCTAGCGTACAACTTTGTATTCTACGAGCTTTTGAATTTGTTGGTATATTTTGAGATATGAGCCTGAAATAAAACTTTGTGGGAAGCAAATGCTTATGACCAAACCTAGGTTGTTGACTAGTATGATATGGTGCGACATTGTTGATCTTGCTCTATCTCATAGTATGGTGAAAATCTCGGATGAGTTTCTTTTGAAAAATGAAACAAGACAAGTTCCTCAATGGTCATATTACCTACCAAAGCCATATGTCGATATCAAAGTTTAAACCTTCTACATATGCTTGCTTGTGACCCATTGAGTTTTGCCAAATTGTTGTGACCCTTGGTAGAATCTTTTCATGCTTCCATGATCGAGATCACGTACACCCACATATACAAGCTAACTCCTACACCGGGAGTTACGCAAAACATGCCATCCATCCACCAAAAATAAATACTCCAAAGTCCAAAGAGATTCCTCTTCTTGTATTCTTGCAAAAGGAGAGAGGGGTCATTGAAAAAAAAAGTATATGCTCAAGAGGCATAGAAAAAAATGTGCTCCAATCAAAGAGCATAGAAAAAAAAGTGAAACATGACCCCCCCTCCAAAATAAAAGCAAGAGGAGAATCTCAAAGCAAGGAGTACTTAGAAAAACAAACAAAAATATCCCACACACTTGCACATCTCGATCAAGTTGCATGACTAGTTTCTTCTTGGATCCGGTCTTTGGCTCAACAACATTAAGTGGCACAAGTGAGTCTCACACTTATCCTACCCAAAACTCCACATACAAGCCATAGAGTAGGAAGTTGAGGCTCATTCAAAAGCCTTTGGTGAGGTAACAAATACCACTTGAGCGATCGAGGGAACCATCCGAGGAACTTTGTCTCTCTTTGCGAAAATTTCAAAACTCCGAGATAGGATCCGGAAAAGAGAAGAGTGAGTGATGCAAAGTCAAAACCGTTCTACTCTTCAACCTCCGAAGGCAAGGTGGAAAGTTACAAGCCCCGCAGGTAAAACATGGCTAAGTTTCTCTCGTATCAACCTTTTCAACAGCAAGTAGAGTATGGAATTGTGCATAGGAACTTGCAGAGCAGTAACATCAGTGCAACTCCTGATCGTCCGAGGCCAAGTCTAGACTTTGCTCGAGGACGAGCAAACGTTTAGCTTGGGGGAGTTTGTTGACGGTCCTTACAACAAGTTTTGGACCGTCAAAATCCCGGAAACGAGGAGGGTACATGACAAGTTTCATGCATGTTTTTAGTACTAATAAAGTTCCACGAGTTGTGTTGGAAATTTTATATGCAGGTACACTACGTGAAAACCTCAAATAGGTCACGCAGCATTTGTAACGGGCCCTTAACACCCGTTACATGCACCCACATCTGTAACGGTTGTTGTTTGGCGCCCGTTACAGATAAGCGCGGCAGGCCGACCCCGGGATTGGCCTCCGCAATGCCCGTTACCAATGTGGACTTCTGGTAACAGTCTTCTTAAATGCCTGTTACATGAATTCTTTGTAACGGACGTAAAATCGAGTCAGTTACACAAGTTAAACCTATCGGTAACGGGCTCGTAAAATCCGTTACTGATCAATGCCCTATCGGTAACGGGCTGTTTAAGTCCGTTACTGATCACTACCGTATTGGTAACGGGCTATAAAGTTCGTTACTGATGAGCATTTGACGCCCATTACTAGACTGAGAGCTTAATAATTAAAGTCTAATAGCACTCTTCACTGCCGTGAAGCGGGAGCGCGGCGGCAGTGAACAAATGAGACGGAGGTTTGTTAATCCGTGTCTCATTTGTGAAGAAAGGAGACAGAGGTTTGTGAATCCTCGTCTCCTTTGAGTCTGTCCTCATTGACAGGTCAACTCGATCTCTCATTGCTTCCATTTCGACATACAGGCACAATCAACACACATATCTTTTGAGACAAAACAGACATCATAAGAGAGATAACTTGTCCACAAAGATGAAGATAACTTGTCCACAGGAATAAAGATAATTATTACAAAAGGTTAACTTGTCCATCAGGCTAGGACTTAACTTGTCCATCACATTATTTACTATGGTCGTGCTATCTGACCATACACATCAACAAAGCCATGCCCCTTGAACATCCACAAAAGTATGGCTACTGACCCTGCACATCAACAAGCTTGAACTAGATCATGCCCCATCAAGATTGGCTCTTTTTGCAGCCTCTTCATAAGCAACCAAGGATTCTTGAAGCCCTTCGAGCGCATCTTCAATGGGCTCGAGATTTTGTTCAGTAGTATACTTGTACCTCCTTATGTGCTTAGCCTTTTTGATGAGGATGTTCACTTCTTTCGTGATTTTTTCAAACTCTGGTTTCACATAATCCCAGACATTAAGGTTTAGAAGTAACTCAAGCTCTGCTCGTAACTCAAAGAGTTTTGCCTGAAACAGGGTTAAACATGGTATAAGAATAACATAGTTAACTCAGAACTAATTTTCCTCAGAACTTGGAGCAGTATAGGAACAGTAATCATTATAGGAAAATTATATAAGAACTTGAAAATTATCCTAGGCTTCATAGCAGGGTGTGACAAGTAAAAGCAGAACTTCGTTCAGAACTGACTTGCCTCAGAACTGACAAGCATGGAAGACATCATCATAGGCACTAATTAACTTTATCAAGCTCAAGCTCAAGCTCAAGCTAGCTTAAGCTCCATCTATAGAACAAGTAAAAAGGCAGTGAGATTCAGAGAAACTTGCCTCGCCGTCGTCGTGGTCGTTGCCAGAGTCAGAGATGAGGTCCTCTACACCTTCGCCGCTCCCTCGACCCCTCTTCGTCATTGCCAGACACTTGTGCTCACAAACGTGAGGCAGGCCCCTCGCCCACTTCGCTGCCCCCCTCGCCGGCACGCTCCTCCTTGCCGCTGCTTGGCCCCTCATCGGAATCCGAGAGGATCCAGTCGAGGACCCTCGTCCCCGGCATTGGGTTCACTCCACCGCCGCTTGGCCCCTCTCCGGCGCTCATAGTCGTCTCCCTCTTCGCCGCCATCTCGCCGGCACGCGTGCGGATCCAGTTGCGGCACCGCTTCGCGTTCCGGTTCTCCTCGATCCCGGGTGCGCGGGGTCGTCCGCTGCTTGGCCCCTCGCCGGCGCTCATCGTCGTCTCTATCTCCACGCCTACTCTCACGCCTCCTCTGCGATTTTTTTAAGGAAAGTGCTGCGCTTATCCATTCAGAAAGAAGAAGGGACCGCGTCACTTTGTTGGCTGGTGCGCGGGCCGGTAATGGTTACCTTCTTTATACTAGGCTGCTGACGCTGACGCGTGGGCCCGACACTTTTTTTTTGAAATGACACTTGCTTCCCTCAAAAATTAGGGCCCATAAAGCAGCACCTAAAAATTAATAAAAATACGAACAACTCATAGTTTTTGTTTAAGAATCGAACAATTCATAGTTTAGTTCCCAAAAGTTTCACCAACAACCTGTCACATCAATCTTCTTTCCACTAATTTGGAGTATTAAATGTAGATTAATGACAAAACCCATTCCACGACCCCTACCTTAATTTTCGAGACGAATCTAACGAGCCTAATTATGTCATGATTAGACAATGTCGTGCTACAGTAAACAATCTCTAATGACGGATTAATTAGACTTAATGGATTCGTCTCGCAATTTCCGATCCATTCCTGTAATTATTTTTGTAAAAAATCTACGTTTAATACTCCTAATAGACCTCGAAAGGGCATTTAAGAATCGAACAACTCATAGTTGGGTATTTGGTATTTTGAATAAAATATGAACAGTCACACGTCTCCTTGTGACCACATGACTCTTTTTGTGGCCAAGAGCTCTCCTGAGCGGACACGGGTTCCGAGGCGCATGACCGGCCGCCTGACGGTTCGCCGTCTTGTCAATATAAATCCCGGCCGGCCAAGAACTTAGTCAACCGCGGCACTAAGAAAACCCCAGCACCACCGTCTCCGGTCACCAAGAAGTGAATCCAAGAGCTTCTTCTTCCTCAAGCGTGCACATGGCATCGTCAAGCGAGCCATCCAGGAAGCGGGGGAGGGAGGAGGAGGATGACGACGAAAGCCGCCGCCGTCGGCTCGTCAAGGAGGGGACACCGCTGGCGCCCGAGGAGCCCGAGGAGGTGCCGCCGCCCCCGCCCGAGGAGCCCGAGGAGGTGCCGCCGCCCCCGCCCGATGAGCCCGAGGAGGTGCCGCCGCCCCCGCCCGACGAGCCCGAGGAGGCGCTGGCGCCGCAGCCCATGGCGGTCGTGCGTGCTCCTCCACTAAATGCTGACGAAGCCACTTGGTCAGTGAGCTTGTTCAGTGAAGCTTTCGTGAAGCTTCGAAAGGTGGCCGTTCATCTCGGGGTCCCAGGACCCAATGACCCACTGTAGAGGACCGTGAAGGATTACTCCTTCAAGATCAATATCTTGGCTGGGGACCTGGAGAGAGGAGTGCTCGCCCCCGTCGACGACGACAGCGGCGACGATGGCAGCCTCGACGGCTCCGGCACCGGCTCCGGCTCCGGTTCCGACTCCGACGGTGGGGCTCCTCCGGCGGCGACTACCTCTGCTTAATTAATTTGTTCCTCTGTTAATGTGTTCCTCCTGTGTGTTTGTTGAACTTGTGATGGACTAGTAGATCCTCTGTTAATATGTTCCTCCTGTGTGTATGTTGAACTTGTGATGAACTAGTAGATCTAAGAGACGCGGTAGATCAATCCATGTCTCCTATTTTGGAACGCATTGCAATGTCTATGGCAGCAGCTTACAATGAATTGCAATGTGTATGCCAGAAGTTTGTTACTCTGTTTGTGTCATTATATGGCAGCAGTTCACAATGAATTGCAATGTGTATCTATGCCAGAGTTATGCCAGAAGTTTGTTACTCTGTTTGTGTTAATCCGCGTTTCCTTTGCCTCGTGCTGCAATGAAATGTCAGCACAGATGAATTGATGAATTTTGTGATGTGTGACACATTAAGATTTGTGACCCAATTGTCATTCCATCCATTCTTCATTCATACATTTAAGTTTGTCATATGTGACAAATTTTTCATTCTTCATCCACACAGATGAAGCAAAAGCACCACTTTTAACATCAGAATTACTTCTTTGCAGCATACATCCCCAATAAACATCAAAATACTACACAAACAACAGCCACAATAACCAAGTTCATCTTCTAGATCACATTGTCCATCTTCTCCTCCAGTGCTTTCTTCCTCTGCTTGTCCTCCAGTGCTTGCCTCTGCTCGCCGCTCCCAATTTGACATTCCACTGAATCAACTACTTCATCGACCGCGTCTGCCCAGTTCAACGGTCGAAAAACAATGACGCCAACATCCTTTAGCATCTGGAGATACTCCTTGTGGAAATGATAAAATCCACAATTCTTGGTGTACTGCAGAATCAAAAGCACATAAGAACCCTAACTCAGATTTGGGAGACACAGCAGACTACTCACCGAGTTCCTTGCACACTTGAAATAAAGACGACCGTGGTTTTCACCTTCCTTCTGCGTCCGCCCCTCCACCACCCGAGCCATACCACAGTCCGGGCAAGGGACCAGTGGAAAGCCGCTTAGCTCACCGACTGGATCCAAGCCGATGGAGTGATTGCGGCTGCTCCGGCAACCTTGAACCCTGCTCCTCGCACGTGCACCTCCAGACGAATCGGCGTAGTGCGACATGTGCACGACGGCGGGGAAGGACGGGCGGGTGGCGGTGGTGGTGGAGCTCAGATTGGGGAAGAAGAAGGGGGTCGGGGCCGGGGTGTATGTATATTCATTCGGCCAGGGGCATTTCGGACAATGGAGCACTTGTTAGCGACGAGGGTTAGTGTACCAGCGTCGTCAGGGTGGATGCATATTCATTCGGCCAGGGGCATTTCGGACAATGGAGCACTTGTTGGCAACGAGGGTTAGTGTACCAGCGTCGCCGGGGCAAATGCATATTCATTCGGCCAGGGGCATTTCGGACAATGGAGCACTTGTTGGCGACGAGGGTTAGTCTACCCGCATCGCCTTTGTCGGTCGGGCAGGCAACGATTATCTTTTTTATATAGGCTTCTGACGCTGACGCGTGGGCCCGACACTATTTTTTCTGAATTGAAACTTGCTTCCCTCAAATATTAGAGCCCATAAACAGCACCAAAAAATTCGCAAAAAATACGAACAATTCATAGTTGGTAATTTAGTATTTGAATAAAATATCAACAACCACACTTATTTAACCAAATTTCTTAAAATTAGATTTTTTATCTCTTGTTTACGATATAATAATTATAATAACGTCTTACTGTGTTCTAAAAATTCTACAAATTGACTTGGCAACATAATTTAGGTCCCTAAGCTTGTCTACAAAAATTCAAATGGTTTCAAAAACGAAAGATTATACTTGTGTACAAATGTCTACATCTCTCACATAGTTTCTTAGAATGTTACTTCAACATTGAAGTTTTCGACACTTTAAAACATGTTCGAACTCATATGCATTTGAAATTTTAACATAACCTTATGTTCACCATGAGATTACGAAATGCAAAGTTTCATTAGTAATGGTTGTGTAAAACAAATATTATTTCTATGTTGTACTTATAAGGAACAATATAAGGCGTATAAACAACATCCAAGAAATGGAATTACATACGAAAAAATGTCATAAATGAATAGATGTTAATTTTAGAAAAATTCAGAAACAAATATCATCAAATTTGGATTACGGTTGACGGAGAAATACGTGATACAAAATTTGATTGCAGATTAAAAGGGGAAAAGCAAACTGTTCTTCATTCGAATAGACCTGGCCCCGCCCCTTCATTGGCGACGGGTGGTTGTTAATCATCGTATCATTTGCGCATCCGAACCTTTTTAATAAACGCTCCGCCCCGCCTTCCGCCTTCTATCCCCTTCTCCGGCTTCCGCCTTCCTCGTCTCCGTCGCAGGGATGGCCCGCGACTCTAGGGGGAGGTTCTGCAAGGAGGAGGTCCCGCGGCAACGTCCCCGTCCGTCTTCCTCGGTGCTGTCCGCCGCCCCCGCCAAGAGAGTGAGGTTCTGCGGCGACGAAGAGGAGCCGTCCCAGCGCGCCGCCCCGTGCGTCTTCCTCGGCGCTCCATGGAAGAGGCCGGTTCTTCGTCGGCCCGGGGGGGAAGTCGTACACACGCGCAAGGGGCAAGTTGGCGGACTCCAGCGACACCCGCCATGGAGAGGCAGGGTTTTTTTCCTCAACGCGAAGGAAGAAGCGGTCCACACACATTGAGGTGAGCGTGGACTCCTCCGGCGACGACCCGGGCAGAAGAGTGGTGGTAGACCTCATCTCCTCCGGTGACGACCCCGGAAACAACTCCGGCGACGACTCCGGAAACAACTCCGGTGACGATTCTGAAGACCATGAGGCAAGTTCTGAAACCATCACGCATGATTTGTCCTTGTTCACATCTTCACTGATCAATTGTTCTAATGCATCAATTTCCATTTGTTGTAGGAAGTTGCTGCACATGACATTGATAGGATTTGGACTGAAATCAACAAGCTCAAGGAATCGACTGAAGAGAAGCAGGCAAGTTTTGAAACCAGTTAGAGCTAAACAGCTTTCTTGTAAATTACAACTGTTATGAAGCTTGCATCAATATAATTTTTTCCTTTGTTTTAGGAACGTGCTGTTACTCGGGATGACATTGACTACATCTGGAAAGGAATCGACAAGCAGGATGAGCAGCTTAAAGCCGCACAAAAGAGGCAGGAGATTGAACTTCTAAAGAAGAATGCTGAGCTGGCAGAAAGAGTTGCAAAACTAGAGACAAGGCTAGCTGAACTTGAGGCACCAGCACAAAAGAAGCCATCCTAGCTAACTAGTTCCCTTGCAGCTACAATCTAGTTTGGTGATGCGCCCAGCTGATGCAGTCTTATTTTGGTGATGTGCCCTGCTGATGCATGTTAAATGTGAATATGTTTGTTATGAGTTAGTTTGCTTGGTGATGTGAACTTGTGATGCATGTCATATGTGAACATGTGATGCTATATCAACAGTCACACTTGTTTGCTTTGGTGATGTGAACTTGTGATGCATGTCATATTAGAGCCCATAAACAGCACCTAAAAATTCGTAAAAAAATACAAAAAATTCATAGTTGGTAATTTAGTAATTGAATAAAATATCAACAGCCATACTTTTGCAGCACACATGCGTTCAGATAATCAAGTATACAACATATGCGTGCGTATGGTTTTCTTTTTATATAAATGCGTATAAATATACTTGTACTTGTGGGAATTGCAGGGTATGCCGTGGCTCCTTTGTATAAGTACATGTGGACATACTTAGCTGTTGATGGTATACATACTTAGCATTTCCCTTTAGATTGACTCTTATATTTGGTTTTACTCTTGTTCCTATGTACATCTGCACATTCTCTCCAAGTTGAATAAGTACATCATCAGCAACAGAGGCAGCCTGCATCTTCCTCTTTAAAATGGTATGGTCGCATTGCCTGAACTAATTTTTTGGTTACTGAATTTTCCATTTATGTTAATGGTTTACCAAGAACCAATGATATTATAGTGGACTAAAGTAGTTACTGTAATTCCCTTGACTATTAATTCACAGGATAAATCTGACGAGGACTATAGACCTGGGCCACAAGATGAAGAAGAGGGTTATGGCACTGCTAGTGCACAACAAGACTAGGTGGGTGGGGCTCAGCGCCGAGGCAGAGCGCCAAGGACATCCACAAAGTGGCCAAGTGACACAATGATAGTCACTGAGGTCGACATAGTGGGGATGCCAGTACCATTGACTCAAAAGCGCAGGTTCAGGGTGCTTGCGGGGCTCGTTGCTAGACAAAAGATACCTTTGCACTTGCCAGAAATCAAAGAACTAAGCAATGATGAAAAGTGGGACTTGTTTGATAAGCATGTGCAGAAACACTTGAAGTTCCAGGAAGACGCGAAACCGCAGGCATTCAAGCCTTTCTGGAAGACGGCAGCCAAGGCATGGAGACAATTCAGATTTCAGCTTAGGCGAGATTTTATCAGAAAAGGACTTGAGCCATTTACAAGGCACCCGTTTATTGTCCCGGAACAGTGGAAGGAGTTCATGAAACAGGAGGAAATCGAGCAAGCCTCATCTGCTAGTGTCAAGTTCAAAGAACTCCGAAGCCAGAACACAAGCGAGCACAGCATGGGTCCAGCTGGTTATACTGTGAAACTAGAACAATGGGAGGAAGAGGACAGACAATTAGCTGCAGCTGGTATCCCCAACCCATATGACGCCTACCCTGACAATCGTTCCAAGAATTGGCTGCGAGCAAGGAGTAAGCTAGTGATTAAAGACCGTGTTGCCGTGATAGTGTTCAACAACAAAGAGGCGAAAAAATTGGTTGCGGACATCAAGGAGAAGATTGCAGGGCAGAGGAAGTATGATGTGCTAAGTCAGTGCTTGGGCCGCCCTGAACAACCAGGTCGTGTGCGTGGTGTCTCCAGCTACCAGGGCTGGAAGTATGCATGACCTCAGCACGTCGAGATGTACAGGAAGAGGAAGAGGACGAAGACCGACGCATCAGTTGATACGGAAAAGAGGAACAAATCAAGCAAGAACTGGTGGCTGAGATGCAGATGCAGAACATGCAGATGCAGAGGTGGTGTTGTCACCAGATGGTGTTGTCACCAGTGTCCAATCGCGCAAACCCTTCACCCGACACACTGAAGAGCAGCTGTGCGTCCGCAGATAATGTAGGTTTGATCGATGGCACTGCAGAGTTGGCGACGGAGGTGCGCTGTGACGATCGTACACACGAAGACCTTATAGGCATGTTGACTGAACCCACACACTGTGGCCTATGGATCATGTGGAGGGGTCTTCAATGTGAGGCTGCAATTGGTCTTGTTCATCCAGAGGAGACTACGCTACAAACAGTCCCGATTCATGAAGACTGTGTTGTGGTTGAAGTGCTCACTGTATATACTATCTTTGCGGATGAACTGTTGGAATACCCTCCTAATGACGAGGTGATGAAACTCAGACAAGCTGAAGGACAGAGGTTACAGTGGAGAAGGTGTCGGATTGACATCAAAGGAGCACCAACATGTAAATCTTGTTCACAGGCTACGGTACAGATTCCTTGTAGTTCACACAGTACGGTACAGGTTCCTTCCTCACATGGTTCCCCACATCCTCCTCCTCCTCCTCCTCCTCCTTAATCCCCACATCCGCATGACGTTCCATTCGGACCTCCTCCTCGTCCTGAAAAACTTGCATCCCCACCTCCTCGTCATCCTAAAAACACAGAAAAACTTGCATCCCCACATCCGCAAGATACACCAAATATTCCATCCCCACCTACTACTAGTCCTGAAAAAATAGAAAAACTTGCATCCCCACATCCGCAAGAGACACCAAATATTCCATCCCCACCACCACGCCCACCACCACCTCCTCCTCCTCCTCCTTCTCCTCCTCATGAAACAACAAAACCTACACCCCCAAACAAAAGTGCTCAAAACAATCATGCCAAAGCAGGTACATCTGGGCCTAATACCTCTGTAATAGGTCCTGGTGAGACACCACTGTTACCAGTCAACCAGAGTGATGTGTTGGCTGGTGCTGATAAATCTGTCGACGACATTTCGAAGAAAGCTGTAGGTACATCTAGGCCC
This sequence comes from Cenchrus fungigraminus, assembly GCA_036936925.1. Classification (NCBI taxonomy): domain Eukaryota; kingdom Viridiplantae; phylum Streptophyta; class Magnoliopsida; order Poales; family Poaceae; genus Cenchrus; species Cenchrus fungigraminus. Next base: position 22,458,626 of record CM072774.1, on the reverse strand, counting down.
AATATCTCTGTAATAGCTCCTGGTGAGACACCACTAGGCAAGAAAGCCCTTGAGAAACCTTCAGCCATTTCAAATCAGCAAGGAAAGAAACTTGCTGAAAATAAAATCTCTACACCACGTACAGCAGGCAAGAAATCCCTTGAGAAACCTTCAGCCATTTCAAAGCTGCAAGAAGAGAAACTTGCCAAAAATAAAAGCTCTACACCACCTACAGCAGGCAAGCAAGCCCTTAAGAAACCTTCTTCAGCCATCTCAAAGTAGCAGGAAAAGGAAATTGCTGTAAATAAAACCTCTAAGAGGCCTACTAGAAAGCGATCTAAGAGAAACACCAAGAAGAATCCTTGGTTTATGACTAACCCAAAGCGATCTGAGAGAAACACCGAGAAGAATCCTTGGGCTATGGTTAACCCAAATTACAAATTCGGAAAGAGCCTTCTCAGTGATGGTGATCTCAAAAAGGCTGCTCCTTGTACCAGAAAGCTCCACACATTCTACATGCAACGTGGTAAGTCAGATGATGATTCTCCAATTATGGTCGCACTTCGGCCCGGGACCAGTGCATGGCCTCAGAGAAATGAATCGTCAAACGGACTCCAGCAGCTACCTGTGCAACTCAGTGATTTGTACGATCTCTTCAACTTGGATGCTTTGGATCTGACACTTCTCCGCTGCTTCATCCTGTAAGTTGCTTGAAAATTTAATCTGCTTCTCACTAATCATTCTCTATCGAAATGTGCTTTTTGCCTCACATCATCTTTACCATGTATTTTGCCTCCTTACACTTTGTTTTTTCTTACTAATAGGAATATGACTGTAGAAGTTGAGAAGACGGGCGCTGCAGTTGGCTTCCTTGATCCTGAATGCCTTTGCTCGACAACGTTGAAAAGCACGAATAACAATCTTGCTTTCTCTGTGTCCTATATGTGCAATGCCTTCGAACTATATGCTAAAAAGAATTTCATGCTTACCGCTTATCTCAGTACGAACCACTGGATTGCAGTGGCGATCGTTCCGAAGCAGCGGAAGGTCTACTATCTTGATTCATTGAAGATAGTTAATACTGATACTAACCCTTTCGAGCAAATCATTAATGAGTAAGTTATTTCTTTCTTAACCTGCGGACGTTCCTCAACAAACTGTGCAGAGTATATTAATTAATAGTGCCCTAACAATTGTTGCATGTTTCGTTGTAGGGGTTGGGAACGTTACTGCCGCGATAAGAAGTTGAGCCTTGGCACCTTGGAACATGTCAAAGATGTTAAGGTACATACCACTTATTTCCTTCTTGTGGAAGCTAGTACTAAAGCTTGAGTTTATTTCTTCTCGATCACCACTATTTTTCTTTGTACATTTATTGCAGTGCCACCAACAACCTACTGGATCCAAACTCTGCGGCTTCTATTGTGCCTATCACATGCTTAAATTAAAAGATAGCGGCCCACATATGGAGGTACTTTCTTGGGATCTTCATTTGTAAAACCTGCAACTGAGCACAGTTCTTACTTATTAGCACTGCACATGTTTGGTAACCACCTATATATCTGTGCTGACTGGTGACATTGTTATATCCTGAGATTAGGGCAAGATGAGCATCCTCTCAACAAATCAATGCTGGTCAATGTTCGTGAAAGAATTGCCACATTCCTCATGGAACAGGTGATCACAGCCGGAGGAAAATTTCATGCTGATGAAACTGTGTGGGCTCAGATTATGCATGGTGACTAGGAAATTTTTGCATTCATCCTTGTCCATGAATTTTTGTGATATTGTTGCATTCCTCCTTGTGAGATGATGATGCTGAATTTAGTCATATGATGCATGTGAATTATGTGGATTTCTGTGAATTTGGATGCTGGATCTAATTTCTGTGAATTTAGTCATATCCTGGCTGGTTCCAGGATGCAGCCCCTGATAGCTGCCAAATCCTGGCTGGTTCCAGGATGCAGCCGGCAAGCAGGCAGCAGGTTACTGTAGGGGTGGCCTACGTATCTGTAACGGGCGTTAATTAAAGCTCGTTACAAACACTGATCACTGAGTAACGGGCTTCAATCGGAACACCCGTTACAAACATGCCAACAATGTAACGGGCACCGTAAAAGCCCGTTACCAGTACTGACCGGTGAGCCCCAGAACTTGGCCCGTTCGTCGAGACATCGGAGACGCAGGTTTACTGCATGCGTCTCCGATATTGATTCACTGTAACGGGTTCTGTTCTGGTGCCCGTTACCAAAGTTCCCTGTGGGCCCAGAGAAACAGTCATTTTCACGTGACCGGTGACTAGTTGTGGTAACGGTTGTTGTTTGATGCCCGTTACGAATCCTAGTTGTGTTGAGACGCACGTGAAATAGACGCGTCTCATTTCGTCGAGACATCAGAGACGCAGTTTCATAAAACGCGTCTCTGATGTTGAGTTACTGTAACGGGCTCTGTTTTGGTGCCCGTTACCAAAGTTCTCTGTGGGCCCAGAGAAACAGCCATTTCACGTGACCGGTGGCTAGTTGTGGTAACGGTCGTTGTTTCATGCCCGTTACGAATATGTGTTATCAGTAACGGGCATCTGCCAGTTACCTTTCTTGGCTCATTTGTAACACTTGATCGGTAACGGGCGCTTTGCCCGTTACCAAAGGCCATCTATGCCCGTTACCAAAGTGAGTTTTTCACGTAGTGGTACACATTTGGGGATAAAAAGGGAGTCACCGGGCCACACCGGGCAGGTGCGGCCGAACCAGCAGGTGCGGCCGGCCCTGCTGGTGCGGCCGGACCAGCAGGTGCGCCCGGCCCTGCTGGTGCGGCCGGCCCTGCACCCCGCCACGACTCGGGTCCAGGCGACTATCATTTCCACGAACACGCTTTGGATGGATAGGATACGCCGTGGTTATGTCGGTTTGATCCAAAGGATGTGAAAAGAGGCACTTGGATCCACGGGCCCACCTCTACATGCAACCAACCGCCACTATGAAGCAATCTTGAGCATTCCCTATCAGTGGCGGTGCATCACATGGCTTGGAGTAGGCATGGCCGGATCAAGAGATACGGCCGCACCTACAAAGCGTCGAATCCGGCGGAACCGACCTAGGATACCGACTCACAACCGACCAAGGAGCGAGCATCAGGGCCGTCCACGACGAATGGCGGCAAATCATAGGTGCGGCCGCACCTAGAGGTGCGGCCGTGCCTAGCTCCCGCCGCCTCTGCGCTCCACTGACCTCCCACTGCTATAAAAAGGACCCTCCACTCGCTGGAACAGAAGACACACCGCAGGAGCTTCACTATTGTGCACTTTTGTATCTTAGAGTAGGAAGTAGTGTAGTTGGGAGTTAGAGTCGAGTCGAGCTAGTCTCGGGGTTCCGGAGAAGTCTTCTTCAGAGTTCGGGTACTACTCTTGTATCTCTTTCTTTATAAGACTTAAGTGCATTTTGAGTTATCTTTCTATCTTACATTCCGAGTCAATTACATTCAGCTTTTACTTAGCTACTAGAAGCTTTATTCTAGGTTTAGACTAAAGTGAGTTTTGCCTTGGTTAGCTTAGTTCTCTTGAACCCTATAGTGTTCTGGTCATTCTTCGCTTGATCTCCGGTGTTTCACGGGAGAGAGAGACCTTTCTCTAATGGCCTTAGGGAAGGTTCTTTGGTTCATTGTGAGCGCGGTGCTCAGAACTTGCCTTAGTCTTAGATTGGTGTCCCGTTCAATAGAATAGTTGTGGTACCCTAAGGAGGTGACAGCTCCGGACGGGCTCTGTAGTCGACCACGTTAGTTCAGGCCGGTAGGATTCAGCGTGTCGTCGTTCTCCCTTCTCATCCCAGTCTGAGAGCGCGGCTTTGCATGCCTCTGCAGCACTAGAAGAGCTTGTTGATTCTATCTTACCTTGGCTTTGCTTTACCTTAGTTCTCTTCCCGGAGTTGACAAGAATAGATAGATTGCCTTAGGATCCTTTCTCGTCTCGTTGTCCTCCCAACTCACTAGGACCTCTCTAGTTCTTTTATCAAGATCTCCTCGCGTGTCCATTTACCCCCGTATATCTTTATCATCACCCCAGCTATAAGACTCTTTTACCGAGCCTCGATCCTCTTTGCCGTTCATTTGATTATCTATGCCATAGTGCTTCCCTTGGGAAAATATAAATACGATAACCCGAATACCACCGGGTGAAGTGCTACAACGGTAATCCGTGCGCTTGTGAACCTTTTCTGTGATCGTGTGTTTTACCACCAGACGTTCCCTAGCCCCGTTACTAGAGGTGCGAATCCGGTAGCGACGCTTGCGAGTGCCAACAAGCATTCCTGGCGCCGTCGCCGTGTGTGCAACCTTAGTGGTGAGGCTAAGGAGCGTCAACAGACCCTAAATAGGAAGACGTGCTCATCAGCTTCCTTCGGGCTAACCGAGACATCTTCGCATGGAAGCCAGTGGATATGCCAGGCGTGCCCAGGAGGCTGATCGAGCACTCACTCAACATCGATCCTAAAGCTACCCCCAAGCGACAACACCTCTGCCGTTTTGCTGATGACCGACGGGATGCCATCAAGAAGGAACTCGCCAAACTACTCGTGGTCGGCTTCATTCGAGAAGTCTTCCATCCTGAGTGGCTAGCCAACCCCGTCCTCGTCCGCAAGAAGAACACAAACGAGTGGAGGATGTGCGTCGACTACATCGACCTCAACAAGCACTGCCCCAAAGACCCCTTCGGGTTGCCGCGAATTGATCAAGTCATCGACTCCGCGGTAGGCTGCGACCTGCTCTGCTTCCTCGACTGCTACTCCGGGTACCACCAGATCGCTATCAAGGAAGAAGACCAGGAGAAGACCTCGTTCATCACCCCGTTCGGCGCCTACTGCTACACGACAATGTCATTCGGGTTGAAGAATGCTGGCGCTACCTACCAACGAGCTATCCAGGCCTGCTTCAAGAAGCAGCTCAACAAGAACGTCGAAGCCTATGTGGATGATGTGGTCGTCAAGACCAGAAACTCTGACACACTCATCGCCGATCTTGAAGAGACCTTCGCATCTCTGCGAGAGTACCAGTGGAAGCTCAAACCCAACAAGTGCGTCTTCGACGTACCCTCGGGGAAACTACTGGGCTTCATCATCAGCCATCGTAGCATCGAAGCCAATCCCGAGAAGATCTCCGCCATCAACAATATGAAAGCTCCAACCTACATCAAGGATGTCCAGAAGTTGACCGGGTGTATGGCGGCCCTGAACAGATTTATCTCGAAGCTCGGAGAATGGGGACAACCCTTCTTTAAGCTACTCAAGCACCAAGAGAAGTTCGTATGGACCGCGGAGGCTGATCAAGCTCTGACGCAGCTTAAGGACTTTCTGTCCAAGCCACCGGTTCTCACGGCTCCTCACAAACAGGAGCAGCTACTGCTCTACCTCGCTGCGACTACTCACGTGGTCAGTACTGCCATCGTCGTCGAGCAGCAGGAAGAAGTCCACGCCTACCCAGTCCAGCGACCAGTCTACTTCGTCAGTGAGGTCCTGTCTGAGTCCAAGGCACGGTATCAACTGGTCCAGAAGCTACTCTACGCAGTACTCATCACCTCGCGGAAGCTGCGACACTACTTCTAGGAGTACTCGATCATCGTCATCACTGACAACCCGCTTGGTGAGATACTCCATAATCAAGACGCTACTGGAAGAATCTCCAAGTGGGCGGTCGAGCTTGGCGCCCTCAACATCGACTTCAAGCCACGCACAACTATAAAGTCTCAAGCACTAGTCAACTTCATGGCAGAGTGGCGGGAGAATCAGCTACCAACTCCAACAGAGCGACCAGAGCATTGGGTGATGTACTTCGACGGCTCACTCAAGCTCGAGGGCGCGGGTGCAGGGGTACTCCTGATTTCTCCAAAGAGCGAACAACTCAAGTACGTCCTGCAGATCTTCTGGAAGGTCTCAAACAACGAAGCCGAGTACGAGGCCCTGCTGCATGGGCTCCGCCTCGCAATTTCACTGCAAGCGACTACTAGTCTACAGCGACTCCGCAGTGGTCACCAACCAAGTCAACAAGTCTTGGGATCGCAATAAGGATAACATGGACGCCTACTGTCTGGAAGTCCGCAAGCTCGAGAACAAATTCTATGGCCTCGAGTTCCACCACGTCGTCCGTGACAACAACGTCGCAGCGGACGTCCTGTTGAAGCTTGGTTCTACTCGCGCTCAAGTACCCGTCGGAGTCTTCATCCACGAGCTTCATGCGCCATCCATCCCGGAGCTGACGCCAACGACCACTGACTCTGGGCCAGCACAGCCCAGTCAGGAGGTCATGATGATAGACGTGGACTGGAGACAACCCTTCATCGACTACATCCGCGAGCAGAAGGTTCCTTCCGACAAGAACAAGGCCGAACAACTCGTCCGCCGAGCCAAGACCTACGTACTAGTCGGAGACAAGCTCTACAGGCAGGGTGCCACTTCTAGAGTACTCATGAAGTGCATACCTCGGAAAGAAGTCAAGGACATCTTGGAGGAGATCCACAAGGGCGTCTGCGGCAACCATGCGTCCTCTCGCACGCTGGTGAGCAAAGCCTTTCGACGAGCCTTCTACTGGCCCACAGCTCTGGCCGACGCCGAAGAACTCGTCAGAAGGTGCCAAGGGTGCCAATTCTTCGCCAAGCAGCAACACGTCCCGGCCTACAAGCTAGTCACCATACCACCGACCTGGCCCTTTGCCTGCTGGGGGCTCGACATGATTGGGCCTCTGCCAACTGCGCCAGGTGGATTCAACAGAGTCTTGGTGGCCATCGACAAGTTTACCAAGTGGATCGAAGTCAAGCCGGTTACCTGCCCAAAGGCCGACAGAGTACTCGACTTCTTGGATGAACTCGTGCAACGCTACGGGCTACCCCATCGCATCATCACAAACTTGGGTTCCAACTTCAACAACCACCAGTTCTGGGAGTATTGCGAGAACAGCGGGATCGACGTCTGATATGTCTCAGTCACCCACCCACACGCCAACGGCCAAGTGGAGCGCGCCAACGGGATGGTACTCGATGCCCTCAAGAAGCGATTACACGATGCAGCTAACACCAAAGGAGGCAAGTGGATGAAGGAACTACCCAACGCACTTTGGGGGCTTCGTACTCAACCTACCAAGCCAACAGGACAATCGCCCTACTTCCTGGTCTACGGCTCCGAAGCTATTCTACCCGCCGACGTGATGTGGGAATCCCCAGCAGTAGAACAATACGACAAAGGCATCTCAGAAGACAATCGACAGGTTGATATCGACAGCCTCGAAGAAGCCCGTTGTGCTTCCCTCGTCCAGTCAGCAAGGTACCTAGAGGGTATCCGATACTATCATGATCACAACGTCAAGGAACGCTCCTTCAACATCAGTGATCTAGTCCTCCATCGCATCCAGAACACGGACGGACTACACAAGCTCAGCTCGCCATGGGAAGGTCCCTTCTCAGTCTCCAAGGTGACCGGACCAGGCTCTTATCATCTTCAAACACTCGAAGGTGATGACATCAGCAACTCGTGGAACGTCGACCAGCTGTGTCGCTTCTACGCGTAGTCACTCGACTACTTGTCTACGGGTCCAGCCTATACGGCTACTAACAGACTCTTCACTGTAAGCGGCCTCTTGGTCCTAGCACTAGTCTATGGACCACTTCTATCCAGGACCCAGCGTTAGCGGCTACTAACGGATCCTGGGCCGCACATAGCATAAGGACTTTGGTGGCGGTCTACGGACCACGTACTTTCTAGATCCAGCCTATACGGCTACTAATGGATCTCCAACTATAAGCGGTCCAAGGGCCCTAGCAATCACTTAGCCGTAGGCGGCCTACGGGTCCTGGCGACTTCTTATTTGTAACGGCCCTGGCCATCTAGGGGTACTTATTCATCAGTAATAAAGTTTGGTTCTACTCAACTTGTTTACTGTGCCTTCTAACTAGGCAGATCCTACTGAGTATGACTACTCATCACCTCTCCCACGGCTTGGTACTCCGCACACTTCACTGCAAGTGGCGGCAACGAGTACTCATTACAGCATAAAACGTGGACAAACTTCATTGATATTTCAAACAAGTTTCTAACTACTTTGTTTGTCTTACAATAACTACTCTGTACATAAGCTACCTCTACAGGAACATCTACTGGAGGTTCAGCTTATCCATGACCTGCTCCGTGATGGGCGCCATCTCCTCCAGAAGGGTCTTGTACTGCTCATCCGTGCAGTTCGCCACAAGGCCTCCGGCTACCACGTCCACTAGTGCCTTCGGGAAGTACGACTTCATGAAGGCGAGCACCTGGTTCGGTATCGACTTCGACAAATGCTTGACGTACGTCGCTAGGCGCCCGGGGGCTTCTTTTAGCCTGTCTACCAGAGGCGCTATCTTGGGCCCGCCCGGATGTGGTACCAGCAGCATTGCTATGGGCAGCGCGGCTTCTTCTAGCTCTTTCAGTTGCGCCCGTAGCTTCTCGCAGTCCTCATTGAGCTTCTGCAGAGATTTATACCAGCGTACAAGGTCAAAATCTAAGGCTTCACGGAGCTCCATGTGCTTGATACACTCATGGCGCAACTGTGCGTACTCGTACTCAAGTACCTCTCTCTTATCGGTCTCCCGGTATACAAGGTTCTTGAGGTCTGTCTCAGAAGCCTTCAGCTGGTCGACCCTCACCTCAAGATCTGCAGACAACTCGTCACAGCGTCAGATTACTCACAAGCTTTGCAATAAGTACTCGGTGGTCACAGCAGATGGCATACCTTTGTTCTTCTGGCGCAGAGTCTTGTTCTTCTTGATCAATTCGTCCCTCTTCGCTTGCATCTCTTGTACCTCATTGTGGTACTGGGCAAAGGCGCCGTCAAGCTTGGACTGGAGCAGCGCTGAGTGTTTCTTCGACTTGTCTAGCTCTTTTTCCAAGGCTTTGGTGCGCAGGACTGTGTCACCATATCCCTTTAGAAGGTCGGTCTTCTGGCGGGATCTCTCCACTAGGCCCTGCGCAAGGCACAACGATCAATCAGTACTCAGTACTCAATGAAGCAAGACAACACATGGTACTCGCAACGTACCTTGATCTAGTTCTCCGTGTGGCGCCACGACTCCGTGCTCAGAGACATGAAGGCCGGGTCAATTAGATCATCATCCAGCAACTCGAGACCTCCGCGACTTGAGGTTCCAGTCTCTGGCATAGGCGCCGAGCGGAGCGGCGCTGCATCTTCTATCATCGCCTCGCGGACGACGACCTCAGACCCCGCTTCAGGTTGCGGGTCAACTTGTGCTTCCGCACTTGGCTCGGGGGCTGTCGAAGTCGCTGGCCCGGGGGCTGTCGTTGTCGCAGGCTCGGCAACTGGCTCTGTAGCTGTCACCTTAACAGTAGCCGTCTCCATGGCTACTGCCATAGGGATTGCTACTCCGTCACCTTGTGTCCCTGTCAAGATTAGCTCAATTGTCAACGGCGGCTACGACTACTCTCTACAATAAGTACTCGTGGTGACAGGATGAGTACCTTCCACCACCAGGGTAGCTTCTACAAGCCTCGACCCTGCCACGGCATCAGCTTGTGGTGGTGGTGTAGGTTCTCGTACCTTTGCCGAGCGGTCTTCACCATCGGCAGGAGTGCTAGTCTCCCCTACATCCCACGACAAGTCCGTGGATTTCCTGTATCATGGAGTATTCGGTCAACAACACGAGTTTGACGACTACATGACTACTCAAGAGTTCCGGAAACTTACAGAGTTGACCGCACTACAGTGACGGTCGGGGCGCCTAGTAGCCTGGCAATATCGACAATGTCAGGCTCGCTGGTGGCTCCTACCTCGACAGGAGGCTCCTCTACTCTCTCCTTTGGTTGCCCAACGGCCACAGCCGCAGCTGGAGGAGGGCCCTGTATTTGTTCGACCGACGGCTGCGGCTCCACAGCGCCGGTTTGCTCCTGTGCCCCTTCTGGCACAAAGTCTTCAGTAGCCGGAGGCGGGCTGGTGCTTCTTTCAGCCGTCGCCCCCACAGTCTCCCAGACATCTCCCTCGTCCTGTCAGCAGGGTCCGAGGAGGGGATGTCCTGCAACAATACAAAGTCGTGCAGTCAGCAACAGACAACTCATCATCATTACTCGATGCTCTCAGTCTCAGGGGGCTTGACTACATCCGACGGATTCAGTGGGCTACACTAGATCAAGATCCCACTCAGGACACATTCTACAGTCAAGATGACCCTTCAATTCGAGAAAAAGTACTCGACTCAAGGCTCGGGGGCTCCATGCCACGTGTCCTTCGGTTTTTTCTTCGGATTTTTTGGGATAAGATTGGCAGAACTTCAGATTGACCCTCAACTTGAATCTACGATTCGACCTAAGGCTCGGGGGCTACATTCCATATGGAATGCGATTCTTCGAATCGCATTTTCCATATGGCTTTTTCATCAAGACAACACGAGTACTATTGAAGACCTTCGAGCTCAGGGACGCTTGGGGACTACTCGAGAAGACTTCAAGGCTACTCAAAGATCAGCTGGAGTACCTTCCAGCCTCGGGATGATTCAAGCATTCTTGAGGACTTTCGGCTTGTGGAACTCGGGGACGCTCAAGGACTACTCGCCAAGGCCGTCAAGACTACTTGAAGACATCCTGCTCGACTACAAAGTACTCAGGGGCTTGTCGTACGGACATCCCTGGGCCCACTACTCAGGTGGGTGCCAGGACCGACTATTGCGTGGGCCCCTGGGACTACTCGACTTGGGCTGCACAGCACCGGATGGCGTGAAGCACAAGACATACAGAGGACTAATACTCAGTTAGGAAGCTAGACATGTCCGGATCCATGAAGGGTACTCCTAGCCGTGTACGACTAGTACTCTCCCTATCAAACCGACTTGTAACCCTGCCTCCCGGACTATATAAGGCAAGGCAGGGACCCCTATCTCTTCATCCGCATCATCTTGTAAACACACCCAATCAATCCAGAGCTACGCAGCATACAGGACATAGGGTATTACGCACCTTGCGGCCCGAACCTGTCTAAATTGTGTGCCACGTGTCTCTCCTTTGAGTTCCCGATCTCAGCGAGGCCACAAACATCTACCTCGAGTACTCCCCTTGGTAGGTTGCCGGGTTAAAACACCGATAGTAGCATTACTCGACTTGTTGTTGTGAGCATAGAATAGTACCAGTGCATTGTTGCAGTACATCTTTAGTGGTCTATGAATGCAATCTACTACTCTCAAGTCGGGTATAAATTTCTTTAGCCATATGACCTGTCATATGGCCTCATGACATGCTATAAACTATGTTGCAACTAATTCTTATTTGGGGCTTCTCCATGAAACAGCTCCACCGAGAGTATCCTGACGTGGATTTTCTATCATCTCTATCTCTCGCAAAATCTGCATCTAAGTATCCTTTTATCTTTAAGGAATCAGATCTTCTATATGTTAGCATGAGGTCTTTTGTGCCTTGCACATATCGCAGAGCTTTCTTTACCATTTTCCAATGCTTTCACTACAAGAAATTATGATGTCATTGATTTATGATGTTCCTGGCTGATCGCGTCATAATATTTCGCTTCCAAGGAAATTTAGGGACAAAAATCTTTTGTCATAACGGTTGATACTGTAGTCGAGGATTCCCTATTCCACACTAGTTTTGTGACGCAATAAGCTCCGCAACAGTGTCATAAACCAACTTTGGTCCCACATGTAAGCATTATTTTAAAAATAGAGTGTTCCAAGTCGTCATAAAATTCAGAAGGGTCCCACATGTAAGCATTCTTCCGAAAAAAGAGTTTTCCAAATCGTCATCAAATTTTGTAGGGCCCCACATGTAAGCATTTGTTTAAAAATAGAGGGGAGGTGAGTGGAGGTACGGAGACGACAATGAGTGCCAGCGAGGGGCCAAGCAGCGGACGACCCCGTGCACCCTAGATCGAGGAGGAGAACTGTAACACGATGTGGTGTCACAACTGGATCCACACACGTGCCAGCGAGATGTCGACGAAGAGGTAGACAACGATGAGCGTCGGAGAGGGGCCAAGCGGAGGTGGAGTGAACCTGAAGCCGGAGATGAGCATCCTCTACTGGATCCTCTCGGGTTCCGATGAGGGGCCAAGCAGCAACTGGGAGGAGTGTGCCGCGCGAAGGGGCAGCGAAGAGGGCGACATGCTTGCCTCACGTCTACGAGCATAGATGTCTGGCAACGATGAAGAGGGGTCCAGGGAGCGGCGAAGGTGTAGAGGACCACAGCTCTAACTCTGAGAACACCCACGATGACGATGAGGCAAGTTTCTCTGAATCTCAGTGCCTTTTACTTGTTCTATAGATGGAGCTTGAGGTTGAGCTTGATAAAGTTAGTGCCTTTGATCATGTCTTCCATGCTTGCCATGATCTTATACTACGCTCTGAGGCAAATCAGTTCTGAAATTTGTTCTGCTTTTACTTGTCACCCTGCTAAGAAGCCTAGGATAATTTTCGAGTTCTTATATAATTTGCCTATGATGATTACTATGCCTATACTACTCCAAGTTCTGAGGCAAATTAGTTCTGAATTAACTATGTTATTCTTATACCATGTGTAACCCTGTTTTGGCAAAACTCTATGACTCACGAGCAAAGCTTGAGTTACTACATACTAAACCTTAAGTCTGGGTTTATGTGAAAACTGAGGTTCAAAAAGTCACTGAAGAAGTGAACATCCTCATCAAAAAGGCTAAGCAAATAAGGAGGTACAAGTATACGACTGAACAAAATCTTGAGCCCATTGAAGATGCGCTCGAAGTGCTTCAAGAAACCTTGGTTGCTTATGAAGAGGCTACAAAAGGAGCCAAACTTGATGGGGCATGAGGAAGTTCGAGCTTGTTGATGTGCAGGGTCAGATATTCGTGCTTTTGTTGATGTTCAAGGAGCATGCTTTTGTTGATGTGCATGGTCAGATAGCATGACCATAGTAAAAAGACGTGATGGACAAGTTAAGGCCTAGCTAGATGGACAAGTTAACTGTTTGTAATAACTATCATTATTCCTATGGACAAGTTATATTTATCTATGTGGACAAATTATCTCTCTTATGATATCTGTTTTGCCTCAAAAGATATGTGTTGATTGTGCCTGTATGTCGAAATGGGAGCCATGAGAGATCGAGCTGACCTGTCAATCAAGAATGACACAAAGGAGATGTGGATTCACAAACTGATGTATCCTTTTTCTACAAAGGATACACGGATTTACTAACCCGCGTCTCACAATCTTGGACAACATACTTTGACAGATTCTATATGTGCAGGATCTCTGCCTCTCTGCCAGATTATATATCTTACAAATTATCTTGCAATTTATCTTACAAATAGGACTAATATGCATCATCCTTTTTTCCTTCTGAGGAGAGAGAGCGCGCCTAGCGGTGTTAGCTGGTGGCGGCTGTTGACGGTCCTTATAACAAGTTTCCGACCGTCAAAATCCCGGAAATGAGAAGGGTATATGACAAGTTTCATGCATGTTTTTAGTACTAATAAAGTTCCACGAGTTGTGTTGTAAATTTTATATGCAGGTACACATTTGGGATAAATAGGGAGTCGCCGGGCCACACCGAGCAGGCACGGCCGGACCAGCAGGTGCGGCCGGCCCTGCTGGTGCGGTCGGACCAGCAGGTGCGGCCGGCCCTGCTGGTGCAGCCGGCCCTGCACCCCGCCACGACTTGAGTCCAGGCGACCATCATTTCCACGAACATGCTTCGGATGGATAGGATATGTCGTGGTTATGTCGGTTTGATCCAAAGGATGAGAAAAGAGGCATTTGGATCCATGGGCCCACCTCTACATGCAACCAACCGCCACTACGAAGCAATCCTGAGCATCCCCTATCAGTGGCGGTGCATCACACGGCTTGGAGTAGGCACGGCCGGATCAAGAGATACGGCCGCACCTACGAAGCGTCGAATCCGGCAGAACCGACCCAGGATACCGACTCACAACCGACCAAGGAGTGAGCATCAAGACCGTCCATGACGAAAGGCGGCACATCATAGGTGCTACCGCACCTAGAGGTGCAGTCGTGCCTGGCTCCCGCCGCCTCAGCGCTCCATCGACCTCCCACTGCTATAAAAAGGACCCTCCACTCGCTGGAACAGAAGACACACCGCATGAGCTTCACTATTGTCCACTTTTGTATCTTAGAGTAGGAAGTAGTGTTGTTGGGAGTTAGAATCGAGTCGAGCTAGTCTCGGGGTTCCGGAGAAGTCTTCTTCAGAGTTCGGGTACTACTCTTGTATCTTTTCCTTTATAAGACTTAAGTGCATTTCTAGTTATCTTTCTATCTTACATTTTGAGTCAATTACATTCAGCTTTTACTTAGCTAATAGAAGCTTTATTCTAGGTTTAGACTAAAGTGAGTTTTGCCTTGGTTAGCTTAGTTCTCTTGAACCCTATAGTGTTGTGGTCGTTCGTCGCTTGATCTCCGGTGTTTCACGGGGGAGAGAGACCTTTCTCTAAAGGCCTTAGGGAAGGTTCTTTGGTTCGTTGTGAGCGCGGTGCTCAGAACTTGCCTTAGTCTTAGATTGGTGTCCCATTCAACGGAATAGTTGTGGTACCCTAAGGAGGTGACAGCTCCGGACGGGCTCTGTAGTCCACCACGTTAGTTCGGGCCGGTAGGATTCAGCGCGTCGTCGTCCTCCCTTCTCATCCCAATCTAAGGGGGCGGCTTTGCATGCCCCTGCAACACTAGAAGAGCTTGTTGATCCTATCTTACCTTGGCTCTGCTTTACCTTAGTTCTTTTCCCGGAGTTGACAAGATTAGATAGATTGCCTTAGGAACCTTCCTCGTCTCGTTGTCCTCCCAACTCACTGGGACCTCTCTGGTTCTTTTATCAAGATCTCCTCGCGTGTCCATTTACCCCTGCATATCTTTATCATCACCCCAGCCATAAGATCCTTTCACCAAGCTTCGATCCTCTCTACCGTTTGTTTGATTATCTATGCTATAGTGCTTCCCTTGGGAAAATATAAATACGATAACCCGAATACCACCGGGTGAAGTGCTACAACGGTAATCCGTGCGCTTGCGGATCTTTCTGTGATCGTGTGTTTTACCCAAAGATGTTCCCTAGCCCCATTACTAGAGGTGTAAACCCGGTAGCGACGCTTGTGAGTGCCTCGAGCATTCCTGGCGCCATCACCGTAAGTACAACCTTAGTGGTGAGGCTAAGGAGCGTCAACAGCGGCGTGGCAGGCCGGTGGGGCAGACCCAACCCAAGTGGCCTTCTAATGAGAGAGAGCGAGTGTAGTTGTCGGAACACGAAGACAAAGACGCGTAATGACAACACGCGTCTCTTATGTGAGAAAACAAAGAAGACGCCGGCTCCAAACAAGCGTCTCCAATTGGGTCATCATTAAAGGAGTCACGTCTTAACAAACACGCATCTCCAATACGACAATGATCGGTAACGGAATTTAAGGACCATTACCAATAGGTATAATTTTCATAACAGACGCAATATCCGTTACACAGAATACATGTAACAGATGTTTAACAAGCCCGTTACCAGAAGTCCTCATTAGTAACGAGCGTTGTGGTGGTGAGGTCGGGGTCGAGCCTGCCGCGCTTATGGGTAACGGGCGCTAAACAACAACTGTTACACATAGGGGTCCATGTAACGGGTCTTGAGGGATCGTTACAAATGTTGCGTGACCGATTTGAGGCTTTCACATAGTGACGGGGTTTTTCGCAAAGTGGCCACTACACAGACGCAGGTTGTACATACCCTTATAGTTACATATGAATAGTATTTATTGACCAGGTTTATTAGGTGACTAATTTACAACAATATCCCACCTGTAGTATATGTATGCCATAAAAATATGATATATATTCTTGTGTGTCCTAACTTAGCAATCCTGTACCATTAATAATATTTACTGCATTTTAAATGAAAAATTGTTGCAAGAGGGATGAAAAATAGAACAACCATACGGATCACGGTAGATGTAGGCACTTTTGTGCCACTAAAGACTCCACTACTAGAATCACAAAGCAAAACACCTAATTTGAACAAGAATTTGGGGGAGATAAAACACGCTTTCATACAAACATAATTGTTGAGAAATCTATTAGAACATACATGCATGATTCAAATGTCAAGGTGGGATTTGATCCAGAATTGCAAGAGCAACTTGGAGTCGGTCAAAAGCTGGAAGCAAGAGGGCTGATCCTCATATGGAAGGATTTGGACGTCGGTGATCGTTCCCTGAGGGAGTTCGGAGGTGGAGACAGTGGCTTCAACCGGCGTCGCGTTCCAACGTGCGGATTTATCCCGAGGCCTAAGTGCAGCGGAGGTCCGCCGGTGGGCTGCGTGGTGGCGGTGGCGGCTTGCGGCTGCTGCGGGTCGCTTTCCTCCTCGATGTCCCCGTGTGAAAAGGTGGGCCTCACCAGTTGGTACCGGTGCGTCGGTGAGCTGAGCAGGGTGTCACGACTCGTGTTGTTCGTCAGCGGTCAGGTCGAGGGGAGCCTAAGTGTTCGTCCCTCTCGCTACCGGCGTTTGCAGCCAGAGTTGTGGTTCATCGTGTTCTTCATCGACGGGCCGGTATTGGGCGGAGCTTCGGACGAAAGTCTTTCCCGGTGATGGTGTCGGGGTCAGCAACGACGACGTCTTCGGATGTCGTGAATCCCCTTGGGGGCGTTGGTTGAGAGGCTCCCTGCTTGGTCTTTGTTTATCCAGGTGAAAACCTTTCTCCGGCTGACCGGAGGGTGGCGACGGTGGCTTCGACGTCGTTTACTTCTTAGAGGCGCCGTCTTGGAAATCAAGTGATCGGCTTAAACTATGGAGGAACGGTTTGGTGGGCGGTTGGAGGTTTGATTGGAGCATGGATGGAGAAGAAGATTGAAGCTTAGTCTTCCCTTTTCTTTTTTGTTAGTCTTGTTTCTTGGCTTACCTCGGTGTGAGGTTTAGAGTTTAAGCACTCTGTTCTTGTGTACCCTTTGGTCGTATATATCCACTTGTGGATATAGAGGCTGGGATTTTATCCCTTAATCTAAAAAAAATGATATCTAAGCTCACATTGTTCATTCCTCCTCAAGCATTTGCAGCATATTCTACAAAACCGCAAATGCTGTCTCTGGTGATTCCATCGGTGCCACAGCTAGGACAAACGTGGGTCTTAGTGGAAATTGACATCATCCAATGGGTGCAATTCGACTAATTGATTGGCACCAATATTTTTCTATAAAGAATATAAAACCTAAAAAAATAAGTGTAATAGTACACACCAATCTAATTTATTCTTTTTATTTCTCTAGTCAGCACATGCTGCAATACTAGTACTATCTAATAATTTTACATATTAAAAGCAAAAATTTGATATCATTGGATTGCTACTGATATATAAAGCTTTGGTTGTTCTATAAAAAATTAAAATGTTGATTCCAATGTTTTAAAATGTCAAAGTTTACAGAGATTATCTGATATACACCCCCATGCTGGAGATTTTTCTCATTTTCATAGCACCTCATGTTTGGTCACCAGAGAGCGTGCAAAAAGCAAAACAATACCCAGCCGAGACACCACACTAGAATCACATAGAAAAAACACACCTGATTTGGACAAGAATTTGGGGGGACATAACTGACCCTTTCATACAAACATAATAGTTGACCCTTTCACACAAGTCGTGCTGAACAACTGGTCGTGCTGCCGTTTGCTTGTTCAGGACGCTATTAGAACATACATATATTATATGTGATCATATCGATCTCGTGGTCCAATGACTTGGGTCGGGTGAAGGTTGGAAGAGGGCAAGGAGAAGATCAAATGGCTCTAGAGCTCACATGCAGATGTATCTCCCCAGGCATTTTGAGCATATTCTAAAAAACCACATACTTCCTCCGTCCCGCAAAGAGTGTCCACTTTGATTCCTTCACAATTAAATTATTTGAAGTTTGAACAAGTTTACAATAAAGAGTATCAATATTTATAACACTAAATAGGTAGGCTATGAAAATATATTTCATAATGAATCTAATGAAACTTGTTAGACATAAAAAATATTAATATATTTATATATAAACTTGGTCAAACATCGGATGGTTTCACTTAGGACAAACCCAAAAGGACACTCTTTGCCAGACGAGCGGAGTATATGATTCCATTGGTGCCACATCTAGGACAAACTAACGTGGGTCTTCTTGGAAATTGACACCCTCCAATGGGTGCAATTCGCGGTACGATAGATTCATTGGCACCAATATTTTTCTTTAAAAATATGAAAA
This sequence comes from Cenchrus fungigraminus, assembly GCA_036936925.1. Classification (NCBI taxonomy): domain Eukaryota; kingdom Viridiplantae; phylum Streptophyta; class Magnoliopsida; order Poales; family Poaceae; genus Cenchrus; species Cenchrus fungigraminus. Next base: position 22,440,427 of record CM072774.1, on the reverse strand, counting down.
CTAAAAAATACGTGTAATACTACACTCCAATCTAATTCATTAATTAATTCTTTTTATTTCTCTAGTCGACACATGAAGCAATACTAGTGCCATTTAGGTTTGTACTAATTAATTGAAACTTTCAACTTTGATTATTAAATACTAGTACTATCTAATAATTTTACATATTAAAACATAAATTTGATATCATTTGGATTCGTAATGATATGTAAATCTTTGGTTGTTCTATAAAAGTTTTAAAATTTGATTCCAGTGTTTTAAAATGTTAAACTTGGAACAGAGATGATCTGATATACAATGGTTAATATTCCGGTCATCCCATGCTCGAGATTTTGCTTATTTTCATAGCACCTCGTGTTTGAAGCGTGCAAAAAACAAAACAATACCCAGCCGAGATTCCACGCTAGAATCACACAGAAAAAACACACCTAATGTGGACAAGAATTTGGGGGGAAATAACTGACCCTTTCATATAAACATAATTGTTTTGGACGCTATAAAAAAAATTATACCTATGTGGAGGGTAAGACAACCCCATAGTACTCCCTCCGTCCCATAAAAAGTGCAATTCTAGTTTTTAGGACGGATTAGTGGTGGCGCGAAAAGACTCTAATACCCCTATTTTTTAGCCACATGCAGTAAGTTGTGGCATGCCGATCAGATCTGATTGCTTAATTAGGTAGGTAATTAGATCTATTTTCTAGAATTGCACTCTTTGTGAGATTTTTTTTTCAAATGCTAGAATTGCACACTATAGACGGAGGGAGGATTGTGTTAAGAAGAAATCTTCTCACACAAGTCGTGCTGAAGTTCGCTTGTTGAGGATGCTATTAGAACATACATATATTATATGTGATCATATCGATCTTGTGGTGGGTGAAGGTTGGAAGATGTTAGAGTGGCGCAGCGGAATCCGGCCCGACCCGTTATGCTCACGAGCCGGCACCCCATCAGGCCTAAGTCCACCAGAGCCCATAAGAACAAGGCTCTAGGCCTAACTCAACCCAAAAGACTAGCCTGATGGATGAGAGCTGCCCCCACCTTTATGTTCTACTCTTCCACCATCAATTTCTGATGTGGGACTAAACCCAACAAACTCCACTGTCACACATTAGGCCCAACTCTTCTATCAGATACAACCCATGTGATCTCCTGAAAACGTTATACATCCCCGAGTCTAACTCTCCCATCACAACCATCTGTGTGACCCTCTGGAGACGTTCACAGGCTCCCCCGTCACCATGTGACCCGGAGATGTTATCTCAGGTCTTCCCGACCTTCGGCTCTAATACCACTTGTTAGAGTGGTGCAGCGGAATCCGACCCGCTATACCCACGAGTCGGCACCCCACCAGGCCTAGGTCCACCGGAGTCCACAACAATAAGGTCCTAGGCCTAACTCAACCCAAAAGACTAGTAGTCTAATTGTAAGAAATTTGCCCTCCACGGTGACGAGCCGCCTGCTAATCTCCACACAGCAGAACGAGGATTAGATCTACTGAAACAAACTTGCACGATCACAGACAACAATGGAGACACGATCATTCTTAACGAGGTTCAGCCAAAGCCTACATCCCCGGGGCATGACTGCTACGGGCGCTCCTCCCCAACCGCAACACTGGCCACTTTAGGATCCCGACATCACGACGTCTTCCCTCTGCGAGCCTGTCGCTATGTCTTCATGGTTACAACAGCAACCCCCCTCTCATATTTATGAGGAGGCTCGGGTTACGGAGTATGACACGGACTCTACCCTATACTGCTAAATACAATTCAAGTCGCATTGTAACCGGACTATACAAATATTCGACACAATATCTGATAGAAGAGGGGAAGAACATCAATAGTCTATAGAGCTCACGTGCAGATGTATCTCCCAAGTCATTTTGAGCATATTCTACAAAACCGCATATACGATTCTATCGGTGCCATGCTAGGACGACAGCCAACGTGGGTCTCGTATGATTGATTGGCACCAATATTATAAATAAAAGAATATAAAAACTAAAAATAGTAGTCAGCACATACAACAATATTAGTGCTTACTAATAATCTAGTTCTTTCTTGCCGAAGAAAGTACATTACCACAAAATTTCTTGCCTAGTAAGATTAATATTTGGAGAAGTAAAACTTTTTCCACTTCCTCGAACTATAAATATAGGAGCACTACAGGAGAACGCGCATTTGTTGTGCGTCCGCGGCGCACGGCAAAGGCCTGTATGCGCACGACAGCCCCTTTGCCGTGTGTGTTTTCGCTGCCATGCCAGGAGTAGGGAAGGTCGGAAAGGAGGCGGCGGAGAGAGAGGAGAGGAGGGGCGGCAGTGGTGGGGAGGGAGGGCTGAGGCAGGTGGGGGTTGTTCTATACGTAGGGTTCATAGCGAGAGAGGGCCGGTGGGTTAATTGGGCCGGATGGTCCATTTATGACTTTGTCGTGCGCCATTGTTTCACCCCACCGCAAAGGTTTTGTTTTTAAAACTGCACCAAATGTATTTAATTAGTTAACTGTAGCAAAAAAATGTCTCAAATTTTAACATGGAGTATAAAATGTTGTGTGTAGAGTGAAAAAATTTTGAAGTCAAATTCCAATTTGAACTAAACTTTGCCTACAAATCTAACCACATCCTTCTTAACACTATGAAACTTCTTTAAAGATGTTTCGGTTTCTAAACATCGTGCATGACCAATTATTTGAAAGCTTCTTAATTATTTACCACAGTCTCCACATATGATATCCATGACGTTGAACTTTCTTAAGGATTTGTTAAGTACATATCAAGTTGCATTGAACTTTCTTCAGGATTTGTCCCCCAAACTATTAGAAAAATTAATTACTTGCAAGAGTAGATATGAAGTTATTTTGACATTTGATTGGATCTCTTGAGGAATCTGCACTATATAAACTCAATAACTTTTCTTATAATGATTTAATCAATATATAACTAACCTAAGGGGAAAGGAATAAGTCTACATCGTGCCACTACAGAAAACATTTGTAAGAGCGCTTTGTTTTTTTTCTAGGAGCGAGCGAAATAGCAGCCAGACCCGCACCCAGAAATCATTTCCAGGTGCGGGTGACACCGTAACCCTCTCTTGGAAATATTCTCATTTCTAGGTGCGTGTGATGGTGTCACCCACACCTGAAAATGATTTTCAGGTGCGTGTGATGGTGTCACCCACTCTTAGAAATGGATTTTTAGGTGCAGGTGATGACATCACCTGCTCCTATAAATGGTCTCATGGCAAAAAATTCATAACTTCTTCGTATGATCTCAGATGAAGACAAACATTATATCAAAATTGTATAGCTCAACGAGACCTAAAACTTTGTAGTTGACAAGTTTTTCATTTGAGATTGTTTAATGTTTAAAAATATCCATTTACGTACTATGATATTGTTTGCAAAACCTATATCCATTTCATGAAACTATATGAGAGATGTATAAGAATTGTGAAGGATGTTACTACCACTATGTCGGATGACCAAATGATGAAAATAAAAGTTGTTCATCTTCAAAAGTTATAGAACTTTGTAGTTGAACCATTTTTAATTGAATTACTTTTGTCAAGGTAAAGTACGTTTGAATTTTTGAATTTTGAATTTTTGAATTTTTCAAACGACCACGAATGGAGAAACTCTCAAAATGAAAGTTGTAGATTGTGAGAAGTTATAAAACTTTGTAGTTTATAACTTTTTTATTTGAAATCATATTGTCAATGAATAACTAAGTTTGAATCTCTCAAATTTGAAATTCAAATTTCGTAAACGACCTCGAATGGAGAAACTCCCAACATGAAAGTTGTAGATCTTGAGAAGTTATAAAACTTTGTAGTTGACAAGTTTTTAATTTGAATACATTTAGAGCCTCAAAAAATGATTTACACTCGTTGTAGTATAATATGAGTAGAATGAAAACTGTATATAGATGCATATGAGTATGTGTGTGGTGTAGTGGTAGAGGAGGCTTCACGCGAGGGTGGATGTCGTGTGTTCGAGTCTTGGCGACCTCGTAGCGTCACGACTTTACGCGGAAAATAACAGGGGATGGTGGGTGGCTGCCCGGTGGTGTCCCTCCAATAAAATTTTTTTTACTATTTATTTGGAGCTTTTTAATGCAGCCACGTTTTTAATGGAAATCTATTAGCATGTGTGGGCCGCCCTGCACATGCGTCCGCTAGGAGCGGGTTTCGCGCCCGCACCTGAAAATGCAAATCGTCCGCTCCTACAAATATTTTCTGTAGTAGTGTGCATAAGTATAGATCTAGAGTAAAGATGGCAATGGGCAGGAAATATCTGCGTGCCCGCGGATATTAAACCCGACGGGCGCGGATACAGGTCTAAGTCTGTGCCCACAGGAACAGGCGTGGGCGTGACCTTAGACCCAATGGATAGTTTCTCACGGGCATGAAAAATGATATCTGCATGCACCTGCAAATCCGTGAGACCCGCTCCAGTACCCGGATAGGTGGCCCCAACCCTAATGCCGCCATGTATATAAACTCAAGTTAGGGTTTCATTCAACCCTCCAGCCTCCCGTCATCCACTCCTCTTGTTGTGCCACACCCTTCCCCGTCTCCAAGAGTCCACTCTCCATGCCGCCAAGACCTCAAGTCCCTGTCTCTCCAACCCTCGCTTCTAGGTGCCAAGGGCTAGGGCCTCGGCGGTCGGCGCCGCACCGCTACCCCTTCCCGACCGCCGCACTCACCACCCCCTTCTCACAATCTCCCCGCTGAGATCTCACCGACCGCCGCCTTATCCAGCCCCGAGATCCCACCGCCAGGCACTAGGCCACTGGGGCTAAGGCCTCCACACCGCCTCTTCCCGCTGTCCGCCGTTCATCCAGCGGCCGAGCTACAGCTGCCTCTTCCCGCCATCCGCCGCCTCATCCAGCGGCGGCCGCCATCCCCCACCGCCTGGAGGCTGCCTCATCCCTCACCGCGGGTACACAGGCATGCTCGCGGGCGTGTGTCATCGGTGGATGACGGGCGCGGGCAGTTTGCTGCCTGTGGCGAGTGGAGGGCCCATAGGCACATGAAGCGAGTATCCACGGGCAGTACACCCGTTGCCATCTTTAATCTAGAGCAAATTGTGACTGGTGCTTGATTATGCAGCTGGCCATATCATTATCTCTTCCGATCCGTGCAGAGTTGAATATTCAAATAATTGTATACACCATGAGAAATTATATTATAATCAAAATTATAGGATTGCATATACAAACAGCAAGATGGAAACATATAGTTCAGTTTGTGTTTAAATATGTGTAACATAACGTACCAAATTCTAACTTAAAGTATATATTTTGAATAAAAACTATCTTAAGAAAAAATGATGGTGCGATGATCCTTGTGTTTAAGGATTAACATTAGCAATAACTCAGATCATATAATTAGATGACTAAATTTTTTTCTATTACATAGGTTTAAGTACAGATCAACTTGAGTGGCATTGAACTTTGTTCAGGATTTATCCCCCAAACTATTAGGAAAATTAATTACTTACAAATAGATATGAAATTATTTTGATACTTGACATTTGATTGGATCTCTTCAGGATACCTGCACTATAAAATTGATAACATCCTTAGAAGGATTAAATCAATATATAACTAACATACATGGAAAAAGATTCAGCATATGATCGTCGAGATTAGTGTTGATTGGGTATATCTAGAGCGAATTGTGACTGGAGCTTGATTCAGCAGATGGCCAGATCATTATCTCTTCTATGCAGATTTAAATATTCAGATAAAGGTATACAATAGGAGAAATTATATTATAATTAACATTTTAGGATTGTATACATGGAAAAAGATTCAACATATGATCGTCCAGATTAGCGTTGATTGGGTATATCTAGAGCAAATTGTGACTGGAGCTTGATTCAGCAGATGGCCAGATCATTATCTCTTCTGTGCAGAATTAAATATTCAGATAAAGGTATACAATAGGAGAAATTATATTATAATCAACATTTTAGGATTGTATATACAAACTGCGAGATGCAAACATTTAGTTCAGTTTGTGATTCAATATGTGTAACGTAACATAACAAATTCTTACTTGAAATGTATATTTTGAATAGAAAATAGAAACTATCTTATAAGATAAAAAATGATGGTCCGATAGATGATCCTTGTGTTTAAGGATTATTAACAATAGCAATATATCTGATCTCTACTTTTTATTCTATATATATATTTAGTTAGTTAGTTATATTTTTTATATTAAATCAAGGATTTATATATATACTTAATATATATATATATTTATATATATCTCTACCTTTAATATTAAAGCAAGGACTGTTTCTGCCCTCAATTTTCGTCCGTCCTGACAGGTGGGTCCCACTTGTAAGAGGACATCTCCCTCCTTCGGATCCATCTTCTCCCGTCCGTCATGGCAGATCACCTTCTCGTTGCAACGCATGAGATAATGAATCAAAATCGAAATCGAAGAACTCGAGGTCCCAATTAGAATAGAAAACGAAGACATCGTCGATTGGAAAAGATCAAAGTCAAACATGATGTAAAAAGAAGTTCTGGCGGGACACCGATGCACCTGCTCTTCCTCCACAAACCCCGCCGGAGGCTCTGGTGAGGATGGTGGCATGGTGACGAAGACCCTGGCCTGGAAGTGAAGTGAACCTTGCGGAGCATGAGGCGGTGGGGGACTCCCTCCTACTGGCTGGGACAGGCCATCACGTGCAAGTCAAAGCTGGTGGCAAGATCCGGCGGCGTCACCACCGGCTGCAGCAGGCCACCGCGGCGTCGGGCTGGGCCAGAACGGATTGACAGCAAGGGAGTAGCACGGCCGGGCAAGGCCAGCAGCGTAGCTGGCCACCGGAGCGAGGCGCTGCTTGCTCGCGTTCGCGAAGTGTGGTATGCGGCGGCAGGAAAAAAGAATGGGGGAAAGGATAAGGTTGGATGCATTGCTTGCCCTCGAACGTGTGGTATACTGGGATGCGGCTGTAACGAATTAGATAATAAAGGAGAAATAAATATACGTGGGAGAAAAAAGTAAAAAGATGTAGAGAACAAAAATATACAAATGAATAAGGAAAAAGTTATATCTATAGTTATATAATATTAAAGTATTTTGTTTCTTCTTGTCGTTGATTTTTTAAAAATCTTTCACTATTTTCGTAATGAATCACACACATTAGTAGGCAATTACCATTACAGTAACGATTGATGTGTCATATACCATGGATACGTAGAATTATCTCGACCCGTTTATGCTTGCGCGGGCAGTGAGAATAACTATGAGATTGGAAAAGGCGAGGTCGAGGTGGATGACCACGGTCGAGGTCGAGAAGGCGCGGGTGTGACGGTGAGGCCAGGAAGGCGAATACGATGGTGCGATCGAGAAGGTGGTTTGACGTTGTGGCCAGGGTGGATGACAATAAGGCTACAAGGCACGAATAACGGTGCACGAGATCGGGGTGTGATGCGTGTGATGGGCACAATGGCACGATCAGGGAAGGTGAGGTTGGACTGATGACAGTGATTTTCGGAAGACACAGACAATGGCAGGCGAGATTAGGATGACGTGTTCAAGACAAGGCAAGCGGGTAGTGGGATAACGACACATCCCAGAAAGGTGAGTTTGGGGCGGACGACGCGAGCAACATCGGTGACGCGGGTATGACTGTGATGGCGGGGATGCGGGGATGATGACACGATCGGGGTGGACGTCAGCAAGGTTGTGAGGCGAACGATAGTGTGTTGTGTGCGCGATGGGAATGATGACGCGGGAAAGGAGAATTCGGTTAGACGTCGGCAAAGATCGAGAGGCAAGGACAATTACGACTGAGGTCAGGGTGACGCGGGTGCAACAGTTACCGGGGAGGTGAGCAGATGACGACACAAATTACAATATGCAAAGTCAGGATGGTGCGTGCGCAATGAGAACAACAACACGACTGGAGAAGCTGAGGTCAGACGGATGACGGTGAGGTTTGGGCGGCACGGAAACGGCAAGCGAGATTGGGGTGGCGCGGGCGCGGTGGGAATGATGATGAGATTGGGAGATATAAATCAAGGATTGCTTCTGCCAATTTTCTTTGTACGTCATCCGAAATCGCGTAGAACTCGTTCACGAGTGCAGAATCACAGATAAATTGTACAAAACCGGAGTCCCCAGCTAAACCGACCTGAAAAGGACACCACACGCCCGAACAGTGTGCGGAAAGAAGAAAAAACACCTTGAAGCAGACATGTTTCGAACATGCGACCCACTTCAATTATTATAATGAAGGTGTTTCGAACATGCGACCCACTTCAATTATGTAGAACCACTTGAGGTAAATAATGTTATGTTGAGTTACAATACATTATTCTAATGAAGGTGCTTAGGTTTCAGTTTTCCTTTTATTTTCTGTGCACGTTGATTTGGTTGAGTAGAAAAACATAAATTAAATCTATTACAATATCTATATAAATATTAAAGTTCCTAACATTTTTTTATAATCAACCTCTGTCATTAACAGGCGGGTCCCCAAGCAATAATACATTAGTATTTAATGTGTCACATGCCAAGTAGTGTTATCTCGGTTTGTATATGTCGAGGATTCGTGTGAGCACGAACACGAATGATGATACGTCTTGGGAAAGCAAGGCCGATCGAGGTGGACGACGACTAGCGGGATCGGGGTGGCACGGACGTGACGGTGAGGCCAGGGAGGCGGGGATGATTGTGCGGCGGGGGTGGACGACGGCAGGCGAGGTTGGGGTTTTGTGCGTACGTGACGGGAATGGCGACGTATTTAGAAAATAAGGTGAGGTCGGACAGACGATGATGAAGTTCAGAGGCATGAACAATGACAACAGAGTGGCACGGGCGCGATTGGGACGAAGGTTAGGTTAAGAATGTGCGAGGGTGGTGGCGTGATGGTGCGGTCCGGGCTGACAGCGGTGAGGTTGGGGTGGTGTGTGTGATGGTGAGACCAGGGGGCAGGGATGATGGCGCGGCTGGGCAGACGGTCAGGAAAGGCGAGAGTAGGTAGATGATGCGGTGATCATGGCACGATGTGTTTTGGGGACACGGACCATGGCAAGCGAGGTTAGGGTGCGTGGGTGTGACGGGGATGGCGATGAGATCGGAGAGCTGCAAAGGCGGCGTGGTGACCAGGTGTGACAGGGACGACGATGAGGTCGAAGAGCTACAGAGGCGGCGTGGTGACCGGCAGACAATGACGAGGCAAGCAATTTTTTATTTCGTTGCAACGCACGGGCATAGTTGCTAGTTTTCAAATAATTAGAGGACCAAATTGTTTCTATATATTATGTAGGTTCAAGTACAGATCAAGTTTTAAGGCCTTGAATTTTCTTTAGGACTTATCCCCCAAACTATTAGGAAAATTAATTATTTACAATGGTAGATATAAAATTATTTTGACACTTGACATTTGATTGGATCTCTTGAGGAACTAGTAACAATTCCCGCGCCAGCGCGGCACACGCGTGCTATATACTAATTTCTATGGTTACACCTGCCTACAAAAAATGGACACATGCATACACGCATAGGTGGAGTCAAGGGTGATGTGTGACAATAATTTATTAAGATTGATCGCGCTTCATGTGGAAGGCAAGACTGATGCGTGATTAAGCAACTCCTATTCCGAGTGAGAAAAAATTTCAATTGTTCGCGAGCCCGCAAAGAAGGAATGAGAGACCGAGAGGGAATCTAGCAAGACTGATGCGTGATTAAGCAACTCCTATTCCGAGTGAGAAAAAATTTCAATTGTTCGCGAGCCCGCAAAGAAGGAATGAGAGACCGAGAGGGAATCTAGAAGGAAGAGATCGACAACGTGATTGACGAGGAGACATGTAGGCATAGATGGAAGGTCGATTGAAAGATTTGAGAGGTTACCATTTACCACCACCCGCAATTGTAGGCAGAGATGGAATGATAAAAGAGGTTACCATTTACCATCCGGGGTGGATGTATGAAAGGGTGGACGTGATCTCACCTTAAAAGTTTGGATCCTTATAGTATAAGATATGCACAGTAAAATCAATAACTTTTCTTAGAAGGATTAAATCAAGTATATGATCGTTTTCATCCCTAGACACAACTAACATTTTTTAGGAAACGGAGTTAATTTCTGTCTTTCTGGCACACAACTAATTCGTACTACAGTTGTACTAGACTCTCCCTTTTTTAAGCCCTCATGAAGCACAAATAAACAAAACGATGACTAGTACGTTCTCCGTCCAAATTAAACAGGCCTTGGAACACATCTCTCTTCTCGCCTATAAATACACCAGTCTTCAACCATATATGTACAAGCCATATATGCATCCTCAAACTATCTTAGAATATTAGATATACTGACCACATTTGCACATATATTCGAAGATGATAGGTGAACTGGATTCCGATGTTGTTGTGCGGTACTTCAGTGGCAAAAGCATCCTGATCACCGGCTCAACCGGCTTCCTGGCGAAAGGTACGTTACTCACAATGCTGGTGTGCAGTGTGTGTCTTCACAATGCATGACTAATAATGACCATGTCTCTGTTGGGGTGGTTGCTGGTTGATTTTTCGTCTCTTCATAGTGCTTGTGGAGAAGGTACTGAGGGTTCAGCCGGATGTCAAGAAACTCTTCCTTCTTGTTCGAGCTGCCGATGTGCAATCTGCAACGCAGAGGGTCGAGACTGAGGTGAAAACAACATACTGTACTATTTCTATTCTTTTTTCGTGAATGGCTTGTAGTTCAGTAGGAGTATGCATAGTAACTTGTGTGAAGTAACGAACAATAACAATACGCAAATATGTCCTTTTTCCCGAATAATAGTGCTCAACTATGTTTTGTGCAAATCTGTGATGAAAGCAGAAAATATCACTTTAATAGAAGAACACATTGACTGGTCGGAAGAGATGGCATTGCGGCAAAAGCTTTTGAGAAATGAATAGCCGCATAACACAGATATAGAAGTAAAGAGACTCAGTGATCATCATAGATACGCACATAAACACCCTTACAATAGGTGAGTGGAACGAGTACCGAATAAATTGAGCGAAAATCTGAAAGTGACCTTGCACGGCGCAAACTTTTTTTTTTTAGCGACAGAGCTTTCATTAAACACTGACATGATTACAGTCAATGTAATATTGATAAGGACACGCCTATGCCCGGAAATAAATCCCAATCTTTCACGGTACCAAACTGTGAAGGCTGAAAAATTAATGATGCTGCAATTAAATTGTCCCTCTCGATAGTAGATGTAAGCTAGCAGAACCTATATTATTTAATCTTTCTCACAAGCGAATCACGACGGGATCAAATAGTACAGCTCAGGTATAGTATTGTACTGTGCAGCACTCCAAGTAGACAATTAACTTTCAAATCGTACTCTAGAATTTCCAAACAGAGAACTAGGCAAATTTCTTCACGGAAGGATAGATTAAAACAACACTTGACATTGCCCAGTAAAACAACAGCAGTAACTTGGTTTAGGGCACAATCCAGAGTGGGGATTCCGACTGGAACCAATGCTTACCCAGGAAAATTTCAATTGCCTGATCACACACCAACACAAATATTCCACAAGGATCCGGAGATAATCTTCAATATAAAGAACCTAATGAGATTACCATCTAGGGTTTCACGAGCGACGGCTCGACGAGGAATAACTCCAAAATAAAAAACTCCGATGCCCTTACATGGCCAGCACATGGACTAACATGTGCGCACAGGCACAGCCTAACCTGGCCTGGTGCACGCAGGCAGACTCAAGTCTGACTCCAGCTATTCCAAAAAAAAAAAAAAAGTCTCACTCCCACTAACTTTTTTTTTTGCGAGAATCACTCCCACTAACTGAACATGCGCATGTAGCCCATGCCCTAATAAATGAGGACACATGAAAAAGGAAATAATATAATAATTCGGCAAGGTGCTAATCACGTCAACTAGCATTTTGGTTTCCTTGCTAGCTTCTTGAACGTGTCGACTTCTCTGATTACTCCATTTGATCAATAATAGCTCATGTGATGTCGATTTCAATGCAATCAACATAAATATATTTTCTTCACATAAACTTGATCATTGATGAAAGTCCAGAAGGAGAAAATATTTCCTTGGCCTTCTTTATATATTTTTCATTACAAGAAAACACACCAAATTTGTAGCTAATAAATCCTCCAAAATATCCAGTTTTTAGAGACAGATAAATATATAGGTTGCAATCCCCCCCCCCCCCCCTCTCTCTCTCTCTCTTTTAAAAATTCTCCATGTGGAAAGTAATAAATAGACAAGATGTGAAGTTCGAGTCTCAGTTAGGAAAGCAGAAGCTTTTCTAATGTCAAACAGAAAATTTTATTTCTCTACCTTTGTGTTTCACAGTAACATCGCTCTTATGTCAGTCTTTCTATGCAAACTCTTATCGTTATTGCTAGGTGACAGGAAGGGAGATATTTCGAACCTTGAAAGAAAACCATGGTAATGGGTTTGAAAGTTTCATCCAAGAAAAAATATGCCCTTTGCCCGGAGACGTCATGTATGGGAACTTGGGCCTAGGCCCTGCTGAACTGAGAGAACTACAGAACGAAATAGACATAATTGCCAATGTAGCTGCAACTACAAATTTCTACGAAAGGTCTGAGCTTACTTCTGTCAACAAATTATTTGAGATGGTATAGTATTGTATAAGTATTTAATCCATAATAAACGGCCGTGCAAATATGATGTGGCTTTTCACACAAATGTCATGGGAGCCAAGCACATCTGTGAGTTTGCAAAGGGGTGCAGTAAACTCAAGATGCTGCTACACGTTTCAACAGGTAGATAGGAAGCAACTTAACAATCATGTGTTACACGTTTCTTCTGTCTTATTGATTAATTTCCTCAATTAGACCTTGTTCAATTTAGTAGGGCGCAGAGGGGGTTGAAAGGAATTAAGTAGGGTTTTATTCCATATAAGGTTTGCTTGATGCTCATGTATTCACCTTAATCCATGCGTGTTGGACCCACATGGACTGAGGTGCATACATAGACATACAAACAAAGCCTTATAGGGATGTATACTTACTGATAGAATTGGATCGTTGAGCAGCTTATGTTGCCGGTGAGCAAGAAGGTATAGTAATAGAGAAGCCATTGCTGATGGGTGAAGCCCTGAAGAAAGATGCACACCTGGATATGGAATCTGAACAAAATCTGATAAAAGAGACCCTGGTAGAACTGAAAGCCAATCGATCTTCAGAGCAGACTGAGAAAAGAATCATGAAGGAGCTGGGCCTTAAGAGGTGAGATGGATCTAATCCATTGGAAAAGCCCTGTTATGTATATATATATATGCTGCTAAATAACATATGCCAACAAATTGAAGGGCAAGGGAGTTCGGGTGGCCAAACACCTACGTATTCACCAAAGCAATGGGAGAGATGCTGCTGGGGCACCTTCGAGGAGATCTCCCAGTTGTCATCGTCCGGCCTAGTATCGTAACTAGCATCCTGAACGAGCCTCTGGCTGGCTGGATGGAAGGGATCAGGTACATATATGCCGTACCACCGCCGTACGTGGCCAAGAATTAAGCTAGGTTTCCTCATCATGTGGCAGGCAGTCTGCAACATGCACTGAGTGATAAACAAAACGTACGGTTGCCTTTTTTGCAGGACAATTGACTCGTTCATTGTCAGCTACGCAAAGCAGGCTATGTCAACCTTCTTAGTTGATCTCGATGGGATAGCGGACATGGTGAGTTTCCAAACGCAGCATCAAATCAAATATGTAAATACTAATATAACCACGACGACGTCCCTGCATGCTGTCAGATTCCTGGGGACATGGTGGTGAACGCCATGATGGTGGCAATGGTGGTGCACTCGGAGGAGCAGACACAGAGCATCTACCACCTGGCGTCGTCGGTGTGCAACCCGGCTCACTGCACCGTCGTCACTGACTCCATCCAACGCTACTTCCTCCACAACCCACCGTGTCCGGCCCGGAAGCGGCTCAGCAGGATGCGCTTTTTCCGCACCTTCCCCAGGTTCCGCGTGTACATGGCCATCAAGTACAGGCTTCCCCTCGAGGTCGTCGTCATTGCATTGCATTGCATTGCATTACAACTCAGCTCAACTTTATTGCTGGATTTGCTCCTGACTCTCGGATCCACACGGCTTGTTCATGATCAGATCCTTCGCGTGCTGAACATTGTCCTCTGCGGTGCTTTGTCCCGGCGCTACGACGAGCTCAGCCGGATGTACAGATACGCGATGCATATTACAGAGCTCTATGCGCCATACACCTTATTCAAAGGATGGTAAGCAACCAATTGGTTTCCCTCCTCCTACTACTTTTTTGCATTTTTGGTTGTCCGCTCACCATTCTTTGGATTTGCTCGATCCGACCACTGTGAAGCTTCGACGACTCCAACACGGAGAGGCTGAGGGCGGCGATGCCCAACCAAGAGCAAGACAGGATCAGGGGATATGACCTCGGTTTCGACCCCAAGTCCATAGACTGGGACGACTATTTCTACAGGGTTCACGTTCCCGGTGTCCTCAAGTACCTATGTGATTTCTAAACGCGCTCTTTTACTACAATGGTTGTAAAAGTATCATGATACATCCAAGTACACACTGTCACTTTTCTTCTATTTATTCCAACAGTGTTTCGGTTTTCGCCCTGCTGTAAGAATTGTGTTGGAGTTTGGTTATAACTCTATTGTATGATTGATTATGAACACATGAAGTTTCTTGGTGGTTTGATTTGTATGCGGCCATAGCGTTAGCACGGCAATATACTAGATAATTCTAATGGCGTTTGTGTTTTCGGTCGTGTATTAGGGATTGTCTCAGCAAAATCCCTGATGTAAGAATGTACCAAAAACCTCTTTGCTCAAGTTCATTATATTTCAAGCCGGGGAATCTCTCCCCTCCGTAGCTTGTTTTCAAAAACAAAAGAAACTTTTCAGTTTACGGTGCATTTAATTGAGAAAGATTATTTATAAAGTTTGAATTTCATTTTTTAGGAATATTGGTAACTGTATGTTTGGTCTCTCTATGACTACACACACCTCATCTCTTAGTGATATACGACCCAGCACTCCTCCAAGCTATAGGTATGGACGAAGAATTCACTACTATTTGGCATGGGGGAGAGCGCGAGGAGGGGAGCTCAGATCTGCGGCTGGAGCAGGCGGAGGTGGCCGGAGCGGGGAGATCCCGGCGGCGGTGACGAGAGGCGCGGAGGGCGAGCTGTCCCCACCTAGTTGGCGGTGGATATTTTCTTTGTACCATGTTCGTGTAACCAATGTGCTCATACGCTTGCTCATTCTGGTTTAGCTAGGGAACTGGGTAGCTCAGGTGTGTGGGATGACCCCCTCCTGTGTTTTGCAAGGTCTCTAGTGGATCGTGATCACACTGATCCCTCATCTTTTGAATAAAGGACTGAGCTTTATGGTTTTAAAAAGAGTAGAAGAAGAAAAAAACCATCTCTAATAGTTCCTACTACTTGACTTCTAAAACTCAAAAATTGGCCCCACTCCAGTTTTGTTGCTGTGGTTTTTGTTTTTTTTTTTGGATAATGCTCCCGCCTCCCCCCACCGCGAGGCCTTGCTCGATCCGCCGCCCTCATCGTTGGAGGAAGGAGGGCACGCTCGCCACCGTCGTCGTCCGAGGATGATGGCACCGTGACGCCGCCGCTGCCGCACGAGCAGGGGAGGGAGGAGGTCGGGAGACCCGGCTCGACGTCGTCATCGCCGCCGTCTCATTCCCCCTCCACCTCTGCTGAGGCCCGCCTCTGGGCGCGAAGGGAGCAGGGGAAGGCCACACGGCCTGCTGGCAACATCTCCCTTGTGGCCAGGCTGCAGCCCCGCCTCCGGTTGTGAAGGGCGTGGGAGGTCGGGAGTCCTGCCGAGGCCGGGCCACGCCGTCGGAGGGGGAGGCCCTCCACCGCCGACCATGGAGCCACGAGCAGGGGAGTGCGCCATGAGAGGCACTGCTACCTGGCGCCTCCTCGTGAGATCCGCAGAGCCGCAATAAGCTGGAGGCAGCAGCACCTCGCTGGCCAGGGGGACGCTCGATCCGCCGACGGAGAAGGGGGAGCTCGTCCTCGCAGCCACGGGTGGAGGGGCCGCGACGCCTAGGGGGTGCCGCCGCTGGCAGCGTAGGGAAGGAGGGGAGGTCCGAGGCCGTGGGAGGGGATCCGCGCTACAGGCGTGGGCGGGATCGCCGGAGTCGGGATTTGGGGGCGGCCGGGCTCGCCAGCGTCGGCCCCACCCTGCCGCACGGCGTAGAAACCAGGGGGCGCATGGCGGATGGTGGGCGGAGAGTACGGGGTGGGTGGGTGGGGACTGGGGAGGGAGGGAGATTAAGGAGAAGGAGGCTAACGAGTGGGTCCCACCGGAGGGTAGTTAGGATAGAGTGGAGATATAAAAGATGATGGATGCGGGGGAAGTGAATATAAAGGAGAGAATCTCGGTGACCAGGATGGCATATACCATTTTGAAGGAGGAAATGGAGGATGGCGAGTGTGGATGGTCTCACCGCCACCCTGGGATTTCGCTATGGCAATGTTTAGATTTCTTCTCGATTTTTTTTTGAGAAAAGGAATTTTGTATGCATTAAGTATTAAATAAAGTTTATTTGTAAAATCTCTTTTCACATATGAGTGCAACTTTGTGCGACGAATCTAATCAGCATAATTAATTCATGATTTACTTCACAAGGCTGACCATCCTCCAGAGGCGGAAACAATGGTGGCAATTGTGATCCACAACGCTGGTACGACAGCCACTATTCTACCTAAACCCGTTGTTCGCCTTGACTCTCATCCCCGTTCAGAAGAGAAGAGAGCATGAGGAACACCTTGCGCCATTTAGGACGGCTATACTCTACATAAGGACAGAGCAAGCACCTTCAGGCGACTGTTATGCCTGCCCCGCAAATCTGGAGCCATCACCCGGCGCATTTGGCCCTCACGACGAAAGACGAAGGAGACCTGCAGCTAGGGATGCAACTTCTAAATGTATGGGTTTTTGGGTCGACCCAAAAAATTGATAAAATGAACTAGGATGACGTTCCACGTAATTAATTTTGAAGAGAAAATGAACTAGAGTGGCATACTATTGTAATTAATCAACTGACCCAAAAAATATCATTAGGTACCCACTTGAATCCCTACCTGCGGCCCTGCCTACAGCTCCTTCCTCTTTTTTGTTTTTCACTTTTTGCTGCCTCTCCGTTGCAAAACCTACACATGTGTACCCAGCTCTCCTCCATTCGGCTATAAAAGGGACGACGGCTTGGCACCCTACGTAGACAGGTTCTAAAGGCCCAACAGACTCGACTCTCGCCACCGATATTGGCACGAGTGCTCAATCCACTGGTAGAGAGCGAGGTTTTGGTTCGGACCTTTAGTCCCGGTTCAACTTTGGAGCCGGGACTAAAGCCCTTTCGTCGACGTGGCCCGAAATGGCTGCTGCAGCCGGCCCCTCTTTAGTCCCGGCTCGTATTACCAACTGTGACAAAAGGGGGCTCCCAACGGCTCCATCCGGCAATAATTGCCCCGGGTCTTTAGTCCCGGGTGGTGTTACGAGCCGAAACTAAAGGGTACCCCTTTAGTCTCGGCTCGTAACACCAGCCGAGACTAATGGCCGGCATCCATATAAGCACCGTACCTCCTTCTTCCTCCTTCCACCCGAGCCATTCACCGTACCAGTCACCCGCGAGCTCAAGCTCCTCCCCTCCATGACGACTCAAGCCTAGGGTGGTGCTGCGATTTTTTTTCTTCATTAGTTTGTGAAGATTTCTCTCCTCCGAAGTGTTGTCAAGGTTGGAATCTTCATCCTCCCTTCATTTGTTGTGATTAAATTTTGTTTTATGGTTTAGAGATGGAGAAAATAGAAATGTTAATTTGTAGCTAGGTAGGAGGAGCTTTAATTAATTAGAGAGATGAAATTTTGTATATACACGTGAAAATGTAGTTAGGATGGTACTTGCATTGTTCCTTCTTTCATTAAATTTGTATTAATAAGCATTCTCTTATTTTCTTGTTTTTCATAATATTGAATTTTTCTTGTACATATATATAGTTTATAAAATATATGCTCATAAAGGAAGACATACAGAAAATGTACTAGGTATTTCCATTCTTTCATCGTTTAGAAATGATTTTATTCTAGGTAGCTATTGGAGGAAATAGAAGATTAAATTCTTTTGTTAAGTATGTTTTTTATTTTTATATAGAATAAATGTAAGCATTCTCTTATTTTCTTGTTTTTCATAAATTTGAATTTTACTTGTACATATAGTTTATAAGATATATGCTCATAAAGAAAATAATAGACATACAGAAAATATACTAGGTATGTATTTCCATTCTTTCATTGTTTAGAAATACTTTTATTTCTAGGTAGCTATAGGAGGAAATAGAAGATTAAATTCTTTTATTAAGTATTTTTTATTTTTATATACAATAAATGTAAGTATTTTCTTTTTTTCTTGTTTTTGATACACAGCCCCACGTCCTAATTAGGTAGGGTCTAACATCACGGGCTACGTGGGGACTGCCTGCAGCTCCGTGATGTTAGACTGTATCCAGATAGGAGGTGTAGGGCATGTGTAGTACTGTAAGTGGGAGAGCCAGGTGTATATGACGGTGAGGTGAGACTGTTGTAGTTCCCGGAGCATCTAGGTCTTCTGAGTCGCTGGTTCGTAAAGGTTATGTACAGTAATAATAGTGTTGAATTCTATCCCCTTTTGTTTTTCTATTTATGCATATATTGAATCCAATCTATATATATGTGTAGGTATGTGTACATATAGTTTATAAAATATAATGTTGAATTCTATGGCCCCTTTTATTTCTAGGTTGCTATAGGAGGAAATAGAAGATTAAATTCTTTTATCAAGTATTTTTATTTTTATATACAATAAATGTAAGCATTTTCTTTTTTTTCTTGTTTTTGATACACAGCCCCACGTCCTAATTAGGTACAGTCTAACATCACGGGCTACGTGGGGACTGCCTGCAGCTCCGTGATGTTGGACTGTATCTAGATAGGAGGTGTAGGGCATGTGTAGTACTGTAAGTGGGAGAGCAAGGTGTATATGACAGTGAGGTGAGACTATTGTAGTTCCTAGAGTATCTGGGTCTTCTGAGTCGCTAGTTCATAAAGGTTATGTACAGTAATAATAGTGTTGAATTATATCCCCTTTCGTTTTTCTATTTATGCATATATTGAATCCAATCTATATATGCAAACTAATCCTATTTATTATGAATAATGTGTGTTATTTTGATTTGGATATAGTTTGAGCTAACAATGTCGTCGTCGTCAAGTGGTGTTGGTAATGGCGCCTGTGGCCGTGGCATAGTCCGTCGCCGTGGCGGGTGTGGTGGCCGTGGCATTGGCCGTGGAGGTCTTGGTGGCCGTGGAGGTGTTTTGGAGGACCCGTTGCCTCTGCGTCCAGGATTGCACTTTCACCGCGAGATTACCTTACAAATGGGTGATCCGGGACGTGTAGCTAACGTAGTAATATAAGAATTGAAATTAATTTGCTTTACATAGAACTTTTTTCATTTCACATGGAAAATCTATAATTTTAGTTACATATATAATTATTGTAGGTTATCAACAATATCAGATGGCTCAGAGACATTATCGGGGATATGAATGGTACTCCTCCTATAGTGCAAACTGAGCACGTTGATGAGCACATGGCAAGAGTGTATATCTCTTTCACCGTACCTGCTCGATATGTAGACTACGGCCAGTTGTCAGTAGGCGCACCACACCCGATGGTTGCAATGCAACAGTTGGCTCAACATCACCTATTCGGTTAACCCAGGAGAGAACTGCCATGGAGAATTGTCTACAACAGCTCCAGAATAATGTTGGGTGCTTCGTGCCGGACCTTTCCTATTTTAAATTAAGGCAACTCGAGGCGGGTGAAGGCAATGTGATTGAGACTACGGAGAGGCTTTGCAGGGCTCATCGAGTTGTGGTATAATATACATTTATATATAAAAGAATTTTTATTCATTCTTAATTAATTTGTTTTTGGTACATATATATTTTGAACTTTCATAAGGTTATTATATCTCATCATCATCTGATTGTGTGCAGGATCCCTCTGGTTCTACCTATGCTTCAAT
This sequence comes from Cenchrus fungigraminus, assembly GCA_036936925.1. Lineage (NCBI taxonomy): Eukaryota > Viridiplantae > Streptophyta > Magnoliopsida > Poales > Poaceae > Cenchrus > Cenchrus fungigraminus. Next base: position 22,420,321 of record CM072774.1, on the reverse strand, counting down.
TAGCTTCCGTGCGATTCTTAATCAAGTCGTGGAAAGAGTTGGGGTGGATTACTATGGTGGGGAGCCGTTTTTCACCAACAATTGGAAGAGTCAAGCAATTCTAACTTTCTACAAGCCAGCAGAACCCGAGGCTCCATTGTTTGATGTCTGCAGTGCTGTTTGTGACACTCCTCCGGAAGCGGAGGAGAGTGCACTAGTACGCGCTCTAGCTTATTTTGAGGGAGTTCTAGGCTGGAGGATTGCAGACATTAACCATATTTCATATCTACAAGCGCGTGCTACTCAGTAACATTATGCATGCATGGATCAGGCTTTGTACCGTACCCTATTATATGAACTTGTATTAATTAGCTAGCTATGTGAACCTTTATGAACTTATTATTAATTATTATTAATTAGCTACTTTATTATGAATTCATGTATTGTCTTCAACATGTGTTTGAATTCATAAATGTGTTTGAAGCAGAGGTTCAAAAGCTAGAAGCTGACCAGCTTCAGCTTGGGACTTGTACTCATTTGTATTAATTAATGTCGTGCCTTGTAATAGCCATCAGGTGACCTCTGTATGTATACGTAAGCCATTGTAAAAAATTAGGTAAATTGAAATTGATAATTAGTTATATGGATCATTATATCAAAGAGTAAACAAAGACAAAGATGAGAAGAAGGGTGAGTTTGATGATATATATTCCATTATGAGCTGGATGATGAGAACTGGAGGCCTACCTACATTGTTCCTGAGCATGTTGATCATTCGAAGACAATACGCGAATTCATAAATGTGTTTGAAGCAGAGATTTTTCTGAGTTGGTTTACTAATATTTTCAATTTAATTTATTTTCCCCTTCAAATTGTAAACGAAAATTAGTAATAATTGTTTCAACTCTTGAAATAATATGTGCATAGAAAAGTAGGTATTTTTTGGTGTTAACTTAATATAATTTTGCATGGCACAAATATTTTAACTAATGATTTTTTTTAAATGTTAAAAGCAAAAAGGAATGGGATAAATGAGGAAGGAAAAGAGAAATGTTAACTTCCCGCGCAAAATTACCCTTTAGTACCGGGTGGTGTTACCACCCGAGACAAAAAGACCCCCTTTTGTCTCGAGTGGCAACACCACCCGGGACTAAAAGGCGAAAATTTGCCTTTAGGGGGCTTCGGCCCGAAATACACCCGTGACAAAAGGGGGACCTTTAGTCTCGGGTGGTAAAACCACCCGGGACTAAAGGGCCATTAGTCACGGTTGGGAATACGACCCGTGACAAAAGGTGGGGGTTCTATATAAGCCTGTCGCCTTCCAGATCGGCACTTAGCTGTTTTCCCCCAAATCGCCGCCTCGCCTCTCTTCCTCCGTCGTCACCACCGCCTCTCCTCGCTGCGCCCGTCCCCGACGCGCCCCTCCCCGACGAGAGGCCCCTCTCTGACGCGCCGCCCCTCTCCGACGCGCCGCTCCTCCCCGACGCGACGCCCCTCCACGACACGCGCGCATTGCCATCTCCCGCCGCCGGCCAGCTCAGCCGCGCCGACGTCCGCCCCTCACCGCGCGCGGTACGACCCCGACGCGGTGCCCCTTCCCGACGCGCCACCCCTCCCCGACGTGCATCTCCTCCCCGACTCGCCGCCCTCTCCCTACCGCGGTGCCGGCGCCAGCCCCCGCCGGCCCCTCCTCCACGAGTGTCGTCGCCCCTCGATTCGGATCCAGGACCGTACCAGCCGGCTAGCCCGACCGGTATGCCGCGCCACCGCCGCCGCTTGCCGGCCCCCCTGTGCGGCCGCCGGCCGGCGTGTGTGTGCCCCTATGGCCGGCCGGGCCGCGCGCTGGGGTATTGCCTTGCTGACTCTAGCCCGTGAAATGCTTACGTCAGCAAACATTTTTAATTAAATTTATTTGATTTAGTTTATCAATTGATATTATATATGTAGTTATAGATATGCATGAAAGTTTATAAATTTATAGGAATGGAAAGAAAATTTAATTAGAAACAAATTGTAATGTTTTGTATATTTTTGTGTGTATATACAGTCATATATAAAAATTTATTAGCACCAACGACTATGGACCAAAATCTTATTTGTGTATTTGAGTTCTTAATTGTTTTCTAATATACAATTTCATAGTTTGATAGTTCTGAAGTCGACGACTGCCGCGTCGTCTCGAACAAGTGCCTTCCCGTCACCTCTGTCATTCTCCCACACGGCACCACCACCAACAAGCATCGTTCGTCCACAAGTTAGTAGAAATATTTCGACTTTGTTTATTCCAGTAATTCATAGAAAAAAACTTGTTGCTTATTCTAGAAATTCAAAGTAAATTCTTGTTCAATAATGAAATTCTTAGTAAATTCTTGTTTATTCTAGAAAGTTTTAGAAATTGTTGATTATTCTAGAAATTCATTGAAAAAACTTGTTTCTTATTCTAGAAATTCAAAGAAAATTTTTATTCAATAAAGAAATTCTTAGTAAATTCTTGTTTATTCTAGAAAGTTTTAGAAATTGTTGATTATTGCAGAAATTCATAGGAAAAACTTGTTGCTTATTCTAGAAATTTATAGAAAATTCTTGTTTAATAAAGAAATTCTTAGTAAATTCTTGTTTATTCTAGAAAGTTTTAGAAATTGTTGATTATTCCATAAATTCATAGGAAAAACTTGTTGCTTATTCTAGAAATTCATAGAAAATTCTTGTTTAATAAAGAAATTCTTAGTAAATTCTTGTTTATTCTAGAAAGTTTTAGAAATTGTTGATTATTCCAGAAATTCATTAGAAAAACTTGTTGCTTATTCTAGAAATTCATAGAAAATTCTTGTTTAATAAAGAAATTCATAGAAAATTCTTCTTCAATAAAGAAAATTCTTGTTTATTCTAGAAAGTTTTAGAAATTTTTAGAAATTCTTGTTCAATAAAGAAATTCTTAGAAAATTCTTGTTCAATAAAGAAATTTTTTGAAAATTCTTGTTTATTCTAGAAAGTTTTAGAAATTATTGAAAATTACATAAATTCATAGAAAATTCTTATTTATTCTAGAAATTCATAGAAAATTCTTGTTTATTCCAAATGGATGACAACCATGACAACTTTATGGCCGACATTATTGCTAGTGTGTCACACCTGTTTTTCCAAAGAAAACTAAGTGCAAACCTATATGCATGCCAGGATCATGTTTCACGCATATAGTGACATATAAGTGTATACAGAAACAGTATCACGTAAGAAAAAGGGAGATTATCAGAGATTTACGCTAAATCCTGGAAACGAAGGCTCCAAACATCACAGGCAGTCGACTGGGGGTTGCGTATGCCTAGAACTCATCAACATCTTCAGCAAACTCCATAGTAGCTTCCTCTTTCTGAGCAACATTGTTTATAGCAAGGGTGAGTACTTGTCGTACTCAGCAAGTGTGGGGAAAGTATGAATGCAAAGGCTTTATAGTGGACTGGGCTTTAAGCATTTAGCATTTTAGTTGGTCAAATTTTTATTAACACCTGATTACTAATAAAGTATAAGTATATACCAACCCACATTAAGCATAAGGTAAGATGCACCATAAGAATATGGCAAGCATAACCAGAGAGCACGATTTAAGTCCATCTTCAAGTTCAATTATCATGTGAGGGTCCAGACCGCTCTTGACCGTGAGCACGGCTAATCGATTAGTTTTACACTCTGCAGAGGTTGTACACTTTCACCACAAGTCGCGTAAAAACTCCGAAGAGCTTTAGACCCAACCACGCTGTGCAAAAGTAGGCACAATACCATACTACCGAGGTGTGGCAGCATAGGGACGCTACGAGGCCTTTACAAAGAGTCCTCCCATGTGTATTAGTCCATAGTAGTATGTCGTAGAGGCTATCTTTCGTACCACACTTCTACTCACGGACGGTCAGCCATAGAGTACTTCCGTTCCAATACCACTCCGGAATAGAAGAGCCATAAAAGCATTCCTCCGTCCCCAAACTACTATGCGAGTAATGGCCACACAAAGACTTCCCTAATTACTCGGCCAAGACCAGAGTAATATAGTCCTTGTGGTTGCACTGTTGTCCTGGGTGGTTCTCCATGTTCCGATTAAACATATGGTCTTCTATATTAACCAGAGATATAGCATAAAAGTAAAGCATGTATAACATTAATGTTCATTAAAACCACCATAACCCAGGTAGAGCAACTAAGCAGAGCTACCCAACATAAAGGTAAACCCAGGTTGACAAGGAATGATTGATATTAAAGACTAGGCAAACCTTAATAGGACCCATAAATATTAATGCAAAGCAATGCAATAGTGCTTAATAAAATTATTGGGACAAAAGAACAAGCACACACACTTGCCTTTAACCACAGAGTAGTTGCTCAGAATCTTCAATTTCAAGCTCTTCAAAACTTCTCGAACGGCGTTCACTCTATGCGCATCAATCATCGGGCACAAGCATACAAAGCAGACAAACAAACAAACTAAGGACAATACACCACTCAAAAGAAAAGCTTTAAAAGAACGCACTAAAGGATAGGCTCGATGCTATGGATCACTGAAGCACACAGACCGTGCCGAGAAAAGGAAAGGTTTGATTAGCTTTAGATAAGGCACTAGGTTTGAGCATGAACTAGGATCAAAAGATCTGGAGCTTGAAAGGAGATTAGCTCTATGACAGAGACACATTAAGATTGAGCTGATAGAGAACGTCTATCGAACAATTTGCATATGTGAACATAAAAGACTATGCGAGCTGGATATATTTTAATTAACAAATTAAATAAATGTAAAGGATATTTCAGAAATAAAATACCCTATGTTGTCATTAATGCAAATTATATTTTATTGCAAAACCGGTGTATATAACCTAGTCAAATTTTATTTATAAATATTTATATATAGGTTATACCAATTAAACATTTAACTTAGGAAAGGTAAACTATATGAATCATCTAAACGTAACTTTATGATTCGAGTGGATCATGTTATTATTGAAAACATCATGGCATTGGTATTAATCAAGTTAACATTTATTTATAAAGCCAGAGTAAAAGCCCAATCAACTTTTAGTTAGAAAAGGTTAATTAACTATTAAACAAATTAATATTTGTTCATAAAAAAACTGAGGCAAAAATCTAATTAGATTTTATTTACAAAAGCATGTGAAATAAACATTAATCAAATTAACATTGATAAAGAAAGACGGTATAAAACACTATATTGTTTTTATTTAGAAAAGCATGTTTAATAAGGCATTAGCAAAATTAATACCAAATTAATTTTCAGAAAACATACATGATGTGAACACACCACTAACGTGCACTTTATTTCATTACGAACCTAACGCAACTTGAACAGAAAAAAAAACAGAGCTAAAACATGAAAGATATGGATTATCAAAGGTGTAGGGACATGCTGGTAAAGATTAGAAACTTTCAAGGGCTTTACCGCGAGAAATAAAGGGCATATACATAATTATGTATATAAACCCGAGGGCTTTCAAGCAAAGACTTCAGGGTGGACTGGATCTGGAGAATCTAATAGATTTAGGGGGTTTTCTGCAAGATTGCCAAGACACAAGAAAACAAAACAGGATTAAAGGAAACAAGAGCGGGCTATCTGAAAAGGGGAAGGGGCTTCCTCTTCCTCAGGTCAGGAGCGGACGGCGGCCCTGGAGCTTTCAATCGCCGGCGGTCCGGGCGTCCTAGGGTTCAGGCGGCTGGCGCAGGAGGTAGAGGAGAGCAAGGATTTCACGGGGAGGTGCTCACCGAGGTGGAAGGCAGAGGGAGGTGGTCGGAATTGGAGGGATGGCCGGCGGCGAAGCTCAAAAGTTGCCGGCACGGTTTCCGCCCGGTGGCGTCGTTCCAGCGACCGTCTCGCGTCGGGAAAAGGCGGCGGACGCGCGGCTCTGCCTCGCGTAGCTCGTGGTGGCGTCACCTTCCTCCGGCTGATGGCGACCGCGGCGAAATCGACGACGACCACCAGCGGGTGTCCGGCGTGCGGCGGCTTGGAGCTCAGGCGGCGTCGCGGCGGCGCGGGATGGGGCGAGCTAGGGCACGCGTAGGGCGAGGCTCCGCCCCTTTATAGGCACGCGGTGTCGGCCGTATGGCCTGCTGCGCCCGGCGACAATGGCCCAGATGGGCCTCTGCGAGCCAGCGGCTGGGCCGAGGCGGACCGGGTAGGGTCGGGCCTACGGGCTCGGCCCAAACCAAAAGAATGATTTTCTTTTTTTTTCGAAATTTCTTTTCAGTGCAAAAGAATTTCAGAGAAACTCTAGATAATTCATTTAAAGCACTAAAAATACTCAGAAAATTCTGAAAATTCCAGGAAAATTCCCAGAGACACATTGGGACATGAACAATCCAAATAAAGTATTTGGAGCTCATGAAAAAGATTTTAGAGCCTTCTAATAAATAGAATAAGCTCAGGGAAAATGAGAATTAATTCCGGAAAAAGTCCGGAAAATTCCTAGAAGATAGATCAACATCTAAACGCATTTTAAAACCTTTTTCACTCAAAAACACCAAGATGCATAGACATGAATGCAACACACAGAACCATTTTATTTAATTCAGAAAAACAAACAATGTCATTTTCCTATACTATATTCCCTGTGAAGAAAATAAATGTGGGAAAAATTTTAAAATTATGAGATAATTGTTATTTTATTATTCTCTCTATTCACATCATGAAATTGGAAATTTCAGGGTGTGACATAGTGGTACAAATACGATTGCAACCTTCATCGACGAGGAGTGTAGTCAGGCGGACATGTACTTGAACATACCTCCGAATGAGGAGGATGTCGCCCGTGTCGAGGACACAATAGCAAATATTGAGGACAATTCTAGAAACAATGAGGAAAGTCTTGTGAATGAAAGTATTGAATGTTCCCACGAGGTATATATATATATATATATATATATATATATATATATTAACTTCATAGTTCTTATTTCTCTAACCTCAATTCTTAGGTACTAATTAATTAAATAATAAATCTGCAACTTGTAGGCTTCAGGCTCCACATCAAAAAAGACAAAGAGAGAGCGTACACAAGTACTCACCGGTCATGTCATGTATCATATCACAGAAGTATCAGATGATGGCCAACCATGTGCTCCAAAAAAAATCAAGGACACGTATGTGTCATAGTGCGGGACCATTGTAAGGGACAACGTGCCCATCAGCTACAGAGAATAGAAGGGAAAAACAGATAATCCACACGTGGTTCCAGACTCAGTGAAAAATTTGTTGTGGGATGAAATCCTAAAACACTTCACACTTCCTGAAAGTGTTGAACCAAACAATGTGAAGCGTTGGACTCTCACGAGGATGGCAACACAATTTCAGAAGTTCAAGCAGCAACTGGATAAAGATTATATCAAGAAGAATCGAACTCCAAATTGGATTGAATATCCCAAGTTAAAAGAACACTGGACGTCCTTTGTGGAATACAAGAAAAGTGAAGATTTCGCCAAGGCGAGTGCACGAGGGAAGAAAAGTCGTGGTAAGAAGGAGCACGACCATCATCTTGGTCGAGGTGGTTACGCATTTGCAGTTCCCAAGTGGCGGAAGATGGAAGAAGACCTTCTCGCACAAGGTACCATACCAGCGGTCTTTGATTGGCCCGAGCGAGTGAAGAATTGGTATTATGCTCATGGAGACACAATTAACTCCGAGATGGTACCCTTGATTACCCACCCTCGTTACGAGAGGCTGCACTTGAAATATTGAAAACAATTGAAGATGTCAGAGCGGGCAGAGTGAAGGTTGACAGAGAGATGGATGAGCTCATTATGGCGCTCAAGAATCCAGAACACCCAAGACGTTGCAGGGGCTACGGGGTGGTACCATGGAAATTTGCTTTCGGGGGAGACATTGCCACCTATCGAAGCCGCAGAAGAAGAAGAGAGCGCGAAGAGGAGGAACAGCGGCAAGAGATAGAGAAAATACTTAAAGAACACGAAGAAAAGGTGACGACAAATATTGAACAGCGAGTGGCCGCCACATTAAATGAGATGGCCCCATCTGGAGGACTGCCTCTAGTACAAGTTCCTTCTGCTCACAAAAGCAGTTGTGCTTCCGCAGCGGTTCCCGAAGAGCAAAGGGCAATAGAAGGAGTTCAAGTGGACAGCCACGGTACCCTGTGGATGACATCTGTATGATTTTCCGGTACGTATATACAAATAACAACTTCAGATTGGGAATATATAAAATGTATAACACTAGAATTTCATAATCTGTTCTCCTCTCCACTTTAGTGTTTGAAACAAGAACAAGGAAATAATTTATGCGGGTACTACGTCTGTGAGCACATACACCATTACAGTGGCAACGCGGATGATGATAATGTAAGTAAAATAAACCTATTAATAATACATCATTTTTATCCTTTTTTGTATATTTAATCGCTTGGTGTATTATCTCAACCTATTTGCAAATTACAGAGGATTATAAAAAGGGACACACTCATTGAGAAGGATCGTCTTTTGGCAATTCAAGAAGCTCTCATGGGATTGCTCATGGACAAGGTGGTTAATCCTCAAGGAAAACATTATTATGACAGCCATCCAATTGACCGACTCACCTCCGAGGAAAGCTAATTGAGACTAGAAATTTGAACTGAATGATATTTTGATGTATATATACTATACGGGGTTTTGATGTATATATACTAGTTTAAGAAAATACTATTTATTTTCATGTGTACAATTTATTAGGTGTATATACATTTATAAGTTTATATATGTAGATATATAGGGTTTAATTTATATATAAGTCTAATCTAAGTGCGTATATGATATATATAGACAGGTATACATATATACAATTGCAAATACGTATACGTACATATACAGGTTAGACAACAATTACAACATACGGTCAAATCGAAAACAGCAAAAAAAAAGAGACGAGACCCTTTAATCACGGTTGGTATTACCAACCGAGACTAAAGGGACCCCTTTAGTCCAGGTTGGTTCACCCGGGACTAAAGGGAGGCCTTTTGTCTCTCAGCATTAGTCCCGGTTGGACTTGAGAGACCTATACCCCTTACCAACCGAGACTAAAGCCCCTCTCACTACCAGTGATCATTCGCCGCTCCGACTCCACTCCAGAGACTTGGGGCCTGCCCCCTCTCTCGACTCACTTGTATCCCCCTACTGCAAGCACTCCGGTGCAAGGCAACACGAGTCGCAGCAACACTAGATGATGTAGAGATATTTTTTCCGAACAGTATAATCCCTTATGTTTGTTTTGCACACCATCGTAGCTGATGCCGCGCGGTAATTTCACTCGCTGGTGTGTGGTATACCACGGTTTCCACACACCGACAATTGACGTGTTAGCAGGGTAGGGGACTACTGCATGTCACAACCCGCTTCGTCAGGATTCGATGACTCATCGATGCATCAATTTCACTCTGACTCCCGAATCAAGTTCGGGAACCTCGAGTTTCTCTGCCTATGGGAGTGGCGTGAAATCAACCTGCTCCACACAGACAATGATCGGAGGCAACAGGAAGGGGCCGCGAGGTGCCCGTCCCTAGCAGGCCACCTAAGCCACTCGCTGATAAGGCTCGATGAAAAACTCAAATCTCATTAGCCTGCTTGAACTCGCTCGTTAGTGACTTGACTTCGCTCGGCTAGTTAGTAAATTTGAACCGAGCCGAGCTCAGGTTTTAGCTCGCTATGGTAACAAACTGAGGTCAAGCTGGCTCGCAAGCAAGCCAGGGCAGCAACCATCAAACGAGCTGATTGGAAGAGTAGATAGAGTAGTAATTTTCTGGATTACTAGATTGCTTGTTGGCTACTTAGTTTCATGGTTTGTTGTCCTGTAAACATATTGCATTTGTTGATTTCCTAATTACATGTTGGTTGTTGATTCCATAATTACCTGCTGGCCATGGATGAGGAGGAGACAGACAAGAGGCGTGGAGTGGTGGTGGTGCTATCAGGAGAGGTGGACGCGGTCCTGCGGCCGAGGTGGGCAGCGCCGGGTAAGACAAAATTCCGGGAGGGAGTGGCGATGGTGGGGTGGGGGAGCCGGGCCGGGAGGCCAGCAACGGCAGGGTCGATGGTGGGGAGTCGTGTTGGAGCCGGAGAGGAGAGCCAGTGAGGGTTTCAGTGGATTGTAAGCCATGGGCTCAACATCGTTACGAACCCAGGAGGAACCAATCCAAATGGGCCTAAAGTAAAATCCGAACTTATAAAACCATTAAACCCAAACCAAGCGGGGCTACATGTATATGTTGCCAATTTTGCGAAGCAAAAACATAACTGTAGAAATATATGTAGATCCAGCATTTCAACTCCACGTCAGAAGCTATGATAGTTCATTTACGTGGTGGTGGGCCTAGCATTTCAGCTCCACGTCAGCTGCCCTGCTTGTTGAACTGACCACAGAAACTGAGCCCCACCACCTCTCGATCCCCATTCTCCTCATCACACGTCCCCACTCCTATTTCCCTGCTGACGTAGCTTTCAGAACAGAGAATTTGTAATTCATCCACCTTAGCTAGAACAGAGCATCTAAATCACCATCGTCGGCAGCCGGCGGCGGTTGCGGCGGTCAGAGGCTCAGAGCGGCTTCCGGTGGTTGGAGGATGCCATGAGCACGATCATGGCGACGGCGAACATGATCAGCATGCTCGCCAGGAGCGTATACGTCCGCCGCGACGACCGCCGGTACTCGCCGAACAGCACGACGCCCCAGAATGTGCTGACGAGCGGCAGAGCCTGGACGGAGTCCGCCGCCGCGTAGCCCGCCGCCTTCCCAGCCATGAAGGTGAACGCGTTCCCGAGCCCGCACACCGCCCCGGCCAGCAGCGCCAGCCACCTGCCCTCGCCGTCGCGGAGGTAGGCGGACACGGTGGACGCCGGCACGCCGACCATGGGGCGGTAGAGGAACCAGACGTTGAGGCCAACGCTGACGGCGAGGCAGGCGAGAGAGAAGTAGAAGTAGGCCGTGTACACCACCAGGTGCGGCACGCCGGCGGGGAGGACGTGCCACTGGTCGTTGGTGGCCAGGTTGAACGCCGGCGCGAAGAGCGCGTAGAAGACTCCGGCGAAGACGACGATGCCGAGGCCCAGCAGCGTGTTCGAGCCCAGCACCTGGTGTGAAGGTGTTCAGGAGCAGGGTACCGGTGTGAGCAAATCAAACTGGGGCAAAAGAAATTGAACTCCGAACAGAACGAATAAAATTCAGTTTCTTTGGATGGAAAATTGAGCTTTTTGACAACTTCTAAATGGTGATGTGTTTGAACTTTCAGTGATATATGTTTGAGTAATACAAAGTGTGAAAGTAGAACTGGCACCTACTTTAATTGACCTCTTCTCCTCTAGATGAACCAGAAACTCTGCAGTTCCGGCCTCTACTTTCTCCAGTTTTGCTTCTGGTGTATCCAGCTTCGCTTCTTCAAGATCACTTTGTCCCTCTAGAAACAATCAAAAGTATCAGATGAAGATTAACACTCTCCTAAATAAGATGAGTATAAACTCTGTTGAGAAAAAGTTGGTTCATTCATCCTGCTGCTACCTTTCTCAAGGAGGTGTTCGGCCAGATCCTCATATGTGGTGTCCCTGTAGAAAATTGCAGAAAGACACTTTGCTGAGCATCAGATAAAGTAGGAGATAACGCCATAATAAAATGGATATTTCTGCAATAATACTGCACAGTGACACCACATACTCAGCTGAATTTTCAAGATTCACAACAGTGACTGAATGTGGCAGAAAACTTACCTAGTGTTTTTGCTGTAATTGACCAATGAGTTAGCCAGCTTCTCCTGGTTGTCCGCGGCATTCGAAGAATGTACAAGAGACCCAAGGATCGCCGCCACCAGAAAGCAGCCGACGCCAGGGAACAGGACCTCCGCCTTGTTAATCCGACCATCTAGAAAATAGTTCAGCGTCGTCCCTGAAAGAGAAGTTTCAGTGAACTGATGAACAATTCAGGCCTTACGAGTTTGGATATGTCTGTACCTATGACAACTTTCAGGCTTGATGCCATGACCTCGGTGACCGAGAGGCCGACGAACGCCCAGCCGTACTGCGTGGCCAGCGTCCCTAGGCTCAGCGTGACGCCGCCGGCCATGGCGAACAAGACCGAAGGCCAGTTGTTCTGCATTGTTCAAAGCAATTCTTGTTTATAGGGAATAATGTTTCAGGCACGAGCCTTCTCTTCAGGTGAGAAAGCCTGACCTGAATCTGCGTGAGCTGGGTGAGGAAGTTGGGCGTCTCCGGCGTGTCGGGGCCGATCTGGCCGAAGGTGAGGGCGACGAGCACGGCGGCGAGGAAGTTGGTGACGGAGAAGTCCAGGAAGGTGTGCTGCGGCAGCCGGCCCCGGCGCTCGAGCACGGCCAGGACCACCGGCCAGGTGCCCAGGAGCACCAGCGCCACCGCCATCAGCCCGATGGCGCCGCTGATGTCCCTTACCAGATACATCTCGGCGTCTGTGCCGGCGGAAGCTGCAGAAGGTCAGGCCCATCCGTGAATCGAGAATGCAGACAGTATATTCAAGGGTGCAGGATTCTACTCTAACTAAGCGTTCTAAAGAGTTTGAAGTCAAATTCTGGAAGATGTTAAGAAGGATTGTCAACTTAATTAAAGAAACTACTAGTCAATGTAAATTTAGCGGAGCGTGTGGTTTGCAGTTCGATCCCATGAGCTCCGGTAGAAAACAAAAATGAATGAATGAATGATATTTAAAATGGAACCCTCAAACAGTCAAACTCTGAAACTGCAGAGGAGACGCAAGCTCTGAATCCAAAATACACCGAATTTGAAGCAGAGGAGCTGCGTGATGCAACCCTCAAGCTGGTTGCCTTTTTCACCCAAGCAAAACTCTGAAGCACTCAACCTCAGAATCAAACATAAACCAAATTCCAAAGGTGTGGGCGAAAATAATAAATTCGGCTCAATGAACGTTCGAAACTCGACATCAAACATCACTACATCGGCACAGGACACTTCCTGTGCTGTGAAAGCAGAGCCTGAAGGGCTACAGAAAAAACGCTTTGCATGGAACAGAGAAAGATGTAGTGTAAGCATCAGGAGGGATGGCACGCTGACTTCGCAAAGAGCATTTCTGACCCAAAGAACTGAAATTTCAGAACCTGAAAACCAACAGAAATTCGAAAACCAACAGAAATTCGGAAAACCAAACAAAGTTCCCTATGAAACTGCCAGAACGCCGACAGAGACAGAGCACAAAGTGAGACGGAACCTAAGCTAAAGGTAAATCGAAATAGATGATGCAGCATACCAAAACGGGAGGAAGGAATGACTGGAGGCCTTGGGAGCTTCTGGTTCTGGAGCGCTCTGTCAGCGTGTGGCCATACTACTTGTATATGTACTAGGAGCTTCGCCTACAGGCTACTAGTATATTTGTGGTGTGACTCTGGAAGCTTCGTCAGCAGTGAGTGAGCTGGATAGCCTGGATATGTGATGAGGAGAATGGAGATTGGGAGCGGGGCTGGAGTGGGTGGACCCCACACCCCAGCTATAGTTCACCAACCGGATGACGAGGAGATAGACTGTTAGGTCCACCTTGTTGCCCATGCCCATCCAAAATTGCTTTGTCAGATCTGATCTAGCTCATTGGAGCAGATTGCAAATGCTTTGGCTCTATTAGAATCAGGCATCAGTACTTATCATCATGTCTCTCGCAAAAAAAAAAGTTGTATTTTAGTTCAATCAAAAGGTAATTAAGGTCGAAGCAAAACATGATTTGGCTTTCGGAAAACAAACAAGGAAGCATATAATTGTGCACAGCTTAGCGTTTCCTGGAACTTGAAATCAATTAGGTTGCAGAAAAATTGAGTATTCCTGGAATAAGCATATATGTATATATAGTATTTATTTATCAGGTTCAGGTAATTATTTACAGCAATATCCAACCTTATATTTAAAATGGTCAAACTGTTGCAAATTAAGGGATGAAACATGTAGCAACTGTACCGATCACAACATCAAAGTCGTTGTAGGCGTATTTTTTTGTCATCTAAGATTCCACTAGAATTGCCAAGACTTTTTTTTGGGGTGGGGGGGGGGGCGTTTTGTTCGCGAACTGAAACTTTTAGGTCCCCCTTCAAGGTGTATTAAACGTAGATTATTTACAAAAATAATTACACGAATGGACCGGAAATTGCAAGACGAATCTATTAAGTCTAATTAATCCGTCATTAGAGATTGTTTACTGTAGCACAACATTGTCTAATCATGACATAATTAGGCTCATTAGATTCGTCTCGAAAATTAAGGTAAGGGTTGTGGAATGGGTTTTGTCATTAATCTACATTTAATACTCTAAATTAGTGCAAAGAAGATTGATGTGACGGGTTGTTGGTGAAAATTCTGGGAACTAAACTGGAACTAACATAACTATTGAGGTGAAATTTGATATGGAATTACAAGAACAACTTGGGGTGTGGCGAAGACTGTGGCTTCTACTACGATTTAAGCTCACATGCAGATGTACCTCCGATCCCCAAGCATTTATTTGGAGCATATTCTGCAAAAACGTACGGCATATGGCGTCTGCTGATTCCGTCGGTGCAACAGCTAGGACAAATGGGTCTCTGGTGGAAATTGACATTCTCCAATGGGTGCAATTGGCAGTACACGACTGATATTGATTTGGAACCAAACATTAGAAACTTCTCTAATGCAAATGCATGCATGGAGTCGAGTCCACCAGAAGCATGCATGTGTATGCCTGCATGGCTGCATGATGACCACCGTCTCCGCGATGTACGCGTTGCATGGCAGCCGAGCCCTAACGTGGCGCCGCAGCAGCAAGCCAGCAAAGAAGGAATTGAAGGAGCTTACGTACCCAGCAATGGATGGATATGGTGGTGACGCTTATATTATCGACGAAGATCTGCGCGCTTGCCGAGCATTGAATGGAATTTCGTCAGGCGGCGATATTCACGACCGCCGCCCATCACCATGGATAATTATTTGAAGGAACCGCCGTGTGATCCATCCTCTTAATTTGCAATCCTTCTATTCTAAAACGTAGGTCATTTGATCGCCGCAAATGTCTTACTATGCACCTAAATATAATATTATATTTATATACATTGCAAAAAAATATATGTATTTAAAAAATTACATTTCTAAACAGGCGGAGTGATTTATTTGAGTTCCATAAAAAATCAACTTAAATTCAATTCAGTTTCCGAAAAACCAAACTATGCGACTTTTTCCATGGAATGAAGTTAGCAAAAATATATAACCAAACCATGCACATCACAACATGGCGAGCCCAATCTTCTTTAACGACAATATAAGTGGTTGTTGGAAATATACGTTTAATTCTACTATATTTAAATCTGAGGCATATTACTAAACTCATTGCTACTGCTATGTAACCAAACTCTAAATACAAACAATTCAATTTGTCAAAAAGATTACACGGAGATTGCATAAAAAAGGTTACATCAAGTTGGCTTGGTTGCTCGCCGCGTCGCAAATCACAAGGTTGGTTACGCGAAAAGGAACACTTTACTCGTGTGCATTGTGTAATCCAACAAGCCTCATTCGTTCTCTACTTCAGTTATATATTCGGAGAAGTGAGAGTGCTCTTCTATTCAAATTGATTTCCACCAAATCAAACTAGCAGTATGTGACGCGATTGGGCTTGTAGTCCAATGGTAGGACGGTCCAGTGGGACGCTACCCACCAGGGTTCAAATCCTGGTGCTCGCACCTTTTCCTGGATTTTCCAGGATTTACCGGCGTTATGCGTTAAGTGGTAAGCGACGTTCCCGTCGACGACGAGACGTCATTGGTGACTTCGAGAATCTTCAGATCTGCAGGTGCTCAGTCCTTCGGAGGTGCTCATAGGGGTAGGGTTTGCGTACGTGTATTCATAAGGGTGAGTGTGCGTACGTGTTGTGAGCGTCTGCGTTGTACTGTGTAATTCTAAAAAAAAAAACCTAGCAGTATGTGACGAATTGAATGGCACACTGCACTCTTGATTTGGGATTCATAAATGACATTTTTTTCCAACAGTGGTTACTCCTCAAACCTTTGACACGTATGGTTAGCCTAAGTAATTTGGAGACCACAAGTACAATGCATGCATGTGGATGGCATTTCGGCCTACGTGCGTTCGTGTAGCTAGACATGTTGCGAGAACCAGGATCACTTGAATAATGTAACCCACACACACACACACATCTTATTCCCACTTGGTAAGAGAGATATATCATAGGCATCAGACATGGGACCCTGACTTAATTGATAGAGCATTTCTGGCCCATAGAACTGAAATTTCAGAACCTGAAACAGCATTTCGAACGATGAAACTGCCGGAACACCGGCAGTAGGCAGAGCAGAAACGAAACCAGAGCGAAAGGTAAATCGAAATTAAAGAGATGATCAGCATACCAGACCGGGAAGCAACCAATGAGTCCGAGGCCTTTGCAGGTTTTGGCTGCGGAGCCCTCTGTGAGCTGGATATGTGACGAGGAGAGTGGAGATTGGGAGAGGAGCTGGAGAGGACCCCACACACCAGCTAGTTTACCAACCGGATGAGGGGGTGGTGGACACACCACTCTATATATAATTGCTCCTTCGCATCCAAAATTTTCTTCTGTCGGATCTTATCTCATCGCCAAATTGGAAAAGCTTGGGCTAGCTCTACTAGGATCAATCATGATCATTATACTAATTATCATGTCTCTTGCTGAAAAAGTTGTGTTATACTTCTTGTGTTTCAAATTTGGTGTTGTTCTGAGATTGAGAGGGATTGATGTGAAATGCTGAAATAGTTTGACAAAAAGGAAGGGGTGTTGTGGACCTAATCATGATTGTCATGTATGAAGCTGACATGTCAATCTATCTAGTCATCAAAACAGTTTTGAAAACCCGCCAAATTAGCAAATCCGGTTGGAATCATACTATTACTAATTGGAAGCTCCTTTTGAGGCCTCCACGTGATGCCACCTAGGATCCTAGGTGAACAGTCTAAAAAAATAGAGAATTCCTATAAATTCTCACAAAAATCAGAAACATCCGGCCATCAATTCAACATCTCTAATCATAATAGCCATTGGACCTGTTATCTTTCTAATAATGTGAGACATGGGTACCCCTGGGTCCCCACCGACCAGGCTCACGGCCGTCCCCGACAAGTGGGTCCGGCCTATCAGAAGACCCGCCGACCTGACAGTGGGCCCAACCGACCTAGTTTGCGGCCCACACGACCTTCCAGAAGATTCCAGACGACCTTATCCAGAACGACTACAAGACTTGGCGTGCAAGACAAGACATCAGTGGATTCTGACCAAGCAGATCGACGGATATGACAAGTGTTGTAATCAACTAGACTTAGGTCTCCTGGTCGTAACCGACCAGGAGTCTGGGAACCGACCTTGTCCGCTGGCCAATATAAGGCGGGCAGGGCGACCCCTTGTAACAATACGCAATCCTCAAGCAATCTACACCAACAACTGGACGTAGGGTTTTACTCTCCGGAGGCCCGAACCAGTATAAACTCGCCGTGTTCTCTGTGTTCCGTGTGCTCGTGCGCAACCTTCGAGTTCTTAGCCCTAGATTCCACCCCGCCGAACAAATAAACCACCGGGGTTAACCCCCTGTGGGCTGTCTAGATCTCGACCCCTGACAGTTGACGCGCCAGGTAGGGGAGAATTCAGGGTTCTTCGTGCAACTCGATGGCTTCTTCCAGCGACGTCATCTTCCCCGAGAGCATGGCGGACTTCCTCGCCAATCCCGTCAACATCTGCTTCGGCTCCATGCCGGTGGAATCCATCGCTCCAGCCGCTTGCCTCGTCATCGAGGGCAACGCGGTCACATCCAACCAGCAGGTCAGAACCGATCTGCTGGCGGAAACCCACCCACCCACTCCTCGCGACCTGATCGCGGGGCTCGATCGCGTCGAAGACATGCTCTCCGACACGATCAAGGTCTGCGAGCGCACCAAGCGCCCTCGCAGGACCTCTGTTTCTCCACCCTGCATGCCTCTTGGCCTGCGGAACGCAGCCCATGTAGCGTCTCGCTACATGAAGAACAAGATCCAGATTGAATCTGGACCCAAGACCCCACACCGTGGAAACTGCAGAGGTCACCTCGATGACCCTTGCCCTATCCACGAGAACTCCAAACACACGGCTCGCCAGTGCCGCGTGCTCAAGAAGCTCCGACGACCTCTCCTCGCGGCTCATCGCCGTCAGATCAACCGTGAGCCGTCTCCAGACCGCCTCGCGTT
Organism: Cenchrus fungigraminus; assembly: GCA_036936925.1. Lineage (NCBI taxonomy): Eukaryota > Viridiplantae > Streptophyta > Magnoliopsida > Poales > Poaceae > Cenchrus > Cenchrus fungigraminus. The sequence continues at coordinate 22,402,114 of CM072774.1, read as the reverse complement.
TCAGATTGCTCGCACGACCATCTCCCCGAACTATCCGGGCGAGGTATTTGAGATCTCAGACCGAGAGGTCCTTGTGGTCTCTACAGACGTACCCCCTCAAGCTGGTGAGACGGATGAGCAGCGCATTCAGCGTGAAAACGCTAATGCTGCACGAGCTACGCGTCGTCAGCAAGAAGTAGATGCAGCTGCAGCAGCCGTAGGTCAGCCTGCAGGCAACGTCGCACAAGGTGCCGGCGACCAACCCGCAGGCAACGTCGTCAACGGGGCACAACTACCTGCGGCTCCGGCCGCCCCTCAGCAGCAGCAGAATCACAACGAGCCTCGTTGAATCCGCCTACGCGCCAGAGACCTCTTGAGGGACTTCGAGCAAGACGGCCATGAAGTTTACAACTCCCCTCAAGCAAACTTAGGCGCGGCTCTCGCCGCACTGGGTCAACTTGAAGATACTCCTGCAATACGGTGTCTACAGGCTCACATCCACGTCGCCACCGCCCAGGTCGAAGAAAGGGGTCCAGGATACAGCAGATCTGCTTCAAGCTCCTACTCCAGGAGTAGGTCGGAGCGACCTCGTCAGCGACGTCATAACAACGCCCCCCTTCAGCCCGCGGCTAAAGAGAGAGGAGGTGAAAATGAAGTTGCATAGCCGGTCAACCCCGCTGCCAACGTCGCTGCCAATGTAGCAGCCAAGCCGGCCACTAACGCTGCTGGTAACGCCCCTGGCAATGCACAAAACAATGTCGCCAATGCTTGAAAGGACCTTGATGTCGCCTAGAGGGGGGGTGAATAGGTGAGACGACCGACTTAAACTTTTCTTCCACGAAAACTTGAGCTGTCAGTGCCCACCGGTCAGACTGGTGGCCGTCACCGGTCAGACCGGTAACGCACTTCACTTCACAGGAGGCACCGGTCAGACCGTTGCCTAGCACCGGTCAGACCGGTGTAGCACAGAGCACCTGCAAAAACAACTTCAAGCTCTTCTTGACTTCTAGCACGAACCAAACTTGGTGAGTAGCCTTTGTAGATGATCACAAGCAGGGTAATGAGCCCTGCACACACAAGTAGCACACCCAAGTAGATCGAAGCGGAAGCAAATCAAATATGCTAGAAAAACAACTTAGAGAGGCAAACCACACGAATAAGCAAGGATTTGTTTCCCGAAGTTCACCGTCCACCAAGGAACGGCTACGTCTCCGTTGAGGAGCTTGTAAGGGAGAATTCCCACAACAAGCCGGGTCTCTTTCAACCTCTTTCCTCCTTTCCACTAAGGCGATCTTTTTCACGAAGAGGCAAGATCACAGCCCTCACAAACTTCTCGCTGCTCACCACAACCATGTGAGCTAGCCGGCGACGCCTAGCCGTCTAGGAGGCAAACGTCTAAGAGTAACAAATGCTTCAAAGCTTGTAGACGCGAAACCAAAGTGCTCAAGCTATGGAAATGCTCTTGTTAGCTCACAAAGACGCTCTTGAGCTCACTCTCTCAACCCAACACAAAGAATATGGTTTGAATCCATAAATCTCACAAAGAGAGGGTTGGGGAGAGCCACTAAGGCTTAGGGCTTGCTAGAAATAGCTTAGGACCTCAGCACAAGCACTAGAAACAGCAACCTTCAACTGAAGAAGGCTTGAGGTATTTATACCCCTCAAAGGAGAAAACTAGCCGTTAGTCCTCGGGCGGCACCGGTCAGACCGGTGTTTGAAAAACTAGAAGTTGGGGCTAGCGGCACCGGTCAGACCGGTGCCCCTGACTGGTCAGACCTGTTAGGCCCGAGTCACCCCCAAAACCCTTTCTAGGATTCTAACACTTCACCAAAGAGACGAAGTGGCTTAGGTTAGGTTAGGAGGGTTTGTTAGCACACTCTAAGGCTCTCAAGGCTAGATCTCACTTAGGTCAACTAATGAGCACTTTGACTTAGTCAACTCGCTAATGTTGCATCCCTCTTGATAGTACGGTATACCTATACTCAAGAATAAATAAAAACACCTTGTTGACCTCTTGAGCTTGAATATCTTCAATCTTGCCATACTTAAGCAATATCCACTTGAGGGCTTTCAATTTAGCTTTTGACTTGAGCACGTCCATACTTGAGCTAATGACTTAGGATCTTTCCATCTAGCATAGGAATGCACACTTGGATCCATAAGTCACTCCATATTGCCAATCATAACATGTTGATGACTTGCATTGCTTCCCTCGGTTAAGGTTTGGATATGATACTTGGAGACCCCACGGATGCTAGAACTTCACCTTAGCAAAACACTAATGGCGGCTTAGCTACGGCCCCAAAGATTGCTTAGTCCCTCACCCTAAACATCTCGGTTGATCTCTTCATCACTTATCCAATCCACTTTTGAGTTCCACTTTGCTTCATACATAATTAACCTTCATTTGAAAACTCGCTTCAAATACTTGATCTTGATTGACAACGAATGTGCAAGCTTCCAAAATAGAACCATAACGTGTACACTCATCCTTGTGTTCTCTTTCAATAAACACATGAAGCCTTGCACTTGACTTAGAGAATTACTATCTTTTTCTTTTATGATCCTTGTAATTTTAATCAAGCCATGTCTAGTATGGGAGGCAATGAATTGACCTTCTCAAATTGTCCCAATATTTATCTTCCTTTATTGCTTGATATTTGTCACTTATGCATTAGGATCATCCATATATTTGTCTTCTCCAATGTGAGCCATATAATATTCATCCATAAATAAATACTCCAATAATCACTCATGAATATATAAATAAAACCTGCTCACAATCTTAGACAAATACATTAGTTCTTTAATCGCTTTGTCATTCAATTCACCAAAATCCACTTAGGGGCCTAGATGCACTTTCAATCTTCCCCTTTTTGGTGATTGATGACAACTCGATTAAAGCTTACAAATAAAATGTTAAAGCGCATTTAGATTCTTAGATATAGCTAGAGCTCCCCCTTAATTTGTGCTTTGAGTTGAATTTCAAAAATTTGGCCTCAAAAGCCAATAGCACAAATTTGGGAGAAAGCGCGTGAGAGCTCCCCCTATATCTTAGAATCAGTGGAGTGCAACATGTGTAAGCGACAAATAAAAAATCGTGATGCGTATGACAAGTTATGCACAAAGCAAAGAACAAGTGTACTGTCTAGGCAGCACCGGTCAGACCGGTGCCCCTGACCGGTCAGACCGGGCATGTCCAGCCAGCACACCCAACTGGGCGGCACCGGTCAGACCGATGCCACTGACCGGTCATACCGGTCAGATCCAGCCAGAGCACAAAGCAAAAGTGTGCGTGCTATTTGGTCCAAACTAATCAGGCCAGGGTTGCAAGCTGGCTTAGATTAGTTTGCTCCATTTAGCCAACACAAACAATACATCATACGATACATGCATCACAATCTAACAATAAAGTCACTTAATTATTACAATAAAGGTTCAAATACACAGTAGCACTCACACAAATATTCTCAAGTCCACTAAGATAAAGTTCTAGAATTATTACAGGCTGCTCTCTCCAGCCAACAGGCACCGGTCAGACCGGTGCAACACAGACAGACAGGGCAGATAATGCTGAAGCTTTAATCCTTTCTTCTCCCCCTTTGTCATCAAGCAGCAATAAAGGCCTGGAGAGAAGATGTAGATGACGATCACTAGCCCTGCCACGAGTCCCACCCCGGACCACCGCCAGGGTGCGAGCTCCCTCCTATGCAAGAATAAGGAAATGAGACAAAGTATAGGAGAGATACGCTAGATATGGTGAAATAAGAGATAAGAACATGAAGATCATCATCCATACCACTATATGGAGGAGGATAGACTGACCAACCGAAGATCTCCGTAGAGAAGCGCCCTGCCCAGTCCGGAGGAGCCTCTGACCCCTCTGCATCATCCGGAGGTGGAGGTGGGGCAACTGGAGCGCCGAAAGGTGGAGGTTACCCTGCTGGTCCCTGTGGAGCACCGTAGGGCTGAGGGACCTCCTCTGAACCAGGTGGTGGAGGAGGTGCAGCTGAGGAGGAGCTACCCTCACCGGACTCGAAGAACATAGTGCCATACTCGTTGATCATGTTTGAATTTATCATAGTCCTCATCCTCTGATCAAACGACGGGATCTCAACCTCAGGAGGAGTGGGAGAGATGGGTGAACGGGGCGGCTGAAATCCAAAGTGAGCGTGGAGCTGCTTCATCGTGTCCCTCTCCTTCTTCCTTTCTATTCTTGTCCGTTGCTGCTCCACTTCAATATCATACTAGCTCTTACACATGCCAAAGATCAAATTGAGAAACCAGCGGAGCGGAGAGGTGAACTTCTTCTATCGGCCATACTGTCCAGGTCCCCACCGGTCAGACCGGTGAGTGGCACCGGTCAGACCGGTGTCGGCCTGGGCAGTAGGGTGCTGCTGAAACTGCTGCCAATCAACTCCCGCCTCTTCTCCTGCTTCCGCTGTGATTTCCGGCTCACGCTCAGGAGAAGGAACACTGGGATTCTTCACTGGATTGGGCCTCAGAGGCTTGTGAGTGACATCCTTTGGAAACTCCACCCTAGTCACCCTCTCAATCATAAACATGATGTACGGGCTGTAGCTGCAGATCTTCTTTGGATCCTCTGATAAGTACTTGATCTCCTGCCAAATATAATCCCCCACACTAAATGGAGGTGCCCCTGGTCTCAAAGCAATCATCAGGTTCTTCATGAACCTAGAAATATCAGAGGGATTTCCATCCCTAGGAGCAATGGATGCCCGAAGAAGCCTGTTAAGCACTGAGTAGTAAGTGTATAGCCCCTTCACATGTCCAACATTAGCCCTCTGATCACTAGGATACATGAAATACAATGCCTCTGGCTCAAGTAGACCACCATCATGCAACTTGGGATAATCCCTATCCTCCAACCCTAAACCAAAGAGAGACAAGAACCGGGAAAAGCAAATAGCATACTTGTTCCCATTGGTCATCCATGTCATAGCTCTCTCTTCCTCCACGTGGCCAAAGTGAACAGTGGCGTAGAACTGAGCAATAATCTCCCTGTTCCAATCCTGCCTAAAGCCCATGAGCTCCTTCACCCTCTGGTGACCACACACAGTGCTGAGCTCAGTAAAGATAGGGTCATTCTTGCTCTCCATGTAGGTCCAATCCACGTACTGTGCCAGGTGGGTGATCTTGGGCTTCTTTATGATCACGGTGGCGTAGTAGTCCTGCTGAAATGTAGCCCAAAACCTCCTGTCTGTGGCTGTCCTCTCACTGGCATAGGGATTTATATCCCTCAACTTCTGCAGTTTCTTTGTCATAGCCGTACCATGATAGTTCACTGCCTTGTGTGGATACATGTAGATAGGTTTAACAACTTTCAGCCTGCATGCACTATCATCCTCATCCTCATCCATAGGATCCTCATCCTCATCCCTTTCTTGACCACCTAGGTCCTCTTCCTCATCCTCATCATCCTCATCATCACCCTGATCTGTGGCTGGCCCCTTTCCATGATGCCTCACATGAAAAGCACCGGGATCAACATAGTTTTCATCCTCCACATCATCATCGCTGCTCATCCCCGTATCACCACCCAAATCCTCCTGTTCCTCATTCCTCCTTTTGGGTGCACGCTCTCTGAGGTTCATGCCACCTGCACTGCCACTGCCACCTGCCTCACGATCATGCGGGAGCTCTCTATGAGTTAATCTTGTTTTCTTGCTCCCGGACTGCTTCATCCTTGGCATAGCCGCTGTCCTGAGTCACAAATGATGTAACAAGATTGTGTAAGACACCAGGAATGAGATTTGGATTTAAAATAAATTGAAATTCACAATTTGGGACAATTGGGTCGGTTCTGTGCATCACCGGTCAGACCGGTGAGGAGCACCGGTCAGACCGGTGCCGTCCAGAACCGAGCCAATGGCCTCAAATGCCAATCTCAGCGGCTGGAGTGACAAGATATGAAATTTGATGAACTAGAAGTACTCCTGTACAGATATGTGTTGAAAACACGAAGAAAACGGGACTTATGGTTAGACAGCCTCCACCGGTCAGACCGGTGGGGTGCACCGGCCAGACCGGTGCAAGCCGTCTGCCCCCAAATCTTGAGTTCTCACAATGTGTCCAACAGAAAGCTATGGATCTATAGGTATGTCTTCTAGGGGTTCTCAGTTGATGTTCTACCAAGGGAAATTTAAATCTTTGCACGGAGTAAAGAGATCGGGCAAAACGAAGATTTGAATACCTTTGGAGAGAAGAGCTTGAGGGTAACTCAATGAACTTGAAGGGGAATCAGAAGAGGACCCTTGGGAGAGTCTTCTTCTTCCAACCTTGAGCCTTTTCCTTGGTTGAATCCTTAGAAATCCATGGAGAGAGAGGGATGCGATTTTGGAGAAGGGAGGGAGAGGAGCTCGGGATAGAGAGGGGAGAAGCCTAGGTAAAATGATAGGAGAGAGAAGGGAGGTAGGGTAGAAAGATAGATTCTTTTACTATGGCCCCACGGGTTGCTCCCGGGCGACACCGGTCAGACTGGTGTGAGGCACCGGTCAGACCGGTGACCCCCCAGGTCCAGCCAGTGAAGCTTTATCGGTAGTTCTGACGTGGGATCGATAGAACCGAAGATTTTGATAATTCCAACAAAGAAACCATATCAGTAGAACCGACCTAGCCTCGGAAGTTCCGATCCTTCTCTTCTATTTTTGAGATTTTGCTCCTTAAAACTTCTCCAGATATTTTATAAAGCAATTTTCTTCCACTTAGACATCAGGAAAAAAGAAAATGTGACTTAGGGTCGACACCGGTCAGACCGGTGCTCCCCTGAGACACACTTTGAACAACTTTTGCTTCTCGCTCCTTCTCAAAGATTGGATAAAAGATATTGAGGTGATAAAGATCCATAATTCATCAAGTCTTGAAAGAATGGAGGATAATCTAATTTAATTGATAATTCTTAATTCTTCCAAGAGAGAGAGAGATAGATAAAGATGGATTTTATGGACTTGAGAGAATCTTCTTAATTGTGACTAGCCATCAATCAAACAAGGGTAACCATAGTCACAACTAAGTTGATTGGGTCACAAAGACCAAGAATCAAATATTTTTCAAAATGAGCACACTTCCTACACATGCTAGTTGATTTTTCGAAAAGTCTATCCTATGTCACAAAGTGCATGCATCCACTTCAAATGAATAGCTTTTCAAGTATATTTGGCTCATACCCTCAACCACGAGACACAAAGTCGAGTGAACGCAAAGGTATCAACCAAATATCTAGAGAGGCACACAACAATTCACTTGAAGCAATTACATGCTAAGGATGGCACACTAGCATGGTATTATGGCCTAGATGCATTACGGTATTCAATGAGGTTCATGGGAACATACCTTTGCCTCAAGACCATTTCATTTGTGCATATATTTGAATTTTGAAAAGTGCTAGCTCTTAGTTGTTCTTTTGAGAGTTCTACTTATTAAGAGATTGCATAGGATGCACAAATGATCAAGACTACAAGATCACTTGAAGAAATTGTTTGTCCCACAAGTGACACAAGTGTTGCAATGAGCTCCCCCTTAAATAGTGCTAGAGATATTTGAATTTCTCGAACAAAGCACTTTATTCAATTAAGAATATGGTGAGGCTCATTCAAAACTTGGTCAAAACACATAAATGATTTGTCAATTGAAATGTGTCAAGTGTCTTATTACCTACGATGCCAAATCACCATTTTTCATGAAAAACGGTTCACTCTCGGGTCACCCGGCTATTGGGGTCGGGTCACTCGACAACAGACAGAGGCATACCGGGTCACCCGGGCACAGAGGCCGGGTCACCCGCTGACCTTACACACTGGGCCTACACCGGTCAGACCGGTGCTAGTCACCGGTCAGACCGGTGACTCCAGTTGGTCAACCCTTTGGTGACTTTGCCCTTCTTGTCCCTTGATTGTGAGAACACATCACTAATTTGAGACCTGCAACAGAGACAAGGCAATGCTCTTCTAGAGAGCTATTAAAAGCATCGAATGGCATGAGAGAGTAAATTTTCAAATAAATGTCAAAGTCACTACCTCATGTTTCACTAGTACAAGATAAGTGTAACATGAGTGTTCACTAAGAACCAAGAGTGACTAAGACTCAACCAAGAGCACTCGTTACCGAGATGTCATTGAATTCAAGATTTATATGAATTTGCCCTTCACATGGCCAATTGATCAAAAGTGATTTCCATGCCTTCTAGCCATGTGTTCAATGCATCTCTTTCAACCTGCAAGCTCAGCAAGCATTTCTTGGTACCCAACACTTGTTGGGTCCTACGAGGTTAGCCACAAGGTGCTTAGGAACCCAAATGGCTCTCATGCTAGATTGAGGTGAACTAATCTCCCTCATAGCACAAGTCTCATTCTTAGCGTTCCTAAGCTTACGGAAATCATAATGGACTAGGTTTGATTTAGGAATGTTACTATTTGGGCAATCTTTGCCCATGTGACCCTTTTGTCGGCATTCATAGCAAATGCGGCTTTTGTTCTTGTTGGTCACACCACTCCTTGAAATTTCTTGTCCATGCTTGCTTATGAGCCTTGATCTTGGAGAAGTAGTCTTCCTTGCCTTGTTTGCTTGAGGTGGGGTTGCTCTGGCCGGCACCGATCTGACCGGTGGCTTGCACCGGTCTGACCGGTCACGGTCAGTGCCACCACCCATCATCGCACTTGGGCAAGTGTCGGCAAAGTGACCCTTCTCTCTGCACTTGTAGCACACTCTCCACTTGTTTGAGCTTCGAGGCTTCTTGGAGAGTGGTTCTTGTGCCTTGGGCTTGGTTGGGCGATATTGGGACTTGACTTGCCCAACTTTGCTCTTTTCTTGAATCTTGTGTTTGTGGGTCGTTGCATGTTGCTGAGGAGTTGAACAAGTAACGGTTGATCCCTTTTCAAGCTTCTTCACCATGTCTTCATGGTTATCTTGAGAAGGTTGCACTTTGCTCTTCTCCTTCAACACATACAAGTCTCTTTGAAGCTTTTCAACCTCTTGCTTGAGTTCATCATTTTCTTTAGCAATGAGGTCATCACAAGATTCTACAAGTACATGCTCAATGCTAGATTGGCTTGCTTGAGACAAACAATCATTAGCGCAAGATAAATCAATTTGAACTTGTGAGCATGTGCTTGTGTGAGATAGAGGTTGCATAAATTTTACCGATGAAAGCACAACCTCATGGGCTATCTCTAGTGTTGCATAAGAATCGACAAGCTTCTCATAGGAACACTCAAGTTCCTTGTGATCAGCTTGTAGAGCCATATGCTCACTAGTGAGTTTCGCTAGTTGAGCTTCTAGCACATCATTGGCTTCTTCTTCTACCTTAGCTCTATATGAAAAGGATTTGATATCATGATCATATTTGTTAGCCAATGATTCATACTTACAAACCAAGGATGCGAGCTCAGATTTGAGAAGTTCAAGTTCTCTTGTCGGAGAGCTTGAGGCTTCAATCTTCTGGCTATTCGCTCCCTTGGCCTGCCTCTTCTTCTTGCTCTTCTTTTCCTTCTTGGCCATCAAGCAAGTTGGTGTGCCCCTGTCGGCACCGGTCTGACCGGTGTGTGTCACCGGTCTGACCGGTCCCTGCAGAGGGACAGCATCTTCACTTCTTTGATCTTCTCCTTGCTTGAGAGTTGATGCTTGATGATCAGTGGATGTTGTAGAGGTTGTGGGACGTATCTCCACTGGTTCATCTTCCTCATCACTCTCGACTTCATCCCATTTGGTGTGAACTATCTCAAATAGCAATTTCCAAATGAGATGAGCATCTTCACTAATTTCTTTGCTCTTTAGGATGAGATGCTTTAGTTCTCTACATACACAACTACACAAAAGGTTAATAATAACGGTATTGAGTTGCTTATTCTCCAATTCCTTTGGAGAGACACAAGTCTCATCCTCCGGAAGGATACTCACAACCATAATGCCCTCAGTGGTGGGACCTAAAACCTTAAGTGCAATGAGAACATTGGAGTGCCAAGAAGAGTAGTTTGAGCCATCTAGAGCTAGAGGCTCAAACGGTACCTCACGCGTTGTCGACATCGAAGAACTCCAAGCGGTTAAGCTCGAATCGGAGCACCAAGCTCTAGTACCAATTGAAAGGACCTTGATGTCGCCTAGAGGGGGGTGAATAGGCGAGACGACCGACTTAAACTTTTCTTCCCTGAAAACTTGAGCTGTCAGTGCCCACCGGTCAGACCGGTAACGCACTTCACTTCACAGGAGGCACCGGTCAGACCGTTGCCTAGCACCGGTCAGACCGGTGTAGCACAGAGCACCTGCAAAAACAACTTCAAGCTCCTCTTGACTTCTAGCACGAACCAAACTTGGTGAGTAGCTTTTGTAGATGATCACAAGCAGGGTAATGAGCCCTGCACACACAAGTAGCACACCCAAGTAGATCGAAGCGGAAGCAAATCAAATATGCTAGAAAAACAACTTAGGGAGGCAAACCACACGAATAAGCAAGGATTTGTTTCCCGAAGTTCACCGCTCACCAAGGAACGGCTACGTCTCCGTTGAGGAGCTTGTAAGGGAGAATTCCCACAACAAGCCGGGTCTCTTTCAACCTCTTTCCTCCTTTCCACTAAGAAGATCTTTTTCACGAAGAGGCAAGATCACAGCCCTCACAAACTTCCCGCTGCTCACCACAACCATGGGAGCTAGCCGGCGACGCCTAGCCGTCCAGGAGGCAAACCTCCAAGAGTAACAAATGCTTCAAAGCTTGAAGACGCGAAACCAAAGTGCTCAAGCTATGGGAATGCTCTTGTTAGCTCACAAAGATGCTCTTGAGCTCACTCTCTCAACCCAACACAAAGAATATGGCTTGAATCCATAAATCTCACAAAGAGAGGGTTGGGGAGAGCCACTAAGGCTTAGGGCTTGCTAGAAATGGCTTAGGACCTCAGCACAAGCACTAGAAACAGCAACCTTCAACTGAAGAAGGCTTGAGGTATTTATACCCCTCAAAGGAGAAAACTAGCCGTTAGTCCTCGGACGGCACCGGTCAGACCGGTGCCTCACACCGGTCAGACCGGTGTTTGAAAAACTAACCGTTGGGACTAGCGGCACCGGTCAGATCGGTCAGGCCCGAGTCACCCCCAAAACCCTTTCTAGGATTCTAACACTTCACCAAAGAGACGAAGTGGCTCAGGTTAGGTTAGGAGGGTTTGTTAGCACACTCTAAGGCTCTCAAGGCTAGATCTCACTTAGGTCAACTAATGAGCACTTTGACTTAGTCAACTCGCTAATGTTGCATCCCTCTTGATAGTACGGCATACCTATACTCAAGAATAAATAAAAACACCTTGTTGACCTCTTGAGCTTGAATATCTTCAATCTTGCCATACTTGAGCAATATCCACTTGAGGGCTTTCAACTTAGCTTTTGACTTGAGTACGTCCATACTTGAGCTAATGACTTAGGATCTTTCCATCTAGCATAGGAATGCACACTTGGATCCATAAGTCACTCCATATTGCCAATCATAACATGTTGATGACTTGCATTGCTTCCCTCGGTTAAGGTTTGGATATGATACTTGGAGACCCCACGGATGCTAGAACTTCACCTTAGCAAAACACTAATGGCGGCTTAGCTACGGCCCTAAAGATTGCTTAGTCCCTCACCCTAAACATCTCGGTTGATCTCTTCATCACTTATCCAATCCACTTTTGAGTTCCACTTTGCTTCATACATAATTAACCTTCATTTGAAAACTCGCTTCAAATACTTGATCTTGATTGACAACGAATGGGCAAGCTTCCAAAATAGAACCATAACGTGTACACTCATCCTTGTGTTCTCTTTCAATAAACACATGAAGCCTTGCACTTGACTTAGAGAATTACTATCTTTTTCTTTTTTGATCCTTGTAATTTTAATCAAGCCATGTCTAGTATGGGAGGCAATGAATTGACCTTCTCAAATTGTCCCAATATTTATCTTCCTTTATTGCTTGATATTTGTCACTTATGCATTAGGATCATCCATATATTTGTCTTCCCCAATGTGTACCATATAATATTCATCCATAAATAAATACTCCAATAATCACTCATGAATATATAAATAAAACCTGCTCACAATCTTAGACAAATACATTAGTTCTTTAATCGCTTTGTCATTCAATTCACCAAAATCCACTTAGGGGCCTAGATGCACTTTCAATGCTGCTGGCGCCCATTAGCAGAACGCTGCTGCCAACGCAGGACAGAACGCGGGAGCTCAACCTCCACCAGTACAAGCCAACCGCCCTCAGAGCAGTCAACGTCAACGCATACGAGACAAAGTGGAGATAGCACGCCGTGCTAACTACGACCGCGACAACGGGGTCCCTGATCCCCTTGACGCTAATCACCCTATCCAAGCAACAGATCTTCGGCAGATGCATGGCCAAGAGCTCCTACGACGTGCCCAGTACGACCAAGATAATGGTCCTCCTGATGATCTCTACGTCATCCCAACGGCATACGCCCCATCAGCTAGTCCTGGAGCAATCAACAACTTTCCAGCGTTCTCACGTCACCTCAGGACGATCAGATACCCCAAGGACTTCAAGCCAGCCATCGAAAAATACGACGGTCGCTCCGACCCAAGTATTTGGCTCAAGATGTACAGCATCGTAGCCCGCGCCTCTGGGGGCAATGAAGATCCCATGGCGGGATACTTCCCTCTCGTGATGGGTAAAGCACCACTCCTGTGGCTCGACAATCTTCCGGCGGAGTGCATCACCTCATGGGCGACCTTGTCACGGCTCTTCACGACCAACTATCAAGCGACCTTCAATCGCCCTGGCAACACACATCACCTCGCCAGAGTGCGGATGAGGCATGACGAAACTCTCCGTGAGTACACTAACTGCTACTTCGAGAATCGCAACACTCTCGCAGGTGTCAAAGACGAAGACGTCATAGCCTACTACAAGAAGGGGGTAACCAACATCAAGCTCTTCGAGAAGATCCTCGAAGCGGACGCCCATACCATCGCCGACCTCATGGCCTACGTCGATAAGCTTGTCGACACTCAAGATGCGATGATGCACGACTTCAAAGGAGAAGACCACGATGACGGCGGCAGCAGGTCGCACAAGCGATCCGGCGAGGTCTATGCGACCGATCCACCCAGACCTTCCACTTTCCTTGAAGGTGACTTCAACATGGTCATGGACGACCAGTGCCAGTTCCACCGCGACGCCAAGCATACCATGAGGGAGTGCGAACAGCTAAAGCGTGCTCTAGGGGTACCTCCAGAGCCCAAGAACACCAAGAGCGGCAACAACGACGACCAGAACAGCAGCCGCCGCTACGACAACCGTAACCGTCGACCTGATCGACGTGATTACCGCGACCGGCGGCCCTACCGTCGCAACGACGACAGGGACCGTCGTGACTATCGTCGCGACTATCACCGCGATGACCGCTGTGATGATTGACGTGACGAATATCGCCGCGATGATCGCCGTGAAGACAACCGTAATGACAGGCATGATGATCGCCGCGACGACCGGCGTGACAATCATCGTCGACAAGACGACCACAACCGCAATGACAACGACCGTAAGGAGCCTTCTCCGCCACCAGCGCCAAAAGGGGGCAACCCCAATGGCGCGTTCCAGACCGCCAACTGACAGATAAACTTCATCGTTGGTGGTCGTCAGGCAGCCAAGAGTAACAGACAACAATGATCAAACGCAAGGGAGATCGGCCAAGTCAACACAGAAACTCCACAACCCCTGCGTTGGTCGGAGTACCCCATCACCTTCTCCAGGAAAGACCACTGGGTGCACATACCTGACCTTGGGACCTACCCGCTGGTCGTCCACCCCATAGTGGACGGCGCATTTCTGCCTAAGACCCTCATCGATGGGGGCAGCAGTTTGAACATCATCTTCACAGAAACCTGAGAAAGATGGACTTCGACTTCTCCAAGATGACCGCCTACGATGAGCCCTTTTACGGTGTCGTGCCCGGCAAGGCTGCATACCCCATAGGTTGTGTATGCCTGCCGATCACCTTCGGCACAAAGAAAAACTTCCGCATAGAGTACCTGACATTCGAGGTCGCGGACTTCCGCTCCTCCTACCATGCCATCCTTGGTCGACCTATGTTGGCCAAGTTCATGGCCATACCGCACCACACTTACCTCATCATGAAGATGCCAGCACCAAACGGGATCCTTTCCATCCTCGGCGACATCCTCGTCTTCTACAACTGCGAGAGCGATACCATCGACCTCTCCAAAGTCTCTGCCTGCAAAGCCGCCGCTACGGTCATGGTCGCTCAGGCTGCCAAGATCGACCAAACCACTCTAGAGGTGCCAGAACAGAAGTGTACAGCCACCGCCTTGGACCCAAGTCCCGCGGTGAAGAAAGTTTGCCTCGGCCTGCCTGATGCATCCAAGGAAGTCACCATCGGGGCCGACCTCGACCCCAAATAGGAACTCGCGCTCACCAGTTTCCTATGGGACAACGCCGACATCTTCGCATGGAGCCCGTCTGATATGCCCGGTGTCCCCAGGGAGCTGGCTGAGCACGCCCTTGAAGTAAGCAAGACCCACGACCTATCAAGCAAAAGCTCCGGCGATTTGAAAAAGATAGAAAACAAGCTATAGAAGTAGAAGTCTGCAAGCTCTTAGCTGCAGGATTCATCTGTGAATGTAAACACCCGGTTTGGCTCGCAAACCCGGTTCTTGTACCCAAAAAGACTGGGGGATTAAGGATGTGTATCAATTACACCAACCTCAACAAGCACTACCCGAAAGATCCTTTTCCTCTTCCTCGCATCGACCAGGTCGTGGACTCCACGGCTGGCAGCGTCCTACTATGCTTCCTCGACTACTACTCTGGGTATCACCAGATAGCCCTAAATCCCGATGACGAAGACAAGACAGCGTTCATAACGCCCAACGGCATCTACTGGTACAAGGTCATGACCTTTGGCCTGAAAAACGCCGGCGCGACCTACCAGAAGGCGATACAAAAGTGCTTAAAGTCTCAGATCGGGAAGAACGTGGAAGCTTACGTCGACGACGTGGTCGTCAAGACCACCGAACAGGATCAGCTCATCAGCGACCTCGCCGAGACCTTCTCCAACCTACGCACCTACCAGTGGAAGCTCAACCTGACCAAGTGCGTCTTCGGTGTCCCGTCTGGATTGCTTCTGGGCTTCATGGTGGGGCACCGAGGCATTGAAGCCAACCCCGTCAAGGTCGACGCAATACGCAACATGGCCAAACCATCTTGCAAGAAGGACGTGATGAAACTCACAGGCATGATGGCGGCTCTAGGTCGTTTCATCAGCAAGCTCGGTGAAAAAGGTCTACCTTTCTTCAAGCTATTGAAGAAAGCGGATAAGTTCGTATGGGATGCAGAAGCACAGAAGGCTTTCGAGGCTCTCAAAGACTCCTTGACCACGCCTCCAATCATGACGCCACCCATACCAGGGGAAACGCTCCTCCTCTACATCTCCGCCACCACTAATGTGGTCAGCACGGTCCTCATCGCAGAACGAGAGGAAGAAGGGCAGGCCTATCCTATCCAACGACCTGTGTATTACGTAAGCGAGGTCCTTGCCGACGCTAAGACACGTTACTCACAGCCTCAGAAGTTGCTCTACGCACTCCTGATTACGTCGAGAAAGCTTTGCACTACTTCCAAGCCCACAAGATTACGGTGCCTTCATCATTCCCACTAGGAGAGATCATCCGCAACCACGACGCTAACGGCCGCATCGTCAAGTGGTCGGTGGAGCTTGGAGAGTTTGACATCGAGTTCTGCCCTAGGCAGGCGATCAAGTCACAAATCCTAGCTGACTTCGTGTCAGAGTGGACAGAGATCCAGATGCCCCCTCCCAAGGAGAGGCCTCAACACTGGATAATGTACTTCGACGGTGCCCTTAACCTCGAAGGCGCAGGAGCAGGAGTGTTATTCATCTCTCCTCAGGGAGAACAGCTCAAGTACGTCCTGCAAATACACTACAAGGCCTCCAACAACAGAGCAGAATACGAAGCTCTAATTCATGGGCTCCATATAGCAGTGTCCCTTGGCATCAAGCGACTACTGGCTTATGGCGATTCCAAGGTCCTCATTGAACAAGTCAACAAGGAGTGGGATTGTGTCAAAGACACAATGGATGCCTATTGCGCAGAAATCCGTAAGCTCGAAGGCCACTTCGAGGGAATCGAATTCCAGCATGTGCCACGCAACAACAACGTAGCTGCCGACGTCTTATCCAAACTAGGCTCCAGGCGAGCTCTGGTTCCGGCAGGTGTGTTCGTCCAAGACCTACGCAAACCGTCGATCAAGCTGTTAGACCCGGACAACCCAGACCGAGCACAGCCCGACCTCACCCCAGCACCTCCCCGAGACGTGCTGATGACAGAAAAAGAGGATGATTGGCGCGAGCCTTTCTTAGCCTTCTTACTCGACCAACGAGTCCCAGAAGACAAGGCTGAACGAGAGCGCATAACGTGACGAAGTGCTAACTATGTCGTGATTGGTAACGACCTCTACAGAAAAGCCGCCTCTACTGGCGTCTTAATGAAGTGCATCTTGCGATCAGAAGGTCTGCAGCTCCTGGCTGAGATTCACGGCGACGAATGTGGCTGCCACGCAGCATCCGCCAACCTGGTTGGTAAAGCTTACCGATCTGGCTTTTACTGGCCCACGGCCATGGCTGACGCCAAAGACCTCGTTAAGAGGTGCAAGGGATGCCAATTCTTTGCCAAACAGCAGCACCTGCCAGCTCAGGTCCTGCGCACGATTCCCCCATCTTGGCCCTTCGCCATGTGGGGCCTCGACTCTGTAGGTCCGTTCCGAACCACTCCGGGCGGCTATAGGTATATCCTGGTGGCTGTCGACAAATTCACCAAGTGGATTGAAGTCCGGCCTGTTGCAAAGGTCACATCGGAGGAAGTGGCAAAATTCATGCAAGACATAACACATCGCTTCGGTGTGCCTAACAGAATCATCACCGACCTAGGGACGGCCTTCACAGGGTCTGCCTTTTGGGATTTTTGCCAAGACAACACGATTGACGTCTACTACTCCTCGGTCGCCCACCCCAGGTGCAACGGCCAGGTCGAGCGTGCCAATAGCATGGTCCTTCAAGCTCTCAAAGATCGTATCTTTGATGACACTTCAAACTACGCCACCCAGTGGTTAGCTGAGCTACCACACGTGATATGGGGTCTGAGGACCCAAGTCAGTTCTGCCACGGGCTTCTCGCCTTTCTTCCTGGTCTACGGCTCAGACGCCATTCTACCCACCGATGTCACCTTCGGAGCCCCACGCATACAGTTCTACGAGGAGGGAGAAGCCGAGCAGACTCGTCGTGTCGACCTCGACAGCCTCGAGGAACAGAGAATGGCAGCCGTTATGTGGCAAGCTCGTCACGACCAGCAACTCCGTCAGTACCATGATCGCAACGTCAAGGAAACTTCCTTCAACGTTGGCGACCTAGTCTTAAGGCGTATCCAGAAGACCGACGGCATGCACAAACTATCTGCCCCCTGGGAAGGACCCTTCATCGTCATTGAAGTCATCAGCCCATCCACATATCGCCTCCAGTGGGGCGACGGGCAAGGCGTGCCCAACCCATGGAACGTGGAGCACCTACGACGATTCTATCCGTAGAATAGTTTTTATTTCAGCTATGTATTCCTCGTCTTTGTATTTCCAGTTTAATAAATATTAGTTAAAGCAGTCATCCGCTTTGTCTCGAGCTCTACCTTCTCTTCCTTCATGTCATGAACCCTCCCCCTCGACACGCTTGGGGGCTTGGCCAAAGCCAGTACAGGGGTTGAAAAACCTGGGGGTGAAGTTTCCTGTTCCTCCCCCTCGACATGCTCGGGGGCTTGGCTCAAGTCAACATAAGGGTCGCTCGACCTGAGGACGTCGTCCCTTATGGCTACCTACTTTGTGTTGTTGCGAACCTGCTTGGTCATAAGGTTGCAAAACCTGAGTCCCAGACTCCTTCCCGTGTGCCGATCACACGTAAGCCTCCCCGCTGAGCTGTGATGGTCGGTAAGCCAGCCTCTCCGTGAGTAGTGGTTAGCGGAATATGATAAAAACACATCGCTTCAAGGCTACCAAGTTCGTGCAAACACAAAATTAGGTACATCATGAAGGCCAAAAGAAGGTTATCAGGTGTTATTTTACATGACTGGAGGAAGGAGGGGGTACAGCTCTAAGACTACGACTACTCTTCACCATCGTCGCCCTCGTAGTCGATGGCATCCATTATCGCCATGGCAGCCTCCCGCACTTCAAGCTCGACGGCC
Source organism: Cenchrus fungigraminus (assembly GCA_036936925.1). Classification (NCBI taxonomy): domain Eukaryota; kingdom Viridiplantae; phylum Streptophyta; class Magnoliopsida; order Poales; family Poaceae; genus Cenchrus; species Cenchrus fungigraminus. The sequence goes on along the minus strand of CM072774.1, from coordinate 22,383,856 downwards.
TTGTGATCTTTCGTCATGTCTGGGCCTTCTCTGACCTTGACCATGTCAACGTCGGGGTGATGAGACTTCACCCGCACCAGTGACTTTGTAGCTGTCGTTAAGCTCGTCGCCTTCAAGAGGTCGACCAACTTTTCAGGCGCAGCCAGGAGTCGATCGATCGCCGGCTTTGGCTCCTCCCCCTCGACCTGCGTCGTCACCATTACAAAATGGGTGGCATTCTTCAGGTCGTTCAGCTCCACCTCTTGCCCTGCAATGATCACCTGGTCATTCTGCAGCGCCTTCAAAGCTACCTCAAGACTGACCTCGAGGTCTTTTCGAGCTTGCTTCTCATAAGCCAGCTTCTGGGATACAGCGTACTCACTGTCTATGGTGCCCTTCATCAGCTGTTTTATCTCTTCAGCACCAGCCTCGGCCTCCCGCAGGTTCACTTCTAGGCTTCGGACCTTCTCTTTAGTATTTTTCAGGTCGTTCTTGAGGTCATCCTCTCGCCTGTGAAACTCTGCAAAATACAAGAAGTCCTGAGGTCCAACCCTCAGCAATACAAATCAAGGACGGAAAAAGTTGCAAGAGAGTTAGCCTTACCGATGCTCAGGGCGTTAAACTGCGTATTCACCTCATGGGTCTTACGCTTCACTTCGGCTAGCTCATCCTCGAGCTTCTTCTTGTTAGCAGCCGCCGCCTCACGAGCTTGCTTAAGCTCCTGCTCGAGCTCGACCACCTGCAGCTGCAGAGCCGCAGCATCCTTGAGCTGATCGGCCCTGCTCTTGGCACGGTCGGCAAGTGACTATTTTTGCAAAAGCAAAGCAGCTCGTTAGCTACATCCAGAAAGCAAACCGTTTATTTCACTCAAGAGCAGCTGCTCACCGTCAGAGATTGGTTGAGTGTCAGAATTGATCGGCGGACCTCCCTCATATCTTCGTCATCGTCGAAAATATCTGCCTCCCAGGGAGTGCCAGTCCAGTCAATGTCTTCACGCCTCAAGCTTGGCCCCGTCGACGTCGAACCCGGTGCCTGCACACCGGTTGTTTCTAGGTTCCCTTCTGATGGCTCGATTTGAATCGGGTCCGCAGTCGGGCCCTGAGCCGATGTGCCGGGCATCGAGTTGATGGGGTCTACGTCGATGATTGGCGGAGAAGCCGACGTCCCGGCGTCACCCACGGACCCCTGGGCTCTGAGCTTAGAAACAGGCGGGGGAGCCGACGTCCCCACGTCGCCACCCGAGACCTGAGTCCCGACCTCATGGTCGGACGACCTGGTACGCGAGGGTGACCCTTGAGCACCCATGGCGCTCTGAGGTTGGACATCCGACCTACAGTAGTTTTCGTCAGCACAAGAGAAAAGCTAATTATAGCTAGCAAAGGACACAACTTGAGTACTACGACCTTACCTCACAGTAACAGGCGGACGCAGCTTCGGCCTCAGGGGCCGAACTCGTATCTTCACAAGCATCTTGGCCTGCGCTCCAGCGGTAGCCCGCTGTGCCTCCCTCATCCGACGGAGGTCTTCTTCGTTCACTTGTTGCTCTAGCTCCCGTTGCCTCTTGGCCGCGGGACTCAGCGACCTTCTCACCGTACGATCCTCAACAACTGGCGGATCATCGGTAGCTTCATCCTCATCCTCGTCGACCTCCTTGGTCATCGGAGTAGGGATCGTCGGCGTACGGACCGCCGGAGGACGGCTCGCCTTCCTCTTCCTCTTCTTCTTGTCGGCCTCGAGCTTGGTAGTCTTGGCTGCCTCGGCCTTGGCAGCAGCCCTTGTGGTCGACTGCTTTGTTGTCGCCACCCTCGTCTTACACCCGGGCTTTGTGGCGCCGCTTGATGCAGGCCGGCTCGCCACATCGCCACCGACCTCCTGGTCGGTATCTTCATCAGCATCAATCGACGAGTCAGACTGGTAATTCTCCAGTAGCACAGCTGCTGGAGGCTGGTACTCCTCCGACCTGAGCTTTCGACGCGGTTCCTCACCCTGTGGTAAGGGTGCAGGGCACCAGAACCGCATCTCCCGAGCCTACGACAAACAAGCAACAAAGAATCAGATTGATGCAAGCAACTAAACAATAAAAACGACCTGGCAGTCTCAGGACTTACAGGATCGGCTGGTCGAGTCAGGGAGTGCGCCTTCGGACACTTCTTGCCCCGGGCACCCCCGGTGTAGATCTGTGACACCCTGGCCACCATCTCCTCTTGGGAGACCTTGCGGTTGACCTCGCGAGTGGGGTCTGACTGCCCCTAGTATTCGTATGCCGGATGCACCTGGTCCTTGATCGACTGGATCAAACGGCTGCAGAACGACCTTGCCATCGAACCCCCTGTCAGCTCTTTCCCCTTGAGGTCTCTCTCCAGGGGTAGCAGCTCTTTGACGTCGTCCAGCTCACTGGAGGTTAGCTGCAGATCCCACTCCGGTATCTTCTCGGGCTTGTGCCCGGTTCGCTTCGGCGGCACTAGCTGCTGGTTGGCGATATAAAACCATTCCGACCTCCAGCCGGCAGTGTTGTCTGGCAGGTCTATATCTATCCATTCTGCCTTGAGACCTGGTCTCAGGCAGAACATGACAGACCCTACTACGCCTAGATGCTTGCCGGTACTCTTAACATTAAAGAGGTGGCGCCAGAGCAAAAAATGGGGCGGTATCCCCAAGTACGCCTAACAGAAATAGATGAATGAAGAGACTATGGTTATGGAGTTGGGGACGAGGTGTACCAGCTCCAGCTTGTAGTAGAAGAGGAGACCTCTGAAGAAGTCGCCGGCGGGGACGTTGAACCCACGCTCAAAGAACGAAGCGAAGACGACCTGCTCCTTGTCGTCCTCCGTCGGGAAGGCCTCACCCGCAGGTGCCTTCCACTCCACACCACCTTGGGCCTCAGGAGCCCGCGATCCACCAGCGCTTGCACCTTCGCCTCGGTCATCACCGAGGGCTCCCACACCGTCCGTGGATCTGGGATCTGCGGAGCAGCGGCCGCAATTTCTTGAAGACGAGGAGCTTTGGATTTAAAATGTACTAGGGTTTTGACGCGCATGCGGAGCGGCGTGGTGTGTGGACGGCGGAGGCGGTGCGCGGTCTGCAACAGACGGCAGCGGGCTGAGGATTCTCGGGTGGAGGTTGGATGTGGAGCGCGCGGCGGCTAGGGCGCAAGATTCCGGCGGAGACGGCGAGAGGAGGAAGAAGATGGAAAGGGACGGTCAACACCGGTCCCCGCCGCTCTATTTATAAGGGCCCCACCATGGGTGCCCATTGCGGATCCTTTCGCTGCAAGGAGCTCGCCGCAACGGCTATGCGCCGCTAATTTCGCGAGACGATCTCGCCGGATTTCACGCCAACGGATATATGCCCAACAGATAGACTGGCGACCTACACCCTGCGTTTAGGTCGTAAATACAACTAAGATATCAGGTCGTCCTGATAACACATTCGGTCTCCATGAGGTCGATAAGCCCCCGAATCACATCATTTTAGGTCATTGACGAATAATTTCTTCAAATTGACCATTACATGACAGAAGAGAGCGAACATTACACGGGAACGTCGAAGGTACACAAGTCGCCTGCGACCTCATTGGATCCAGATCCCGTGGAAAAATACAAACATATTCGAAGACCTGGTCTACTTAGAGCAATCCTTGAGGTGTACTCTGCTATAGCAGAGCACATCGCAAGAATTCTCCTAGCTCCAGGACCTTGATGGTGGCCTTGCGGTGAACAACTGCACGACGCTGCACATAGCAGGTCACACTTTATGCCTGACTATGGAATGCAGATACGAGCTTGCTCTTCGGCGCGGACCGCAAGCCCTCGACAAGCATCTCATGCTTACCAAGAACCTGCAGCTTCACCTCGGGCCTCTACAGCATCACCTCCAAACTCTCCATGACTCTTCGCTGAGACACTGTACAAAGAGTGGGGGTGATACCTCTACCTCGCAAGAATTCTTCTGGCTCCAAGCTTCTACAAACTTTGCATCCTATGCTCTGGTGGACGGACACATGCCCACGACATGGCTAAATTTTTACCCCGCGGCTTCATAGCTCTACAATGCTCGATGCTTGCTTCCTTGAGCCTTATGGTGCTATTTATAGCCCAAGCCAGGCCTCGAGTGGCCGGTATAGTGGTGGCACTGTTACCATGTGATCAAGAGGACCTATCGGCATGTGCATGATTAAAGGCGATGTCTTTTTTCTGACTCGCGATGACTTTGTTGCTAGTGCATCAATGATGCCTGAGGCCGCTGCGGCGTCACATGGCTACAGTACACCTCTCGATCAGTGGGCAGTTTGTCGTATTCTGGGTAGCAAGAGAATCTCCGACCACTGTTGACCCATGACCCAGCAGTCTACAGAAAAAGACAAGCCTGACTATGTGTCAGAGGGCCCGGCGCCTTATTACATCTGCGGACGACAACAACGATCACATATACCCTTTACGACTTGGCGTCTTTATTGCACCCGCTAGGCTCTGCGTCCTTGTATACCCGCTATGGCTCTGTACGTAAACGGACCTATTCGGATCAGCCTATATTTCTGTTTCCTGAGCAGAATGGTTGTAGGTTCGATTGAAGACCTTCCGGGGTAGGCGTGCCTCGCTGCTCCACCAGATCCGTCTGGACGCCTGGAGATCAGAAGCTTTACATCTACAATTTCGTCGGGCCCCCGTGGTCGGTGTGCCTATTGCTGAGGTCGCCAATACCTTAGTGTTATGGCTCTGCTGGATGGCTGGCAGCCATGTTGGTCATCTGGGCACCAAAATGGCCTTCTTAAGGTCGGCGTGCCTTAATACCTAGGTCTTGCAATACCCCGGTATATCTGTGGCTCTGCCAACCTAGTTGGGCGCCCTGAATGCGTGATCTTCCGAGGTTTGTGTGCTCTTGTAGCCCTGCCAGCCTGCTCTGGACACCCAGGATTTTACGTCGGGAATGAAGGCCTCCCTGTGGGGTGCGCGCCTAATGGCCCTGCCAAGTATCTCCGGGTGCTTGGGCGCTTCTTGATTTGAGACCTTCTTGAGGTCGGCATGCCTCGGGTGGCTCTGCCAGACTCTTTGCAGCTATGCAAGATATCTGGGTGTCTCTACACTTCATTCGTTCAAAGATCTACATTTTCGTATGACTTCATCGTTGACCGTTTCGACCACCATAGAAGATCTCTTCATGTGATGCGCGTTTCAAGATCCTGCTGGGTATCCCCGGATACTGGACATTATTGATTTGAGGCCTCTTTTGAGGTCGGCTCGCCAACAAGGCCTCCTCGAGGTCGGCCCTGCCAGACTCATTGCAGCTATGCTAGGAGATCTGGGTGTCTCTACACTCCGTTTGATCAAGACAATGACCTAGTTTTCTTCTCTTTTTTGAGCATCAAACCAGTCATGCTGCCTGCTTCAATGCTCGGGGACTACTCTACGAGAACGTCTTCGACGCCCTCTTGTTTTCTTCGTCGTACCGACCTGTTGGGAAACCTGTTTCTCATCAAGTCGTTACTCGACCTCCTTTTTTATTTTCTTTTTTGGGTCATCATACCGGCCATCCTGCCCGCCACGATGCTCGGATACTACTCTATGAGTGCATCCTTGATGCCCTCTGAATTTTTTCATCGTCGTTTCGATCTATTGGAAGCCTGCTTCCTATAGGTCGTCACTTGACCTCACTGTGTTCGGCAAGACTTCAAACAGGTCGGCTGCTAAGCTGATTTGTTCTTTTCTTTTTTTTTGGACCGACGTGCATGCTATTCGACCTGTCGATAGCTCTATGACTTCGTCATGACCTTCTAAGGTCGCTGCGCCTACACATCGCTCGGGGGCTTGTGAGACATGGGTACCCCTGGGTCCCCACCGACCAGGCTCACGGCCGTCCCCAACAAGTGGGTCCGGCCTATCAGAAGATCCGCCGACCTGACAGTGGGCCCAACCGACCTAGTTTGCAGCCCACACGACCTTCCAGAAGATTCCAGACGACCTTATCCAGAACGACTACAAGACTTGGCGTGCAAGACAAGACATCGGTGGATTCCGACCAAGCAGATCGACGGATATGGCAAGTGTTGTAATCAACTAGACTTAGGTCTCCTGGTCGTAACCGACCAGGAGTCTGGGAACCGACCTTGTCCGCTGGCCAATATAAGGCGGGCAGGGCGACCCCTTGTAACAATACGCAATCCTCAAGCAATCTACACCAACAACTAGACGTAGGGTTTTACTCTCCGGAGGCCCGAACCAGTATAAACTCGCCGTGTTCTCTGTGTTCCATGTGCTCGTGCGCAACCTTTGAGTTCTTAGCCCTAGATTCCACCCCGCCGAACAAATAAACCACCGGGGTTAACCCCCCTGTGGGCTGTCTAGATCTCGACCTCTGACAAATAAATTACCCACCTTTTCCATTATGAAAATAGACCAAAGTAACCCCCTAAACATGTATTTGAATTACCCACATATGCCATTATAAAAAATAATGTAAATTATCCCTTAATTTTAATGTAAATTACCCACCTATGCTACTATAAAAACAATATCGAATAACACCCTAAATTTGCATATAAATTATCCACTTATGGGCTTATTAAATTTAAAGTAACCCCTAAATATGAATCTAAATCATATTGTTATAATAAAATCTTAAAGTGCATCCATATAAAATTATAAATTATTATTTCTATAATTATTAATATATTATTTATGTCATTATTTATATAAAAAATACTTCTCATAATGTGTGTCGTCATATACTCATATGTTCATGAATGAGAGACAAATAAGAATACCAATTTTTATGTTGTTCATAGTTTAAAATAAAGTGTTCAGTTAAATACAAATCAAACACATATGGAGGTGCTATGCTAAGTGAAAAAACTGTTACTAACTAAACCTATTACAATTATTAAAATATGTAATAGATGAATAAGAGCATGAGATAGATAATTATAATTATTAGCTATTTCTAACTAGCCCGTGCGGAGGCACGGGTTGATAGACTAGTATGTACTAAATGTGTGTTTTGAACTGCTTTTGCAAAAATAAAAGGGTTAAGTAAACCTTTTATTACTTTAGGGGGTTATTTGGACCTACGTTATACTTGAGGTAGTAAATTGGAATTTTTTTAATAGTTTACAGCAATATCCTGCCTACAGTATAGGCCAAGAAAATATAATGTTCTTTTGTGTCCTAAGTTAGTAATCCTGAACCATTTAATAAATATTTACTACATTATTTCAAATAAAAAGTTGCTGCAAGAGGGATGGAAACTAGAACAGCCATACCAAGGGCTCCACTGGAATCATAAAGGAAAAGGAAAACACCTAATTTGAACAAGAATTTGGGGGAGAATTTTATTAGAACATACATGATTGAAATGTCAAGTTGAAATTGATACAGATTTGCAAGCAAGAACAACTCTGAAAGAGGGGCTGAACCACACACATGGCTTCTATTATCTAAGGTCACATGCGGATGTACGTACCTCCTCAAGCATTTGGAGCATATTCTACAGTCTACAGTACCGCAAATGGAGTCTCGTTATTCCATCGACAAACTAACGTGGGTCTCGTTGGAAACTGACACCCTCGGACCCTCCAATGGGGTGTAATTCGCGGTACGATTGATTGGCATATTTTCTATAGTAAAGAATATAAAAACTAAAAATACAGCATAGTTCCACTAGTAATCTAATTCTTTCTTGTCGAAAAACTCCATTACAACACTATTTTTAGTTCATGCCTAGTAAGATTGTTGGAGAAATAAAACCTTTTTTCACTTCCTACTATAAATAGGAGTATCTCCAGCATTCTCCTTTTTACCTATCCAACTATCGTATTGGGGGTATTTGTAAAAGTAAAAGCTAGTGCTCGAGCATGCATATCCCGTTTACCTTATCCTTTTTCAACAATCACTGAAACAAACGAATAATTGACTCCATCTCTGAAAAATAGAGTTGTGATTCAGGATTGAATCCATCAACTAATTATTGAGAAAAAATTACTACATGCATGGGCAAGCCAGCATCATGCATGCATGCATGGGTAGCTAATGGATCGTGTCTCCGGCTCCGCGATGTACGCGTTGCATGGCAGACGGACCTGACGTGGCAGCAAGGATTTGAAAGAAGCTTACGTACCTCAGCTCTGGATGGAGATGAGACGCTTATTTTATTGAGAGGATATAGATGCATGCTTGGAGTTTCGTCATCGTAGCAGCCACGTAAGATTGGCGGCAGCCGCCGAGCTGCCGTAGATCGAATTATTAATAGCAGATGAAATAATTCCGGTGAGATCCATTAATTAATTAGACACTTTTTAACCTCATGCAGCCTACTAGTATATCTCCGCGAAAACAATATGTCCAGATAGCTAATTTCGTTTCTTATTTATTAGAAACATACAACTGCATGCATAACTAAAGAAGTTTTAATTAAGCTTCATTATTGTTGCAAATAAAATCTGTTTTAAAAACTGTATTCGTATACACGTACATTCATATGTGTACACGTGCCGAGTCAGCAATGCATGTGAGGGGCAGTGCAGTAAGTACCACTGGTAGAGAGCGAGACTTTGGATCGGGCCTTTAGTCCTGGTTCAACTTTGGAGCCGGGACTAAAGGCCTTTCGTCGACGTGCAGGGGCGGGCCCAGGAATTGGGACATGGGTATTCAAAATTTCAAATGGCGAAAAATTGTCATGCTAAAAGTTGCAGATTCATAGTAACACATAATTAAATACCTGCATCATTGATTCATAAAATCACTCCAAATTGTTCAACGAACAGATTTGTACTAAATGATCAACATATCAAAATGGCAACATGTGAAATAAGAATCGGATTAAACAATGAAATAATAAAAAAAACTTACAAATTTCTCTTTATGTTTCAGATCTAAAATAAAAAACACTCAAGTTTCAGAGACGGCAAAAGACAAATGCATAGAACAGCAAAAGGGAGAGCAAGGAAATGAGTGATGCAGCTGCAGCCCGACGGGCGCCGCCATGGTGCTGATGCCCGGAGGGGCTTGCTGCCAGCTGCAGCTGCGCAACTGTTCACCAGGCCCTTGTGACGGTGTGGTGTTGACAGCTTCCCTCCCACACCTCTACACTGGCGCAACTTTTCCTCGGCACTTGCCCAAGCAGGAATCACCTCGTCTGCCCTTTTGTCACACCTCTCCGACCTTAGGTTTTCTAATCCAAGCATTAAGAATAGGTCGACGGATTGAGGGAAAATACAACGACGCAAGGGAAAGAACCATGTCACTCGATGAGCAGCAGGGGAATGGGCTAATTGGGTTGTGCGAGAGACGAACGAATCAGCTGGGCCACTCTTGGTTGAAACTGAATGCTAGCCTGCATATTATTGTTTTCTATACAATACACATAAGATACACTATGTATACAAAGCTTTTTCACTCAAAATAATGGGTATTCAGTTGAATACCCATGAATCAACGTAGGCCCGCCCCTGTCGACGTGGCCCGAAATGGCTACTGTAGTCGGCCCCCCTTTAGTCACGGTTGGTATTACCAACCGTGACAAAAGGGGGGCTCCCAACGGCTCTATCCGGCAATAATTGCCCCCGGTCTTTAGTCCCAGGTGGTGTTACGAGCCGAGACTAAAGGGGTACCCTTTAGTCTCGGCTCGTAACACCAGCCGAAACTAATGGCCGGCATCCATATAAGCACCGTACCTCCTTCTTCCTCCTGCCACCCAAGCCATTCACCGTACCACTCACCCGCGAGCTCAAGCTCCTCCCCTCCATGGCGACTCAAGCCTAGGGTGGTGCTGCGATTTTTTTCTTCATTAGTTTGTGAAGATTTCTCTCCTTCAAAGTGTTGTCAAGGTTGGAATCTTCATCCTCCCTTCATTTGTTGTGATTAAATTTTATTTTATGGTTTAGAGATGGAGAAAATAGAAATGTTAATTTGTAGCTAGGTAGGAGGAGCTTAAATTAGAGAGATGAGATTTTTTATATATACGTGAAAATGTAGTTAGGATGGTACTTGCATTGTTCCTTCTTTCATTAAATTTGTATTAATAAGCATTCTCTTATTTTCTTGTTTTTCATAATATTGAATTTTTCTTGTACATATAGTTTATAAAATATATGCTCATAAAGGAAGACATACAGAAAATGTACTAGGTATTTCCATTCTTTCATCGTTTAGAAATGATTATATTTCTAGGTAGCTATAGGAGGAAATAGAAGATTAAATTCTTTTGTTAAGTATGTTTTTTATTTTTATATAGAATAAATGTAAGCATTCTCTTATTTTCGTGTTTTTCATAAAATTGAATTTTACTTGTACATATAGTTTATAAAATATATGCTCATAAAGAAATAATAATAGACATACAGAAAATGTACTAGGTATGTATTTCCATTCTTTCATTGTTTAGAAATGCTTTTATTTCTAGGTAGCTATAGGAGGAAATAGAAGATTAAATTCTTTTATTAAGTATTTTTTATTTTTATATAGAATAAATGTAAGTATTTTCTTATTTTTCTTGTTTTTGATACACAGCCCCACGTCCTAATTAGCTACAGTTTAACATCACGGGCTAGGTGGGCACTGCAGCTCCGTGATGTTGGACTGTAGCTAGATAGGAGGTGTAGGGCATGGTGATGTAGTACTGTAAGTGGGAGAGCCAGGTGTATATGACGGTGAGGTGAGACTGTTGTAGTTCCCGGAGCATCTGGGTCTTCTCCGTCGCTGGTTCATAAAGGTTATGTACAGTAATAATACTGTTGAATTCTATCCCCTTTTGTTTTTCTATTTATGCATATATTGAATCCAATCTATATATGTAAACTAATCCTATTTATTGTGAATAATGTGTGTTATTTTGATTTGGATATAGTTTGAGCTAACAATGTCGTCGTCAAGTGGTGTTGGTAATGGCGCCTGTGGCCGTGGCATAGTCCGTCGCCGTGGCGGGCGTGGTGGCCGTGGCATTGGCCGTGGAGGTCTTGGTGGCCGTGGGAGGTGTTTTGGAGGACCCGTTGCCTCTACGTCCAGGATTGTACTTTCACCGCGAGATTACCTTGCAAATGGGTGATCCGGGACGTGTAGCTAACATGGTAATATAAGAATTGAAATTAATTTGCTTTACATAGAACTTTTTTCATTTCACATGGAAAATCTGTAATTTTAGTTACATATATAATTATTGTAGGTTATCAACAATATCAGATGGCTCAGAGACATTATCGGGGATATGAGTGGTACTCCTCCTATAGTGCAAACTGAGCACGTTGATGAGCACATGGCAAGAGTGTATATCTCTTTCACCGTACCTGCTCGATATGTAGACTACGGCTAGTTGCCAGTAGGCGCGCCACACCCGATGGTTGCCATTGCAACAGTTGGCTCAACATCACCTATTCGGTTAACCTGAGAGAGGACTGTCGTGGAGAATTGTCTACAACAGCTCCAGAATAATGTTGGGTGCTTCGTGCCGGACCTTTCCTATTTTAAATTAAGGCAACTCGAGGCGGGTGAAGGCAATGTGGTTGAGACTACAGAGAGGCTTTGCAGGACTCATCGAGTTGTGGTATAATATATATATATATTATATATAAGAATTTTTATTCATTCTTAATTAATTCGTTTCTGGTACATATATATTTTGAACTTTCATAAGGTTATTATATCTCATCATCATCTGATTGTGTGCAGGATCGCTCTGGTTCTACCTATGCTTCAATTAGCTTCCGTGCGATTCTTAATCAAGTCGTGGAAAGAGTTGGGGTGGATTACTATGGTGGGGAGCCGTTTTTCACCAACAATTGGAAGAGTCAAGCAATTCTAACTTTCTACAAGCCAGCAGAACCCGAGGCTCTATTGTTTGATGTCTGCAGTGCTGTTTGTGACACTCCTCCGGAAGCGGAGGAGAGTGCACTAGTACGCGCTCTAGCTTATTTTGAGGGAGTTCTAGGCTAGAGGATTGCAGACATTAATCATATTCCATATCTACAAGCGCGTGCTGCTCCGTAACATTATGCATGCATGGATCAGGCTTTGTACCGTACCCTATTATATAACTTGTATTAATTAGCTAGCTATGTGAACCTTTTATGAACTTATTATTAATTATTATTAATTAGCTACTTTATTATGAATTCATGTATTGCCTTCAACATGTTTAGTAAGCGATAGTGTTTTCGGTGACACCTCCAGTACCATGCATTCAGACATATATTGCACTACCTCCAGTACCGATAGGAGCAAGCTGCCCAAGCATAGTGTTTTCGGTGACACCTCTCAGGAGGTCAGCTCCAGCATATATATACTAGCTCTTAGACACCTTTTCCAGAGAGTGAGAGAGAGAATGTCGACATCTTGCTTGAACACCTTGCTCCGTCGGTACTGGAGGTTACGTGCGCTATATATGTATACGTAAGTCATTGTAAAAAATTAGCTAAATGTAAAATTGATAATTAGTTATATGGATCATTATATGAAAAAGTAAACAAAGACAAAGATAAGAAGAAGGGTGAGTTTGATGATATATTCCGTTATGAGCTGGATGATGAGAACTGGAGGCCTACCTACATTCTTCCTGAGCATGTTGATCATTCGAAGATAATACGCGAATTCATAAATGTGTTTGAAGCAGAGGTTCAAAAGCTAGGAGCTGACCAGCTTCAGCATGGGACTTGTACTCATTGGTATTAATTAATGTCGTGCCTTGTAATAGCCATCAGGTGACCTCTGTATGTATACGTAAGTCATTGTAAAAAATTAGCTAAATGGAAAATTGATAATTAGTTATATGGATCATTATATCAAAAAGTAAACAAAGACAAAGATGAGAAGAAGGGTGAGTTTGATGATATATTCCGTTATGAGCTGGATGATGAGAACTGGAGGCCTACCTACATTCTTCCTGAGCATGTTGATCATTCGAAGACAATACGTGAATTCATAAATGTGTTTGAAGCAGAGGTTCAAAAGCTAGAAGCTGACCAGCTTCAGCTTGGGACTTGTACTCATTGGTATTAATTAATGTCGTGCCTTGTAATAGCCATCAGGTGACCTCTGTATGTATACGTAAGTCATTGTAAAAAATTAGCTAAATGTAAAATTGATAATTAGTTATATGGATCATTATATCAAAAAGTAAACAAAGACAAAGATGAGAAGAAGGGTGAGTTTGATGATATATTCCGTTATGAGCTGGATGATGAGAAATGGAGGCCTACCTACATTCTTCCTGAGCATGTTGATCATTCGAAGACAATATACGAATTCATAAGTGTGTTTGAAGCAGAGGTTCAAAAGCTAGAAGCTGACCAGCTTCAGCTTGGGACTTGTACTCATTGGTATTAATTAATGTCGTGCCTTTTAATAGCCATCAGGTGACCTCTGTATGTATACGTAAGTCATTGTAAAAAATTAGCTAAATGTAAAATTGATAATTAGTTATATGGATCATTATATCAAAAAGTAAACAAAGACAAAGATGAGAAGAAGAGTGAGTTTGATGATATATTTCGTTATGAGCTGGATGATGAGAACTGGAGGTCTACCTACATTCTTCCTGAGCATGTTGATCATTCGAAGACAATACGTGAATTCATAAGTGTGTTTTCTGAGTTGGTTTACTAATATTTTCAATTTAATTTATTTTCCCCTTCAAATTGTAAACGAAAATTAGAAATAATTGTTTCAACTCTTGAAATAATATGTGCATAGAAAAGTAGGTATTTTTTGGTCTTAACTTAATATAATTTTGCATGGCACAAATATTTTAACTAATGATTTTTTTAAATGTTCAAAGCAAAAAGGAATAAGATAAATGAGGAAGGAAAAGAGAAATGTTAACTTCCCGCGCAAAATTGCCCTTTACTCCCGGGTGGTGTTACCACCCCTTTTGTCTCGGGTGGTAACAACACCCGGGACTAAAAGGCGAAAATTTGCCTTTAGGGGACTCCCACGCAAAATACCCCTTTTGTCACGGGTCGTGAAACGACCCGTGACAAAAGGAGGGCCGTTAGTCTCGGGTCATAATACAACCCGGGACTAAAAGGCCTTTTGTCTCGGTTGGCAATACGACCCGTGACAAAAGGGGGTTCCTATATAAGCCCCGTCGCCTTCCAGATCGACACTTAGCCGTTTCTCTCCCAAATCGCCGCCTCGCCTCTCGTCTCTGTCGCCGCCGCCGCCTCTCCTCGCCGCGCCCGTCCCCGACGCGCCCCTCCCCGACGAGAGGCCGACGCGCCGCCCCTCTCCGATGCGCCACTCCTCCCCGACGCGACGCTCCTCCCCGACACGCGCGCATCGCCCTCTCCCGCCGCCGGCCAGCTCGGCCGCGCCGACGTCTGCCCTCACCGCGCGCGGTACGACCCCGACGCGCCACCGTGTGGCTCCTCCCCGACGCGCATCTCCTCCCCGACTCGCCGCCCTCTCCCTGCCGCGGCACCCGCCCCCGCCGGTCACTCCTCCACGCGCGCCGTTGCCCCTCGATCCGGATCCCGAACCGTACCAGCCGGACAGCCCGACCGGTATGCCGCGCCGCCGCCGCCGCTTGCCGGCCCCCCGTGCGGCCGGCGGCCGGCGTGCGTGCGTGCGTGCCCCGATGGCCGACCGGGCCGCGCTGGGGTTTTGCCTTGCTGATGCCAACCCGTGAAATGCTTGCGTCAGCAAGTATTTTTAATTAAATTTATTTGATTTAGTTTATCAATTGATATATATGTAGTAATAAAAAATTCATAGATATGCAAGAAAGTTTTTAAATTTATAGGAATGGAAAGAAAATTTAATTATAAATAAATTGTAATGCTTTGTATATTTTTGTGTGTATATACAGTCATACATATAAATTTATTAGCACCAACGACTATGGACCAAAATTTTATTTATGTATTTGAGTTCTTAATTGTTTTCTAATATACAATTTCATAGTTTGATAGTTCTGAAGTCGACGACTGCCGCGTCGGCTCGAACAAGTGACTTCCCGTCACCTCTGTCATTCCCCCACACGGCACCGCCACCAACAAGCATCGTTCGTCCACAAGTTAGTAGAAATATTTCAACTTTGTTCATTCAAGGAAATTCATAGTAAATACTTGTTTATTCTAGAAAGTTTTAGAAATTGTTGATTGTTCCAGAAATTCATAGAAAAAACTTGTTACTTATTCTAGAAATTCAAAGAAAATTCTTGTTCAATAAAGAAATTCTTAGTAAATTCTTCTTTATTCTAGAAAGTTTTAGAAATTGTTGATTCTTCCAGAAATTCATAGAAAAAACTTGTTGTTTATTCGAGAAATTCGTAGAAAATTCTTGTTCAATAAAGAAATTCTTAGTAAATTCTTTTTATTCTAGAAAGTTTTGGAAATTGTTGATTATTCCAGAAATTCATAGGAAAAACTTGTTGCTTATTCCAGAAATTCATAGAAAAATCTTGTTCAATAAAGAAATTCTTAGTAAATTCTTGTTTATTCTAGAAAGTTTTAGAAATTGTTGATTATTCCAGAAATTCATAGAAAAAACTTGTTGCTTATTCCAGAAATTCATATAAAAATCTTGTTGTTTATTCTAGAAATTCAAAGAAAATTCTTGTTCAGTAAAGAAATTCTTTGAAAATTCTTGTTTATTCTAGAAAGTTTTAGAAATTGTTGATTATTCCATAAATTCATAGAAAACACTTGTTGCTTATTCCAGAAATTTATAGAAAAAACTTGTTGCTTTTTCTAGAAATTCAAGGAAAATTCTTGTTTATTCAAGAAATTCTTAGAAAATTCTTGTTTATTCTAGAAAGTCTAACAAAATTGTTGATTATTCCAGAAATTCATAGACAAATCTTGTTGCTTATTCCATAAATTCATAGAAAATTCTTGTTTGTTCCAGATGGATGACAACCATGACAACTTTATGGCCGACATTATTGCTAGTGGTACAAATACGATTGCAACCTTCACCGACGAGGAATGTAGTCAGGCGGACATGTACTTGAACATACCTCTGAATGAGGAGGATGCCGCCCCTGTCGAGGACACAGCAGCAAATATTGAGGACAATACTGGAAACAATGAGGAAAGTCTTGTGAATGAAAGTATTGAATGTTCTCACGAGGTATATATATATATATATCTCATGCATTAACTTCATAGTTCTTATTTCTCTAACCTCAATTCTTACATAATTAATTAAATAACGAATCTGCAACTTGTAGGCTTCAGGCTCCACATCAAAAAAGACAAAGAGAGGGCGTACACAAGTACTCACCGGCCATGTCATCTATCATATCACAGAAGTATCAGATGTTGGCCAACCATGTGCTCCAAAAAAAATCAAGGACACGTATGTGTCATAGTGCGGGGCCATTGTAAGGGACAACGTGCCCATCAGCTACAGAGAATGGAAGGGAAAAGCAGATAATCCACACGTGGTTCCAGACTCAGTGAAAAATTTGTTGTGGGATGAAATCCTAAAACACTTCACACTTCCTGAAGGCGTTGAACCAAACGATGTGAAGCGTTGGACTCTCACGAGGATGGCAACACAATTTCAGAAGTTCAAGCAGCAACTGGATAAAGATTATATCAAGAAGAATCGAACTCCAAATTGGATTGAATATCCCAAGTTAAAAGAACACTGGACGTCCTTTGTGGAATACAAGAAAAGTGAAGATTTCGCCAAGGCGAGTGCACGAGGGAAGAAAAGTCGTGGTAAGAAGGAGCACGACCATCATCTTGGTCGAGGTGGTTACGCATTTGCAGTTCCCAAGTGGCGGAAAATGGAAGAAGACCTTCTCGCACAAGGTACCATACCAGCGGTCTATGATTGGCCCGAGCGAGTGAAGAATTGGTATTATGCTCATGTAGGCACAATTAACTCCGAAGATGGTACCCTTGATTACCCACCATCATTACGAGAGGCTACACTTGAAATATTGAAAAAAATTAAAGATGTCAGAGCGGGCAGAGTGAAGGTTGACAGAGAGATGGATGAGATCACTATGGCGCTCAAGAATCCAGAACACCCAGGACGTTGCAGGGGCTACGGGGTGGTACCATGGAAATTTGCCTTCAGGGGAGACATTGCCACCTATCGAAGCCGCAGAAGAAGAAGAGAGCGCGAAGAGGAGGAACGGCGGCAAGAGATAGAGAAAATACTTAAAGAACACGGAGAAAAGGTGACGGCAGATATTGAACGGCGAGTGGCCGCCGCATTAAATGAGATGGCCCCATCTGGAGGACTGCCTCTAGTACAAGTTCCTTCTGCTCACAAAAGCAGTTGTGCTTCCGCAGCGGTTCCCGAAGAGCAAAGGGCAATAGAAGGAGTTCCAGTGGACTGCCAACGGTACCCTGTGTATGACATCTGTCGGCGCACCACATGTGAGCTTCACAAGCCATTCGGCAACATCAAAATGAAGGTATGTATAATTCATGCTTTTATTAGCTCAATAATTGATGCATATATATTACTTTGAATTTTGTGGACAGACATTCACAATGACGGTATAATTCATGCTAATAATAACTAATTAATTATTACTTCTCAGGTGGCAGATGGAAGTGCTTTTGCGCAGTTTCCTGGATAGACGAGCCACGGCATGCCGATTCCACCTGGCTACGCCTCAGTTAGCGTAGAGAAGATCTGTCAACCTGATTTTGAGGAGCTAGAGCTAGAGATCCCAGGAGGTGATGGGGAAAAGACACTTAAGGATGCGCTACACGGTATCATATTATGGCCAAAACATTACATCGTCATAATCCCTGAGAATGATGGATCTTCGAGAGACCCCCTGGAGCCTCTACAATCGTCTCCGGGGCCGTCATCGTCACTACCTGCTCGCGAGCCTCTACAATCGTCTCCGGGGCCGTCATCGTCACTACCTGCTCGCTCACCTTCTCCGCAAGAACCATACGACAATTCGGGAGAAGCGAGCTCCAGCGATCACGATGATGACATCCCTCCCAATTCACCTGAGCAACCATCGGCGGCAGAGCCACATAGGTCTCGAGCGCAATCTTTCAAGTCGGTGCAACCACCAAAGAAAAAACGAAAACGACCAGCAAAGAAAAAGCCCGAGCCAAGGAAGCTAGCATGGGAGATGACAGATGAAGAAACAACAGCGATTATAGATAAAGAAGTCGCGGGCTTCTTTGCAAAAGTGAGAGAAAAAAAATAGGAAGAGCTGGATGCCCAAAAAAATGAAGGTTGTAAGGAGAGACTCCAGGCTTTCATACACGAGAGGGAAGCAATAAGGAGAAGGAAACCGCCGGTACAGTTGAAAACGGACTATGAGCGTTCGGTGGACAAGTCTTATGCTAAGAAGAGACAACAAGGGTCGCCGAATAGTTACATCGAGCAAATACCTGCGTCGACGTCGGGGACCGCCACAAACAAGAACAAGGAGAAGCAAATAGATGCATCCACGACCGATCGGACTAACTTGTTTGCGGGCCTCAGTGCAGAAGCACAAAAAGTAATTGACAACATGTCTGAACAAGAACTGGCTAATGTCATTAACTTTTATGAACAAACAAAGATGCCTCTTGGTAGTATTCTCGGCCTTGAAGACCTACCAGCGGATAAAAATTTCGTACCTAGATGGCGCTTTGAGCTAGGACAACCTCTAGTGAAGCCAGAATTGGTCAACAAGCTCCCAACTAAGATGCGCAGATTTCATGACTGGTACTTGCAGAAGTCAGCTGAGGGCCTGGAGATGTTTGGTATGCTCGTGAGACCTGGAGATTTTTCCCTTGAAAACGAGAAGGTGGTCTGGCTTCAATTCATTGATATCTATGAAATTTACCATCTGGACACCGTGAATACCGATCTTATGATGGTCTGGTGTCTATAAGTGACATATTTTCATATGTTTATTAATAAATTTATTACATTTGTCGATCTACTAATTAACATTTGGTTTTCTTCTTGTGTAGCCTGCAACTTACTCAGATGCGAAGGAAGGGTTATTCAAGAATTGCTTTCATGGACCCATCAAAAGTTAACGAGCAGGAGATCCAGGACCAACGAAAAACAACAATCGAGACAATTTATAGGCACTTAGATGAGTTTCATTACAAGTGCCTTACAACTTCAAGTAAGTACGATTGTCATCTAATTATCCTTGTTAATTCTATTTAGTCAATTCTAATCTTCATGAGCATGCATACAGATTCCACTGGATTCTACTCATAATCACTATCGACAATAGCAAAATCAATGTGTATGATTCATTGAGAAAAGATCCCTCAGAATACCAAGACCTTCAAGATGTATTTCACGAGTAATAATTCTATCTATGACATTTTCTTTAATGCAATATATATATTTAGCTTTTATACTAACATTGTATCTTTTATTATTTTGCCTTAGAGCTTGGACCAAGTTCATTGCAAAACACCGAGGACCATTTCAAGAAAAAATTAGATGGGTCACTGATTTTCCGTTACGTATACAAATAACAACTTCAGATTGGGAATATTTAAAATGTATAATACTAGTATTTCATAATCTGTTCTCCTCTCCACTTTAGTGTTTGAGACAAGAACCAGGAAATAATTTATGCGGGTACTACATCTGTGAGCACATACACCATTACAGTGGCAACACGGATGATGATAGTGTAAGTAAAATAAACCTATTAATAATACATCATTTTTATCCTCTTTTGTATATTTAATCGTTTGGTGTATTATATCAACCTATTTGCAAGTTACAGAGGATTATAAAAAGGGACGCACTCATTGAGAAGGATCGTCTCTTGGCAATTCAAGAAGCTCTCATGGGATTCCTCATGGACGAGGTGGTTAATCCACAAGGAAAACATTATTATGACAACCATCCAATTGACTGACTCACCTCCGAGGAAAGCTAATTGAGACTAGAAATTTGAACTGAATGATATTTTGATGTATATATACTATATGGCGTTTTGATGTATATATACTAGTTTAAGAAAATACTATTTATTTTCATGTGTATAAATTATTATGTGTATATACATTTATAAGTTTATATATGTAGATAATAGGGTTTAATTTATATATAAGTCTAATCTAAGTGCGTATATGATATATATAGACAGGTATACATATATACAAGTGCAAATATGTATACGTACATATACGGGTTAGACAACAATTAGAATATACGGTCAAATCGAAAACAGTAAAAAAAAGAGACGAGACCCTTTAGTCACGGTTGGTATTACCAACCGAGACTAAAGGGGGTGGGCGCAGACGCTGGCGTGCCCCCTCCCCCTTTAGTCCCGGTTCGTAAAGAACCCCTTTAGTCCAGGTTGGTTCACCCGGGACTAAAGAGATGGCCTTTTATCTCTCATCATTAGTCCCGGTTGGACTTGAGAGACCTATAACTCTTCCCAACCGGGACTAAAATCCCTCTCCCTACTAGTGTACGGAGCATGGGCTGCTGGGATCGCCGCTTCCGCGATGTACGGGCTGCATGGCGGTCGGACATGCATGCTAACGTACGTGGCGGCAATGCATGGAAGAAGCTTGACCTACCTACCCCGGCGAGCCGATGCTTATGCATGTGGATGGCATTTCGGCCTATGTGCGTCCATGACCATGTAGACATGTTACACGTCTTCTTACTGAGCTGGTTTGCATCTGGGTGCCAGGCTCAAGCATATGCGACTCTGTTGTCTTTGATTAACTGCACCAACTAAGCTTAGCTCAACAGATGTGTTGCTAGTTGTCTGAACGAGATAAGTTGCATGAGATAAAAATATTAAAATATCATTATTATAATTTTTATTTCATACAAATACGCTTCAAAAGTAATTATTTTATCTAACAATGTGTTGATCATCATTAAAAACAATATCACTTGATATTCATTAATTATACACTAATATCATCATTAAGAGGGAAACAACTGCATCTAACCAGCTAGGCCTGGCAGGAACAACCAATTCTGGCGATCCCCCGGAGCCAGACCGAGGAGGGAAATCTTGCACGTGGGGGGTCTATCCCTGGCGACGCACCATGCAATAATCAAACACCCGGCACCTGCATCTCGAGAGCCTGGTTCGGTCCTATGCAGGACACCAAACAACCCTTTAAAGATGCCCACTGCTACTAGAGAATCAAGAATTTGTCATCCCAGATCAGAAATCACATTAATACCGATTATTAACACCCAGTACTAAGACATTAGCATCAGGCGGGGAGGGAGGGGCCCGTCGCGCCCCTTGGCACATGTTAGTACTGGACTGGCTCAAATACCAGTACTAATGTGCCACATTAGTACCGGGTGAAGAGTACCACTGGTACTAATGAGAGGCCCCAGCACATTAGTACCGGGGTATTTCTTTGCATGGTACTAATGCTCCAACCCCCTACGTGCCCCCCCCCGACTCCTTTTCTGTCCCGGTTTTACTCCCGCAACCCCTCCTGCACCACAAAATATCTATCGCTTTCTCTCCCCCTCTATCCTTATCTGATCTCATTTCTCCCTCTCCTGTTCCCTTCTCTTTCTTCTCCTCACATCTCTTGATTTGCTTGCAGGAGGGGCGGCGGGCGGCGGCCTCCCCGTCGACAGTATTGTGAATCTGTGTTGTATATGTGATTGAGAAGTGCGAAAAAAGAAAAAAGAAAGGAAGAAAAGAAAAAAAAGAAAAGGAGCAAGGGAACGACGGCAGATGGACATTTGACGGAGAAATTGAAGCACATTAGTACCGGGTGCTAACTCCACCCGGTATTAATGTGCACATGAGTACCAGTGCAGGGTATAAATGCACCTTGAGAATACTACCAAACGAACAATACCGGGTCTATACCCGATACTAATGGAGGTTAATTGAGCATCGGTACACTACTAGGGAATGAGGCTTTCGTCCCAGGGCAAAATTAACATTAGTACCGGTCCAGTTTGCCCACCGGTACTAATGTTCAAAGAACTGGTACTAATGTCCCGTGCCAAAAAGGAGGTGGCCGGAGCCATCTCGTGGCAAACATTAGTACCGGCTCTCATTGAGCACCGGTACTAATGTCTCACATTAGTACCGGTGCTCAATATGGGCCGGTACTAATGTGTGGGCGGGACATTAGTACCGGCCCTTATTAAGAGCCGGTACTAATGTAGCCACGTTAGTACCGGCTCTTAATAAGGGCCGGTACTAATGTCCAATGGCTATATCTCAGCTTCTTCCTCCTCCAGTCCCGCGTGCCCCCTTCTTCCTCCACTTCGAGCTCCTTCTTCTCCATGGCGCCCTAGAGGAGCTTTTGCCGGATTTGCGATCATTTCTCAACGATTTCACTCGTTGAAGTGGTCTAGAGGTTAGTTACTTCATCCTCCCTTGATTCATGCTTATTTTCTTGAGTTTCATTGGTTGAAATAGGAGTATTTTAGCACTTTAAAATGTACTAAGAATAGAGGATTTTAGCACTTTGAAATAGGAGTATGTTCTAATAGAGTTGATTGAAATAGATGTGCCGTGTTTGTTGGATGAGATGTTCTATATGATGATACAAATTAATTTTTTTTGCATTATTTTTTATAGAAATAAATATAATAAATGCTTTAAATGTACTTATTACTAAGAGAAACGACTGGAATATTAATATTAGAATTAGAGAAATAATTTATTTCTCAAAAAAATAGTTTGCTTATAATAATAATAATTTAAATTGAAATATAGTTTTCTCATTATAAAAAATGTTTTCGTCCCATGAAAAATATTTTCTTAAGAAATAAAGTTTCTTTATTAGGAAAAAGTTTTCTTCAATTCCATCAAAATGGTTTTCTCATTAGAATAGTTATTTCTTAGTTAGAAAAATAATTTCCTCAATAGAAAAATAGTTTTCTTCATTAGAAAAATTGTTTGCTCATTAGAAATTTAGTAAAAAGTTTATATTTAATGTGGAATATGGATTTGAACACTATGAATTAGTGTAACACATATAATCTTGCACTTGTTACATGATAATAATATATTTTGTTCGGTTATATATTCTTTATATGTAGATGGACCGACAATGGATGTACACCGACAAGAGAATATCCAATGAATTCTTTAATGGGCTTCGTGGATTTCTAGAAGAAGCAGAATCGAACAAGCCCCCGTCCGGTTTCATTATTTGTCCATGCAGAAAGTGCAGGAATTTGAAGGATTTCTCAACGACAAAGACTCTTCACGATCATTTATACAAATGGGGATTCATGCCAAACTATTTTGTTTGGGCAAAGCATGGGGAGAGAGGGGTTATAATGGAAGATGATGAAGAAGAAGACGACAATATTCCTGATTGGACTCAAGAAGGTGCCTTTGCAATGGGAGATGATCCAATGGGTGAGGATGATGTTGCAATAATTGAGGGAGAGCATGAACAAGGAGAAGATGAGCCGCTTGATGATCTAGGTCAGGTATTGCGAGAGCAGAAGGAAGATTGCGAAAAGGTGAAGGAGGCAAAGAAGTTTGACCGTATGTTAGAAGATCACAAGAAACCATTGTACCCAAATTGCAAAGAGGGGCACAAAAAGGTGTACCTGTGTGGGTTGAGTACAAACAGGAGACCTTCAATCTACGAGCGTTGCTGTTTGTCACCATTAATGATTGGTCGGCACTTGGTAATCTATCAGGACAAACAAACAAGGGATATTGAGCATGCACGCACTGTTTAGATGATACTTGCAGTGTGTATATAAAACACAGTAAAAAGATTGTGTATTTGGGCCATCGTCGATTTCTTCCTCCTAAGCACCCATTAAGAGAAGAAGGAAAAAAACATTTTGAAGGTGTTGGAGAAAAACGTAAGAAGCCAGTGCACCGTGATGGTAAACTTGTATTTTCTATGGTGAAAGATTTGAAGGTAGTGTTCGGGAAGGCTTCTGGTGCCAAATCTGTTCCAAACGACAAGGATGGACGTGCACCCATGTGGAAGAAGATGTCGATATTTTGGGAGCTTCCTTATTGGGAAATCCTTGAGGTTCGCAATGCAATTGATGTGATGCATATGATGAAGAATTTTTGCGTGAACTTTCTTGGCCACCTAGGTGTATACGGAAAGTCAAAAGATACAGTTGAAGCTCGTCGGGATCTTAAATTTATGAAACAACGAAAAAGCCTCCATCCCGAAAAGAGGGAAAAAGGAAATTGGTTGGCCCCTGCTAGTTAGACCCTCAGCAAGGAAGGGAAGAAGATGATGTTTGATTGTTTGAACAGTATCAAAGTCCCGACTGGCTACTCCTCAAATATACAACGAATAATAAATTACAAAGAGAAAAAATTCATAAATCTGAAGGCTCATGACTGTCGTGTTGATGACACAATTACTGCCTGTTGCACTACGGGGTATTCTACCAGAGAATGTGAGATTGGCAATCGTCAAGGTTTGTTCATTCCTCAACCAAATCTCTCAGAAGGCAATCCATCCAAAGAATCTAGTGCAGTTGCAGAAAGATGTCGTGCAATGCCTCGTCAGCTTTGAGATGATCTTTCCACCCTCTTTCTTTACTATCATGACCCACCTTCTAGTGCACCTAGTTGAAGAGATTTTTATCCTAGGGCCTGTGTATTTACACAACATGTTCCCTTTTGAGCGGTTGATGTCTAGTTACAAGAAGTATGTCCGTAACCGTGCTCGTCCCGAAGGAAGCATCGCAAAGGGATATGCTACAGAGGAGGTGATTGAGTTTTGTGTCGACTTTATTGATGAGCTTGCTCCTATCGGACTCCCTGTATCACGCCATGAGGGTAGACTCAGGGGAAAGGGTACACTAGGGAAGAAAACTCGGATGGATATGGATGAAACGTTATTTCGTACAGCACATTCCTTTGTCCTGCGACAATCATCCCTAGTGGCTCCATACAGGTAGGAGCACAAGTCCATTGTATGAGCCTCAAACAAAGGGAAGTCAGAGGTCTGGATTACACGTCATCACAATGATAATTTTGCATCATGGTTGTGGAGAAAACTTATGGGTGATAACACTATTGGAGAGCAACTGCAATGGTTGGCTAGAAATCCATCTATCTCAGTACTTACGTTCCAAGGATACGAGATAAATGGATACACATTCTACACGAGAGCCCAAGACCAAAAGAGCACAAACCAAAACAGCGGTGTCCGTATAGATGCAATAGACAACGAAGGAAATGAACAAACATACTATGGTGTCATTAAAGAGATATGGGAATTGGACTACGGACCTTTAAAAATCCCTCTTTTTAAGTGTCAGTGGGTTAAAAACTCTACAGGAGGTATAATGACAGACAAATTTGGGATGACAATAGTGGATCTCAACAAGATTGGATACAAAGATGAACCGTTCGTCCTAGCGAATGATGTGACTCAAGTTTTCTATGTGAAAGACATGTCCAGCAAACCACTAATAATAAAGAAAGGTGATGATAAGGGTGTTGTTAATAATGAGCCAAAGCGTCACATAGTTCTACCGGGAAAAAGAAAAATCGTTGGAGTTGAAGACAAGACTGACATTTCAGAAGATTATGATCAATTCGATGGTCTTCCTCCATTTTCAGTAAAGATTGACCCAAGCATCCTGTTAGCCGAAGAGGACACTCCATACCTACGTCGTGATCACAACCAAGGGACATTCGTGAAGAGGAAGATTGTTAATGTTGCACTAGATGATGATGTATAATATGTACCAAAGTATTGTAATATTTGAATGAACTAATATTTTGCTACTTTATTAACAAAACTTTCAATTATTTAACTTTTTTTAGCATTATTAGATATTAAATAATAAATTTACGTAAAAACATACATGAGCAAGACTAAATCATGACTTTTATATTAATTACACTGGATGTACTATTTAAGAAAGATTTTGCATGAAAAAAATAAAATTATTTTCATTTGTTAAAGTGAAGAAAGAAAAGGACAATTTAGAAGATATTAGTAGCTTATTGATAAGAAAATTTTAATTTTAATAGTTAAATTTAGAATGTCATAGTATCTATGTAAAGAAAATTAACCAAACTTGTTCTACGATTTTAAGCGTTATATATGATTTTTCATAAATAAACTACAATATAGAAAATAAAAACGAAAATTAAAAGGGGAACAGGGGGCAACAAAATGAAAACAACATTAGTACCAGTGCTAAACTAGCACCGGTACTAATGTCCTTCTCCATTTGGCGGCAAATGAAAAGTCACATTAGTACCGGTGCTCAACTAGCACCGGTACTAATGTGGACTTTAGTACCGGGCCCCAACAAGCCCCGGTACTAACGTGGGGAGGTCATAAGGCGGCGTCCCCCTTCTTCCCCAACACTTAGCCCAATTCGATCCCCTCCATTCCCGTCGTCCTCGTCGCCGCCCGGTGCCCCGCGCCGTCGTCGATCGGAGTGCCGCCTCTCCTCTCCCCCGGCCCGCGCCCGCCCCGCCGTCCGACTCCACTCCGCGCCCGCCCCGCCGTCCGCCGTCTACGCGCCACCGTCGTCGCGCCCGCCCCGCCCGGTACGGTGCCCCGGCCCGCGCCGTCGTGTGCGTCACGCCGTCCGCCGTCGCCGACCGCCTCGCCCCGCCGACGCAGTCCGCGCGCGTCGTCGTCGGCGCCGTCCTGCGCCCCCGGCCGGCCCCGCCGCCATCCGCCGCCGCCGTCGCGCCCCGTACGCCGCCGACCGCCTCGCCCCGCCGTCCCACGCCCCCGGTCGGCCCCGTCGCCGACTGCCTCGCCCTGCCGTCGCCGACCGCCCCCGCCGGCACGCCATCGCCGTCGGTACGGTCTCCCGGCCGCGCGCTCGCGCGCGCGCCGCGCCCCGACTCGGCCGTGCCGGCCCCCCTGCTATGCGGGCCGGGGCTACTTGGGGCTGACGTCAGCCCCGTGGGGCTGACGTCAGCCCCCATTTTTTTATAAATTATATATTTAGAAATATAGATTTAGAATTTAGAAATATAGATTTAGAATTTAGAAATATAGATTTAGAATTTAGAAATATAGATTTAGAGAATTTAGAAATATAGATTTAGAGAATTTAGAAATATAGATTTAGAAATTAGAAATATATATTTAGAGTTTAGAAATATAGATTTAGAAATGTTATATATATGTGGATGTAAATGTTATTTAAATGTGGATGTAAATGCTTTTTTAATTTCAAATTGACATGTTTGGTTCGACTCGCTCGAGCGAGTCGAGTTGTTCGACTCGCTCGACTGGCTCGCTCCCGCCATGCTCCCGACTCCCCCCCCCGCCACGCTCCCGACTCCCCCGCCACACTCCCGACTCCCCCGCCACGCTTCCCACTCCCCACCACGCTCCCGACTCCCACCTCCCCCGCCACGCTCCCAACTCCCCCGCCACGCTTCCCACTCCACACCACGCTCCCGACCCCCCCCCCCCCGCCACGCTCCAGACTCCCCCGCCACACTTCCCACTCCCCACCACGCTCCCGACCCCCCCGCCACGCTTCCCACTCCCCCGCGACGCTCCCGACTCCCCCACCACGCTCCCGACTCCCCCCCACGCGCCCGACTCCCCCGCCACGCTTCCCACTCCCCACCACGCTCCCGACCCCCCCCCCGCCACGCTCCCGACTCCCCCACCACGCTCCTGACCCCCCGTACATTGTCTCATATTAATTGTCTCATCATTGGAATAGATGGTCCTCATATTATTTTTTATTACATTATTTTAGTTACAATGGTGCGAACCGAAGAGGACCGAGAAGCGGAGCAAATGATCATGGATTTAATTGCTGGCAATACTATGAATGATGCACCAAATGAACAAGAACAGGATCACAGAGAGGCCGACAGCTACCTGAACATGTTTGCTGATGACAATGAGAGGGAGAGGGAGCAACCAATTGGTCAAGGAAGAAATGATGGAGAACCATCCGAGGTATAATTAATAAAAACCAGTACCTCGTCATGATTTTCGAGGAAGCTACTAATTATAGAAATGAGTTAATAGTTCTTAAATTTCCAGGAGCCTGCATCGAGCAGCAAGAAGAAGCCGGGTGGGAAACGCGACCCAAAGAAGAAGCTAGACGGGCGTTTCATCATCACGGAAGTATCTCCCGATGGGAGACCATTAGCTCCACATGAAAATGTTGTCAAGTTGGTTAATCACATTGGGGCACTTGTTCGGGATAACATCCCAATAAGCTTTCGGTTTTGGAAAGCGGCTGACGCACCTGACTTGCTACCCGAAGAAGGTGATCAAGCAGAAGCTGAGCACGAAGATCAAGATCAGGACGAAGAGCAACATGAAGAGAATGAACCCCCGGTACCGGTTCGGCCAGATGTTGTCCCAGTCACAGAGAACAACATGATCTGGGCCGAGGTGAAAGCACACTTCGGATTTCCCGAAAACACAGATTTGAAAGCTGTGCGCACTTGGGCCCTGCAGAAGGGTGCAATTGCCTTTCAGACGTACAAGAAGCGGCTGACCAAGGAGTTCATCAAGCAGGGGCTTACACCCGATTTTAAGAAGTCGGGATATGCCAAGTTAAGAGATCATTGGGATGCATTTGTGCAGGGCAAGCAATCGGAAGATGCCGCCAAGTTGA
Organism: Cenchrus fungigraminus; assembly: GCA_036936925.1. Taxonomy (NCBI): domain Eukaryota; kingdom Viridiplantae; phylum Streptophyta; class Magnoliopsida; order Poales; family Poaceae; genus Cenchrus; species Cenchrus fungigraminus. The sequence goes on along the minus strand of CM072774.1, from coordinate 22,355,435 downwards.
TTGCAATCAACACAGCTAATGCACGTAAAAAGAAAGAATTCCATCATCTTGGTCCTGGAGGTTACGCGATGGCACTGCCCAAATGGGATCGGATGGAGCAAGAGATAATGGCATGTGGAATCGTACCGGCAACTCTGGAGTGGCCTGACCAAGAGCGGAATTACTACTATGCACATGGTGGCACGCTCAATCTTGAAGATGGATCATTAATACCGAGTGACCAACTAAGACAGACAGCTGCAAGGCTTGTTGATTTGATCAGGGCTGCTGCCGAAGGAACATTCATAGCTGATCGAGAGAAGGACGAGCTTTCTGCTGCAATAGGCACTAGAGAACATGGTGGACGTTGCAGAGGCAAAGGTGTGGTTCCATGGAAAGTCGCATGGCATGAGCACATTGACTCGTACAAGAAGCACAAAAGGAACAAGGACGAACAAGATAGGAAAATCAGACAATTGCAAGAGCGCGTAGAAATGACTGAGGCAAGAATGGATGCCATCATTGACGAGCGTTTGACCCTTGCTCTTAACAAACAATCATCTCAGCAAGGGCCCATAGATGAAATGAGCCCGCCATCTACTAAGGGGAAAAGTAGTGTTGCTTCAACGGATGCAGCACCAGCAAACACGGAAGCACCGGTCAAGGAAGCAGAAGCACCACTACCCTCACCAGAAGCACCGGTTGCCTCAGCAGAAGCACCCCAAGCCTTAGCAAAAGCAGCCGAGGTCTGCCACGAACGGTTCCCCGTGGATGACATCACAGTGAGGTTAGTGTGTGAGCTTCACGCTCAACTCAGAAACAAGATGTTACCGGTGGCTTATGGTGTTGCTGAGGTCCCGGAACCGGGGGAAACATTCATGGGCGTGGAATTCAGTAAATCATTTTACCATAAAGTTGTCGTCGACCGAGTGGTCTCCGGTTGGGAAGACCTCGAACTGGAGTTACCGGGACCTGATGGGGAAGAGGTGTTTGGAGATACCGTGCACGGTTGGGTATTGTGGGCCAAGGCTCACATAAAGATTACGGAACCGATCAAAGAAGCACCCCTACCCTCACCGGAAGCACCTCTTCCTGAAGCCTCATCTACACACCCTGTGCCTGAAGGCGAAGATCATCAGCTACCCTCATCTCCAACAGGAAGAATGAGTCCTCTAGTTGATCGGGACCCAAGCGAGAGTCCGCCGCCTCAGCAACAGGGCAAGGGTACCAAACGACGAGCTACGCATCATCCTCCGCCCCCTCCTCCAAAGAAGCAGACGAAGCCCAGGCCGAAGAAGCCTCAACCGAAATTATCTTACCAGAAGACTCAGGAGGAGCTAGATGCTTCAGTGCGGGCTGAACTTGATAGACAAATATTCAAAGTGAAGAAGCCACCTGTTGAGAAACCATTTGACCAGATCAAATTTCATCGCTTCATGAAGAAAATGGAGGAGGAGAAACGAATAAATGCCCAGCCACCTCCTTTGAGTGACTATGACAGACAGGCACTCAAGATTGACAAACAGAAGAAGTTTGCGAATAAAGCTAAATCTATTCCACAACTAGGCACCCAGTCAAAGCAATCTGTCTCCCCCATCAAGGTGCTTTCTTCGCAAGAGCAGCATATGCTTGTATTCAATAAGGAATCAGGTCTGACTCCTGGTCAAATCCAAGGGGACGAACCAATCCCAATACATGAAGGGGCAAATAGCCGAAGTATGAGTTGGTAAACCTCTTATGCGGCCGCAGTTGGTGCCGTATCTTCCAACGAGAATGCATGAACTGCACGATTGGTACATGGCTGCGTCAGCAAGCGGTGTAACCTATGTGGAAATTACCATAGATGATCAACATTATTTCCGTGGCCGACAAACTTTTGGTGTGGAATTTGACCAATTTTGGTTCTTATTCAATCAAGATGCAATTGACTCAGGACTCATCGCTTGCTGGACTCTGTAAGTCTCGAAAACAATGATCTAGCCATTCTACCTTATCTTAACTTGTGTTTAATTTGAATTTAATTTCAATCATGCAGCTTTGAGATGCAGCGGTGCAGGAGGAGAGGAATAAAGGACGTCGGCTTCATGGATCCACTAATGATAAATCAGACTTGTGTCAGAAAATGGGAGCTGGACACATTGGACTATATATATTTGTATCTAGAAAAACACCATAAGAAGGGTATCATACTTCTACCATACAACTTCGGGTGAGCAACGTGTATCTCATCTATTTTATCGGTTTTCAAATGATATTGCATATATATTTCAAGAAACTAATACTTCTACACGTATGCACAGCTTCCACTGGATTCTTTTTGCATTCTGTCCGTCTCTAAGCAAGGTCTTCATATTCGACTCTTTGAGGGCAACATCAGACAAAAGCGCATATCAAGATGTCGTAGAGATGATCAAACTTGCATGGACTCGCCTCTATGTAGAGCACCCGGGAACATACAAAGAGAACCTTTATTTCCACTATGATTTCCCTGTATGTGTATTCTGCTAGTCCTCATATCTCATGTCTTCCAATATAATTAAACATATTTCATAACCTTATTTTCGCACATGTGTAGTGCTTGACACAACCTTCAGGTACCAATCTGTGCGGATACTATGTATGCGAGTTCATGCATACCTTTTCAAGCATCGGAAGAGGTACCAACCTTGAAAACAGGGTGCGCCCACTAAACTAAACGACACATGCATGTAGTTCTTATTTGTCCATGTTCTTTTTTGTACTAGTTCTTATTCTTTGTTCATGTTGTTTCGTAGATTGATGACATCAAGCAGGGGTTCCTCGAGTCGGAAAGAATCCGGTTAATTCAAGAACAACTTTGCGGATTTCTTCTGGATGAGGTGATTACGCCAGGTGGAGAATTCTACTCAGGCTTATCATCTGTGATTGTAACGGGGAAGTCCACGGAAGAAACATCGGGGAAGTCCACTGCAAAAGCAACTGGGAAGTCGACGGAACAAGCAGAGTCGACTAAGCAGGGGAGCAAGAGAGGAAAAAGCTCTGCAAAAGACCAATCTTCAGGAAGCAAAAAAAACTAATATTAAATCTTGCTAACCTTTGATGCAATGTATTATATACACTAATATATATTTTTCGTATTTCTGTATGCACAATATTATATATATTTTTTGCATGGGATCAACTACCGGATTTGAGATAATACATGCATACGTATATTATACTAGTACATATATATGTATGCATGTATAGTATTATCTCAAATATTTTATATGGCACACGAATATATATTATAGCGTATCAAGCATTAGGATTAGTATACGTAAATACGATAGAATTAATAAACCAGAAAACATTAAAGAAAAAGAAAAAAAATAGTACCGGTTGGCAATTAGAACCGGTACTAATGTGACCCGTGCCACGTCGCCGGGGGCGGGCACATTAGTACCGGCCCTCATTACCAGCCGGTGACTTCACATTAGTACCGGCAGAACAATACCGGTTTGAAAACCGGTACTAATGAGGGTTATAAACCGGTACAAATGTGCGTTTTCCTAGTAGTGGTACAAAAAAGTATTTCTCTAATAATGCACACACATCTTGTTTCCCACTCTCTCGCTCGGCCCAGTTGGTATCAAGCCGACTCCAGTCTCAACGTTAACCACCTGTTGGACCGAACGGGGACACATTGCACATTGTGTGATTGCATTGTTTCTAGTAAGGTTAAGGCCACGCGCGCGCCATGCTTGGCATGGGTTCTGATGATGAGCATGTTGAACAGCTAAGGGACGTTTGCTAAATAAACTAAAATACACTTAGATTATATAAGTGGTTTTCACGCATAAAAGACGGGGTCTTATATATTACCAGCCGATCCGAAAGAGTCGTAGATGAATAAATCGGATGAGTAAGTTGTAATGCAAAGGCTAAATAAACATGGTCGCGGATGTGTAAATTCTAGGTTGATCCCTACCTCAGTTAAAATCGTGCAGTTCAGCAGTTGTATAATTTATTAACTGACTAAACTTGCCAGTTTTTGTTCTTAAAAATCGGTGTGAATATGTATATAACCACATAACATAATACTTATACCTGTAAATAAACATTTAGCTTGCATATTTTATCTCTATATCAACTTATCAACACTTTCGAGAAACGACGAGACAGGGATAAAAGGTTTTCAAACTCGGATGGATATGTCATCGTGGTAGCCTGACTAACTCTTACACGTTGTTTATTGAAAAATGTGTAAAATATAATGTGCTTACCATTACCATAATACTCTCTCCATCCTAAATTGTAAATCATTTTAACATTTCGATAAGTTTATAGAAGTTTCTATATACCTAAATATAGTGTATGTCTAGATATACACAAATGTAGGGGTAGGATTTGTGTGTGTTCATAGGGATGAGTGTGCGTGCGTTGTGAGTGTCTCCGATGTACTGTGTAATTCGAAAAAAAACTTAGAAAAACCAAAACAATCTACTATTTGGAAAGAAGAAAGTAGCTCATGAATATATATATAGAGGGTGATACTAAAATGCACCACCCTGTCAGCCCACTTTCTCACCTTTCATCCGTCCTGCACGCAGCATGCATGCAGGGAATCTTTTTTGTTTCGAATCGAAAAAATACAATATCTCATGAACCGTAGCTCCGATTTTAGATCTGTTTGCATCAGGTTGTTGGAAAAAATGTGCTTAACAAAACAAGATCCATGAAGATTATATTTGATGAACTTTTTTTTCAAGTATCTAAATTGCAACTTAACTGTACTGCGAGTTGCCACCATGAGTACAACACAATTGCAACTTGGCTGTAGCGCAGTTAGCGCTAGTTGCAACCACTTAGAACCTAATTTTTACCCAAATTGCTACTAGTTGCAACTGGGTTGTAACTAGTTGCAAGCCTAGTTAGTGAACAATGTGCATTTTATATACCAAATGTGTGCACGCTCTACCAATTGCAACCGTGGGACTATATCAATTGCAACTATAACATCGTACCAATTGCAACTCGACAGAACTAATTGCGACAGATCCGGTTGCAACTGAACACGAATCAATTACACCTAGACCTGACGTAGTTGCAACCCGACGCGAACCAATTGCAACCAGAGTGAGCCCAGTTGCAACTAGACAAGAATTAGTTGCAACCAGGGTGGGTGCATTCTCTATACAGAATGCACCCAGGTGCATTATAGCAAAACAATCTATATAAACTTAGAAAAAACAAAACAATCTACTATTTGGAAAGAATAAAGTAGCTCATGAACTTTCTTCAAGGATAACCTTCGCCATTTCGTGACGAGGACAATGGTGATGAGGGGAAATGATGTGACGTGGAGAATGGGATTGGAAGGCTAGCGTGGGTCCCACCACACCAGTTTATAACTACAACCCAGATGACGAGGTGTGGACGCACAACATCTATCTCAATTGTTGCCCATGCTGATCCATCATTATATTATATATTCTTTGTTCTTAATTTATCACCAGGTCCAAACTCGCTGATGCGCCACATGTGCTCTTGTGCAAGGACGACATGTGTTTAAGGGACTAAGTTTAGTCTTGGTTAAAGTTTACACGTAGTACATTCATTGATAAAAAAAAATCAATTGTACCCATGGTGAGTATTTTAATTTGATTTTTTGCCATTCGTGTCTAAAATTAACCTCATTATATTAACTGAGATTGGAGAGCCAACGAGCAATAGATTAGCTTTGGTTGACTTATTTTCAGCGCATCTTAGCCTCCCCTATTTGGATTACCATAGGCTAATTTTGAGCTGACCTTTACATGTCTCTAGCTCTTTTTTGGATCCAACAGCTCAATTTAGATGCTATGAGTCTATGACTAAATAGAGTCCCAACTAAATTTAATTACGTACCTAGCTAAAAATTTAGCTGGGTTAAACCAAACTAAACTGCTAAAGATCAAATTGCCCATAAATCTTTCTTACAAAATAAAGTTTCTAAAGTTCATGGGAGGGGTAGAACCCACAAATACTTCTTAAACTATATCATTTAGATAAAGAATCCAAACATCCTAGCTAAACTTTAATTATCTAAAAGCAAGTTTCTAAAATTTAAGGCTATTCTCACTTGGAGTTTTGGACATAAATTAAATTGTCATATCAAAATTTTGACGATGTGGCAGTGTATAAATGAAGAGAGAGGTGAAATGATTTTTGCGGGGATGAAACTTTGTGTATATGTTTCGTGTTCCTAGACAACTTGTATCTTGCATAAAAAAAACAAGTGATGAAACTACGAGGGTTTTCATGTCAAAATTTTGAGATGATATGTTACTCCACGTTATCATGGCCATAACACTCCCACGTGCAACAATAACGATCTTAGCTAGCTAAATTTAATTGGGTAGATTGAAATAGGACCCTAGTGAGATCAAATTATTCAACACGTGCAACAAAAAAGAACAGTTCCACACATGCCTAGGAAAACGTGCAACAAAAGAACAGTTCTCAACAAGAACCTTTGCTTTTTTTTTGCGCCCTCCTTCCAAACAGTGCCCAACAACAACCAGAACCTTTGCTGCAAAAAAAAATAAAATGCTGCTCGCCTAGACTATTTTTGGCTAGTGGCCCATTCCAAGATTAACGGCCAGATGCGAAACGTGCTGCGAGCCCATCAGTCCGTTCTCACTTCTCAGTTTCTCACACACTCGCAACCGTGAGTTCGTAGCGCGCCCGTCACGGCTCACGGTCTCTGCAGGTGGGTCCCGCACTGGAGCCTGTCTACCCTCACGCCGTCACGCGCGGCCAACTACTTCCGACGAGGCTCGCTCGCCGCCGCCGCCGTTCGCCGCCCATCTAGGGTTTCCTCGTCGTCGCCGTCGCCGCCTTATCTACTCACCGGCGCGACCTTGCGTGTTCTCCGCCGCCGTATGTGCGTCCGCCCCTTTGCCAACCTGGACCGCCGGCACCGTACCCGTCTCCGCTCCGATGTCGTCGAGGACGCCCCAGGCGGGGTCCCGCGCCGCCGCTGGCAGCGGCGGAGGCCGGAGGAAGGCGGTGGCTAGTGGCGCGCCAAGGCAGCACGTCCGGATGATCCAGGAGCAGCTGGCGCGCGCGCGCGAGGAGGAGAGACTCGCGGAGGAGAGGCGCCGGGAGGAGGAGGAGCGGCGCGCGGAGGAGGAGCGCAGGGCCAGGGAGGAGGAGGAGAGGCGCGCCGAGGAGGAGGAGAAGGCGCGGGAGGAGAAGCGGCTGAAGAGATTGGAGGATATGAAGAGGCGCGGGGAGCGGGAGGAGAGGCGCAGGATGGAGGATGCACGGAGACGGCTCGCAATCCCTGACGCCTTTGGTGCCGCTGGTGGTGATGGAGGTAGCGGTTCGCAGAAAAGGCCTGTTTATGATTCGAGGAAGTCTAAATCGCAGCTGAAGTGCCAGGAGAATGCCCAATCTGAAGCCAATTTGGGAGAAACAAATGTATTTGAGCAGCAGTTGGAGGATGAGCAGAGCAATGCGTCCCTGCAGGATTCTGATGGAGCGGTTACTGATGCACTGGAATTAGGTGAGGAAGAAATTTCACAACCATCACCTGAAGAGAGCAATGGAATTGATGATGATGCTTGGGAGAACAAGAGCTTTGATGAGTTTGACCGAACAGAGGAGAAGCATGTGGCCTTTACCAACTCAGTGAGTTCATCAGAAGATATCGAGGAAGATGTGGTCTCTATCCATCAGGATGAAGGTGAGAGCAATGGGGTTAATAGGGACCTTCGTGCACCAATATGTTGCATCCTTGGGCATGTGGATGCCGGAAAGACGAAGCTGCTTGATTGCATCCGGCGAAGCAATGTGCAGGGTGGGGAGGCTGGGGGCATCACACAGCAAATTGGTGCCACCTACATACCAGTTGAGAATATCAGAGAGAGGACTTCCCTGAAAGCTGAGGCCACCGTCAAAGTTCCTGGATTGCTTGTGATTGACACCCCTGGCCACCAGTCATTCAGTAACATGCGCTTGCGGGGATCAAGTTTGTGTGACATTGCTGTAGTGGTTGTTGATATTACATGTGGGCTTGAGAAGCAGACCATTGAGTCCCTTGATCTCTTGAAACACCGCAATGTGAGGTTTATTGTTGCCCTGAACAAGATAGATCGCCTGTATGGCTGGAAGACTTGTCCCAATGCACCAATAGCAAGAGCGCTCAAGAACCAATCTGAAGATGTCCAAAGGGAATTCAAATGGAGGGTAACTGAGGTATGTACATGCCATCCTGTGCATTGGTTTATTACTACGGACCACTTAAATTGAATCACAAATAATTGACTTGTTCCTCTTTGTTCATTTAATATTCATTATATTGTTCATTTAATAGGTTGTAACACAATTGAAGGGAAGTGGCTTCAACGCTGCCCTGTATTATGAGAACAAGAAGGTTAAAGAAGTAATCAATATTGTCCCAACCAGCTCCGTGAGGTGTGTCACCTATATCCTTGTTGCACATTTATATTTATGTTAAATTTTTAATATGGTTCTACAATTTCTTATGTCTAACTTGTACCATAATATCCTCTAGTGCTGAAGGCATTCCAGACCTCCTTCTGCTACTTGTGCGATGGGTTCCAGAAATAATGACTGAGAGACTGACATATGTTGATAATGTGGAGGTTTGTTCTTGAGCCACTACTCTTTCTACTCTCCTGTTAGTAAACCTTTTGTTGAATTATGACAATGGAAGTATTGTTTTTTATACTTTCAGCTACTGAATTTTTTTACATAGATCATTATTCATTGCAAGGTGATGTAAATGTGATTTTGTTGCCAACTGTATTTATTTTTCAGTGTACTGTGCTGGAAGTCAATGAGGATAAAGACTTTGGTACGACTATTGATGTAGTGCTGATTAATGGTGTACTGCGGAAAGGTGATCGAATAGTTGTTTGTACCAAACAGGTATGTTTTTGCTTATTGAGTTAACAAATTTGAACACACAGCCTTGAAAGCTCATCTGATTTTAGAACCTTTTCATTTTAATCTACAGGGGCCTGTCACAACCAGCATAAGATACTTGTTCACTCCTTATCCCATGAAAGAACTGAAAGCTAAGGTGGGTAAATGAGAAAAATCACTTTCTTTTGTGCATGTTTTTTTTTATGTTATCTGAAAATAGCAACTTATGTGTTTGTAAATATTTAATATAAGACGTCTTGATTATCAGCTATGTATGTATCATGTTATCCAGACTGCATATTAGTCTGTACCTTGTTGCAAAGATTCTGGACATCAGCATTAACACTTATTCATTAGCAGTAACACCAACAATTTAGTCTTACGGACTCTAGAATCTTTACTTCTATGCAGTAGTCATGTGGTGCTTGCTACGAATGCAGTTCTTCCCTAAATCCTACATTCCAAATGTTATGATGCCTCATATTTTAATCCTAAGATATAAAAGCCTGTGGCCATCCGTCATTTTCTTATGATGGATATGGTTGGTATTAGTTCTTACTAAATTTTACATATAGGATTAATTGGTTTTTTTGACATATGCCCATCTGGGAACAAGGATTCAGGATGACTTTATTCAGACATCACACATCTGATGCATATTCCACAATCATCTGTGTTTGATTCTTTCATCAAGATTAATAGCTTGATGTTAAAACATATTAGGTTACTCAATCAGTAATAAAAAGGTTAAATATTTTTTAAGAACTTTGGCTTAAAAGAACTTGTGGAGATCAACACTTTATTTATGGCTCATCAGTAGTGTGTATATCAAGCTGTATGTAACAATATTCTATTTGCCTTTTTTTATTTGGAGTAATGTTACAAGATCATCAGACATCGATTCTTTAATGTTTCTTTGTTTTGGAGTAGTTTAAGTAGGCAGGGGTTGTTTCATCAAGATTGTAGTTGCCACAACATCCATGCCCTACTGTCAGTGCAGCAGATACACATTTGTATCACCTAAACCTGTAACTTTGTAGATAAAAAAAATCATGGAACCAAAGAAGAGCCCAAAATATATAATGTCATTAACTTCTGTGAATACATGATCGCTAATTATGAAGAATCATTTACATAAGTTGATTCAGTTCTTGGTGTGGTTGAATGATTATCATAGCTGATGTCTAGTTTGAAGTTAATCCCAACATTTCTGGAATTCTATGTTTCCATTCATGTTGTTAATTGTACCTGATTTTTGAACCTTTTAAAGTTTGAGAATGAAAGGTTTGTTTTATCTTTTATATGTAGTCCTTGCTGGCAGATTTAATTTTCGTAGCTGTTTAAACTATATTTTGTAGTTTGTTTGCCACGGGATTTGATTTGAGTTGAGTGGATGAGAAAACGTGACTTTAATGTTTTCAAACTGAATTGACAATAAGTCCTTCAGGTGTTCTTACTAACATATCCCTGTGACTTCTCAATCAGGGAGTATATAAGCACCACGAGGAGCTTAAAGCTGCCCAGGGGGCAAAAATTGCAGTGCGAGTAAGTTTCTTTTTTATTCTCATTTTTATGAAAAAAATATCTGAATCCAAATTTCAAAGTACTCAGTTGCTTATTTTATCTTTTCAGGGACTGCGACATGCTATTGCTGGCACTGCTCTCATTGTGGTGAAGCCAGGGGATGATCTGGAACGAGCCGAAGCAGCTGCAGTGCAAGAAATCAGTAACGCCAACAGCCTGACCAATGAGGATGAAAGGGGTGATAGTGATGATGGAACAGCAATACAAGAAATAAGTAGGATCAATGTAAGACATAATCTGCTGCTATGCTTTCTCCCTGCCATTTCTCTCTTTACAGGTGCAGAAGTCAACTCTGCTTGACCTGTCTTGTATCCTAGTATACTCAAGTATGGCAGAACAGCCATGAGTAGTTTTAAGCATGCCAAGTAGTGGCAGTAGAGGTACAGGTACTAGTGTACCTTAGTATTAGGTAGTTGGTAGTGGCTTGTGTATATGTATCCAGCCAAGTGCAAGGCAACAAAGCAGTTCATTTGCCACATTCAGAACACTGGCAGTAGCAGCACAAGCTCTGCCGTGTGTGTGTGTGATCTGAGCTCAAGTTCTTCTCTTCTAGCCTTGATCTCTAGGTGTTCTAGGAACTCACCTGAGTGTAGCTGGTGTGATTTGTGCCAACAACTGGTATCAGAGCCAGGTTTAGAGGGCTTGATGACGGGGGAGGACTCTCCTGATGCTGCTGCTGCAGCCAAAGCAGCAGCAGAGAAGGAGAAGGGGTCGTCATCCAGCGGCGCGGCTCCTGTGGCGGCGAGGCAGATCAGGGACGTCGGCGCCGCTCAGTTCCCCATGCTGACCCGCACCAACTACGCCGAGTGGTCGACCATCATGAAGGTGATGCTCCGCGGACGAGGTCTGTGGGCGGCGGTCACCACCGGGCCGGCGGACGAGCAGGAGGATCTCCTGGCGATGGAGGCAATCCTCAAGGCTGTTCCGCCGGAGCTGGTGACGCCGCTGGGCTCGGCGGACGATGCCACGGCGAAGAAGGCGTGGGAGAAGCTGAAGACGATGCGGCTCGGCGACGAACGCATCCGCGACGCCCGGGCGCAGCAGCTGCGCCGACAGTACGACAGCACCGCGTTCCGCGACAACGAGAACGTGGAGGAGTTCGCGCTGCGGCTCCAAGCGCTGGTCAGCCAGCTCGCCGTGCTCGGGGAGGCGATTGAAGAGAAGGATGTCGTGAAGAAGTACCTGCGGATCGTGCCGGAGAAGTACGAGCAGGTGGCGGTCGCCATGGAGGTGATGCTCGACATCAAGGGCCTCTCCATCGAGGAGGTCACGGGGCGGTTCACGGCGGCGGAGGATCGATTCGCCAGGAGAGCCGCGGCCAAGGCCGCGCGCACGATCGCCAACGGCGAGCTACTCCTCACGAGTGAGGAGTGGATTGCGCGGTCGAGGAAGATGGAGAAGGGGGAATTCTCCGGCTCCGGGAGCGGCGGCTCTGGCGGAGGCGGAAGGGGCCACGGCAAGCCGCCGGCCAAGAAGAAGGGATCCAAGCCGGCAATTGGCAAGGATCAATGCCGGCGGTGCGGCAAAACAGGGCACTGGGCGAAGGAGTGCCCAGTTCCGCGCAAGGCGTCGAAGGAGGAGGTGCATCTGGCGGCGGCGGACGATGACGAGGCGACGCTGCTGATGGCGACGTTCTGCGCGCTGCACGACGTCGAGCCCGAAGCAGAGCAGGCGGCGGCGGAAGCAGAGGAGGTGCCGGGGCGGGGCACTTTCCTCAACGAGCCACGCGCGCAGGTTCACCTCGGGACAGAGGGCGGCGCGGCGGAGAAGAGGTGGTACCTGGACTCCGGCGCCAGCAACCACATGACCGGCGTGCGCACGGCGTTCTCCGAGCTCGACACCGGCATCACCGGCTCGGTCAAGTTCGGCGACGGCTCAAGGGTGGAGATCAGAGGGCGCGGCACCGTCGTGTTCCGGTGCCTGAACGGCGAGCACCGGGCACTGACGGATGTCTACTACATCCCGCGCCTGCGCTCGAGCATCGTCAGCTTGGGACAGCTCGACGAGCACGGGTGCAAGATCAAGATCGAGGACGGCGTTCTCGACATCCGCGACCCAGAGCACCGCCTGCTCGCCAAGGTACGGCGCACACACAACCGGTTGTTTCTGCTTGACTTGAAGATCGAGCAGCCGGTGTGTCTGGCGGCGCAGCGCGCGGAGGAACCGTGGCTGTGGCACGCCAGGTTCGGCCACCTCGGCTTCGACGCGCTGGGGCGGTTGGGGAAGATGGTGCGCGGGCTGCCACGCATCGAGCACGCCGGGGAGCTGTGCGACAGCTGCCTGGCGGGGAAACAGAGGCGGTTGCCGTTCCCGAAGACAGCGAAGTTCAGGGCGACGGCCGTCCTCGAGCTCGTGCACGGAGACCTCTGCGGGCCAATCACGCCGGCGACACACGGCGGCCGGTGCTACTTCCTCCTCCTCGTCGACGACAGCAGCCGGTACATGTGGCTGCGGCTCATCTCCACCAAGGACGAGGCGGCGGCGGCGATCAAGCACTTCCAGGCGCGCGCCGAGGCGGAGAGCGGGAAGAAGCTGCGAGTGCTGAGGACGGACCGCGGCGGCGAATTCACCTCAGTGGAGTTTGCTGAGTACTGCGCCGAGAAGGGGGTGGTGCGCCACCTCACCGCGCCCTACTCACCGCAGCAAAACGGCGTGGTGGAGCACCGAAATCAGACCATCGTCGGCATGGCGAGGAGCATGCTCAAGGCCAAGACAATGCCGGCGGCATTCTGGGGCGAGGCGGTGAGCACGGCGGTGTTCATCCTCAACCGCTCGCCGACGAAGGCCCTGAAAGACAAGACGCCCTACGAGGTGTGGCACGGGCGGCGGCCGAACGTGTCCTTCCTCAGGACGTTCGGCTGCGTCAGGCACGTGAAGAACACAAAGCCAAATCTTGGCAAGCTCGACGACAGGAGCACCGCAATGGTGTTTCTGGGCTATGAGGAGGGGAGCAAGGCGTACAGGATGTACGATCCGCGCGCCGGCAAGGTGGTGGTGTCGCGCGATGTCGTCTTCGACGAGATGGCGGCCTGGGATTGGGAGGATCCTGGGACAAGGGAAGCTGCGGACAGCAGCGGCGGCGGCACGTTCACCATCGAGTACACGCTGATCCACGGCGGTAGGAACGCCGGGGCAGAAGAGGGAGCAACGGCCTCAAGCGAAGGAGCGGCGCAAGGCACACCGACGGCGAGTGCTGAGGAGGCCCAGGACGAGCCGCCAAGTCCTGGCGCCGAGAGCATAGGCGCGTGGTCTCCAGCTGGGGAGAACACGCCGCCACAAGGCTCACCGGCACCAGCAGCACACGGATCACCGGCGGCAGTGGCGGTGGAGTACGCATCTCCACCTAGCAACCTCGACGCGTACGTGGACGCCTTCCACGACGGCGAGGACGTGAGGTTCCGCAAGATCAACGACATCGTCGGCAACTCAGCGGCACCGGGCCTGGCAAGCCGCATCCTCGATGACGCCGAGCTATTGCTGACAAGTGCAGAAGAGCCATCCACGTTTGCTGAGGCAGAGCGAGAGGCGAATTGGAGGAAGGCGATGATGGAGGAGATGAAGTCGATTGAGGAGAACTCCACTTGGGAGCTCGTCGATCCTCCACGAGGCTGCAGACCAATCGGTTTGAAATGGGTCTTCAAGGTGAAGCGCGACGAGCACGGGGCCATCGTCAAGTACAAGGCCCGCCTCGTCGCACGAGGATTTGTGCAGCGCGAGGGGATTGATTTCGAGGAGGTGTTCGCGCCGGTGGCGCGCATGGAGTCTGTTCGGCTGCTGCTCGCTTTGGCGGCGTCAAATGGATGGGAAGTTCACCACCTCGACGTGAAGTCGGCCTTCCTCAATGGCGATCTGGCGGAGGAGGTCTTCGTCAAGCAAGCTCCAGGCTTCGTCATTCCTGGAGCAGAGCACAAAGTGCTGCGGCTACGCAAGGCTCTGTATGGCCTGCGGCAGGCGCCGAGGGCGTGGAACGCCAAGCTCGACGCCACGCTCCGAGCGCTCGGATTTGAGCGTTGCGAAACAGAGCACGCCATCTACGTGCGGCGGCGGGGGAAGTTCGCGCTCGTCATCGGTGTGTATGTCGACGACTTGATCGTGACAGGGATGCGGGCGGCGGACATCGCCGGAATCAAGCAAGAGATGGCGGATCGCTTCCGCATGAGCGATCTGGGCATGCTCTCCTACTATCTCGGCATCGAGGTGAAACAGGGGGGCGGTGAGATGCGGCTCGGGCAGCGGGCGTACGCGGAGAAGCTGATCGAGCGCGCGGGCATGGCGGGCTGCAAGCCGTGCGCCACGCCGATGGAGGAGCGCCTGAAGCTGTCACGGAACAGCACGGCGGCAAAGGTCGACGCGAAGCTGTACCGAAGCATCGTCGGCGGACTGCGCTACCTCACCCACACTCGGCCGGACATCGCATACGCGGTCGGGTACGTGAGCCGGTTCATGGAGGATCCGCGGGAGGACCACTGGACGGCGGTGAAGAGGCTGCTGCGCTACATCAAGGGGACGGCGGATCAAGGGATTGTCTTCCCCAGGTCCGGCGACAAGGAGGCGCCGCGGCTGGTGATATTCAGTGATGCAGATATGGCGGGCGACATCGATGGGCGGCGGAGCACCTCAGGGGTGCTCGTCTTCCTCGGCCCGGCTCCAATCTCGTGGCAATCGCTGAAGCAGAAGGTTGTAGCGCTCTCAACGTGCGAGGCAGAATACGTCGCGGCGGCTACAGGGGCGTGCCAAGGGGTTTGGCTGCGCCGGTTGCTGGAGGAGATCACAGGAGGTGAAGAAGCTGCTCCCCCAGCACTCAAGGTGGATAATCAGCCGGCAATTGCGCTGGCAAAGAACCCAGTGCTCCACGACAGGAGCAAGCACATCGACGTGAAGTTCCACTTCCTGAGGAGCTGCGTTGATGAAGGCAAGATTGTCATCGAGTTCGTCGACACCAACCGGCAGCTCGCTGACATCCTCACCAAGTCTCTCGGGCGGCTTCGTTTCTCTGAAATGAAGAAGATGATAGGCATGGTGGCCATTGGGAATTAAGGACAGCATCAGGATTAGGGGAAGGATTGTAAGACATATTCTGCTGCTATGCTTTCTCCCTGCCATTTCTCTCTTTACAGGTGCAGAAGTCAACTCTGCTTGACCTGTCTTGTATCCTAGTATACTCAAGTATGGCAGAACAGCCATGAGTAGTTTTAAGCATGCCAAGTAGTGGCAGTAGAGGTACAGGTACTAGTGTACCTTAGTATTAGGTAGTTGGTAGTGGCTTGTGTATATGTATCCAGCCAAGTGCAAGGCAACAAAGCAGTTCATTTGCCACATTCAGAACACTGGCAGTAGCAGCACAAGCTCTGCCGTGTGTGTGTGTGATCTGAGCTCAAGTTCTTCTCTTCTAGCCTTGATCTCTAGGTGTTCTAGGAACTCACCTGAGTGTAGCTGGTGTGATTTGTGCCAACAATCAAAACATGCACCGAGGGTGTCTATGTGCAAGCATCCACTCTTGGAACCTTGGAGAAGTCCCGATTGTATGGACGGCATTTTAATGCCGACAATGAACTGCTAAGCCGAATCTCTAGGAAATCTATTGATGTGCTGAAAGAGTACTACCGGGTAGGCTGCTGTCAGTAAAAGCTTGGATCAAGTTGTCTTCTCGTCAGATGTAGGCATAACACATGTAAATTTGTTTGTTGCAGGATGAGATGAGTGATCAAAATTGGCAGCTTGTTCGCAGGCTGAAGAAACAATTTGGAATACCCTGAATGCTTGGAAGAAGATCCCTCTACCAACTTGGCATCTTATAACGCAGCAAGCCTGGAAGAACATTGCTATATTTCTTTTTATGTTTTATATTGCCATTGGGGGCGGCAATATTTTAATGTCTTAATTTGTTCATGGAGGCGCAGAGTCTACTTTCTGTTATATTCTGCATGTTGCGATGAATTGATGCTTGACATGTTGAAATTGCTAAAGTGAAGCGTTTTGCAATCCAGTTACAATGAACTTAGCATTGGCATCAATTGCTTTCCTATGACCTGCTGAAGCCATGAGAACTGCAACGGCGATGACGAACATCGAAAGCATGGCAGTGAGCAGCTGGTATGTCTTCCTCGACGACCTTCGGTATTCCCCGAAGAGGATGACACCCCAGAATGTGCTTACAAGCGGCAGCGCCTGATCAGGAACAACCAACATAAATCAGAAATAACAGAAATAAGAAATGCAAAGCATGCTCCATATTGCTGAAGTCCCTGAAACTTAGAAGGGTACTAAACCTGGACAGCATCAGCAGCTGCATACCCAGCAGCCTGCCCGCCCATGAACTGAAAGCCGTTTCCGAATCCACAGAGGAGACCTGCCAGAAGAGCCCAATACCTGCCATTCCAGTCCCTGGCATATGCTCCGACAGTCGATGCCGGTACACCGGCCATTGGGTGATACAAGAACCAGACGTTGAGGCAGCACCCGAGCGCGAAGCATGACACCGAGAAGTAGAAGAAAGCGGTGTAGATAACCAGGTGCGGGACGCCCTTCCTGAGGGTGTGCCACTGGTCGTTGGTGGCCAGGTTGATTGCGGGCGAGAAGAGGGAGAAGCAGGCTCCGGCGACGAAGACCAGGGTGAGGCCTAGCAGCCTGTGGGAACCAAATACCTGAATCGGAGATCCACACTCTGTCAGACAGACATTATGCAGCACGGGTTGTCCTGTTTTTGTACACGAGATCAACCACCTTGATTGATCTTCTCCCCTCAACTTGGATGATGAACTCAGCAGTCCCAGGTTTCGGCTCATTGGATGCACTGTGATCATCTTCATCGCCGTCCTTCAGATCTTCAGGATCAGGCAGGAGTTTTGCTGAAAATTGCAACCAAGTTATTTCTTCACCTCTGCATGATTGAATCAAATTTGTTCATCTTCCAAAATCCAAATGATCAAATACTACCTTCGTCAGAAACGTCGCTACTGAGCTCGACCTCTGCATTCTTCCTGCAAATGTTTAGAGCTTCTTGACACCAAGGAGATGCTTCTGAATGAAACTAAAAACAGATTATTTGTTCGGAAATGGCTGGCTGACATGCTTAGCTTCTGTTCATCATCCTTGGCGTTGGAAGAATGGACCGCGGCGCCAAGGAACACTGCTATGAGGAAGCACAGGACACCGGGGAAGAGTATATCGGCTCGGTTAATGCGACCATCAAGAAAATAGTTGATTGTTGTGCCTGCAGGTGAGTGCATCCTGAATAGCTAAGGCTCACAACTTTCAAGAGGCTAAGCTTCACAGTGACACAATATTCAGAATTTCAGATATGCCTGAACGCACCTAGAACTACCGTCATGCTTGAGCAGATGATGTTGGTCACTGACAAACCAGCAAACGCCCATGCGTACTGTGAGGTCAGGTTTCCGAAACTGATGGCGAGGCCGCCAGCCATTGCCATCAGCACTGAAGGCCAGTTATCCTGCATCTGGCATAACAATTCCAATCAAAGAAATAATTTGCTGCAGATCACCAAAAAAAATTTGCTTGCTTCATCTGTCATTGGCCACACTTGAAACATTCAGGTTGTATCAGCTTAGAAAAAGCAGCAACTTCAGAAGCTGGAAACTTGAAAGACACTAACCTGACCGAGCTGAGTGAAGAAGTCCGGCACGCCTGGGCTGCTTTCTCCAGCCTGCCCAAATTTGACAGCGATTACGACGGCGGCGAGGAGGTTGGTGATGGAGTAGTCGAGGTAGGTGTGCTGGGGCAGCCGGCCTCTGCGCTCCAGCAGCGTCAGGAGAGCCGGCCAGGTGCCGAGGAGGAAGAGAGACGCCAGCATCAGCGCGACGGCGCCGCCTCTGTCGTCCACGGAGGCGGGCATCTCTGCAGACGATGGCGAGGGAGAAGAAGCGAAGAACTGCAGGGAGATCTCGGCCAGATCTGGTCAAGCATTTGAGCAAGCATGTTGAACCTGTAAATGGAGACGACGCTGTGTAGACTCTGTTATTATTGGATATAAAAGATTCAGAGTTCTTGAGATCTGCTCCGAGCATGCTTGACTCCGTGATTGAATAATTAAATCAGTCATTCAGATTAAGGCTATCATTTTTTTTCAATGCGGTGAACTTTTAATACTTTAGGATTCAGATTACATTAATCAGTTGCCTCTGCCTCTTTCTAGAGAATGGTCTATCAATCAATATATTCTAGGTGATATCCCGTGCGTTGCTGTGGGGATTTTTAAACAAAATTTCAAGGTGAAATGTGAAAATAGAAACACCAAAGCGATTACATGGCGATATTCATCTGTAAACAATATTATATATGAAAGCATGTTAATTTTGTTGAGAGGGAACCATTCTTAAATGATTGATCCTACATGTATTTCACTGCGAGAATGTTATGACGTGCTACTCGCAAATACAACATGCTATTAGTCACAGAAAATCGACGAAGACATAAATATATAGTTTGGTGGATGTTGACATGGCTTATAGTAGATAGTGATATGACGTGTAGTGGGTTATGACGTGGCGCGTTGAGAGGAGGAAAAATCGTTAGTAGGTACCAATTATATAGTTGTATATGATGATATGATTGGTCACCAATTTCTTGTAATTATATTTAGTAGGTAAAAATGAAAAAAAAAGCAGAAGAAACTTCATCAAGGGAACTTTCCATCTGGCTCGCTAATCTATTTAGCTCGTTATTCTCAGTCTCCTGCTAGTCATCTTTCACGAGCCTCCCCGCTCACCACCGCATCTTCCCGCCGTCTTCCTTTCTGATAATTTCGATAAAAAAATAATTAGGAGTATCAAAATTATATTTATTTGTGGGCATGGATTCCAGCAAGATCAACTCATTTTGTTTGAATTTGGCAAGAAATCTATACCATATTTGAAATAAAAATTCTCCATAGCAAGCTATATTTTGGAATTAAGATAAGAGAAGGTTATACTTGAAATTTAGCTAAGCTTTTAGGCATCAAGATGGCCCCAATAAATCTAGAAAAAATCACCTAAATTCATGACTCTGTGGGAACTAATTTATCATACCCATTTTTAGCACAGTGGAAAATTTTGAAGTTCCTTCGCAAATCATATAGGAGGAGTTCCGTTAGCTATCTATGTACTGAAATATGGAGATGAAATCTTAGCTTAATGGATAGCTAAATGAAAATATGGAGAGTGAAATTTAACTAACTCTTGGAGGTGCTCCTAGGGGGTACAAAGTAGTCATGGGCGGAGCTAAGTTATGCATGCACCCAACAAAAATTTATAGTATCTTGTCATCTCTAAATTCTCATCATGTTAAATTGAATGTCTACATGTATTGTAAAGGTTCCACATCCACTTTATTCGTCTCTAGCTGCGCCCCTCAAAGTAGTGCATGGTTATCTAAACTATACGATTATAATTTCGTTTCTAGTGTAGCGTATGTATCTAAATTCATTTTTATATCTAATTTTGATTCGCATTTGAAATAAATATGAAAAATATGAATATGGGTTAAAATATACAACATTATCTGTATTTGTATAGAACAAACACCTCTCTCAACTATGCTTAAAATATATTATTTTGATTTTAGGTAAAATTAAAATATTTATTGATGTAAATTACTTTCACCTTCACCTTCATGGATATCAGGAACTGGTGCATGTTTTCTGTTACAATGATGTCACTAAAGGCTCGCAAACATGCTCATAGCAAGGTGTTGCATATGACCATTACCTACACCGATCTAAAGACATGCTCATTTCTTGCATGTGCTTCCACCCAGAAATTTCAGAGGGACTTGACATCCATTACACCCCATCTATTGTTTTTCCATCTCCTGCAGCAGGAAGCCAATGAACGCAACCTTTACCTAGGCAACATACTAAGCCAACAATAAGCCAGCCAACAACTAGCCAACACCTAGTTGAACCTAGCGATGACCCTGATGATGATTCTGATGATGATGGGATCCTTGCAAATTCTGAACCACAAAACGAACATGTTGGAGTTGATGATGGAGACTTGTACTTGCCTACTCCTAATACACATGTGGGTGGTGATGATGTGGGTGAGCAAAGTGAATCTGATTCTAAATCTGACTTTGAATCTAATGTCGAGAATGAGGAAGGGATATGTTAATTGGGAGAGATCCTTTGCCACCTGTGCCGATTGTAGCATATGACCGAGATGACCCTCCAATGAGTGTAGGCAGCCTATATATAATCCTAGAATATCCTAATATGGCACAATTTGGATTGGCGCATTCTCAACATGCTATCAAGAATGAATTTGAGTTTAATACTGAGAAAAGTGATCCAAGGAGAATGAGGGCTTACTATACGAAGGAGGAAGAAGGATGCAGATGGAGGTTGCATGCTTATATATAGAGAGATGGTGCCACAATAAAGGTAATTGGTTGTCATAGTCACATTTTTATTTGTTGATTAACAGTTTACTTGGTGCTTGTATGTATCATGACAGGCGAAGAAGAATCCTAAGCGGCATACTTGTTCAACTGCAAGAAGAAGCAAGGTTGTGAAGAACGCAACCAAATTTTGAATTTGTGATCAAGTCAAGGATTGGCTAATGGAGGATTCAAGTTTGAGAGCAAATAATTGCAGCGGAGGATAAAGGACAAGCATATGTTCAGATACCATACATGTGAGTGTATGATGGTAAAGAATTGGCACACAAACAATTATTTGGTAGTTGGGACAGCAGCTTCAATAACCTATATAGGTTTAAAGCAGAGGTTGAGAGGCATTGGAACCCTCAGCACAACCCATGGTAGTCGAGCTTCATCGATATTTCTTGAATGCTCAGCCAATCTGTCCATGATGTGGTTCTATCCATGATGTCACACAGGATTTATCATATATCCTGGCCGAGCAGAGTGGTACACGGAGTTGCGGTCCGCCGAGCTGTTACCGGATCGAGTTATACCAATGGTACTTCTCTGTCAGCAGCAGGGCTTCAAGGGGCACGACCAGCCTTGGACTTGTGGTTCGGATGATCCTTTTTTTGTGCCATGCGTTAGTGACGTGGCAGGCTGCTTGTGGCTGCGACCACTGCAGTACTCTGCTGCCCCCCTCTTCTTTTTTGTACCATGCAAGCATTAGTGTTTAATTGAGGTATAAAAACACATCAACTCCTAAGAAGGGCGCAAATGATCTGATCATCTAATATTTAGCCATGTAATTCTGTGAATTTATATTGTAAGCCTCTTGTCAGATCTATCCTCACTTCTTGAGATTGTAACATTAGCGTGTCTGTGCTCTGTTCTCTAAAGCAGAGTCTATCCATTATAAAAGTCAAAAAATGTAACTATGGAAGTGCATTATGGATAAAAATCCAGGAGTGAGGTAGGAGGTAGAATGGCTAGCTGTTTGTTCTAGTTTGGTCATTTAATGTAAAACGGTATCCATTTCTTGTCCAAATGCAGGAGTGAGGTAGGAGGTAGAAGTAGCTTCATTTCGGAGCCAAAAGGTGTACGTATTGAGTATTATGCGCCGACATAAATGCAAAAGTTAGTTCACTACATCAGTAAAGCACAGACAAGTGAATCAGTAGGCATGAATAATTTCCACGGTATAGTTGTATATTAGATACTGCAAATGTGGGATTGGCAGCCATTAGCAATCCACAGCAGGACAGTAGATTAGTAAAAATGTACCGTCCAATAGACAGCCAATTAAAATAATGAATGGTAAGCTTGTTTTCAAACATATACACATGCGCACACATAAATCTAGCTTGTTTCTAGGTTGATCGCAAGCAATTGTGTGGGTTACTTTATAGTGTAATAAGCACACAGATTGAGGTCAACCTATGTTCCTCGTAAATCAATGCATCTACCAATAGTTGTTTTTTCTTTATAAATAGAAGATACGATGTTGTATATGCAGGATCCATGGTTCTATATAATCTGGCAATGTTACATCATTTTGGGATGTGGCTATAGTGTGTGTACAACGAGATTGATGGAGATGTGTACTTGCTTCAGGTGGCTGAGTGATGTAAACATCTTCATCTATGTTTTCATTTAGGAACAAGGTTTATGTAACACCCCAGGCGCTAGAAAGGCCCAAGATGTTACTAAACATTCTTCTCATATGCTGGAGTACAAAACTCGGCAGCATAACTCCACAAACAGAATAAAACACGGAAGCAACAATAACTAGTATAAATATAAACAACACACTAGTAGCATTTAATTGAGAAACTCTAGACACGAGTACTGTGGGAGCCCCCTCATAACTAGCACCATCCATAACTTCGTGATCCGAACTCCAAATGAGACATACGAATGATCAAATGGAATGGATTTGGAGCGTTCTATGCAACCATGTCATCCATTCGTCCATCTCGGTGATATATTAAAAACAATCACCTTTTAGCTGTCAACTTTACGTATTCCAACATAGAAAAATGTATTTTATCGGCCATTTAGTGCAACTCCAAATCATGTTGTAAATGACATTATTAATTGTTGTAAAAGAATCTTAAGTCGTGACAG
Source organism: Cenchrus fungigraminus (assembly GCA_036936925.1). Taxonomy (NCBI): domain Eukaryota; kingdom Viridiplantae; phylum Streptophyta; class Magnoliopsida; order Poales; family Poaceae; genus Cenchrus; species Cenchrus fungigraminus. The sequence continues at coordinate 22,332,488 of CM072774.1, read as the reverse complement.
GCCAGAAAGTCTCACTCCAGTCAATCCCTTCTCTCTGTGTAAAATGTTTTGCTGCACATACTTGTTTATGCCACTCCCTCTGTTATTGTTTATAAGGCGCGAGATAACATGACACGGTCTCCCGAATCATACTTTGACCATTCATTCTTTTAGATTATATTATTTATGGTTATGAATTTATACTCATTTGAAAGTACATTTGATTAGAAACCCAACCAAGCCAAATTTACTTGACTAACGAAAAAATGATGGGTAAATTATTGGTCAAAGATCGTAAAGTTTGAAGCTCGTTATGCGTGCGCGCCATATAAACAGGAATGGAGGGAGGATTCCACATTCTTTTCGAGTGAAGTTTGATTTTGGCAGTGTTTGGTTGGAGATTGAAAAAAATTTCCCCCTCTCTTTGACCACTAATTAAGGGTATTAAACAAAGTCAGTTTTCAAAACTACCTCCACAACCCCCGGGTAAAATCGCGAGACTGTAGCATTACTATAGCAAATCATGGATTACTTATGCTCATTAGATTCGTCGCACAAAGTGGAACTCATCTGTGAAAAGGTTTTGCAAATAGACTTCATTTAGTACTTCATGCATGCAAGATTTTCTATGATGAAATTTTTTACCTCCCCTGCCAAACATTGCCTTTGTACCCACTCAGTCTACTATTTTGGCTTTATTAGGAATTTCTACTAAGTTCCAAACATCATTGCACTTATTGACTTAATTTCATCTTTCATCACATCAATCACTTAGGTAACTTTTCATTTTCCATTGGCATCCTTGTATATATGCACAAGGATTATCTACTTTCCCTATATCATTTTTATCTTCATTCCAATAGATCTCATAATCATCTATATTAGGATAGCAAATCTTCTTTCTCTCGATGATCTCCTAACAGGTTCATTACTTAGTCATTTATCATTACATGATCCTGTTGAGGATCCTCATTATTTATATTACCAGTGTCAATCTCAGAGCCCTCAATATGCGAAGTGGCTACTACACAACAGCTGTTTCACTTGCTGTGGGTGCTGCGGCTACAACTATATTGGGCATGGGTAAATCAACATTGGGATTATCTAACATCAAATATTCATGTTATTGCTTTAAAATGAAAATTTGGAAATGCACACATAATATATATGTCCTATGAGACACGATAATAATGTAAGCACATAATAAGTTTTACTAAAGACCCCATACACAGATGAACAACATGTTGTGCTTCTCACCGGTGATGCTGATACTAACAGGTGAAACTATATAAAAATTTAAACAACCAAAAAGAAAAAAACTTAGATATTTGTTAAACAAAAAAATTGATATGCAGATAAAATGTAAATAGCCTATAATTCATAACACCAATTTGTATGTACGCTTCCCACAAAAGGTCTGCACGTTCCAACTCATATATCTGTGTCCTGTCCTCTTTTCTACTCCCACTGCACCCCCATATATATTAGCCCAAAGCTAGCTATAAGATCCCATTGGGGGACAACAGCTAGCAGCAATTCGTGTGTTCTCACGTTCAGTAGATCAACACGCTTCCAGGATCGAGAGGCATTGGGACCCTAAGCATACACCATGCATGGTTGTCAAGCTTCACGCACGATACTTCATCGTCGAGGTAGCCTGGACAAATTCCTGTAGTGGTGCATGCCATTCTACCACACATCTCAATCCTTCTCACAGTTGCATGTAGAACGAGGATTGCTCGACCAGGCAGTTAGGGCTAATTGGTTTAACATCCACATGTCATTTTAAGGATCAGACCTAAGAGCTAGGGAGTTCTGTTGGGAAAAATGTCGAATGACTCCAGTTACATTCTAGACTGTCCAGATATTGTTCAACCGCTCTACTATTTGTGGCCATTGGTTGTTGTTATCATTAAGAAGACCAAATGACCGAAACACACTACGTTAGAGGGAGGTAACTACACCTATCCTTTTCTCTATAATACAATTGAACTCTCAAGGGATAAAAAGTGATAAGTCAAATTCTTTACCACCTTTGGGTTGTTCAGATAAGGCTGCAATGTTCCCTTTATATTAACTGTAATGCACACCTCATTGTTCAACTGTGTTGACTGTGGTGATCCGCGGCAACGAGACCCAGTTTTGATGCAACAATGAATTAGATTTTTGTTTTACAAAATTGAGATTAGTGAAAGTTATATAGGACCATGTATTGATTCAATGAAAAGTAATAGTTTTGCAAAATGATGCGGCAGATTGAAAATACTCCTGTGTTTAGTATTAAGTATTAGAAAATATATTCTGAAAAGTGAGCATTAATTATTAGAAAACAGATAAGAAAAAGTGAGCATCTTTTTAGCAAATTAACTCAGGGAATCTTATTCAAGAAAGTGTGTGTGGGGGGTGGGGTACTATCTAGAAAAAAAATACTCATTCTGTTAATATCATGGAGGGTTAGTTCCAGAAGGTACTGGGTAGTTCTTGTGTTAAGATTTTCCCACCAGGTAATTTAACAGATAATAAATAAATACAACTAGTTGTTGGGCCTACCAAAGTGGTACATAGTACCATGGATGACCCATGTTAATTACATGCACCCTGAAATTTCTATTATTTAAAACAATTTTTATGAGTGAAATTTTTGCTTATTGTATCATGTTTGATTCTACCAATTATGTTTTACAATAATTTCATTTTTAGAAAACCAATCAATACTTGATATTGCTGTCACCAAATTTAGTAGATATCTGAATTGGCATCCAAATTTAGATACCTGTTTTATATTTGTATTCCAGAATTTCCGAATTTGTATTGCGACTTGAGTTTAAATCTGGTAAAAGGTGCTTTATAAATCTGATCCCACGCGAATTCAATCCAATCCCATCCCTATGGCTTATCTGGGAGGTAGAGGAGAAGGACAGCGGTAGCGGAGAGAGGTGGCGCCGGCAACTGAGAAATAGGAGAGAGGGCAGCGGCAGCGGAGACTGGAGAGGGAGGGAGAGTTAGGGTTGGGGAGAGGGGGAGGGCGACGTTATATACGGGAGAGGGGGAGGAGGTGGTCCGGGGTGCTATGCTGGGAGTGGGCTACGCGGTGGGCTAGTTTGGTCTGCCGTGAGCTAAAATCGGCCCACGACATATTTTTATTTTTTTTCAAAAATTGCTTCAAATTCATTTAATTAGTTAAATATAACAAAATAATACTAAAATGCATCAAATTTTAACATGGACTACCACATATTGTATGTGAAGAGTAGTAAAAGGTTTGAATTCAAATTCCAATTTGAATATCACTTGGGCTACAAACCTAACCGCTTAATTCATAACTCTATGAAACTTTCTTCGCATATGTTTCAGTTCGTAAGCATCGTATATGATTAAATGTGTGAAATCCACTCAATTTTTTTCACAACCCCCATGTATGATATCATAAGATATTGACAATTTTCATGATTTTTAGTCTTAATTTGCATTTTTAGAATTTTAAATTCATTTAGGCGCACATCTCTGATCGTGTTTCCTGTACAAGATTTTGGAAAAAGGGTTTCATTTTATGGGTAAGGTCTCAAAAATGGTTAAGTAAGATGAATATCATTTGTCCACTTATTTTCTTCTATTATTTGAATTAGTTGCAGTTCAAATTTGACTTTATTCAAAAAATGCTTGAAATGCAAATGATTAGTTAAATATAGCAAATAAATGCAAAAATGTGTCAAATTTTAACATGGACTACTACTTGTTGTATGTGAACAGTAGAAAAATTTGTAATTTGAATTCCAATTTGAACATCACTTTGCCTACAAACTTAACCGCTTCCTTCTTATCTATCTGAAATTTGTTCGGAGATGTTTCAGTTTCAAAGCATCATGAGTGAAAAATGTGCGAAACTCACTCAATTTTTTACCACAACCTCCTTGTATGATATCACGAGATACTGACAAATTTCATGATTTTCAGACTTCATTTGCGTTTTTTAGAATTTTAAAATCATTCGAGCTCGCGTCTGTTATCGTGTTTCCTTGACCAGATTTTAGAAATTTCATTTTCTTTTATCGGTAAGGTCTCAAATTTGGCTAAATTACATGAATATCATTTTTTCACTTATTTTCTTCTATTTTTTAAATCATTTGCAGTTCAAATTTGACTTGATTCAAAAAAATACCTGAAATGCAATAATTAGTTAAATATAGCAAACAAATGCAAAAATGTATCAAATTTTTACATGGAGTACCACATGTTATATATGGAAAGTTGAAAAAGTTTATTCTATGGAAGATAAAAAATTGCATCGAAAAGCTATGAAAGTGTTTTTAGATGAGTTTGCCTCTTGGCCGTCGGCGAAAAGGTATTTTTCCGTGAGCCCGAATTTTGGCTCACGACAAATCCTGGGGCTCATGTCAAAAAGCCGGTTTCCGGTAGTGGTGGGGATTACAGATCCAGGGTCACTACTCGTCCCTGTCTGTGTTCTTATAGAATTAGGAAGCATTGGGATACTCAGGATGCACGATGGTCATCTGACTTCATGGACAAGACGCCATTGAAGAAGCCTGGACGACCAAACAACCCGTCCATGACGAGTTCTTGTAGTGGTGTCATTCTACCACGTCTCAGTCCTTCTGATTGTTGTATGTTGCACATGGAATTAATTATTACTGCTGAACTGCTAGGGTTAATTTCCTTCACATCCACATGGCGCTTCGACATCAGAGGTAACATGCTAGGGAGGAGTTATGTTGGGTGAATGTTGAATGACACGAGAGTTATTACACGTTATATCTAGGGTGTCCAGATCTTGTTTAATAATGGCTCTGCTAAGTTATTTGGTTGTTATATTATCAAGTAAATGACCAAATAGCAAAAACTACTTTGGTAAATTATATTATTCTGATTTTTTATGGGCAGGGAGGTAACCTGGGTTAAAAAAACCGGTCAAAACCGGTACTGTTCCGAGAAAAAAACCCTAGACGTAATTACACCTATGGTTTTATACTATAAAGTGAATCCTGAAGGGCAAAAAGGATAAGCCCAAATCATGGCAACCTTTCGATTGTCCACAAAATGCCATGCTGTTTTCTTTTCTATTTGCTTCAACTAGTGAATTTTTGTCATTAAATATTTAGGATGCAGAGAGAGTATGTATATATGATGATCATATATTCAAAATACTACGGCATAACATTAAAATAATCCAACTCCAAATATTCCTCTTGTCAATTTCAAAAGAAAATATAATGTGAAAATAGACACATAATATAATTTCCTAAGATTCATGATAGTAACGTTGACCCTTTTCCTGGATAACCAAATTGGGTAATTGGGTTAATATCCAGTTCATTATGTTTTTCCATAACGCATTATGTGCGATGCTATGCACAGTAATCATGGTATTACAAAATCCAAGAAGACGCATCTTCATCTGGAATCAATTAATATATGGGCAGATAGTGAAAACACTCAACTTTGTTTATCTTCTGATGTTCTCCTCCTGTGGTTACACCAGTCCGCACCTGTGATTTGCATTGTCATGTGTACTACTTTTTAGGGCTTTTCAAGTAGCACAATTCCTTTACTTAGGAATGTACTAATTAATCACACCACACATTAATACTTTACAATATGAAACAAGATTCATTCTAGAATTTCATATGTTTTAAGTGTAAAATAAAATTAGAGTGCAGGATAGTACCAGTAACACGCAACACAACCTGTTTGTACTCAAGCAATTAATAACTGAAATGTGCATCACTTGTTTATCTACACTGCAGATAACAATCTATTTTTTTTTAAATAATGGTTTCTACAATGATACATATAGTATCTTTTTTAAGTTACTATATTTTGGAGATAAAATTTCCTTAGTACCAATCACCATACTTTTTGGAGATAAATTTCCTCATTGAGAGGACTGGCCTGAAAAAACTCGTCATATGACTTGGTGACATTTATTATTGAAAACTCTCTCCCCTCAACAAGGTGGGCACCTCACAAGAAGTCCCCATCAGGGGCAGTGTTTCTTCGGCAGCAGGTTAATTATTGACTACTGAAGACCCCATACACAGATGAGAACATTGTGCTTCTCGCAGGTGATGCTAACAGCTGCTTTTAATAGCGCTAGCGACCACACAATCCATGATCCACATTGAAATACTTGAGGCACATCATATCTAGCTGCCATAAAGCTTCATCACCTACTGTTCGTACTACAGCTAGGCGCAACTCGAGGATCAATACTCCTTCAGTACATCTATGAACTTGTAGGATTGAGAGGCATTGGGATCCTCAGCACACCCCGTGGTCATCAAACTTCATCAAGATGTCTTGGATGGGTAACCCCGTAGGACAAGTTTATTATGTGCGGGTGCCGAGCACATTTCATATCAGCCGAGCAGAGTTGTGCGTAGAGCTGCAGTCTGCCGAGCTGTTGCCGGCATGAGCTTCCTGCATGATGCAAAGTACAGCTCCTCCACCGTACCAGTCCCTCTAATCAGTGGTGCATTAGGAGGAAGGTGCACAGAAAAAAAGTTCACTCCTAGGCTTAGAGTCAGGTGACAATTGACTGAAAACTGATGCTTAATAAGGGATTTTACTTAGCATCATGTTTCTGTCTTCCTCTTGTATCTTTCAATGTAATTTCTTTTCAGTGTAACTTTCTATTTTTGGAGAATTAACCTGGTGACTCTTATCCCTTTCATTTGCTGACCCCCCACCTACATCTTCGATCGATTGAAGAGATTGTTACAAATGCTGTCCACGGAGACTTTCTACTGGCATCTGTAATTAAGCCATCAATTATGTGCGTGACAATGGAAACATAACAGGGAAGATAAGAAACGTGACTTGTTCAACAGGATTAATCTCCGTATAGCCAATCTTAGGATAATACCAAAGGTGCGAGTATTCAAATAAAATGCCGGGAAATGAAATCTAGAGTTACTTATAATAAAATGTACAATATGCACTAATGAAATAATAATACTGATCTTAGCATTCTTTACGGTGAAACTTTTGAAGCTTTGAAAACAAACACATAAAATGGTTATTTGGAAAATCAGTATTGATGTGGAAATTAACGTGTATTACTTTATTCTATGAAAAACAATTATATAGCGTAGAACCAACCATATTCTGGATATGGATTATTGTTTCAAACTCTTAGGGGCAAAATGGTACTTTCTATTAACTCTTGTATCAGTCTATTACATCAAAAGTCACTTGCTGACTAGTAGATTAATTCAAAATACAACAGTATGCTGCAGATAATTAACATTTGTCAGCCTGAGTGAATATATTTAGCTGATGTGACACAAGACTGATCGAACAACAAATGCATGTTTACTAGAGTTGTTTGTATGTATATACCTAAAGTTTAAACTGTCATGATACGAAGGCACTTATTAGTTATAACTTATAACTCATCCTGAATCCAATTATTAACTCTGTCCTGTCTCGCACCATCTATATATTTCAAGCCCGAAACTAGGTATAGCATCACCACTAAGGGCACCTACAATGGTTATAGTAAGATGCTCTTCATAGCAATGACCATGTAGGATATAGCATATTTCTATAGATCATATGTCCAACAATCCTACTATAACATTAAATTCGTGTGGACCCCACTCTCTCGTGGTTATCCTCTTTTCTCCTTTTCTCTCTCTTCTATCTTCCAATACCTTCCATGGCCATGGCGTCACCTCCTTCTCCAAACTGCCTCCTACCACTGGCCGGCCTGTGCTGCCCCCTTCCCTAGCGCGGTGCACCGACGGTCATGGCCCCCCGCCTCCGTGCTTGTTCCCTGCCGGCGGCGGGGTCCGCAGCGCCAGCCGCGCGCCTGGCCTGCGACGTGGCCGAGATCCGTGCCTTTGGCAGGTCCGCAGCTCCAGTCGCGCGCCCTACCATGCCAGAGGCTGCCGGATCTAGCTTGCCCATGTCGTACCATGCGAGGTCGGGATGCCTCCCGCCGGATCTCGTGGCGGCTGTGCCCCTCCCCTGCGCTCGCCGAATGCCTCACCCACGCTCTCCTACAGCTCTATCCCCGACGCTCTCCGGCCATATGCTGGCAGCCGGTCTCACCGTGCGCTCACCAGCCGCTCCACCGGGTGCTCTCGGACCGCGGTGCAAAGGAAGGAAGAGAGAAGAAAGGATGTGAGGATGTGATATGGTAGTGGGTGGGCCAGCTCGCTCGTGAAGGCATACCTAGCGGCTCTCGCAAGCCCTGGCGACACTTCCTTCTCTCTCTTCAATTCTCTTTCCTGCGTGGAAGCTTGTAGAGGGACTAACTACACCCATTGTGGGTGCCCTAAGGGCACCCATAATGGTTATAGACAATATGCTCTCTATAAGATGTAGAACTCAACTAAAGACAATTTTGGGTCCCACACTCAGCCTCTTCCTCCCCTCTCTATCCTCAATCTCCCCCATCTTCTCCATGAACCTGCAGGCGGCACCGGCGGGGCAACGCGCCCACACTCCTGAGCGCCGGCGGACCGGCAACCGCTCCTCTCCTCTGGCCACCGCGGCTCGCCAGCGAACTGGCGCCCACACCCCCGGCATGTCAAGTTTACGGGCGCCCGCACCGAAGCGCCCGTGCGGGCGATTTCTGACCGCCCGAGCTGAGCCACCCCACGTGTACGCGGGCCCGGGCGGTCACATGACCTGCGACCAAGTCACACCGTGCACGGTGCAGCCCCTAGACCTGCAGCACTAGGCGTAGAAAAAAACAAAATAAAAAATATTTGAGAAAAAGTTTTTGAAAAATGAATCTATAAAGTTTTTTCTGAAAATATTGCAATAAAAATTAAGGAAAAGGTTTTGTAAAAAGTAGACGTAAAGATTTCATAAAAAATGAAACAAAAAATATATCAAGAAAATCTGGAACAAAACATTTCTCATAAATATTTTTTCAAAAAAATGAAAAAACTTTCCGGAACAAAAATTTTGTGAAAACTGTGGAAGGAAATAAAGAAATTTTGTGGAAAAACTTCTATCAAAAAAAGAGTTTGAAGAAATTTTGTGATAAACTTTGTGGAAAAAATGTTTTGAAGAAATTTTGTGGAACAAATTTCTACCGAAAAAAGATTTTTCAAGAAATTTTGTGATAAACTTTGTGGAAAAAATGTTTTGAAGAAATTTTGTGGGAAAAAGTTAAGAAAAAACTTTTGTCAAAGAAAGAATTTGAAGAAATTTTGTTGAAAAAACTTGAGAAAAAACTCTGTGAAGAAATAAAATCCAGAAAATACTTAAAAAGAAGAACAAAAAGTTTTTGAAGAAGAAAGTGCGGAAAAAATCAGAAAAAAGAAAAAAAAAGATCCCACCGCTTCTCCGCGGTGGAGTGCGTGCGGCCGGCAGCTCGCCGCCGTCGCAGCCCCTCCCGGCGGCGCCCTGCCCGGACCGGATCTCCTCCAGGGGGATCCAGCCATGCGCGCTGCTTGCTCCCCCGGGGAGCTCGCCACTTGCAGCGCGTCGCTGCTCCCCCGGGGAGCCCGCCGGCGGCCGCAAGCCGCTCCTCCTGCTGGGGAGCGCGTCGCTGCTCTCTCCGGGAGCTCGCCGCCTTGGTGGAGGTCTGCGCGGTCTGCGCCTGGAGGAGGAGTGGATCTCGGGAGAGAAGAAAGAGAAAGGGAAAGGGGGAAGAGAGAGCTGTGACAGCCTGTGAGCAACTGAGCATGGTGAAAGCGCGGGTGGGTGCGTGCGAAGGAAAGGCAGTGGTGTCCACATTTTGTGTGGTTCACATCGACCGGAGTGACAAAAAGTTACGGGCGAGAGTAGTTTCAACATTGCGCCACGCCCCTCCTCTACTTACGGTGGGGCCCGATGGCCTCGCCTCCGGCCGTCCGCATCCGCCCTAGCTCGCCTGCCCCGCTTCACAGGCTCCTAGCGGCCCAGTCGACCGTGAATTGCTGCTCTGCGTCAGCACCGGCGGCCGCCGTCCCCTCCTTGCTCTACGTCACCCACCCCGCCCAACTCTCTCAACACCGGCGCCTCGTTCCATGTCGGTTCCCCGCTCTTCTCCTCTGGCGCCAGTGCGTCCCTGTCCCACGCCCGCGCCGGCAGATCCGGCGGCCACGCAGCCTACGGTAGCAGCAGCGACACCTCCTTCGCCCCCCCATCGTCGCCAGCACGTGCAGCCTCCGCTCCCAGCTGCGGCGGCGGTGGCTGCCGTGCTCCCTCAGCTTGCGGCAGCGGAGGCCTCCCGTGAGCCTAGGATGCCTCCTGCCAGCCGGATCTCGCAACGACTGTGCTCCTGGAGTCCTGGTCGCCGACCACTCCACCCCCGCGCAAGGAGAGAAGATAGAGCGTGGGGCCCGCTCAGCACTGGGACGCGTGCTAGCGAGAGCCGCTATGTCTAGCGACGTTTCCTTCTCCCTCCTCCCCTCTCTCTCCTACGTGTATCCTTATAGAAGGCCTATCGGCACCCATTGCGGGTGCCCTAACATATGGGGTGCTACAACTAGTCAATACTCGATCCATGCTGTTCTAGGATTTAGAGTCACCAGGATAGTCAGCATGCATCGAGGCTGAGCTTCATCCGCGTAATTGTCGAGGTAGTCTTGATGGCCAAATGTCCTGTTCATGAAGCCATTGGGTACTACAAGAGGAAGAATATATATGCCAAAGTTTATGATAAATTACTTCCCATGCCTCCTAAGAGTAGGCTGGCGGCTAACCTGCAAATATATATGCCAAAGTGTGTTGCAATATATTTCTGTGCTAATCCTCTATTCATTACAGATCCTGGAGCCACTCCACTTCATTCATATGTACTGCATAATAATGTTGTTCGAGAGCGATACATTGCCACGGCTGAATGCTGACCATTTACTAGAGATGTCCTCTCGATATTTTATACACAAATTAATGTATGTTATACATGTGTCTGTGATTAGGTAGCATAGGTATGAGGAAAGTACAGAGCTAATTTCATCACAGAATCCATTCAACAAATTTTTTCTAAATTTTTCGGAGTTTTAAAAAAATTATGAATTAAAATCAATTTCAGGGTGAACTATTTTGAATTAAAATTATGAATTAAAATCAATTTCAGGGTGAAGACATCTGTTAAACTCTGGCGAGTTCAGGTAACGTGAATTCCATGTCTTCACATATACGTGCAGTATATATACTTCATGTAAAAAAAAGTGATGCTTGATTTTGTTTTTAGTACTTTTTGTGACGTGAATTCCATGTTTTCATATACTCCATCCCAAATGACTATTCGTATGTTTTGACCTTTCTAGATACATAGATTTTGATATACAACTAGACATGCATCACCTAAAACAAATAGTAGTTTTGGAGTACGTGTTTTAGTATGTGTACAAGTACCCAGAGTTTGCATTTCGCCCACGTATACTTTTGGACCCAAGACCCTAGGGCCTTGTTTAGTTCGTGGGAAAATTTGCCTTTTCAACGTTTTGAACTCCTGTAGCACACTGTAGCACTTTCGTTTGTTTGTGGTAAATATTATCCTACCATGGCCTAACTAGGCTCAAAAGATTCGTGTCGCGAAGTACATCAAAACTGTGTAATTAGTTATTTTTTTTACCTATATTTAATACTCCGAACTTATGTCTTTTGGCGTATTTAATGTGATGTGATGGAGAGAGTGGAGAAAACGTTAGAATTTTTAGCAAACTAAACAAGGCCTAGCTTGCATTGCTTTCAATAGATTGAGCAGTCTTGAAGTCCAGGCTTGCAGCTTCGCTCTTATTGCTCACCCTCCAATCCAACTTTGTATCATGTCCTCTCTTCTACACCCACCACTGCACCTATATCTATATTTCTTGCTCCAAGCTAGCTGTAACGGCGACTACGTACAGGTAGCCGCAATGATGGTACTACCTGTCCAGTACATCTATGCACTTTTAGGACTGAGAGGCATCAGGACCATGAGCATTCACCATGGTCATTGAGATTTACGAACCCAACATCATCGAAGTAGCCTGGACGAGCAACCAACCCGTCACAGATGAATTTCGGGTAGTGGTGCCATTTTACAATGCCTCAATCCATTTCACTGATGCGTGTAGTGTACGGGGATTTTCGACTGCTGAGCAGCTAGGGCTAATTAATTCTCTTTACATCCACATGGTGCATCCGAGCTAACAGACTACTCCCTCCGGTTCCATATTAGAAGTCGTTTAGAACAGCGACACGGTCACCAAAACACAACTTTGACTTCTCTTTTCTATAAAAATATTTATTGGAAAGTTATATATGTATATTCTTATGAAAGTAATTTTCAAGACAAATATATTTATATGATTTTCATATTTTCAAACTCAATGACTTAAAAGTTATTCATGATTTATATTCCTAATGTTTGACTCAAACCTTGTCCAAAACGACTTCTAATAGGGAACCGGAGGGAGTATGCAGTTCTGTTGGGCGAATGTCGAATGACCCCAGTTACATTTTACAGAGTGTCCAGATATTACACAATGTATGTCTCTAGCTACCCAGTTATGTGTCAACCTTAGCTTTCAATTGTCCGCAAAATGCCTTACTGTTTCCTTTCTATTAGCTTCAACCAGTGAAATTTATGCAATTTGTAGGAAGATATTTTTTTTGCAATATTTTTCTGTTTTACTACAATATTTTTCTTTTCAACACATACCCCCCCCCCCCCCAAACAAAAAGAAGGCCTGTAACTGAACTTTGCTAGCATTATTCCTGGGTAGTGAGAATTAGAAAAACTGGCATTGAGCTCGCATAATTAAGATGGATTAGTAGACTTAGGGACTCAAATATCCCAAGGACCATTTTTCATCAGATACTTGTTAGTTAACTATACTAGCTTTCTTTTTTGTGCCCTTTTACTTCACATTTACTCATAAACCTGGGTTTAGCTCGATTCAGGCTCTTTGTTCAATGACATTGCATAATTTGTTTCACATACAAAAATATTATTTTTTTCCATCTTGTTTCCGATAGGGTACAAATGCTTATTTGCGCTACCTCATTTACGCCAGGCACGGATGAGCCAATATGGATGAGTGTTTCTCTACTAGTGGTTCAATAATTATTCTCCAACAGGCCATATAACCTTTATTTTATTACATGGTGAGGTTGCATGATTTGCTCTAGGTGTGTAACATTTTGCTCCACATGAATTTTTATGTGCTCGAAAATTTTTCATTTCAGTTAAATTAATATATAGCATTTTTCTTCTAGACCAATTATGTATTTTAGCTAAGAAACTTTTATCCAAAACCAAGAACATCACTACTAGGATATGTTTTCCGACTAACATTCAGATGCCAATTTTCTATTTTTACCAACTATCTGCAGTCTCTAATGTTGTGCTGATAGTGCTATGAACCAAAAACAATTATTGTAAAATCATCAGTAAATTATCCTGACATCATTCTTAACAAAATATCATCCATACATTAGTTTAGATGTGTGGTTGAAAATATGACTTTTTTGTATCTCAGAATGATGATGCAATTGTTGTTGTTGCATGAGTGCAAGGGGCAGAAGGGGTAGCATATACAGGAAGAGGAGAGAAAGCTTCACATCCAAGATCCATGCGGGAGAAGTTCCTCTAAACTTAGTTGAAGCTTCTGCCACTTGTGGATTACAACTTGACCAGTTCCTAATCCCTCTCATTCCTAGATATGGCAACAGTGCTGCTCGGAACCCGCAAGATCGCTAGGATCCAGCCAGAGGAAGAAAACTGTCACGATGTCCAAACATACATGCAACTGTATTAATTGCTTGAGATTTTTGTATATGTATCATTGTCCTTTTCTTGCAAAAATTATCATCTGTCTTAAGAGAGAACTTTGCCTGTGCAGTATTTTTGTATATGATTCAGGAAACAATCTAAAAATTAATACTATTGCAAACAGGTTTTGTCATTTCTGAACTTTATGCATAACATCGCTGATCTCTTTTCAACAAAGTTAATGGTTTGTGACTATTTACAAATGCCTGTGATCTCATTTCAATGTAGCCCTGTTCAATGTTATATAAATGATTTAAAATGAAGATGAGAAACTGCTGTGGGTTACAATCTCTGTTGGGTTACAATCTTATTTTGACACTAATATACTGACAGCAAAATAGATTTTTCTACATTAGAGGCTAGTTTGTCTGTCACTATGGTGAGCAGAAATTTCTCTTCCGGATATGAATCAAGAGGCCAATTAATTTTCCCTGTCGGCCTATCCCAGTTCGAAGTTTTTGCTTGCCAGTTTTCAAGATTTTCCTGAGAAGAGTTTATCATCACACCGAGTTTATTTTTTTACACTAAGCAAGTTGCATTGGTTGTAATGACAATATCTACAAATGTCTTGTACTTTCACATCAATCAAGTGCTATGCAGGCATTGTTCGCAGGCGAGTGTGTATTGCTTTGCCCATGCAAACCCTCCTGATGCCTTCCGTTCCCTAACATTAACTAAAAAAACCATTTCAATCCCTAGCTATCCAGCCAGAGCAAGGACGCAAAACACTTCTCTACCTACTCGTCACTTGGTCAGCTGTGCCTTGTCGCTTGGAAACTGATGGAATAATGACTGGAGACATGTATATACGACTGTATAACAACAAACAATGTGGCGAAATGAGGACATCTATATATGGACCCTGCAGGTTATAGTATTACGAATGCCAAAACTATAAAAGAATAGGTCACAGCGAAAAGGGATTTCAGGCTAACCGGTTCCTCTGTTCCAAGAAAGGCTACTCTGTTTTTAACAAGCAGGACTAGAACGTTCCAACAACATGTACGTGTTCCTGCAACATTGTGGTCTTATGTTTCGCTGGAAGCATGTCGTGATTAGACTGAAAACTTTTATCAATCTATGGTGAAGAAAAACCACATGATGATTCCCTGTGCTGTTGCTTCACATTTCTGCTAGCATCCATGTGTTGCCTTCATTTTCCAAGAATATTATCAGTTGCTCAATATATCCAAAGAACCCATTGATAGGGTGCTTCTTGTAAAGAAACTTCATGTATTTTGACTACTTTTCTTGGTCACATAATTCAGTTAGTATCTTTCATTTATGACGATGAAATTTGATGGCCTAGTCTTAAATATTGGGTTCCAGTCTATGTCTCTATGATCACAGTTGGATTGTCTAAATGTTTGGCGTCTAGGCTATAAATCAGATGTTAGTTTTCAGCTTCCATACAAATAGAAAATCACGCTTTAAATATAAAATTTGGGTTCCAGCCTATAAGCTAATTTTAATGAAAATAATGGTTGTAGAATGATACATATAGCATTATTTTTAAGTTGCTAAATGAACGTGTGCTACAGGAACTTGCGAAGCACCTTAGTACCAATCAGCATATGTTTTCAAAATAAAAGTTCCTCACCGAGGGGACTCAAAACTAAATTTCTTGGGCAGCAGATTAATTAGTTTATACTGAATTCCCCTGGCACAGATGAACATCACACTGTGCTTCTCACCGGTGATACTATCACAGGCTTCCAGTAGCGAGAAGGACCATGCAATGCTGAGTCAAAATTAAAATACTTCAGGCACATCTTACCTAGATATAGCATAAAGGTTCAGCATGGATAACTTGTATATTTTTATCATGCACATTGTCATGTGAGGACGATAACCTGTATAAAAATTTATTTGTTTGTCAGCATTTGTGACTTGCAATATTTGTTTGTCAATGCGGCTTTCAATTAGATTACCAATCTTGGTGTCCACTCTGCTGCTGTGCAGAAATCTATTACTCACCTGAAACTCATATATCTGTGCCCTGTCCTCTCTTCTACTCTCACTGCACCTCCCATATATATAGCCCCGAGCTAGCTACAAGCTGCCGTTGGGGACAATAGCTAGCCACAACTCGTATGTATCACTACACGTTCAGCACATCAACGCGCTTCTAGGATCCAGACGCATTGGGCCCTCACCATGATTGTCAAGCTATGCATGAGATGTCATTGTCGAGGTAGCCTGGACCACAACTAATCCATCGAGGACAAATTCCTGTAGTGGTGCCATTCTACCGTATCTCAGTCCAGATATTGGAAAAATGTTGACTGACTCCAGTTACATTCTACACAGTCCAGATATTGTACAATGGCTCTACTAACTATCTGTGGCCCTTGCTTGTTGTTATCATCATTTAGAAGACCAAATGGCAGAAACACACTACGTTACAGGGAGGTAACTACACAACTATCATTTATGCTATAATAATACAGCTTATTATAGTGAACCCTCAAGGGGGAAAAAGTGATAGGTCATTCCTTGCCACCGATCAGTTGTTCAGATAATTAAGATTGCAGTGTTCCCATTCTCTCAATATAACTTTAACTTGTGAATTGTGCGATCATTGGTAGGATTCTAGCTGTAATATGCACACTTCTTTGTTAAACGGTGTCAACGTTATAATGTTGTATAAATTTTTATCTGAAAAACTGATCTCGATGACTTGTCCATATGAGCTAGTCCTGTTGTTTGTTGCATGTCGTCTAGACAGCACATTACGTAATGTGAATGCATGTGGATTTACCAAAGAGGAAGGTATGCATTGACCATTTTACTTAATTTTCCATTTGCTCAATATGTCTTCCTCGACTAACTGAAAATATCATGGAATATAGGCTCAAGAACATTTTGGAACATACGTTCCGCCAAGTAATAAAACAAGTGCACGCATGAAGTAAGTGGGCTCACAGAGCACGGATGGGGCTTGGTGACATCACTTAACATGCTCTATGGAAGTGCTAATGTAAGCGGTCTCACATTTTGAAAGTCTTGTTTTTCGGTATATATGTATATGAAAGCAATCATATGCATGATGCAGCTAGCTACAACTTGTCAATTGGGTGTCTTAGTATGCATCATTTTCTCGTCGGATTTTATCAATGTTCTGCAGAGGTTCCCTTCTTTCACATTTCCATCCATCTGGTTTGAACGGTGCAGAGGCAGACAATCTCGGATGGGTTTTCGACTGCCAATAGGCCAGAGAGCTAATTCTCTTTTTAACCACATTGTGCTTGACCAGAGAAGCGCCAAGAAGCATTTCTTCTGCAATATTCCTGTCTACGGAGTGGTCTATATATTCTCTGCGGACTCTGCATATATCCTCTGTGGATTCTGCATATACCTCTCTGTTTGTCAAATATTCTCCAAATGTAGTGGTCTATATCCTGTGTGGAGTCTGCATGTATATGGTCTGATGTGCATCAGCATCTAGCTAGCCAGTTCCACACAAAACTTGAATGAAACAAAATGATAAGATGGATACATGTTTTTTTACTCAGGTGAGGATTAGGG
Organism: Cenchrus fungigraminus; assembly: GCA_036936925.1. Classification (NCBI taxonomy): domain Eukaryota; kingdom Viridiplantae; phylum Streptophyta; class Magnoliopsida; order Poales; family Poaceae; genus Cenchrus; species Cenchrus fungigraminus. The sequence continues at coordinate 22,315,258 of CM072774.1, read as the reverse complement.
ACATTAGGACGAAAGGATGGCTTCAGGGTCCATTCATATAGAACAAATAGAAAAATTAAATGTTGGATTACAAAAAATATCATAATTATAAACACATGTATCGGTGTTTGGTGCGTTGACAACAATGCGCTAGGGTCTATTGTGGAAGGACTATGAGAGGAAGGCTAATCAATTATTGCCACATTGCATGTTATTCAAGCAGCATGGATATGGCCTAATTAAGCTCTAGAACCTCACCCCCGTCTGAAATAACACATACTTTCACCAGTTCATTAATCTTTCGTCATATAACTGAGCGTGTGGGTTAGTATTTACCCGAGTTAGAAGTTATTGAACAGAACACACTTCTTTTTATGTGCTTATTTGTATGTAGTACAGTACGTACCAAAAGTTGGTACAACCAATCTTCATGGATATTCTCCTTTCCTAGTGGTTTTTTGTATGTAGTACATACAACCAATCAAACTCTGTCATGTCCAGTCTTGTTTCTTCTACTACCGTCTATATATTTGGAGCTCCAATCTAGTTATAGGCTCACCGCTCACACACATGGGTGCTAAAGCTGGCCAAAACACTGTGGTAACTTATCCTCCACTATACATTGCTGCCCTTCTAGGATTTAGAGGCACTGGGATCATCAGCATGCATTAAGGCTGAGCTTCGTCCATGGGATAAACATGGGACTGGGGATGGACAACCATTCACAATGCTATGGGGTTTTGAAAGACCACAATGCTATCTCACTTCGACCAGACAAGAACGGGCACAAATTAATATACTGTCTGGAGTAAGGAGTGCGCAGAGTTGGCAGGTTGCAAAATTACTAGCTGAAAGATTAATTTGAAGAATGAACGTAGGACTTGGGGTAGCTGATTTAATTTTTGCGGGGAAGAGTAGTAATGCATATATAGATTGCCAACTTGCATTGCCATGATTCAGTATTGCTTGGAAAACCCTCTGATCCTTCTTCTTCATTAATACCGATGACATCAAATAACTCACATGCTGTATACATACTTGCTTGTTCGCAGATTTTCAATCTTTCAGTTCCATGCATAAACCAAATCCGGCCTCTATATATGTGGCATTCAAAACACTGTGTGGGCCTTAATTAACTTGAAAATAATATATATATATATATATATATATATATATATATATATATATATATATATATATATATATATATATATATATATATATATATATATAGCCAACCTGAGGCATATCCACCAATTACAATCTACTAGGCCGTAGCTCACAGGATATCCCTCAGTCCTTGATATTGAAGAGAAACGCCACGCGCATGGCACTATTGTGTCGAGTTTCAAAGGTCACCATGTGCTCAGAAGCAGGAAAAACATGCAAGTGGCTAGTCACGAGCTACCGAGCCAGCTGGTACACCAGCGAGGACCGGTGCCTCCAAGTGAGGATGAAAATGCGCTCGAAACCCATACCCGTCCTCAACTAGCACTCAAAGAAGCCCTATTCTCGTGCAAGCCTTACTGGTGTCTTCCGTTCCCACATCTTAATTAGGTCCCTATCTGGTGTCAAGCAACGACACTCAAAGAACATACACTGATTAATCTAATCATACTGATAGAGGCTGCCTTCTTACTAGAAGATGTAGTGAATACTTGAGACATGCGTGGCAGTATAATCACCTATTAACGACGCAATGTGAGACCATGTGTGTGTTGTTTGTATATATATAGATACAGCCTTCAGAGTTCTGATGCAGGCGCTTGCCCTGCAATATCTAATGGGAGCCATTTCTCTGGATGCGAAAAATCAACAGTTTGGACAACAATTAATGGTCCATTTGATTTACGCACATCGGTAGGTAGACTGCAGAACCAAATTCTTCAGACCTACGAACATCACCCAAAAGCTATTGCTGTCAATTAGAAGCCTGACTGCTGTGATTGATACCAATTGCCTCCAGCTGGATCGTAATACGGCGCTGCAGATATCATAATTGTCCTCTGTAAAGACAGGTTGCTGTAGCCTTCAATAATACAGGGTACTCTGCAATTCCAGGTGTCTGAACAAAACTGTGCTACAGCAATCTTGTGTTCGTAAATGCAGGGTACTGTATATGATGGGCCATATCACCACAATATGGGCTACGTGCCGACGTGCGACAGGTTGGAATAAAAAAATCGACAAAAGATTTCTTTTACTCGACTAATATTCATTAGGGAATATATATAGGAAGTAACATTATTAACTATGCCTCTCTTCTCCTTCTGGCTATGGTTCAGGACAGACATCTAACACTATAGCAGGGCACCTCATTGGTGCTGGTGCTCGGATCGGCACATCAAATTCTTGCAGAACACACGGCACAGTTTGTTCAGAAAATTGGATTAGGAGGCATCGGAAGAGTTCAAAGTGCTAACTGGTTCGGTAGCTTTGGGGGTAGTGATCCTGCCCAACGGGAATTCTCGATTTGTTTGGTGGAGAACACTGGACTGCACCAACATGCAGTTTGGATATCTTCCGTGAGCTACAATTTTGCATGAAGCTAAGCAGCAGGTTAGTAGAAGAAATTTTCCAACGTGCACTGCTGTTGAGAGGAAAAGATGAAGCTCACCATTCAAGATTGCAGATATCTCCTCGAAATTTCCAGGAGTCAATAGTTGTCCAGATGCCATTAGCAAGATGTACAACATGAATAATATCATGCATGGGAGTTTATATTTCTACTGAAAGGAGTTGTCCAGGGAAATATAAACTGCACTTTGGTCAATTGTCTTGACTAGCTAGTCGCGCATCTCATCCATCATAACAGCCTCAACTCCTCACCATCACTCTGTTATCAGAGTAGAGAAGATGAAGTAGTGACCAAACACACAAGATAGTACAATGACAAAGTGTTTCCTGCTCAATAGCTCGCCTGCTGAATACAACCAAGGTATGAGATTTGGCCTTTGGGGCAGCCGACTACTAAGAATGATGCAGTCTGGAAGGCGTGTGCATCGCCGATGCTGCCCCTGCAACGCAGTCGTGCACGTCCAGGAGGTGCATCTCGGCAGCGTGCATGCCCTCTGATCTGCCTTTTGCCGAGGTGGCGATACTAATTTAATTTGCACCTATACCCCTGTCCTCTAATCTGATACCACCGCGAAAGAAGCACCAGTATCTTGCCTGCAACTAATTACCATGGTTATATTTGTTGGTCAAGTTTTTCTAATGTCTCCCATTCTCAAGAATCATATTAACTGTTTTCTCATGAGCTAGAGCTACCGCTAGCTAGTCTATGTTCTCAAGAATAAAAGAGCACATCTAACTGTTTTCTCCCATTCTCAAGATTCATACTAACTGTTTTCTCCAATTCACGAACAAAATGTGACACAATACCACCGCAGAATGAAAGAGCACAAGACCATGTGTGTATATATAGTGAAAGCTAGATGCATGTTTAAATGTTATTGAAGAGTATATTCTTTTTTTTAAAATCCATTTTACTTATTGCCCTCACCTATTCACTTTATCCGCTTAACCCCTAATCAAAGTTCTCCTTCACTCTACTACAGTGAATTTATTTCACTTGGTCTGTCCAATCTCCAATCGAACTCATGGTCGGTCCTCTCTCCTGCTCCCACCGTCTATTTATATTTCTAGCAACAAGCATGCTATAAGCTCCCATATCAAGACTACCGATAACCGCATGCAACTCGAGGGTACTGCTCATTCAGAAGGTTCATGTATGCGTCACTAGGATTGAGAGGCATTGGGACCCTCAGCATGAACCATGGTAAGAAGATTCATCTAGGGCACATTATTCAGGTAGACTGGATGACCAACCAACATGTCCATGTTGGTGCTGGCATTCTATCACGCCTTACTCCAATTCATACTGCTGCATGTTCAACTACGATCTCTCAACTGGCCGACGGGCTAGGGAGTTCAGAGCTAACAGTCAGGAAGTTCTATTGGGCGAATGACCATAGTTATATACTTATATTGTACAGTGTAGAGAGATTGTACAATAATGGCTCTACTAAGTTTTTGTGGCCCTTGATTCTTGTTATCATGCAGGAGAGAATGGCCGAAACATATACTCCCTCCTTTCTTCAATATACATGACGTTGGTTAGTTCAAAAATGAACTAACCAACATCATATATTTGTAGAAGGAGGTAGTATACCCTTTTACTTTCTATATATAATAAGTAAACCCTCAACAGGCAAAACTGACAAGTCCAATTCCTTGCAACATGCCGGTGTTCGCAAATGCTGCAATGTCAATATGTTGTATAAACTTGCTTCAGAAATTAAAGATGCATATAATGTTGCATAAAGTTGCCACTTACATCACTGGAAGAATTCTATCTGTAATTCACACCTTGTTAAAATCTCAACATCTTATTGTTGCATAAAGTTGCTTCTAAAAGTCACCATCTTCACCGTTTGAGCATGTGTTCTCTGGGCAGAAATTAAAACACACTACTACGTATTGTGTATCCATGATATATTTGACCCAGAGGAAGGTTGATTGACCATTTACTCAATATGTCATTGACCAACTTTGCACACTTAATTCCAAAATGAATGTTATTTATCATCGTTGAAGATATTGGGCAAAAGATATGTGATGGGATATGAGCCGAAGAGCACATATGTATCCGTATGGGATAACACAAGCGGACGAAGTAGGCTCAGAGCACGGATACGTGGTGCCAGATGACTTTACAAGCTTTTAGGACGTGACGGTTTAGAACTTCCATGACACTGCTAGGGGAACTTGCATGTTTACTCAGACTAGATTATGGGAAGATCTTTGGTTGGGTGATGAGTCTTTGATGACAAAATACGCGTCATTGTATAACATTGCTAGAAAGAAGAATGTTACAGTGGCCCAAGTGCTAAGTACTGAGCCGCTTAATATTTCTTGTAGGCGAGCGGTGGTAGGAGAGAACCGGGCCAAATGGCTTGAGTTAGTGGGGGGGGGGTCTCTTGGAGGTGAGGCTTAACACGAGAAGTTACACATTTATTTGGAACGGAAGCAAGACCTTCTCAGTAAGGTCTATGTACAATGATATCATGTCGAGGGTGGGAGTTCCGTTTGATGTATTGTCTTGGAAAATTAAAGTGCCTTTAAAGATCAAAATTTTCTCTGGTTTTTGAGGAAAGGTGTGATCCTTACTAAAGATAACCTGGCCAAAAGAAAGTGGAAGGGAGGATCTGAATGTTGCTTCTATAATACGCAGGAGACTATTCAACACCTTTTCTTTGAATGCCCAATAGCGAGGTTGGTGTGGAGTATAGTATGCATAACCTTTGATATTAAGAATCCAATGAGTATAAATCACATTTTTGAGGGATGGATTAAGGGTTTTCTTTGCAAGCAAAGGAAAAGTGTGCTACTTGGTGTAGCAGCTGTTTGCTGGGCCATTTGGCTTGGCAGGAATAATGTGGTGTGTCAAAGATCAAAACCTGATTCGTGTTTGCAGGTAATCTTTAGGAGTGCGTTTTGGAGTAGGAGTTGGTCCATCCTGTCTAAGGAGGAGGACATGAGTAGCTTGTTGAGTGGAAGCCGAAGGTTGGAGACGACGACATTAGAAATCTTCAACAATTATGGGCGGAATGCGCTAAGAAGGATTGCTTACTAGTAGTCTGTTTATTTTTGGTGTGTGTGCTTCTAAAGCACTGTAGGCCTTCTTTTATTCAGCGTGTGCTGTTGCGGTTGTTGAACTTGTTAGTGTCTTGAATTGTGTTTGCAATCTGAGTGCTGCAGTTGTACTGGATAATTTATTGGCCGTATATATTCTCTAGAGAATGTAGATGTCGGGTTTTAATCCTTTTTCTAAAAAAAATGGTTTACCAGCGTAGGTTCTAGTTCCCCAAAAGTCCACGAGTTAAAAATTACACCATTAATTAGTATTACTCTTCATGATCGGATGCCTTGTCACATGGAAACTACCAGAGCATGACAGTGCATGATCACCAAGTGCATGACAGTTCGTGATCGAATGCAGAGTATAATGAGGCAGCCTTCTGCCCTTTTGTCACACCACCGAGAGTGAACGGGCCAGGGTTGTTGGAAATAATGGAAAAGGCAAGGAAGCAAGGTGAGACGACATGAAACAAGAGGTGATGGTCAGGATAAAATATGGCACACGGACTATTGATCAGTTTCCTACTTGCTTGGCTGCCGATCTTGGCAGCTATTCGTGCGCCCGAGCCATATCCATCATGTACATGCAGCTCAATCAGCCGCACGGCAGCTACAGACAGCAGGAGGGTGTATTGCTTTGCCCATGCAAGCCCTCCTGATGTCTTCCATTCACAAACCTCAGATCATCACCATTTTGATCCCTAGCTATCCTTCCTAAGGCACGGCGTATCGTGCGCATTGTGACTTGGAAAGTAATAATGCATCGTATCGACTTGAGAAATGATGTATGGCTAATGTATGATCTACAAATGACGGGGCAAAAGGAGGCCACATCTATATATGTTGTTGCAGCCTGGCACAGCAGGGTTTCCAAGCAGTGGTTTGCACGTGGATTGAAGGGGGCACACCGCTGTTGGTGGCCTGTGCCACGTTATGTTACTGAAGCAAGGGGCCCGTTACTCTTCATCTTCTTCCTTGTTTGGTGACATGGAATCCATCGCCACTGCAACTGTCATTCCGCCCATGCTGAAGCTGCCAACGCCGGTGCTAGTGCCCCGTTTAGCCACAACATGACTACGTTCCTAGCTACCACTAGCCACTACTACAGAACAGATTTACCCACAACATGACTACCGAAGCCTACATCCCTGGGGCATGACTATGGGAGCTCCTCCCCAATACTGTAACACCGGCCGCTTTAGGATCCCGGCATCAGGCCTCCTTCCCCCTGCGAGTCTGTCGCTATGCCGTCATGGTTACAACAGCAGCCCCCCTCTCATATTTATGAGGAGGCTCGGGTTACAGAGTATGACACGAACTCTACACTATACTCCTAAATACAACTCAAGTCTCATCGTAACCGGACTGTACATATTTGACACAATATCTAACAATTCAGAAAGAAAATAAAATGCTTTTGATGACTCCCTAGTTGCATGCCAATGGTTGAGTGAGACATGTTTTTCCGAAGACAACATAAATTCTCCACAGGTGAACCTTCAGCACGGATGCATCTCAACCAGAGCGACATCAGCACTCTGTGATCAATGCTGACTTCTGTTTCATTGAAGTTCAGACTGAGTGGCTCTGGTTCAGCATTCAAGCGGTCACTGTAGAAGATATTGGATTTATTGTGGCGATCGTTAGTCAACTTGTGCAGTGAGGCTTCCTTCGACAGTGGAGGTGCTCCTGACCCCTTCCATTCTGAAATAGAGGGAACTCCATCGCCAATCAAGTCTATGTTAATAGTGGTGCAAATAAGTGGAGAGCTTCTGTTGGACACTTTAGTTCTGAAGAGAAACTGTACATTATGCATTTTTGTTGGAAGGTTATAAGGTTTTAATTAGCTGGACAGCTGGAGTATATATATATCATGGTGCCAACTGCCAAAGAAATAAAAGCCTACCTCAAGCTTCATCGGCCTGATAAATAAACGAAGTTGGTGACCATAATTGATAAATAAACAATTTCTTGAGCCTATATTATGGGTTGCATGTTTTTTGTGGTGTGTGTTTGCTAGTACAACCAGGAATTGTTTCACCGAGTAGTGAGGCATTTACATAATTACATTTACTTGATCAATTTAGTTATTTTAGGCAGGCAGGCAAACATTTGAAGATCTCTAACGTCATAACATTCCACTGCATGTGCATGTCTTCATCTAGTGTAAAGTGGATGACATAACCTAAGATCAAATATGTGGTGCACATAGAGTTGCTGAAATACAACAGGTAGATCATTTGCTGACAGTGCCACCGTACACTGTCAGTGTCTCGGTATTTGAACCTCAACGGTAACCCTTCGCTACAGTAAATTGAACGCTACAGTACCTTCCCTCGGGACAAATCAACGCCAGCACCATCTATCCAGCCAAGCAAACAAGCCGATAGTAGATTGTCCCCTTCCATTATTTTTGGACAAAGTTATTGGTTTGTGCCAATATACAAAAGACATTTAAAACAGAGTTAACAATTTCAGAACATAATGTAATAAGATGGCTAATCTAGGGTTCTATATATGCCTAATGTGTATGCCTGTGAGTTTTTCTATTACAGAAATTTTATTTCCCTGTTGCTAGCTCCATCGCTGTTGCGTGTTCTCTTGTCAGTTTAATTTTTCTTATTTTCTTGAGCTGGGTTTACCGTCAGGAAAATTGGGTTTTCCAGAAAGCAAGTTACAAGTCTGACTTATCAATTCTGTGCCAAGAAGCTAATGAATGTAGGGATTATAGGCCAAATGCTTTTCAGGCATCCAGCATGAACCACTACCTAAAGGCTTGCTCTGCTATTAGTTCAATGTTTAGGAGGCAAAACAATACTATTACATATTGCCCTGGGGTGCTTTTTCTCTTTTTTCCTTCGTCCTTAAATACAAGTCAAGTTGTTCAAAATTTGACAAAACTTACAGAAGGGTGTAAAGCATGCTAATGTGCATGTGTACAGTGTAGACCAGGTACACAGTGGTGACAACCAGCCTTTGTCAGGCACACCTGATTTGCGCCGATGCATCCCCTCCCATGTTTCTTGCAGCGCCAGGTAGCTTTCATTGCACACTTGCGCTCGTGGCATGGCGGTTGATTCAGCGATCAAGTGGTTCCTTGCAGGAGTGTTAACCCACCATCTATCGAAGCAGTAGCCCCTACATACCCAATGGAGATCTATAATCAACATGTGCGCCAGAGGGTTCTCCTGACACTGCAAATCCTCCTGATCCCTTCCATTCTCAAATTTGAGCACATGTTCTGGTGGATGCGTGGTTGGGTGGGCTGGTGGATGGCGATGTGTGCATGTGTGTAACCTGCAAAGAAATAAATATATAGGCTTTGCCATGCCGATGGGCGTTGATTGTGCTGGCGAACTGCAGTGTTCCTGCAAGAAAGAGAAGAAGATGTTCACTGGCTACCGCCGCCCGGCGACGTCCTTCTTCCATACGGCAACCTTTACCCGGCTTGATGGTCATCACTGAAATAATGGCCTAACTACTTAATATCAACACCATTCCATGATCACTTCATCGTGTATCCGTATAGATATTATGATATTCTATCTTACTCCAGCTATTCATTTCACGTTCTCCCCAGTCATTCCTGCATATATATTTCTTGCTCCATTGCTTCCATGATAAACCCCATGTTATTGTTATATCTAGGTGACCTCTTGCATGTCTGCTGACCCTAAATCCTTTATCAGTTACAATCTTGTGTGCATATATTAGGTCTTGATGCGTTCCCATAGGTATGGAAGGCATCAAGAAAATTCGAACAACATGGTTGCCACATAGAACGAATTGATTGCGAACAAGCAGGCAAGCAGGTGATGGAGGGAGAACCTATTCTCAAAGAAGCAGCCTGCAAATTAAAGAAGAAAGCTGCTGTTCTGAGGGAGCAGAATTCATCCAAAAAGGGAAATGATTACCTTGAGACAGATGGTGAGAAGGTCATCAAGATTGAAGAAAATGTATAAGACGTGACTCTTGTCACTTTATTACAGGCCCCTTTGGAACATGAGAAGGTTATTTAGCTAGAGTCTGTTAGAGTCTGCAGACCCAATCTAAACAGTCCTAATCTCTTGGCACTTCATGCAGCTTGCAAATTGCTCTTGCTTTTCTGAATATTATATGATGTATCTAGCGCAAATGAACCTGAAAACATAATATTATTGTTAAAAATTTGACCCATTTGATAGTCATCTCTTTCTTAAGAGGGTTGTACATTGTTTTTTTTTTCTATATCTCATCATTTGTTAAAATTTTGAGACATTTGATAGTCCCGCGCACGCGAGAGAGACGCCCAACGACGGAAGCGGCGAGGTCCCCGCGCGTTGGGTTGCTTCAGGCTCGGTGTTCTTCACGTCGTCGGGCGGTCAGCTTGGGTGCAATAGCACTGCGGCGTTGGGTCCAGCAGTGCGTTGGCCCTCTCAGTGTGGTGGTGTCTACCCCTCTGCTCCTCTATCAGTAGTGAATCACTTCTGTGGTTTCGATACACGCAAGAGTGTGGTCTGTGGGTGGAAGCTACAGTATCCCTAGGTCCCAAATCTAATTGCTCCTAAAAAAAATTCTCCTCACCTTTAAATCTTTTTCAACTCTATACATATAACATGTGATACATCATGTTAAAATTTGGTAGATTCTTGTAGTCATTTGCTATATTTAACTAATTAATTGTATTTCAAGCCATTTTTTTGAAAGAAGGCAATTTTGAACCACAAGTGATGCAAATAAGAGAATAAATTGAGTGGAAAAATGATATTCATGTTATTTAGCTCAATTTAAGACCTTTTCCATTAGATCAAAAGAAATTTTGAACATCTTGACTAGAAAACACGACCATGATCGTGTGTCTAAATGATTTAAAAATTCTAAAAAATACAAATAAAGTTTGAAAATTATGAGATTTGTCAATATCTCATGATATCTCATGATCGTGTGTCCAAATGATTTAAAGTTTGAAAATTTTGAATGAGTTTTGAACATTTTTCATGTACGATGCTCGTTTCTCGAAATATCTACGATGAAGTTTCATAGAGTTACGAAAGTTATGGTTACATTTGTACGCGACACGACATTCAAATTGAGTTTTGACTTCAAAACTTTGTTCTATAAGCAATAGACAACATAACTTAATTTGTGTTAATTTTCTGATTTTTTTAAAAAAATTTTGATAATTTTTATAATTTTACAAAATTATAGAAAAATTGTTTGTCGTGCGCTAGCGCACGGCAAAAAAACATTGCCGTGCGCCTTATTGAAAATGCACGGCAAACAATTGTTCTTTGTCATGCGTGATACGCGGCGCACGGCAAACGCCCGCGGCCCCACCTCCCAAGCAATCTCCCACGCACCTAGGCCGCCCCCGCACCCATGGTCCCACCTCCCAGCCCTCCAACGCACCCCCGGCGTCGATCTTCAGGTCCGACGGCCCAAAATCACCCAACATTCTATATAAAAACGTCAGCCCCCGCAGCCCTTCCCAAACCCTACCGCCCCCTCCTCCCCCGCCCCCGCAGCCTCTCCCACTCGCCGCCGCCCCGCCCTCGCCTCCCTCCCTCCCGGCACTCCTCCCTCCTCTTCAGGCGCTCCTCCCACTCTCCCTCCCAGTCGGCGCCCTCCTCTCCCGGCACGCGCGCTGGATCCGGCGCAGGCTGTGGCGCGCGGCCAGTCGGTGCGCGGAGGCTCGCCGGCCACAGCGCGGAGCCTCCGGCGCGTGGATGGCCGCGGCCACGCCGGCCACGGCGTGCGGTCCGCCAGTCCCGGCGCGGGCTCCGGGCGCCACGGCGCCCCCTCCCTCTCCTCCAACAGATCCGGTGGCGAGCACGGCCTGCCTGCTCGTCGTCGACGCCGGCGGCCTCCTCCAGATCCGGCGCAGCGGCTCCCTCCTCGTCGTCGGCACCGGCGGCCTCCTCCAGATCCGCTCCCCTCCTCCCTCCCTCCGCGCCACCCCGGCCAAATCCACGGTGGTGGGGAGCTCCGCCGCCCCCAGATCCGCACAGCCCCGAGCTCAGGGGAGGAGTAGGGGCACGGCCTCCTCCCACCTCTGGCTCCACGGTGGTGGGGAGCTCCGGTGGCGGCGGGCTGGTGGTGGTGGAGGCCAAGGTTCTCTCTCTTTCTCTCTCTCTATATCTATCTCTCTCTGTCTATCTATCTATCTTCCACAGGTGGTCGGGGCGGCGACGTGGTGGCGGTGCGGCGGTGGATGTGGTGGCAGGGGCCGGACTGTGGTGGTGGATGTGGTGGCAGGGTCTGGACGGCGGTGGTGGATGTGGAGGCAGGGGCCGGACGGTGGCGGCGGCAGTGAACTTTTTTTTTAATTCGCTCGAAAATGTCTGCCGTGCGTCACTTTTGGCGCACGGCAATTTTTTACTTCATTTCAAAAATGTTTGCCGTGCGGCAACATTAGCGCACGGCAAAGATTTGCCGTGCGTATCGATAAAAAACGCACGGCAAAGATCTTTTGCCGTGCAAAAATCTGTCGTGCGGCCTTTGCCGTGCGTTTCGGTGAAAAACGCAAGGCAAAGCGATTGCCGTGCGCTTCCTTGCAGGCCGAGTTTGCCGTAGTGCCTATCATTTACGTGTTCCGTGACATATTAGAAGAGGATCAAGTTTAGAGTTGCTCTGCACATCGAATTCAGTAGGATGAGATTCTCTCCCGCCCTTGTCTTCGATTGGCAAACCCATGGCTGATCACGAAGCTGGTTCTCTGTCGGAGAGGTGCTCCGCGTCCCATGGAAGCCTTCCTTCCTGGTGTCTTACGTTCCTACAAGTCGTCACCATTTCAGTCCCATTCTGGCCTGCTCTCAAGCAACAAGACTGAAATACTAAGGTCTCATTCGTTTCCATCGGATTGAATTCCGACCAGAATTGATAAACGTAACAAGAAAATCATGATTGCTACTATAATAGATCAGGATTTACTCTGGGTCGAAAATTAATTTACTCATGATAGGTACACCAAGAGACTCGAAATCAATCCACTGGTCAAGAGGTGTGGAAGCAATCCGGCTCTTTGGTCTCTTGTTCTACCTATCATGATGAGTAAATTAGTTCTCGATCCGGAATAAATCTGAGTCTCTGTCATGATTTTCTTAATATATCTATTATTTTCAGCAAGATTGAATCCAATGAAAACGAACAAGCCCTAAAGGTAGATGCAATGTGATAAAACGATAGTGCACAGGATTGGTGGACAATGGCGTGACCCAGGCTGTGCCGATTTTTTTAAAAAGAAAAACGAAGATGGTCAAAACTAGAGAAGATGAGAAAACACTACTTACCTAGTACAGTGTGAGTTACATACCTTAGTTAATGGTGGTTTCACATGTTTCGGCAGTAGGACCCACATGGTATAGCTGATAGGTGGCAAATAACATTTGACCAATAAACCTAAATAAGACAATATCTAAGGCAGGCATGACTGTGCTTGTGGTACAGGCAAGTGTTGGCAAGAGTTATTGTATACTAGTGTAGAATAGAACTAGCTAGCGAGTTTAATTTTGGGAAAAATTAACTGCGCAAATTTGATATATGCTAGCTCCGACTAGGGTCCTATTTAGTTCACCAAAATTTCACCAACCACCCGTCACATCAAACTTCGAACACTAATTTGGAGTATTAAATATGGATTAATGACAAAACCTATTTCACAATCCCTACCTTAATTTTCGAGACGAATCTAACGAGCCTAATTATGTCATAATTAGACAATGTTGTGCTACAGTAAACAATCTCTAATGACGAATTAATTAGACTTAATGGATTCGTCTCGAAATTTCTCGTCCATTCGTGTAATTAGTTTTATAATTAGTCTATGTTTACTACCTCTAATAGACCCCGAAAGAGGTCCCAAAAATTTTGACCGCAAAATTTTGGGGAACTAAACATGCCCTAGGAAATTATCGATGGCATGCGAAAATTGAAATTATGTACAGGCATTCCCATAACGCACCCCCTAGCATATTTGAAGCACCTATACCCCCGACCTCTAATATGATGATACAACTGCGCTTAAAGAAGCATGTCACACCGGATTTAAAGACAAATCTGAATGCATTAAATACATGTGCGCCAGGATCAAGTTTACACACATACATCGACATAGTGATAACCAAAAGACAGTGCATCTCGAAAGTAGAGTATTAACTATATTACATGACCGAAAGTCTTTAAACTAACACACGAACGTGTAGCTAATAGTGGAAAAATAAACGTAGTCGTCCACCACAGGCAGCTGACGGAAGAAGCGAACGCCTAGAATTCATCGAAATCACTAGGCATGAGCACATGTCGTACTCAACAAGGGAAAAACACTAGAACAACATGCAAAGGCTTTATGGTGGAAGGCTTGTGGTTGCATAGCAGATCAGCATTTTGGTTGGTCAAGTTTTATTAAGCAGCTATTACTAGCAAGTGTAAGTGTATACCAAAACCCACTTAATAAATGCATAAAAACCATAGAATGAAATACACAAGTTTATAAGTTCCATCTTCCATAGAGTTAATCATGTGAGGGTCCAGGCCGCTCTTGACCGTGAGCACGGCTAATCGATTAGTTTTACACTCTGCAGAGGTTGTACACTTTCATCACAAGTCGCGTAAAAACTCAAAAGAGTTTTGGACCCAACCACGCTGTGCAAAAGTAGGCACAATACCACACTGCCGAGGTGTGGCTGCATAGAGACGCTACGAGGCCTTTACGAAGATTCTCCAACATGCAACAACCCACTAGGTTTCAGGACAAAGCAGGGCATAAAGCTCCATACCGGGTCAATACCCCACCATAAATAAACAAACCCAACTCCCCGCTAGAGCAGGTCTATACTCTGACAACGCCTCCCCATTGGCCCCTTTCAGGTAAGGTTGCTACAACATCAAAGTTTCTAGTTATTCAGCCAAGACAGAGCCATATGTCTTGTGGTTGTACGGTTTTCCTGGGTGGTTCTCCATGTTCCGATTAAACAAGCATAGTATTCTTGCATTACATGAATGAATAGCAGAAAATAAATCAAGATTAAAGGTTGTTCCATTAAACCACCCAAAGTATGCTCTAGCAAAGCTACCCAACATAAAATAAAACCCGGTTGATCTAGGCACAGGGTATACAACACTAGTCACACCTTAAGCATGGGTCCCATAACATTAATGCAAGCAATAAGTAAATAACTGTGTAATTAAAATGCATGTTGTAATAGGACAAAAGGGAATGCAGCAAGGACTTGCCTTCTACCCAAGCGTGCTGCTGCTCAAAGCCTTCTTGATCTTTAACAGTAGCGTACTACACGAATTGATCGTTCACTACGCTCCACACAATAACATACAAGCATACAATACAATTATATAAGAAACAGAACACCAATCATAGCAAACAGAAACAAAAACAACAGAAAACTAATCTACTCATCGAGACGATCGCATGGACATAAAGAACGCTAAAAACGGAGCTAAAACGACGAAGATACGGCCTAAACAAGATGCAAGGACCTATATGCAAAGAAAACTAAACTTCAGGGCTAAAACGAAGAAAACAGGACCTATCCGCAAGAAAACTTGCTATGCGGAAGGACCGGCTTGTAAATCTAAAGAGCGCAGGGGATTTTCTGCAAAACTGCCAGAGGCAGCTGGTTTGACCGGCGCTTGACTTCGGTCAAGACAGATCTGATCTGTTGGATCAGATTTGGCGGCCTTGGACGCATGCAAGTGACCGGCGGCGGCGACAGGCGACGGCGAGCGCGGCGGCGCAAGCGCGATGTCGAGCTAGGGTGCTCGATTTGACTCGCGGGTTTCACGGGAACGAAGCGGGCGCGACGCCGAAGGTAACAGGGGCGAGGGCGAGGTCTTACAGGCGGCGACGATGGTGGATAGCTCGGCGGAGCGGAGGACGGCGACGGTGGAACTCCGGCGAACGCGTGTGGCCGCTGTAGAGGTCGACGATGCAAACATGTGGCACCGGTGACTTCCTCTCGTCCAAGCGAAGCTCCCGAGTAGCTCCTCGGCGGCGGAGAGGCAACGGCGAGGCGGATTCGAGCTCGGTGGCAGCTAGGGTTTGGGCGGCGGCTAGGGTTCGGGTGGCGGTTCAGGGGTAGCAGCGGCCGCTTATAAAGGGGCAGGGAACTCCCTTGGCGTGCGGGCCACGCCTGGGGACGCGTGCTCAGGACGGACTCGGGCGGCACGTCGAATCCTGGTCGGAGACGGCTGGAGGAGGGGATGACAAGCGGGCCCCGCTCGTCAGCGGCTGCGGGCGGCGGGCGCGGAGCGGGCTGCAACTGGGCCGGAGCTGGCGCTGGGCTGCGGTGCAAAGGGTGCCGGGCGCAAGAGATGAGGGGGCGCGGATAGACTACTGGCGTCGGGCCGAGCGGGCTGAAAGCGGAGCGGCCGAGAGGGTGGCAAGCGGCTGCAAAAGGAGACTGGGCTTCAAAGCAAAACGGGCCAGAATAGAGGAGAAGGAAAAGAATAAAAGAAAAAGGGTTTTCTATTTTGAAAAAGCACCAAACAAATGAATTCAAATACAAATTTGAATTCAAGCACTCAAAAGCAATGCATCAGCATGTATGCAACATTAAACTCCTGTGTTAATTTATTTTATTTTGGAAATAATTAAATGCCTACAAGAAATTAAAGAAAACATTATAGTCCTTAAGAGCAAAAATTAAAGGTTGCTAACAAATTTTATTAAAATTCAAATTTTTGAAAATTAGGGTGTTACAAATCTACCCCCTAAAAGGAATCTCGTCCTGAGATTCGGAAAGAGAAAGAGAAAGATTGGGAAACTCTGCTTCTGATGTCCTACTTTAACCCGGTAGCATACCTGGTAACTCCTCAGGAAAAACATCAGGGTACTCACACACCACTCTTATGTCCTCCAAAGCTTTCCCATCAAGTTGATTCACTGTACTAGTTGGTGGTGGATCTGCTGCAAACTCGATCCTTTCCCCAGCTGGACTAGTGAGAAGGATCGACCTCTTAGCACACTGAATCACCGCATCACACGCGGTCAACCATCCCATCCCAAGTATCACATAGATTCCTCTTGACTCTAGTATTATAAGATTAGCCCGGAAATCTCTGCCCAAAATCTTGAGACTGACATTGTCACACTTATATGATGCTTTCAATTCCTCCCTGGTGAACTAACTAGCATATGACGAGGCATAGGGCTAATGGGTATGTTATGCTAAGCTACGAACTGAGAGGTAATGAAAGAATGGGATGCTCTTGAATCAAATAGAACTGAGGCGGGTATGGAGTTGACTAGGAACATACCGAGCACAACTTTAGGATTCTCCTGAGCTGCTTCAGCATCGACATGGTTCACCTTGCCATATGAATAGCTCTGTTGTCCCTTGTTGGTTTGCGGGGTCTGATTGCCATTCCTTCCCTGCTGCATCTGCTGGTTCTGCACTGGGGTACTTAGGGGTTGCCTCTGGGGAGACACATTGGCATAGTGACCAAGTTCACCACACTTGAAGCAAGTGGTGTTTGTAGGGTTGGGAGGTGTAGCGGTCCTCACTGGTGTACCCACTGGAGTTCTCTGCTAATTCTGCTGAAAAGTGGGGCGCGGTGTCTGAGGAGCGGAGTACTGAAACTGCTGCCCTATATGCTGGAATGGCTGAGCGGGACGCGGGGACTACTGCTGCCCAAAGTTCCCACTTGATCCTCCATAGCGGAAAGGCGTGCTCTGCTATGGGGTGAAACGAGGGCAAGAGACGCTCTCGGACTGTCTATAGCTGGTGGCTTTCCTCTTCTGCTCTCCTAGCTCTCTACGCTTGTACTCCAGACGGATGGCATTGTCTACCAGGTGCTGGAACGTGGGGAAGGTGTGAGACATCAGCTGATACTGTAGTGGTCCACTTAGCCCATCCAGGAACAGCTCCTGCTTCTTTCCATCCTCAGCAACTTCCTCGGGTGCATAGCGAGACAACTCAATGAACTTGTCTCTGAACTCAGCCACTGACATTCCCGCCTGCTTGAGGGAAAGGAACTCCTTCTTCTTCATCTTCATGAGACCGGCTGGTATGTGATGGCTCCTGAAGTTGGTGGTGAATTCATCCCAGGTGATAGCATCTGGGGTAGAGTGAGCAGCGACATATGCATCCCACCAAGCAGAAGCTGACCCTTGGAGTCATCCTGCATCATACAGGACCTTCTCTCTGTCACTGCACTGTGTGATAGTGAGCATCTTCAGCACTGTCTTCAGCCAATCCTCAGCCTCAAGTGGATCAGCTGCATGGGTGAACACTGGGGGGTGGTGGCTCATGAACTCACGGTGCTTGTTGAGTGGCACCTGCTGCTGCACAGGTGGATTATTGACTTGGGCTTGCAGATTCACCACAGTGGCCCGGCGGTGGCGTGCACGGGCATGTGTGCGCCGGCGACGAAGCGCGGCGGGAGCGACGCTCCAGGCGGCGAGGGACGGTTCGGCGGCACCGGCGCCCGGGCTCGCTGCGGTGTGTGTGCGCGTTGGCCATGAGTCCCTGCCCAGAAAAGGCAGGACTTTGGGCCTCGAGAGTGCACGTGCGGGTGCGTGAAGAACGACGGCGGCCCTAGCTCTGAGAGCGCACGCCGGAACGAAAGGAACAACATAGTTGCAAGGCAAGGGAGAGCGCGCGCGGCGATGTCGGCAGCGGCACCTGCAAGAAGCGTCCGGCTCGGCTCGATGGCCGGCTCTCAGGCGACGGCGGGTCTGCGCGGCGGCGCGGTGCGGGCAACAGGCGACCGGACAACACGCGAGCGCACAAGGCTCGTTCATCCACGGCTCGAAGGCCGGGTCCACAGCACGGTGAAGGGGTTGGCGAGGTGGTGGTGAAGAACTCGGAGAAGCGGGATGCAGAACAGGGGTACGGCGGCGGTTCGGCTTGGAGCAGAGGAACGGCGCGGTGAAGAGGAAGCAGGGGGAAGCAGGGCGGCGTCGAGGTTCTTGCACGGGTGGCTCCACAGACGGCCTCGGCTTCGCGGTCCTCGCACGAGCTGCTTCCGGGACGGCGTCGTCTTCAGGTCCGCGCGGCGGCGTTGGCGCCCCCGGCGTGCGCGGCTCCGGCTCCTCTCCGGCGAACGGTGCCGACTCCCTCTCCCTTCTTCCTTCTTCCTACTCCTGGTGGTGGCTGCGGCAGGTTTGGGGACAAATCCCCCAATGGGGCGGCGGCGAACAGGGAGATGCCGGCGCAGAGGGGATTTATAGGGCGGCGCCCTAGGGTTTCCGTGATGCGGGCGGATGGCTGGGATGCGGCACGGGGACGCGTGGGACTCATCCACGGCCGCTAGCTCGGCTGGGGCGGCGGTCATGGCTGGCGTCGGCGGTCCTGCCGCCCCCACGCTCGCGTCACGGTGGGGAAGAAGAAAGGAGACAGGGGTAGGAGGCTGACGAGAGGGGCCCACTTGGCGGTGACAGGGGGTGAAGGTGGTAGGTGGGAGGCAGGCCGGCGGGCTGAAAGATTAGGTGGGCCGCGGGGTAAGGAAACCCGTTGAAAAGACCAAGGGCCTCTGGCAGACTTTAGCATCTGGGTTAAGGCCCAAGTTGCATAGAGGTTTTTCCTATTTCCTATTTACCTTAACTCCTATATAGCTATGATTCAAATTTGAATTAGAATCCAAATTTGAATCCCACACAATTAAGATCCAAAATAAATCCAATAAACTCCAAAGTTCTCACACTAGCATTTTATATTTCCTAAATTAATTATTTAGCTCAAAATAAATCTAGGATTTTCAGGGAAGGATCACAGAAGACAACCTTATAGTTAAATCAAGCATTCAATTTCTAATCGAAATTTTGAAATCCACATTTTTGCATTACTAACATTCCGGAGAAATTCCGGGATGTTATAGAACTCCCCCCCTCACAAGAATCTCGTCCCCGAGATTAAGAGCTGACTCCCGGTTTTAGAAGAGAAGAGGAAAGAAACAAAACGAGCTGCTCTAGCATAAGAAAGAGCTAAAGCTGGTGCAACACAACTTAAAACTCACCGATCACGACGGCAGAAGCGTCGGTAGTCTTTCCTTCCTTCAGGTGGGTAAGCCTTCCACGACCCGCAGACTGCTGAGGAGCAGACTGAGGAGGTCCTCCTCCTGGGGTCGGTGCTTTGGCGGGCGTAGCGGCGGTCTTCTTGTCGGGGCACTGGAAGGA
Source organism: Cenchrus fungigraminus (assembly GCA_036936925.1). Classification (NCBI taxonomy): domain Eukaryota; kingdom Viridiplantae; phylum Streptophyta; class Magnoliopsida; order Poales; family Poaceae; genus Cenchrus; species Cenchrus fungigraminus. The sequence goes on along the minus strand of CM072774.1, from coordinate 22,295,526 downwards.
CTTGTGCCCGGGCTTGCCACAGGCGAAGCAAGTCGGGGTGAACCCTCCGGTGCTGGGTCTCGGAGTGCTCGGCTGCAGACAGTTGTATCCTCCAATCGGCTGCTGGTAGTTGAAGCTCCCTCCTCCTGAGTAGTGGCTGCTGCCTCCTCCGAAGTTGCTTCCATGCTGGTGATACCCCGAGCGGAAACTCCCTCTCATCATGCTGCTTGGCCCATCCCTCGGCTTCTGGTACGATCGGTCGAAGTCCTCCCGATCTCCCATCCTCTTCCTGTCCTTCATGCGGTCTTCATGACCCCTTCTCTCATCCTCGAGCGCGATGGCGCGGTTCACGAGGTGACGCAGAGACTTGTGCTCAGTCGCCTTCAGTCCCTGGCGAAGGCCGTGGTGAAGGCCTCGCAGGAACCAGAACTGCTTCTTCTGGTCGGTGTTGGTGTCTTCGGGAGCGTAGCGCATCATTTTCATGAAGTGGCGCTCGTACTCCTCCACTCTCATCGCACCCTGCGTCATGGTGCGGAACTCTTGAGCCTTCTGGACCATCAGCTCGCTGGGCAGGTACTGCTCGCGGAACGCCTCGCAGAACTCCAGCCAAGTGATGAAAGCTGGGTTCGGGTGGCTGGCGGAGTAGTTCTCCCACCAAGACTTGGCAGGACCCTCCAGCTGGTGCGCGGCGATGGCGACGCACTCCTCGTCAGTGTAGACGGTGAGGTCGAGCTTGGTCTCGATCACCCTCAGCCAGTCGTCGGCGTCGAGCGGCTCATCCGAGTAGCTGAAAGTGGGGGCCTTCAGGCGGATGAACCTCTCGATCTTCCTCGTGAGGTCCTCGTCCTGCGGAGCGACGCGGTTTCCACCGTTGCCACGGTGCTCCATGGCTTTCGCCATCCTCTGCATAAGCTGAGTCTGCAGGGCCATCACGTCCACCAAGTTGGGTGGTGGCGGTGGTGGCTGCTCCGGCTCGGGCTGGTCTTGCTCCGGCTCGGGCTCGGCTTCCTCCTCTTCGTCATCAGCTTCAGGGTCATTGGGCGGCGGTGGCGCACCGGCACCTCGACCTCGAGCCCCTCGAGCTCCTCCACGGATGGGCGGGCGTCCACGGCCACGGGTAGGTGCACGTCCGCGACCACGGGCGGTGGCACGACCACGACCACAGCCACGGCCCTGTGGGACTTCCTCTTCCTCGGCAGCTTCCTCAAAGCGTGCCAGCAGACAATTGGGCCGTCGGATTGACATCCTTCTGGAAAACACGACCACGGAAGGAAAAACTTTAGACAACGTCACTCACCAACCCATTGAGTCAGACACCAGCAAGAAAATATTGCTAATTATATAACCTATCACTCAATGAGAAGATGCATTAAGACACGATTAACTCCATTAAGAGCCAAACACTCATTAAACATGATAGATACACTTATAAGCTTCCTCGAGGTTGACTCAGGCCTCAGAGGTCGCGAGCACTTCAACGATCTAGTTTACCGTTAAGAGATCTCCAAAGGGTTGTGCCTAACATGGTGTTTCAACACTTCTCCACTTCATCGTGTTCCGGACAAGTGCTCGACCAAAAGGTCGTGTCCCCGTAAAGAAGGTTGAGCTCGTAGGTAAGAAAGAAGCTTTTCAAAGGGGGAAAGCTTTTATAAAATAATCCAAGGAGTTTATATAAAGCAAGGGAACGTTTAGAATCCTTATTTACTATCGGCCATTCCTAGGGATACGCGCTACGGTCAAGTACGGCTCTGATACCACCTGTAACACCCCGGATTTTCGGTGAGGAAAACCCGAGTCCCTGTACCTTTGCGATAGTCCCGGGATCAGTGGCTATCGCGTACAGATCTCAGCACAGAAGGTAAATCACAACCATACATCGCATCACACAAATTTTAGTACATAATTTATTACAAGTCCATAATGGAGTACAACATTACAAGCCTCTTGGCTGAATCAGAGTGAAATTCTACGCGGCGGTAGCTAGCATCTCAGGAGGGTCTCCATCTTTTATTCTTCACGCCCACAGGCATCCTTGAGCGCAGCGACGCATCCCTCAGTCGTACCATCCATCGGCGTTGTTGTCGAAGTCAGACTCGTACCCTGCACACCTAAAGTCTATCCCCAAGGAGTGGGATAGGTTCACGTCACCAACCGTATGCAAGCTTTAAGTGGCCTATTTCTAAGGGGAAAAGAGTATATCAAGGTAGCAGCAGGGTTTCCTATGCAGCAGCAGCAAAAATAGAGTAATATCTCCATAAGTTCACCATATCCCATATCTCTCATCCACATGCAGATACATCTGGTCACCCAGATCACCGTCACCATCACCTATCTCCATCTAGGGTCGGTGCGAGAACTCCCACTCCTCGCACCTCAATGGTTGCACCCGGATCCGCGAGGTAGAGGGAGCAACTCTCCTCTCCCCGAATACAACCACGGCTCACCAATCACACTCATCCTATAAGGGGGAGGTAGAAATCCCAAAACATAAGAGTCGGAGAAACAACGGGCATGTCCATAACCAAGGACGCGGCTATACGTATAGATCTAAACTCTGCAGAGTGTGTACACCTGTACCCAACTCGGAATGGCACCCGGCGGTGATCAGCCAACCAAGCCCATCCTACCGGACGAACACCTAGGAGTTACGATTCCATCATGCATCCGGGTCTCGATGCGGTCCCCCGCAGAAGACCACCCCAGAACTGTGAAAATGCCCCCGTGTGGCCACACGGGAGTCGCACTGAGAGGGTGGACTCACTCCCACCTCTCCCCCACTGATACCCCGCTATCCTGCTGGCAGGTATGGTACCGCACTTGCTAGGGTCGAACGGCCCTATCCCCACTCTCGGCGAGGTGGTGTGTACGAAAGTCCCGTGTAACAGGCGACCCACTCGGTTTCAGACCGGGGCGAGCTCATATCCTCCAAGTCATCACAAAATCCCCAACACCTGTGCTCCTAAAACGGTGTACCCGCCATAGGTACCAACTCGGGCAACGTCCGAGAAGACGATCCCTGGCCCCCGATCCCAGATCAGGTTGTCTCGAGCTCACCCCCGCCAAAATATCCCAAAACGCCTTCTCCTGCCGGTTTTCCCAACACATGCCAAGAAACTACCACAATAATCCCAACACATGCATAGCAAGCTCAGCGTATCATCACGCATAAATAAAGTAGTAGTAGTAGTAGGTCAATCAAGGACAAGTATGTAAAAGAGGCTATGCACGGGTTCATCATATCCATCTCTATGCATTAAATAAAGCACTAGCAGTTCTAAAATAGCCGTGCCTAATGGGCATTCAAAGATGGTCGGGCGTGAACACCTGCGTGCGAGTAGTCGTCGGCGGCGTAGTCGTCGGTGTAGTCGAACTCCGAGCTCAGCTCCCCGGCTCCAGCTGTTCCTAATAACGCGCAAATAAAATAAAGACGGGTCCTATTGCAAATAACTCCAAATGAACAACAATTAAGAGCCAAAAGAGAGCGAACACTAGCCTAACACTGAGTTTATAATTTTAGAAGAGTTTTGGAAAATGTTTCGTAATTTTCGGAGTTGAAATGGATTTACTAGGATTTTCCAAAAGTAAAATACATTTTCTGAAATTAAAATACGCATACACAATAACACTAACTATAAGCTATCTACAGGCTAGCTCTAAAGGACTTTAAGCTAACTACTGGCTGGCTGCTGGCTAGCTCTTGCTGCACACGTGGCGGCCACATAGGCGGCTATAAGCCAGCCCAAGCACATGTGGCGGCCACCTGGCTGCTGGTGTGGCGGCCTCAGGAGATCCCAGCCAGATCGGCTGCGGCGCGTCCAGGTGCGGGCAGGTGTGTGGCTCAGCCACCTAGCGGCCAGCCGCATGAGATCCTAGGGATCGTCTGTGGCCCAGTGAAGTTCAGGTCGCGGTGGGGTTCGGCTGAGGTTGGTCGGCCACACGAGATCCACGGGATCATTCTGCGGTTGCGACGGGCGTGTGGGCTTGTGTGTGTAGCAGAAACCCCCACTGGGTGTTTGGCCCGACCGGAACGTGTTCGACGAAAGGCTCTAAAGGAGTGGCGGTCGGGAGGAGGCTCGCCGGCGGCGAGGTTGAACGGTGGCTCGACCACACGCGACACGGCGCGGCTCAGGCACACCTAGGGATCCATCTGGCAAAGAAAAGAGTTGGCCTTGACTAGGCTTAGGCACAACGGCGACGAGCTGCAGTTTGGCTCGGCGGGGCAGAGCAGAGGATTCCGGCGACAGGGCTGGAGTGTCCAACGCCGAAAGAGGTTGCATGTGCGCGCGTGCTTGAGAGCGACCGCGTGCACGAGGTTGGTCCGGCGCTGCGCGCCTAGGTGGAAAGGATGCCCACGGCGGCGAGATTTCGACTGCGGCGGACGGAACAGAGATCCACGGTGGCGCGAAGGAACGAGCTCCACGGCGTCGAGACTGAGGTGTCTATGCCGGGGAGGTGGTTAGCTTGCCAGCGAGGGTGTGTGCGCGAGTGCACGTGAGTGCGCACGGACGCACGACTGCGAACAGATGCACCCGGCGTCGAGCAACGATCGAAGGGCGGCGGCTCGGCGCGGCGGAGGTCGACAAAGGCGGCGCAATACGCGGCGGGAACGCCGTCTTGCGGACAGAAGATCATGGTCAACAACGGGGCTTGCCCGGCGATGGCTCGGTCGCGTGCACGCGCGTGCATCTAGCCGAGAGACAAGGCCCCGGCCGGCACAACGGTGCGGCGGAAAACAGGGGAATACCCCAGGCGAACAGAAAAGCGAGGCTGCGTAAAGGGGGTCGAGACAGCCAGAAGGCCCGGCCTTGTGTGCATCCGCACGACGTGTGCGCGTGTGCCGGCGCGCTGGGGTGCACGACAGCGAACAAGACCAGGGGGAAGGACCGGGCGGTGAGGTTCGACACGGGCAACACGACGGCGAGTACTGGGGTGTCTGCGCCAGTGTGCTCGCCCACTCACGCGCGTGCGTACGTGCATAGGTTGGACAGGAAAAGCAAAGCTTTGGCCCGGCGGTGGCGTGCACGGGCATGTGTGCGCCGGCGACGAAGAGCGGCGGGAGCGACGCTCCAGGCGGCGAGGGACGGTTCGGCAGCACCGGCGCCCGGGCTCGCTGCGGTGTGTGTGCGCGTTGGCCATGAGTCCCTGCCCAGAAAAGGCAGGACTTTGGGCCTCGAGAGTGCACGTGCGGGTGCGTGAAGAACGACGGCGGCCCTAGCTCTGAGAGCGCACGCCGGAACGAAAGGAACAACACAGTTGCAAGGCAAGGGAGAGCGCGCGCGGCGATGTCGGCAGCGGCACCTGCAAGAAGCGTCCGGCTCGGCTCGATGGCCGGCTCTCAGGCGACGACGCGGTGCGGGCAACAGGCGACCGGACAACACGCGAGCGCACAAGGCTCGTTCATCCACGGCTCGAAGGCCGGGTCCACAGCACGGTGAAGGGGTTGGCGAGGCTCACCTTGTGCTTCCGGACACGGCGGCGAGGTGGTGGTGAAGAACTCGGAGAAGCGGGATGCAGAACAGGGGTACGGCGGCGGTTCGGCTTGGAGCAGAGGAACGGCGCGGTGAAGAGGAAGCAGGGGGAAGCAGGGCGGCGTCGAGGTTCTTGCACGGGTGGCTCCACAGACGGCCTCGGCTTCGCGGTCCTCGCACGAGCTGCTTCCGGGACGGCGTCGTCTTCAGGTCCGCGCGGCGGCGTTGGCGCCCCCGGCGTGCGCGGCTCCGGCTCCTCTCCGGCGAACGGTGCCGACTCCCTCTCCCTTCTTCCTTCTTCCTACTCCTGGTGGTGGCTGCGGCAGGTTTGGGGACAAATCCCCCAATGGGGCGGCGGCGAACAGGGAGATGCCGGCGCAGAGGGGATTTATAGGGCGGCGCCCTAGGGTTTCCGTGATGCGGGCGGATGGCTGGGATGCGGCACGGGGACGCGTGGGACTCATCCACGGCCGCTAGCTCGGCTGGGGCGGCGGTCATGGCTGGCGTCGGCGGTCCTGCCGCCCCCACGCTCGCGTCACGGTGGGGAAGAAGAAAGGAGACAGGGGTAGGAGGCTGACGAGAGGGGCCCACTTGGCGGTGACAGGGGGTGAAGGTGGTAGGTGGGAGGCAGGCGGGCGGGCTGAAAGATTAGGTGGGCCGCGGGGTAAGGAAACCCGTTGAAAAGACCAAGGGCCTCTGGCAGACTTTAGCATCTGGGTTAAGGCCCAAGTTGCATAGAGGTTTTTCCTATTTCCTATTTACCTTAACTCCTATATAGCTATGATTCAAATTTGAATTAGAATCCAAATTTGAATCCCACAATTAAGATCCAAAATAAATCCAATAAACTCCAAAGTTCTCACACTAGCATTTTATATTTCCTAAATTAATTATTTAGCTCAAAATAAATCTAGGATTTTCAGGGAAGGATCACAGAAGACAACCTTATAGTTAAATCAAGCATTCAATTTCAAATCGAAATTTTGAAATCCACATTTTTGCATTACTAACATTCCGGAGAAATTCCGGGATGTTACAGCTGATGTGCTGGGCCAGAACGGTTGCTTCTCCCTTTGCGGTTCACTGCTGGTTGATCGACTCCGGATCTTGACCTGGTGTTCACCATCTGAGTGTTAGAGACATTACTTTACATGTTTGAGTTAGGAGTGAAACTCGGAAGGTAAAACAACGAAGATATTCAGGTTTAGACAGATTCTGTTTACTCCAGATATTCAGGTATAACTCTCAACGTGGGCAGCCAAAAATTATGAGCTTCTGATCAGAGAAGGGTAATGAAATTATGGAACTAATCCATCTGGAATCACCTCAATCCGAGCTCTATAACTCCAGTTATAAAATAAACAAGTCAGGTATATCAGCAATGTTAACAGATTCAAGTGGCTCCAAAGTTTCGGGCATAACTCTCTGTCTATGTAACCTAAATTTCCGAATTTTGGATAGAATAATACTGATGAAATTTCTGAACTACTCCAACTGGATTTGCCTCAAACGGAGGTCTATAGCCCGAGATATAAAATAATGAAATTAACTAGATCAGCAGAGTTTTACAGTTTCTGGTAGCTCCAATGTTTCGGGCATAGCTCCCAGAATGAGTACTGGATGGGGCTGAATTTTTGATAGAAATTCACTTATGAAAATTTTGAATTAACCCAACTGGTTTTGCATCAATCGGAGCTCTGTACCTCGAGATATTATCAAAACACTACTGCTGTGTCGAAGGTTGACGAGAACAGATTTGCAGCAAGATAAATTCCGAGATAGATAAGTAAAGATTGATAAGGATTAAGAAGATGCAAGATTAAGAGGTGGTAGAAACAGAACTGAAACCCACTAAACAAGCTTTACTGCTAAACCAATGTCATTGTGGTCATCACTCCACAATACATTGCACTCACACAAAAATCCAGCTCAATCATTTGACACAAAACCAAGCATTCAACCACACTCCTAAACTAAGCACACTTTAACTGCTCATTCTATCGATTACAAAAGACCCTAACTTGAACTTAAACTTAAACATAAGGACTATCTTCCCATGGCATGGCTTCCGTGCGGGCGTCAGGGGAGTCGTAGCGTGGTCTCTTGGGTGACGGGGATGTGCATGCTTCTACAGCGTCATGGACCACTGGTTGTTCCTTGTTCAACAATGCAGCCTCCAAGGCACGCTTTTGCAACTCCAGAGTGATGATCTGTTGTTGTGCCGCATAGAGGGTGTTGTTGGTATCATCCAAGGCAGTGTTGACAGCAGCTAGCAAACCCCGGACGTTGTTCAGTGTTCCCTCATAAGCTGGAGCTGGAGCTGGAGCGATGTAGGTCTTGGCCTCTCCACTTACTCTGTAAGGTGTGTATCTGCAGTGGGTGTCCTCCAACCTATCACGCTCTTTGTGGGAGAGTACATAGAGTGCCCTCCGTGCTGCTTCTGCGATGCCTGCGTCCATGGTGGTCCTGTAGGCACATCTTCATGCCTGGTTATCTCCTTCACTCCCTGGAATGGCGCATACTCCTGCAGGATAGCTGCAACTCTCCAGTGGGGCTCAAACCATGAGTGAGTCCGGAGCTCGCAGCAGTAAACTGGAGCCTTGTCATAGTCCAAGCGAAGTACCATTGCTCTCAAGTTATCAGCCATGGGGATGCCCACCCCATCGACCTAGTAGTAGTGCACCTCCCATTTCACTTCTTCAGCTGGTTCACCTCCTGCGGGGCCTTGTTGTTCAGCTTGCTCTTGATCTCCATCCTCCTCCACTTGCTCATGGTGATCACCTTGTCCACCTCCTGGCGCCTGCTCTTCCTGGCCTTGCTGGTCAGCTTGCTCTTCCCCTTCTGGAATCACCTCCTCTGGATCTTCCTCATCATCTGACACAATGATGGGCTCTGGGGTAGCTACAGGGAGTGCATCCATTACTATCTCCTCGTCAGTGTCACCCTCATGGTAGTCATTGTACTCCTCCTGGGGGGGCATACTGGTGGACAGCACCTGCGTGTGAGGTCTTCAAGCGACAAACCATCTGTAGGTGCAGTGAACACGTGCAGAGTGAGATAGATAGCAAGACCAAGTGTTAAGGAATAAAAGATAGCAAGCACAAGGTAAAGGAGCAAGAAGAAATCAAGGGTGAGGTAAAAGCAAGAGTAGATTATTAAGTCAGAATTAAAGCAAGCAGGTGATAAGAAAGGCTTCTAAGTTTTATACTCCTTAAATTCGATCATTCTAACTAGGCTAATGTCCTACAGTCAACACGGCTCTGGTACCACTTTGTCACACCCGGATTTAAAGGCAAATCTGAGTGCATTAAATACATGTGCGCCAGGATCAAGTTTACACACATGCATCGACATAGTGATAACCAAAAGACAGTGCATCTCGAAAGTGGATTATTAACTTTATTACATGACCGAAAGTCTTTAAACTAACACACGAACGAGTAGCTAACAACGGAAAAATAAACGTAGTCGTCCACCATAGGCAGCTGACTGAAGGAGGGAACACCTAGAACTCGTCGAAATCACCAGAGAAGTCCTCAAACGTCCGTCTGAGCAGCGGCCGGGTTGTGTAGATGCAATATAAAACATCAATCTTGAGCACATGTCGTACTCAACAAGGGAAAAACACTAGAACAACATGCAAAGGCTTTATGGTGGAAGGCTTGTGGTTGCATAGCAGATCAGCATTTTAGTTGGTCAAGTTTTATTAAGCAGCTATTACTAGCAAGTGTAAGTGTATACCAAAACCCAATTAATAAATGCATAAAAACCATAGAATGAAATGCACAAGTTTATAAGTTCCATCTTCCATAGAGTTAATCATGTGAGGGTCCAGGCCGCTCTTGACCGTGAGCACGACTAATCGATTAGTTTTAAACTCTGCAGAGGTTGTACGCTTTCACCACAAGTCACGTAAAAACTCAAAAGAGTTTTGGACCCAACCACGCTGTGCAATGAAGGACCAATTAGGCGAACCAGAGAGGGGGGGAGTGAATGGGAGCCGATAAAAATTCTTCTCGAAGGAGATGGGAACTCCAACAAGACGAACACGGCTTCCAAAACACGTCTCCGACTCAACTACCCAAGTTGGTCAAGACCACGCAGCCACTGGAGTGCTACTGGTCCTAGGAACCAACAACCACCGAAGCTAACCCGAGAATGCAGCGGAAAAACCAACTCGAGCAGCTACTGGCCTACACCGGTCAGACCGGTCACCTGCACCGGTCAGACCGGTCCCTGCCGGATCTCCCAGACTGAGCCGCCGGAACACCCGACACCCTCTAGAGACGCACCGGGTCACCCTGGACCTTGAGCCGGGTCACCCGAGCTAGACTTGGCAATTCCCACAGAAAAGCCACTGCACCGGTCAGGCCGGTGCAACTCACCGGTCAGACCGGTCTGAGCCTGGAAATCCCAAATCTGCCAACCTGACCTCTCGAGCTCCAAACCGAACCAAACTCGAAACAGCAGCAACATAGGACAACGGGAACTCACCAGGACGTTCACCCGAGCAAAACTCAACAGAGAGTCTGCACCGGTCAGACCGGTGTGAGGCACCGGTCAGGCCGGTGTGACCTGAGCTATCGGGATGAACAGCGCCCGCGGGTCAACACCCCCAAATCCAACTCCCGATCTCCCGAATCGCTCCACGGTTTTGCACAAGACTTTGGGGATAGTAGGAACACCTCATGGGCACTCCATAGCCAAGATTTGGTCCACCAAAACTTGCTAAAACGAGAGAAATCGAAGAAATCCCACCAAGAATGCCTCTAACCCTAGAGCCAAGAAAACCCCAAAATCGAGCCCCTTTGCTCACGGATTTGGGAGGGAAAAGAACCACAAAGGGTTCAAGCAAACATCCCCCACCAAATCCCAAAGAGAAAGGCCTCGAAATCGCTCTAAGAAAATCGCCAAGAAAGGGCTCCGAAAATCACCAAAAAGGAGAAACGGGAAAGACACATCCAAGCCTTGAGGAACCACGCCGAATCATCTATACATACCAAAGAGGTTCATACAAGGTCTAGCTTGCCGCCCGATCATCCTTCCCTCTCACAAGATCTCACCATGAAGCACTCAAGCTAGTCCTTTGGAAATCCTAAGGAAAATAGGAAGGAAAAATAGGAAAACAAATGAGCTATGGTTCCAAGAGATGGCTGCCATCCTCTCACCACTTGGGTTATATGGAGGCAACCGAAACACTAAAATACCCTTACTAGCTAACTAGGGATACATGCCCCTCAAGGGCGAATTTGGAAGTCTTTGTCTTCGCACCATCGGACGGATGCCCAGCGACCGCAAACTTGCTTAGCCTCGACGCAAGCCTTGCGATCCCAACACGTGTCCTCCGCTTCGAAGATTCCGGACTGCGTCGTCGCACACCGGTCAGACTGGTGCTCCTCACCGGTCAGACCGGTACCCACCGGTCAGACCGGTCCGATGCTGCTGCACCTCCATCTTCGGTTCTTCGGTCTTGGCTTTGTGTATCAACCGAGGAACCCAGTGGTTTTCTGGTGAACCACCGGAAACCCCGCGGACTCGGTGTAGCCTCCGCCAATCACCACTCATGACTCGGCTCCCACGTAGTCCCGGCTCGATCTTGGTTTTGAGGCTCAACCAAGAAACTGTCCATGACTTCATCTTGCCGTTCTTGCCACCATACGGCTCGCACTTGACCCCGCTGGCCACCGGGTCCCTCGAACCAAGCCTACTTGTCTTCTCTACACCTGGAGGCCTCACCAGCAACGACCTTTCGCGCTTGTTCTTCACCTGCACTAACACCAATCAAGCCGCAACCTGCACCTGCAATACTTAGCCAAGAATCAGTCCACACCACGTTGTCAATCACTCATCACACCAGGAAGCGACCATCCACCGGTCCTCGAACCACACATGGCTCTCAATCTCCCCCTTGATGAGTGCATTGACAACACACACGTTTTGGTAACCAGAGAGAAAAGGAAAGGAAAAGAAATGACTAAAAGAAACTCCAACAAGCGATCGAAAGTCGAAGGAAAGGCAAAGAGCAAGATCACTTAAAGAAGACAAGTCTCGGACCCCTTAGGCAAGGGCAACGGCTCGACACATCCGAGACAAAACCATGCTCAAGCAAAGAGCACAAACCATCAATCCAAAGCTCGAAAACCACAAAGAGCTCCCCCTGCACACATGCAAGCTCCCCCTGAACCAATGCAACTCCCCCTGGACAAATGCATGCAAACCACCTCGCAAAACAGAGCAGCTGCTTCAGCCTTGCTCTGACCGGTCAGACCGGTCAACCACACCGGTCAGACCGGTGCGCTAGATCGCGCAGCACTTGGGAACTTACACCGGTCAGACCGGTGCACTACACCGGTCAGGCCGATGACCATCTGGGAACTGCACGAGCTCAAAAATAGCTCGAAACCACTTGGAAACCTTCTAAATGCATGCAGCAAGCCAAAACATGCTCAAACTTCTCCCCCTTGTTGACAATGCATGAATCAAGCCAAAAATGCAAAAAAATGCAACCTAGAGCTTCTCAAATAGACAAAATTCAACATAGGATGCTACACATGTCCAAATGAGCAAGTTAGATACTCTATAGCTTCGTAATGACATCAACTACGAGATCACCAAGTTTCACAACCATTGGGCGAAGCTAAGATAGAATTGAGCAATTTTGCGAAAATTCACCCTCTCGTGAGCAAAGTCCTAAACATGAGCAAAACATGTCAAAACGGCAAAGCCACACAAACTTCATGCTAGGACAACCATTCTAATCATAAGACCATCATAAACACCCACAAGCACCTCATTTCATGTCAAAGCCACCGAGCTATGTGCCTACTTCTATATATGAGACTTCTCATTGGTATGCATCATGCAACGGTTTAGCACCCAAAACAAATTAAAAATTAGCACATATGACATGGGAGCACATTTTCTAAGCAATTTACATTTTATTTTCAGATTTGAAATTGGTACATGAAATGTCTTTGCGACAAAAAGGAACTTATGCCCCTCCACAAGATCAAGCATGGGGGCTAAACATTCATGATGGCAAATGAGCCTTTGGCCCCATATGATCAAAATAAGCTATCCAACCACAAATTAAGCATAGCCAAGCCACTAAAACATGTCATGATCATATAAAGGCATTTACTCACAAGAGAGCATACATGTGACATTTTTCAAAAACATAGCCATCAACCATGGATATAAATCAAGATCATCAAGAGCTAAGCCACACTAACCATAGCTTACCAAACTAGCTCACAAGAACATATATATCATACCATGGTGAACAATGTATATAAGAGAAGCTTTTCCTACATAAAGCATAGGATACAAAATGCATGCAACCTAAGATACAAAGATGCATATACATCATGTTACATATGCCATGCCAAATGCAAGAAATGCACAAAGGAAAGCTATACATATGCTACAAAGGAGCTCCCACACACAAAGCTCACAAACGACCGGCTCCTCGAGGGGAGGCAAAAAGGGCTCGACACCACCAGCAAAAGAGCAAAGGAGCGCAAAACTCACAAGCTCCCCCTAAACACATGCACTAGGGCCAAAGAGCATACAAAGCTCACCCATAGTACACATGATAGAGCAAAGAGCACACTAAGCACATAGGCTCCCCCTAAACTCATGCATTAAGGTCAAAGAGCATACAAATCTTACCTTACACACATGAGATAGGGCACGGAGCGAAACGAACCAAGTGGCTTGACCCAGGCCACACACTTGAAGGTCACAAATTCACTTACCTTTATCATTTCTTCAGAAGTCACTCGTCTTTGTCCACCATCCCCGAAAGTGATGTACCTCCATGTCACCACCGGGGTATGAGGCCAGAGAACCACCCCTGATATCAACCAAATGTTCTTCGGGCATCCCACCTGCAGCTCAAAACCAAGAGCGAGAGCGAGCAAATGACTCAACACTGGGGTTAGTACCAAAGGTGTCAAACCAGTGCCGGGCCATTTCCTCAAAAGTAGGGTTAGCAACCTCCATCCAACCGTGCCTATCAAAACTGCAATCCTTCCTGTCAAACCTATCAAACCTAGAACCACCATGGGAAAACCACTCCCGTCTCACTGGAGGAGTACGAGTACCACGAAAGGGAAAGCGTGGTCTGTAGCCCCTCTGAGACTCAAAGCTGCGACCTCTCCCAAACTCGTACTGATCATAGGTGGAGAACGTCCAGCAAACTAAACACCACCAGACTCAAAGCGCCTACCATCTGTTCCACGACCGAAAGGGCTGAATCCTCTAGCATCACGGCCCCGGAAACCAAACTGTCCAGCACTCTGCCTAGCACCGGTTCTACTGGTCACTCTGACCGGTCAGGCCGGTGGTCCTCGGCCAGCAAACTTGCCTCCACCTGAAGCTCTCCTATCTCTCCATGCTGGAACCATATGCACAACACCCTTTCCCTTAGGTAGTGGCATACGAGGCTCAGGCACACCATGAGAAGGGTGGTACCTGTCCTTGTTTGCCCACTCCTTAGCCATTCTCGCCTCTCTTCTTCTCTTATAGCAAAACTCTCTCTTGTGACCATCCTTTCCACAAAACTCACAATGGAAACAGATTGATCTTGGCTTAGGCTTGGGATGAGGCCCTTCACAAGGCTTCTCACTAGGTTTCTCACTAAGCTTTTCACTAGCCTTCTCACTTGGTTTTTCTCTCGGTTTAAGCAACTGGTTTGGCTTGGGTACAAACTTGTCTTTGGGTGTGGGTTGTGGTGGAATTGGAACATTCCCAAATTTCCCTTCTCTCTCACCACTGCTCTCACCAAACTTATCAGATCCCAAAGCCCAACCATCAAAGCACTTATAACTGGCAATCATCATACCAAGCTGAGGTTCCTAACTAGACAACCAACTCAGCACTTCACGCAACTTATTGTTCTCATCCTGCAAATGATCAACACATTGTGCAAGTTCCAAATTCTTCACAGTATGCAATTCACAAGTAGAACAAGAAGTAGGAATAGGCACTTTCAAATCAGCCTCAAGCAAAACAATGCGAGAACGAAGCTCAGCAATTTTTTCATGCAAACCAGGGCAAGAAGTGCATGCACCAAGCAAAGTGGGTCTAGATTGCAGCTCAGCCAACTCAACCCTAAGCACATCTAGTTCCTCACACTTGGAGGCATGCTTTTCCTTAAGAGCAGTAAGATCAGCTAGGAACACAGAGCAATCAGCACAATCAACCTCATCAGAAACCACAGGACTAGCCTTAAGCGAATTAATTTCAAGCTTGCCATCAAGAACCTGTGTTTCTAGCTCAGCCACTCTAGTCCTAGCATCTTCAAGCAAAGCTCTAAGCTCCTTCCCAAGTTTCTTAGCCTCTCTAAGCATGTGATTGCGATTATCAAGCAAGTCAACCAACTCCTCATTCTCCTTGCGCAAAGAAGAGAGCTCATCACATACCTCATCCTCGGAGTCGGAGTCTGAGTCCGAGGCGTTCTTCTGGCTCCTCTTGCTGCCGAGCTGCGTGCCATGCCGCAAAGACCATCCTTCTTGTTGCAGCTTCTCGAATTCTTGCTTCCGGTACAGCAGAGGCCGTTCAAGTACTTACCGAAGTCCTTCTTCTTCTTCTTCTTGTCTTTCCTCTTGCTATCCTCTTCTTCTTCTTCACTTGAGCTTGATGACACGTCCTCAGAGCCAGAGTCGATGTCGCTCGATCTCTTGATCTTCTCTCAAGTTCGTGTCTTCCTCCCATGTTCATGTTCCTTCTTCTTGGATCTCCTTCCTTTGTCCTTGGACTTGTGCTTGTCATGGTTGTTCACCTTCGGACACTCGGCGAAAAAGTGTCCGGTCTTGCCACACTTGAAACACGTCCTCGAGTTCCTTCTTGAATTCACCCGGTTCTCGTGCATCCTCTCGAATCTCCGTGTCAGCAACGCCAGCTCGTCCTCTCCAAGTACATCAAACTCCTCGTCTGGCAAAGACATCAAAGAGGACAAAGAGTACATCCTGGAGGATGGGTTAGCGTTAGACTTAGCAAATGAGCCACCGACAAGAGCAAGACTATGGGAGTCAGTCGGGCTCTCAAGACGGGCTGTCAAACCACGATCAACCTCAGCTGACTTGAGCTTAGAGAACAGCTCGTTCACCGTCAGTGTGGTATACTTCTCCGACTCAAGAATGGCCTCGACCTTTCCATCCCATACGGTACGATCCAGCGCATGTAAGAGCTTCACAGCTCTATCATGGTCATCGTACGGGAGGACGTCGACGTTGGCCCTCATGTTGTTTACAACCACCGTGAACCGCTGGAACAAGGCATCAATAGACTCACCGGGGAGATGAGTGAAGTTCTCGTACTCTCTCTGGTAAGTCGCATACAACCGTGCCTGAACCTCAGCATTCCCAGCATGAGCATTCTTCAGCTCTAACCAAATCCTGCACGCCAAGTCCTCTGTCTGAACCCGATCGAATTCGGATTGACACAGAGCACGGTACAGGTAGTCAACCGCCTTGTTGTTGGCGTCGAACATGTCCCTCGATCCTGGGCAAGGAAGTTCACAGGATGAACATAAGCTGTGTTCACCGTGACATCCCAAAGGATCTGACCCTTTCCGCGGAGGAACGCCGCCATCCGCCTCTGCCACGTCTGGTAGTTCTTCCCATCGAAGTGCGGAGGACCCCGAACCCCGTTCCTGGTACACCATCTTTGGATCTTAGACTGGCTAGAGTCAATAAAGACCCGAACCGGCTCTGATACCAATTGAAAGACCGATTAGGCGAACCAGAGAGGGGGGGGAGTGAATGGGAGCCGATAAAAATTCTTCTCGAAGGAGATGGGAACTCCAACAAGACGAACACGTCTTCGACTCAACTACCCAAGTTGGTCAAGACCACGCAGCCACTGGAGTGCTACTGGTACTAGGAACCAACAACCACCGAAGCTAACCTGAGAATGTAGCGGAAAAACCAACTCGAGCAGCTACTGGCCTACACCGGTTAGACCGGTCACCTGCACCGGTCAGACCGGTCCCTGCAGGATCCTCGGACTGAGCCGCCGGAACACCCGATACCCTCCAGAGACGCACCAGTCACCCTGGACCTTGAGCCGGGTCACCCAAGCAAGACTTGGCAATTCCCATAGAAAAGCCCCTGCGCCAGTCAGGCCGGTGCAGCTCACCGGTCAGACCGGTCTGAGCCTGGAAATCCCAAATCTGCCAACCTGACCTCCCGAGCTCCAAACCGAACCAAACTCGAAACAGCAGCAACACAGGACAACAGGGAACTCACCAAGACGTTCACCCGAGCAAAACTCAACAGAGAGTCTACACCGGTCAGACCGATGTGAGGCACCGGTCAGGTCGGTGTGACCTGAGCTCTCGGGATGAACAGCGCCCGCGGGTCAACACCCCCAAATCCAACTCCCGATCTCCCGAATCGCTCCACGGTTTTGCACAAGACTTTGGGGATAGTAGGAACACCTCATGGGCACTCCATAGCCAAGATTTGGTCCACCAAAACTTGCTAAAACGAGAGGAATCGAAGAAATCCCACCAAGAACGCCTCTAACCCTAGAGCCAAGAAAACCCCAAAATCGAGTCCCTTTGCTCACGGATTTGGGAGGGGAATCAAAGGGAAAAGAACCACGAAGGGTTCAAGCATACATCCCCCACCAAATCCCAAAGAGAAAGGCATCGAAATCGCTCCAAGAAAATCGCCAAGAAAGGGCTCCGAAAATCACCAAAAAGGAGAAACGGGAAAGACACATCCAAGCCTTGAGGAACCACGCCGAATCATCTATACATACCAAAGAGGTTCATACAAGGTCTAGCTTGCCGCCCGATCATCCTTCCCTCTCACAAGATCTCACCATGAAGCTCTCAAGCTAGTCCGATGGAAATCCTAAGGAAAATAGGAAGGGAAAATAGGAAAACAAATGAGCTATGGTTCCAAGAGATGGCTGCCATCCTCTCACCACTTGGGTTATATGGAGGCAACCGAAAGACAAAAATACCCTTACTAGCTAACTAGGGATACATGCTCCTCAAGGGCGAATTTGGAAGTCTTTGTCTTCGCACCATCGGACGGATGCCCAGCGACCGCAAACTTGCTTAGCCTCGACGCAAGCCTTGCGATCCCGACGCGTGTCCTCCGCTTCGAAGATTCCAGACTGCGTCGTCGCAGATCGGTCAGACCGGTGCTCCTCACCGGTCAGACCGGTCAGACCCACCGGTCAGACCGGTCCGATGCTGCTGCACCTCCGTCTTCGGTTCTTCGGTCTTGGCTTTGTGGATCAACCAAGGAACCCAGTGGTTTTCTGGTGAACCACCAGAAACCCCGCGAACTCAGTGTATCCTCCGCCAATCACCACTCATGACTCGGCTCCCACGTAGTCCCGGCTCGATCTTGGTTTTGAGGCTCAACCAAGAAACCGTCCATGACTTCATCTTGCTGTTCTTGCCACCATGCGGCCCGCACTTGACCCCGCTAGCCACCGGGTCCCTCGAACCAAGCCTACTTGTCTTCTCCACACCTAGAGGCCTCACCGGCAACGACCTTTCGCGCTTGTTCTTCACCTGTACCAACACCAGTCAAGCCGTAACCTACACCTGCAATACTTAGCCAAGAATTAGTCCACACCACGTTGTCAATCACTCATCACACCAGGAAGCGACCATCCACCGGTCCTCGAACCACACATGGCTCTCATGCAAAAGTAGGCACAATACCACACTACCGAGGTGTGGCTACATAGGGACGCTACGAGGCCTTTACGAAGATTCTCCAACGTGCAACAACCCACTAGGTTGTGTAGAATAGAGGAAAGTGTTGGCAAGAGTTATTGTATACTAGTGTAGAATAGAACTAGCTAGCGAGTATAATTTTGGGAAAAATTAACTGCGCAAATTTGATATATGCTAGCTCCGACTAGGAAATTATCGATGGCATGCGAAAATTGAAATTATGTACAGGCATTCCCATAACGCACCCCCTAGCATATTTGAAGCACCTGTACCCCCGACCTCTAATATGATGATACAACTGCGCTTAAAGAAGCATGTCACACCCGGATTTAAAGGCAAATCCGAATGCATTAAATACATGTGCGACAGGATCAAGTTTACACACATACATCGACATAGTGATAACCAAAAGACAGTGCATCTCGAAAGTAGAGTATTAACTTTATTACATGACCGAAAGTCTTTAAACTAACACACGAACGAGTAGCTAATAGCGGAAAAATAAACGTAGTCGTCCACCACAGGCAGCTGACGGAAGAAGCGAACGCCTAGAACTCATCGAAATCACCAGGCATGAGCACATGTCGTACTCAACAAGGGAAAAACACTAGAACAACATGCAAAGGCTTTATGGTGGAAGGCTTGTGGTTGCATAGCAGATCAGCATTTTGGTTGGTCAAGTTTTATTAAGCAGCTATTACTAGCAAGTGTAAGTGTATTCCAAAACCCACTTAATAAATGCATAAAAACCATAGAATGAAATGCACAAGTTTATAAGTTCCATCTTCCATAGAGTTAATCATGTGAGGGTCCAGGCCGCTCTTGACCGTGAGCACGGCTAATCGATTAGTTTTACACTCTGCAGAGGTTGTACACTTTCACCATAAGTTGCGTAAAAACTCAAAAGAGTTATGGACCCAACCACGCTGTGCAAAAGTAGGCACAATACCACACTGCCGAGGTGTGGCTGCATAGGGACGCTACGAGGCCTTTACGAAGATTCTCCAACGTGCAACAACCCACTAGGTTTCAGGACGAAGCAAGGCATAAAGCTCCCTAGCGGGTCAATACCCCACCATAAATAAACAAACTCAACTCCCCGCTAGAGCAGGTCTATACTCTGACAACGCCTCCCCATTGGCCCCTTTCAGGTAAGGTTGCTACAACATCAAAGTTTCTAGTTATTCAGCCAAGACAGAGCCATATGTCTTGTGGTTGTACGGTTTTCCTGGGTGGTTCTCCATGTTTCGATTAAACAAGCATAGTATTCTTGCATTACATGAATGAATAGCAGAAAATAAATCAACATTAAAGGTTGTTCCATTAAACCACCCAAAGTATGCTCTAGCAAAGCTACCCAACATAAAATAAAACTCGATTGATCAAGGTACAGGGTATACAACACTAGTCACACCTTAAGCATGGGTCCCATCACATTAATGCAAGCAATAAGTAAATAACTGTGTAATTAAAATGCATGTTGTAATAGGACAAAAGGAAATGCAGCAAGGACTTGCCTTCTACCCAAGCGTGCTGCTGCTCAAAGCCTTCTTGATCTTCAATGGCAGCGTACTCCACGAATTGATCGTTCACTACGCTCCACACAATAACATACAAGCATACAATACAATTATATAAGAAACAGAACACCAATCATAGCAAACAGAAACAAAAACAACAGAAAACTAATCTACTCGTCGAGACGATCGCATGGACATAAATAACGCTAAAAACGGAGCTAAAACGACGAAGATACGGCCTAAACAAGATGCAAGGACCTATATGCAAAGAAAACTAAACTTCAGGGCTAAAACAAAGAAAATAGGACCTATCCGCAAGAAAACTTGCTATGCGGAAGGACCGGCTTGTAAATCTAAAGAGCGCAGGGGATTATCTGCAAAACTGCCAGAGGCAGCTGGTTTGACCGACGCTTGACTTCGGTCAAGACAGATCTGATCTGTTGGATCAGATCTGGCGGCCCTGGACGCATGCAAGTGACCAGCGGCGGCGACAGGCGACGGCGAGCGCGGCGGCGCAAGCGCGATGTCGAGCTAGGGTGCTCGATTTGACTCGCGGATTTCACCGGAACGAAGCGGGCGAGACGGCGAAGGTAACAGGGGCGAGGGTGAGGTCTTACAAGCTGCGACGACGGCGGATAGCTCGACGGAGCGGAGGACGGCGGCGGCGGAACTCCGGCGAACGCGTGTGGCCGCTGTAGAGGTCGACGATGCAAACACGTGGCACCGGCGACTTCCTCTCGTCCAGGCGAAGCTCCCGAGCAGCTCCTCGGCGGCGGAGAGGCAACGGCGAGGCAGATTCGAGCTCGGCAGTGGCTAGGGTTTCGGCGGCGGCACGCTGGAGCTTGAGACGGCGGCTAGGGTTCGGGTGGGGGTTCAGGGGTAGCGGCGGCCGCTTATAAAGGGGCAGGGAACTCCCTTGGCGTGCGGGCCATGCCTGGGGACGCGTGCTCAGGGCGGACTCGGGCGGCGCATCGAATCCTGGTCGGAGACGGCTGGAGGAGGGGGGTGATAAGCGGGCCCCGCTCGTCAGCGGCTGCGGGCGGCGGGCGCGGAGCGGGCTGCAGCTGGGCCGGAGCTGGCGCTAGGCTGCGGTGCAAAGGCGGCCGGGCGCAAGAGATGAGGGGGTGCGGATAGACTACTGGCGTCGGGCCTAGCGGGCTGAAAGCGGAGCGGCCGAGAGGGTGGCAAGTGGCTCTCGGAGGAGAGTTGAGGGTGCGGTAGCAGACTTCGGAGACTGGGCTTCAAAGCAAAACGGGCCAGAATAGAGGGGAAGGAAAAGAATAAAAGAAAAAGGGTTTTCTATTTTGAAAAAACAAATGAATTCAAATACAAATTTGAATTCAAACACTCAAAAGCAATGCATCAGCATGTATGCAACATTAAACTCCTATGATTAATTTATTTTACTTTGGAAATAATTAAATGCCTATAAGAAATTAAAGAAAACCTTATAGTCCTTAAGAGCAAAAATTAAAGGTTGCTAACAAATTTTATTAAAATTCAATTTTTTGAAAATTAGGGTGTTACAAAGCACCAGTATCTCAGCCGCAACTAATTATCACGGTTATATGTGTTACACAAGTTTTCCCGTTGTCTCCCATTCTCCAGACTCAAACTAACTTTTTTTCTTGTGACGTGTGTTATTTACCACACCAGAGCACATGAGCTAGAGAACTACCACTATTATTGTATTACATTTAGATCATTATGCGGTTGTATTATTGTATTACATGAGCTAGAGAACTGCTACTGTCGAAGCACAGCATTCATGATCTAAATGTAATACAATAATACAACCGCATAATGAAAGATAACACTAGGCCAAAGCACAAGACCATGTGTGTGTGTATATAGTGATGAAAGCTACATGTGTGTTTAAACGTTAGGGAAGAGTATATATTTTTTAAGGTAAAATTCCATCTTAATTAGCATTCTCTCTCTCTCTTTCTGTTTCTTTGGGGGTAGGTGGACCAAAAAATGGTCATGACTCATAAACTAGGAAAAAACTCATTTTGCTCACATAAATACAGTTTCCCAAAATTTCTTGGCGCTCCTTGGCAAGGAAGAATCCCTGAGTTGAACTACGATTTATCTACAAGCAGAGTTGACTGTTGGTGCAAATATTGAATGTATGTTCACTGCTTGGATATTCTCAAGCTAGATTTTGAGGTCTATGATAAGGTTAATTGAGACTTCTTTCAGCAAGTCCTTAGGATGAAGGGTTTCCCGAATGTGTGGTGTCAATAGATGGAGAGAGTGGTTTCAAAGGGAAGTGTATGTGTGCAAGTGAATGACGACTTGGGTCACTTGTTTCAAACCAAGAAAGGTTTAAGGCAGGACGATCCTTTGTCCCCCATTCTTTTCAATTTAGTTGCAGATATGTTAGCAGTGTTGATTGAGAGGTCAAAAGGCATGGGGTTCTTTGATGGGCTGGTTCCTCACTTAGTGGAGGATGGTCTCTCAATATTGCAATATGCAGATGATATGATTCTTTTTTTGGATGATGATCTAGAGAAGGCCAAAGGCTTGAGATTAGTACTAAGTGCCTTTGAAAAGTTATCTGATCTTAAGATCAACTTCCATAAAAGTGAATTATTCTGCTTTGGGGATACAAAGGAGAGGGTTGCGGAATATGTGAGGCTTTTTGGATGCAAAGAGGGTGAGTTTCCTTTTAGATACTTAGGTATCCCTATGAGTCCTAGTAGACTTTTCAATAGGGATTGGAGGGCAGTTGAAGAGAGATTTAAAAAAAAGCTTAGTAGTTGGAAGGGTAAGCTGTTATCATCGGGAGGGAGGCTTGTCCTTATTAACTCGGTCTTGTCAAGCTTACCAATGTTTATGATGTCCTTCTTCAGAATACCTAAAGGTGTTTTGGAGAAGTTGGACTATTATAGCTCCAGATTCTTTTGGTAATGTGATGAGCACAAAAAGAAATATCGGTTGGCCAAGTGGAGCATTCTGCATAAGCCAAAGAGTGTCGGGGGGATGGGTATTATCGATTTGGATACCGAAAACAAATGCTTATTGAGTAAGTGGATTGTCAAGTTACTCAATGAGGATGGAATGTGGTAGCAAGTGCTCAAGAAAAAGTACCTTAAAGGAAGAACGCTATCACAGGTAGTGAAAAAGAAGGGGGATTCTCATTTCTGGGCAGGTCTAATGGAGGTCAAAGATCTTGTGCTACAGAGAGGTAGGTTTAGAGTTCAAGATGGCTCCCAGACTAGATTCTGGGAGGATCTGTGGTTAGGGAAAGATCCTTTGATGGTAAAATATCTAAGTCTCTACAAAATAGTGAGAAAGAAAAATATGTCAGTTGCCCAAGTGCTAAGTACTACCCCACTGAATGTATCTTTTAGACGTGCTTTAGTGGGGGAAAGTTGGGACAAATGGCTCGAGCTAGTGGGGAATGTCCTGATGGTGAATCTTAATGATCGCAAGGACTCCTTCATTTGGATGGCCAATAAGAATTTTTTGGGTGAAGAATATGTACAATGACATAGTTTTGAGAGAAGGGACTCCGGTCAATTGTTAGGCGTGGAAAGCCAAGATCCCTTTGAAGATTAAAATCTTCCTTTGGTATCTTAGAAATGGGGTTGTGTTAACTAAGGACAATTTAGTTAAAAGACATTGGAAGGGGTGTACAAGATGCTGCTTTTGTGCGGAGCAGGAAACAATTCAACACCTCTTTTTTGTTGTCCCATTGCTCAACATACGTGGGGAAGTGTGTGTTTTACGTTTGGGGTTAAAAAACCGGAGGGAGTGGAGCATCTTTTTGGTCCTTGGCTTAGAAGTTTTTCGAGTAAGCAAAGGAACCTTGTGCTGATCGGTTTGGCGGCGATATGCTGGGCCTTGTGGATCAGTAGGAATGATTTGGTATTTCAAAAGTCACATTATAAGTCTATTTTGCAGGTGATATTTAGGGGGACGTTCTGGATCAGGAGTTGTCTGTCCTTTCTAAACAAGATGGGAGAACTATTTTGAAGGATGGTTGTCGTGCATTATAGGCTGCGGCTTTGGAGATATTTCATAAGTCTGGGTGGAATGCTCTTAAGTGTATTGGAAACTAGTTTTACTTTGTGATGTAATCTGCGTACTTTGACTGTTGTCGTGCATTGTAAGGGTGCATGGTTGAGTCGGTGTGAACTGTGCGGCCTATGTGCTGTTATGAGTGTGTGAGTTGTATCTGTTTGGCTGCAGGTAGTTCCTTGAACTGTTGAGGCCAGAACTCTTGTTCCTTTATCTTAAAAAAAATGTTCACTGCTTGGATGGTGAACTCCACAGGAGGCACTCTTTATAACTTCATTTACCGTCTAAAGCTTCCAGCCTAAATGCTGGTAGAGTGTATTTTGCTGAAATTTTGTCAGAATGTATCAGCCTCTAAATTATATTAAATCACAGCTGCAGTTTCAGGTCCTGCATGCCGATGTAAAGCGTTGAATGCCGATTATGAGAAGCCGTCAGTTTCTATCGCCTTGAACTTAAGTTGTGAGCAGCTGGCCTGTATCCATGAAATCTCATCTGTAATTACCTTACTGCTTCTCTGGACAGCATAGAGATCACCATTGCCCCAATGCTATGGTTCTATATGCAGACCGTCCACATGCAACTGACCGAAATGACCGAGTGCGTGTACTTAAGCATGCATCTTCTACGGAAGTCAACAGAAAATCTATAAAACTTGATGATGATTAGGGCTTACTTTTGTCGCTCGTTTCACAAAATGTCCTGATGCTATCCATTCTCAAATTGTCACGATCTACATATGGACTGGAACTGGATTGTAGACATTGATGATGGTGGTAGTGCTGCTGCAGAGAAAGAGAGGAGCATAGGAGAAAGGCTGCTAGTTGTTGATATAACAAATGATTATGAAATATATATGTTCGCTCGAGTGGTTGGAGAATCATATATATTGATTGCTTCCAGGTTTCCAAACCACCACTGCAGGTGCCATAATTCCATCTTGTAATTAGAAACCACATGACACATGCTTAAATCAAGGTCATAGGTACCCTTATTCTTCTATTGTCGTATCAAAGATCAGTTTTCATTCTGAAAAATATACTAATTGATAGGATGTGTATAGAGACAACTAGCATTGCCGGAAGCCTTGGAGTATGACAGCAGAGGTGTGTATATCACGCTTCTCCTGCCATGCATGTACTAGACTACTTTGGTATGTCATCATTCCAATTCGCCAGCAAGGCTTATCAGAGCGTGGCCGAGCGGAGGATCCATGAGCACAATGCCAAAGCACAGAATGCCACCACAGAAGGGAAAGAACATGCTAGGCCAAAGTACGAGGCAATGTTTCTGTATATGTATATGGTCAGTGGTAGATATGTGTATAAATGTCCGTTGTACTCCTTGCACCTGTCAACTTTGTCCGCTTAACACCGTGAACAAAGTTTTGGCTCACTTTCTACCTACCCTGAATTACTTCATTTGGTCTAATCCCACCCCTAGTTTAAATTTTGTGAGCATATAGACTTTTCATGGTTATATATTTTTGAATTTTGATATACAAATTTTTATGGAGAGTAATCATGAAAAATTTCTAATGCATTTGTCTAATGAATTTGCCTACCATTTACGCATCTTTGCCGTGTTGCGTTACATGAGGATGGACACCTCTAGATGTAGCAACATGCACCCACCAGGAGAGGCCATGGTGCATGGTCTGTCAACAAAAACAGAGGAGGGAGTCTGGTGCACGGTCTGCACTATCAGCCTCTCCATATCAAATTTCCTTCGACCGGAAAACCAATTGCTGGTCACGAGGCTGGGTCGCTGCCAGGGACGTGTTCCCTCCCAGGGAAGCCTTCCCCTTTTTTTTGTCTTCTGTTCCTACAACTCCTCACCATTTCAGTCAAAATCTCCTCAAGCAGCACGTACGACAAAACACCAAAGGTCGATGCAATGCGACAACATGGATGCCTGTGTATAAAGAGGTAGCCTGCTGGTGTCAAATATAATGCCAGAGAAGACGAGAGTGCACTAGGTTGGTGTAAAGATGGGCGTAGGTGCTCCATGGAGCGACCCTGTAACTATCCAGCGGTCCATTTAGGGAGGCAAGGAGCACCGCGTGATCCATGGTTGCTCCGATGGTTCTAGTGGGTCGAACCGTTTTTTTAGTCCACATGCAGCAAAGTGTTCACAGCGGCAGCATATTCTGTTGGACGGAGCGTTCGCTCACCTCAATGTGTTCATCGGCAACGTGGATAAAATGAAACTAACAAAAATAATTATACAATGCAGAAATTGTACATAGATGGCTGGAGTTCAACTTTACATATGAAGAAAAAGATACTATAAAGTTTACAATATAGAGAAGAGAATCATGATCCAAGACAAGACTGGGTGCTTATTCTTAGACTTCCTTTGCCTGTCGCGCTGCAAAATTATGTGTCCTGCCCCGCTGCACAAAACAAGCTGCATGTTAAAAGCAGTGGTTATATTGCACTAGAAATTTGTATAGACTGCCACTTCAAACTCTTTGACTCTGAAGCATGGTAACTCCAGGAACGGAAGGCATTTTCTAAAGAAGCAAAACAAGTGAAGTGCATTGTCATGGTGTGAACAAATATGTGTGCAGTCAAATCGGAACAAAACTGAGCCCAGCCATAATTCAAAGAAACTACAAGCAAACCTCCAACCCTTTGAACTATGCATAAACTATTCTGGGTCAAATTGCAGCCACAACCCCTCAAAGAACATGGACCAAGGATCTTACCATCAACCTTTTGCTTACCCTATAAAATGCATATGATTTTTCAGATATCGTAAAACAACTAAAACACAGCTTAATAAACAATAACAAAAACATTATTCCGGGGTTGTTTCAAAACCCAAAATGTTGGTAGCATAGTTCAATACACGAGTGTGAATTAACATGTGCAATGCTACTTTACTTGCAAACAAGAAATCTGTGCAGAGCTTTGTTAGGACAAAGGTACAGAGATGTGTGATTTCATTAGAGTTCTAACGACATAGAAATAGCACTGACAACCGACCAAACACTATGGGGCATGAAGTATAAAAGCCAAATTAATGAGTTTTTCTGTAACATTTGACGACAATATTAAGATTTGGAACACGGCAGTTTTTTTAGCAAGAGCAAAACTAATCTCGTTCACAATCTCATCATTATATCCGTGACAAGGTCCAGAACCTGATATTCACCAGAGGGGCGAGGATGAGCTTAGCTGATTCCATACTTGGGATCAATCCGGCGCTAGGAAGGGGGCTGCTCGAGTGGTGGGGGTTGGGGATCCGCCGCGGAGAGATCGAGGAACACCAGAGTCTCACTCGAGCATGGCGCAGGAGCCCACGACGCAATCAACTTCAACCCTAGCAGCAAGAAGCTAGGGGGTGAGCCGATGAGAAAGGAAAGAGGGAGGGAATGACTTTGAGAAGGCATGGGGAGGAGAGCTGGAGGACGTGCACCTGCATCTACCCATGGTCGTCGATTTCGATGGCCGCAGCACTGTGTGAACAGCGGCGGTGGCGGCGGCTTGGGGAGCAGGGGGGAACTGCCGTCGAACAGGGGTGGGTCGAACCCCTTGACCCTCTGGTTCTCTGAGTTCTCATCCTCCGACCCAAGAGAGGCCCATTAGGGTTGTTTTCATGGTATGGGTCAGCGATCCACTGGTTCGACCCGCTCCAGGCCCATCTTTAGGTTGGTGGACAAGCCGTGTGGCAGCCTCTGCCGAATTGTAACAAATAAATGAAGCTGGGCCTCCTTAGTCAAGACCTAAAAAGTGATAAATCTACACTAACACCTTTCCAGTATTGACAAGATATTTTGGACATTGAACAATCTAGTACAGTTTCACGTGATGCGGCAATAAGCCCGACATGCTTGATAGGTGCAAATGACATTGGACCAATAACACTAAATAAGACAATTGCTAAGAGATGTCAGTTAAAGAGTTATTGTTCTAGTGTAGAACATGACTAACTATTTTAATTTTTGGGCAAGCAGACTGCAAACATAAAGTTCTGACCAGGCAATATCCCAGTATGTATTTTGCAAAAATACTGATGGCATGCGGAACGCAATCCTTAGGTTCCATTATATGGCAAGAAATAATTTTGACTGGAAGCGCATAACATTCTTCAGTGATATATATGGCCGGGGGTAGAGGGCACTCAGAGGTACCATATGAGAAAATGGCTAGTTGTGGTGTGACCTCCCATCAACAGGACGTCTCGTTTTATACGGAAGGGACGGAACCACCTGTTTCAATCTGCCAGATATCCAGGAAGCGTCCCCTGGTATCTCTCGACGTCCAACCCATGAAGCCGCTGCACGTTCGAGGACATGCTTATCCCGCCCCGAGGGTAGATGTGGCAGTCTAGGTGTTGGCTATGTGGACCAAAACAACAAAAGAGAACTGCCAGTTATCATAACGATCGCACATAGTTGCAAGTCACGTGAAAAATACGCGATACGTGCACGCGTGCGTGTGAGAATTTTCTTGTTCATTGTCAATAACTTGGAGTCCTACACAAGAGCCTCCCTTATATGTTGATGCTCATCTCCATAAAATAGCAAGGTGTCACTAAACCCTCTAAGCATTCTCTCCACGCCACATGGACTTTCCTATATGGAATAGTGACCCAATGAGCTGCAGCCCATTGGCACACTCAGCAGCCCATTGGTTAAATATTCCAACAGCATACACATATTGGTAGGTACTGACCCTGTTGATGAGTTGGTAGATACACAAACAAGAAAGTTCCATGTGGCAAACATTACCTTCCGGTGCAAGCCTTCCTCTTTCTTGCTAACTAGTTCTTAATCATGATAATGCTGTGCATAAAACTTGTTTTGTGTCCTTGCTTACTCCCTCGGGTAAATAAGGTCATTTAAGAAAATATTGTTAATATCAAGAAGTCATTAATTAGGGTAGAGTTTTCCCGGTTTGCCCTTATTAATTAGGGTTGCGGATACTCCTGTACAGCAACCCAACACAGGTTCAAGATCGACTCTTGGCGATCACTGGAACGCTGCTGTTTTTTGTGCGGCAGGGACTTTGGCTTCTCGTTTTCGTGTGTGTGGATGGACGCTTCGGCTTCTCTTTTTTCGTTCGTGTGCGCGCCAGTAGAGGGTGCGAGTACGCTTTCGTGCATGCGGTTTTTTCCTAACGCCAGTTTTACCGAGTCGCGAGGCGTGCGGTGTTATTACGCGCGGCGTACGACGCAACGAGAGAAACGAAGCACGCCCAATTAATCAGGGGCATCGTCGTCCAAAACCCGGCGACCACGCCTAAAATTGCATCCGTCCGTAGGTCGAATAGAATTAACAAACCGGAGGGAGTACTACTAGATGTGTCACATGATAGTTACCATTTGGATCCCTAAGTTGATCCTCGGCACTCACTAGCACGGGTCAACATATAGTATCATCGTTCACGTGAATTAATCGTCCATGTCATATAAAAGCAAACCGCATACTTAATTAGGCCTGCAAGCATCATTTTAGTTAGCATTACTGGTTTATCGTGCATTAGCTTCTAGTTCCACAAAAGTCCATAAGTGCAAACCAGAGAAGATAAAACTCTACTTAAACACCTTATGACTATGGACACTGCCCCCCCCCCTCCCACCCCCACCCCCCAAAGGTCCAAAACCAGATATTTGGTACATTGAACTACAGTGTGAGTTACACACCTTACTTAATGGTGTTTTCATGTTATAGGTGATAGGTGGCAAATAACATATCCAAGGCATGACCATAATTATGGTACTGGAAAGTATTGACAAGAGTTATTGTACTAGTGTAGAACAGGACTAGCTAATATAATTTTGGGGAAAATAAACTGTGCAATTTTGACATAAGTTTTGACTAGGCAATCCCACCCTGTATATTCCAAGAATACTGATGGTATGTGGAAATTGACATGATATACAAGAATGCCCATAAGATGCTCCTTACCATATTGGAAGCACATATGCACACCGCAGTCCTGGAAAATAGCAGACGAGAGCACAGTAACACTCCTTCCTGGAAAGCAGCAGGAATGAAGGACTTCTTTTGAGACGGCGCATGTAAAGAAATAGATAAACATGTGTTGAAAAGACCAAGACTTATCTCCTGTGATCCTAATCACAGTCATTACCAACATTACTTATTGTCCAATCAATTTTATATTTACCAAAGAACATATTCATGTCATCATGTGTAAAAGTAAATCTACTTCACAGGAATTATTGTTAGGTTATCTTTCACTGAAATTATATAAAGCTGCAAATACTAGTGAACTATCTAATTCAATACCTGCTTGCCAGGTTTGCAACTATCAGTTTGTTCTTACAATTTGACTCTGTATTCTTAATGAGAAAGATCTTGCATTCTTGCACCAACATCACCCGCCATCCAGCTTCAACACTGATATCAACACCATTCCATGATAATTCCATCCTGTACGCGTTTCTATATTAGGATATTTTACCCCTAGTTACTCCAGCTATCCATTTAACGTTCGCCCAGTCACCCACCCCTGTGTATGTTTTTCTTGCTGCATTGTTTCGATGACAAACGCCATGTTAGGTGACCTCTTGCATGGACGCTGACCCTAAATCCCCCTTATTGCATTGGTAACAATATTGTCTGCATATATTAGGTCTTGTCACGTCCCCATATATAGAGATATAGGTATGAAAGGCATCAAGAAAATTCGAACAACATGATTTCAGCGTAGAGCAAAACTGGTCCTGTTTGAAAAGCAGACAAGCAGGCCATGGAAGAATCTATTCCCACGCAAGCAGCCTGCAAAAAGAAGAAAGCTGCTATTGTGAAGAACCAGAAATAGTCCGAAGAGAAGAGATGGTTAGCAGCTTCTCAAGAAAAAGTCTACTCAAAAAAGTCTACTTGTGAAGAAAAGGTGCGTGATATGAATATAATGACATAAAATCCTGCTCACATGTTAGTTATAGCTCATTTGGTTGGTACAATCGAGCTTACAAATTAATGACCTATCTTGATGTCCAAGCACGTACGTACTAGTTATAGCTCATCGCCAATCCAACTCTGTCCTGGTCATGTCTTGTGGCTTCTACTTGCACTGTCCATATATACCGAGGCCCAGATTATTATAACTCTGCAGTCTCTTCTTATCCTTCACTACATTCTCACGCTTCCAGGATTGTGAGGCACTGGAACCATCAGCATGCAAGAGTACGAAGCTATTTTGCTTCAAGCAGATGAGGTTGAGCGCCGCTGCAGTAATGTGTGGGCAAAGTGTGCCATTGGAAGAAACCATGACTTGAACTTCCATTCTTCATCTATTAGCAGAGTTTACTGGTGGAGCTAATTAAATGTACGTTTACTAAATTTTCACCTTTATATATAATTGAGGGCCGTGTGGAAGATGAATCGTCCAGCACACTTGATAAGTTAATTCGTGTACTGTGAAAAGCTTCTGAGCTTAAATACTGATAGATTGTATTGTGCAGGAATTGGGTCAAGACATTAACCTCTAAATTACATCACAGCTGCACTTTTAGATCCTGCCAATGTCAAGCGTTGCCTGCCAATTAGGAAAACCCATCAGTATCCAGGGAGTCTCATCAGCAATTGTGGTGTTTATTTTACTTCAATCACCATGCATCACGGAGACACGGACAGTCCTGCATGAATCAAAACCGAGGGGACTGCATATTACACCCACCAGAGACGCGCTTGTACCCAGATCCAAGATTCTTACTTTGAAGAGTGTTTTGCTTAAGGAGACAAAACTTGGGCTGCAACCGCCAAAATAAATGACAAATGCATGTACTTAGGTATGCATATTTCTGTGCAAGAGTTAAGAAAAATGATATAAAGCTCGTTGAAGATCAGCTCTTACTTTGTCTGTCTCTCAGAACCTTTGCTGATTTGCCCTCAATTCTCATATCGTCATGCTCTCCAGAAGGAGGAGTTAGACTAGATTGTGGACTTTGGTGGTGGTAGTGCTGCCGTAGAGGAAGAAGGGAACTAGGCCGAGGACTCTGGGCGATCTAATTAAATAGGGAGAGAGGCTGCTAGTTGTTGTACAACAAAATGAATACGAAATATGTACTGCTTCCATGTTTTCAAGCAACCACTGCAGGTGGTCACAATTCCAACTTGTAACTGGAAACAACATGATACGTACTTGCATCCTGAAAGCCTGAAACCAGGTATTGGCCGGGAATCATATGACAACAATGCGTAAAAAGGGAGCAAGCCAGTCCTGTCATGTGTATCTTATGTATGCTTTTTGAGGTTTTTTACGGTACACAATACGACTCAACAGTAGTACGGTGGTATTATCGGTTTTAAGCTATGGGTAAAATGGTAATTTTGTCAATGTATATATTAGTACAGTAAAACATTACCTTGTTGTAAAATCAAACCTAAAAAATTACCTATCTTAAATTTCATATATTACAACAATACTATTTTATATTTCCGATAGTACCCTTGTACTACCCATACGACCTGTGAATACTACCGTACCACAACTAAAAACACCGGTCGTACAGAATTAATCTCAACCGTCGGATCCTTATGTATAGGTCCCTTTTTATTACATACGAGTCCTTTTTTCAACCGGTCGTACATGTCGTATTGTGTACCTAAAAAATTTGCAGATTGTACTTGTTATAAACGATGGCGCAAAACGACGAGAAGTAAAGAAATCAAACCGCAAGGAGACACGCGATTTAACATGGAAAACCCCCTCAACACGAGAGGGAAAAAACCACAGGCGCCAGCCAGCAAGCACTTCACTATGATCGGAGTCCGGTTACAAACGCTAACGGCGGCGGCTTACAAGAAGTATAATGAATCAATCTCCAATGGGAAACCCTAACGGAATTATATGACCCGTACCGTACCTAGCCTTCGGCTAGACCTCCGCTACGCTCCGTCAGAAGTTGACTTTTGTGCACATGAATTTGGATCATCATTCAACACTACTCGCCGACGAGAAGCTCACCAAGCTTTGCGAGGACGTTCGGCATTCATGACGTCCATGCTTATGCAGCCCTCGATGCCGGATGAATTGAAGTCCTTGTGTCAGCTTACTTGGAAGTTGGAACAGGATGGAGAGAGCTAGCATGAAGGGATGCAGGGAGAGGCAACAATGAACGAGAGAGCTAGCAGAAGAGGTCTCTATATATATAGAATGGTGTCGTGTTCGTGGCACTCGCGACTGTAACGATGGCATGGCATCTAAGAAGGGCATAGGCCAGACTCCAATACGACACTAACATTGGCCAGCTGACAGTATTAATATCCAGCTTTTAAACTGACCAGATCAACACGACGAAAGTAGGGGTGATCCAATGCGATGTTACTGGCGCCAGCCTCTGCCCTTGTTGCTTTCATTTGATTTACATCCTTCTTCTCAAGCTCAAGAAGTTTTTCTTTGTTAGCTATGGTCTACAATTTGGAACGTAAGGAGTATGTTTTGCATCTAGCAAGTGTCACTGCTGTTGGTGAGCCTGGCGTGCATGTCCGGGCGCAAGTAGCAGCCACCATGGCCACTCTGAAGATACGGCCACCATGGCTGCTAATCCGGCAATCAAAGAGAGAAAACAAATCCATCTGTTCATGGCGACGTCCATCATCAAAAGTTAGTATTGGGCACCATATGGTGAGCGGAGCAGAGTTAATTATGCACAGAACAGAGCCCACCGAGACAGAGCACTGGGGTCACTACTATGCAGTAATCTTTATATTCTTAATGCAAACAGAAGCAGAATATTAGTCGTAGACTCGTAGTTGCAATGAAATTTGCTTCACATACGAACAAGCAGCAGGCTAAATACAGCATAGAAGCTATTCAAATGATTGCACTTCCAATACCCTTGCGTTTTGTTCTATCCAGACCACCAAGGATGTGGAACGTTGCTGGTTCCTGACACCGGCACGATGCACTGGCTTCCCCATGATGCACCGTATTACTGATGAGCGAGTCGCCGAGTCACATAGTACTGCAAAGATGGGAATAAAATTCAGATGGCCAGGAACACTTCCAGATTACAAGGCAGACATCATAATAGTGCTTAACCAACCAAATCTAACCTATGAGCATGTGACACTTCCATGGGAAGCTGAGTTTTTTTTTCAGAAAACAAACTTTATTTTTGCCTTTGCAATATGGAAAACTGAGTAAATAAGATCACGGCTTAGTCCTGCAACTTCCAGGATTCATGTACTCACAGGGAAAGCAGAGCAACTTGTCATCTGTGAAGGGCTTTTTAGGATGACCATACCACTCTATAGCATTATTTGAAAATAAATGATTTGACGATTGAGATTAACTGTATACCACTAAAATTTGCATTTCTGAACTGTGCTATATCCGTATAGGTGGTATATGAGGTATCATTGGAAAAATTATCTCGGAGGAAAGGAGAAAACACCGTGCGTGAAAAAACGACGTTCAGAGAGAGAAAACACAGTACCCAAAATAACATATTTTTTTATAATTACAAATTTACCTATTCCAAAAAAATCTTATACCTCATACCAACAACGGATGTAATTGTCCATCGTAAAAGAGCCCTTGCATAACTCAAGTATTTCCTCCAGTTCCTCACTAGGATTAGAAGAAAATAAAGCAGCAAAATGAGTTAGAAGAAGGGCGAAATGAACGGCTGTAGGCCAGGCTGGCACTGGCAGGGGAAATACCAATGAAATTTAGTTTAGAAGAAATGGGAAAGGAAAGAGAAGCAAGGAAATAAGCAGCGGGAGAGCTAGCGCACCTCAACTGGATATATATGTGATGGCAGGGATGATTGGGATGCATTTCTGCCGCATGCGTCAGTGCAGCCTTGGCTTGTTCT
Source organism: Cenchrus fungigraminus (assembly GCA_036936925.1). Taxonomy (NCBI): domain Eukaryota; kingdom Viridiplantae; phylum Streptophyta; class Magnoliopsida; order Poales; family Poaceae; genus Cenchrus; species Cenchrus fungigraminus. The sequence continues at coordinate 22,261,033 of CM072774.1, read as the reverse complement.
GCCTCCCCCTGGTTAGCGCGATTACATCGGAGTTCAGCGCGGACCTCCTGCAGCGACGGCAGGTTCCCCAGGCCCAAGTCGAGGCCACCATTGCTGCAGGCAATTCCTTTTTCCTCCGGCTGATAAAATGAAGAGAACTCAAGCTTTTCTGAGCCTTGGCATAGCTCCCTTTTGAAATACCAATGGCCACAGTACTTTCTTGAATTCACAGTTTAAAATGCACGGGAACGCACCAACGTCAACGCCAGAGAAAGAAGGCCAAGAGCTGGCAACCTCCCAAGGATGTCAAGATCAGCCTGATGTAGCTCCCGCATGGCGATCGATAGGTAGGTGAGATCCAGGAGACGAGATGGATTCACCCAAGCCGGCAGTATTGAAAACCAACATCTTTCTGGTGTCCGCAATGCGCGAAGATGTCGAGGGGCGATCCAGGCATCCAACCCACCGGTGTTGCATTGACGACTATCAGAAATAACCATGATTTCTAGATCCTGCATCTTTTCTAGATTGCATAGGCACTCCTTCAGCTTGTCGTTCCACTCATCCAATTTAATATGCAGCTGCCTCAGTTCAGTTAGACGGCCTAGCTTTTCTATAATGTTTATGGTGGAGTCACTAATGTATAACATTGACAGCTGTTCAAGGCATGTAAGGTTTCCAATTCCGTCTGGTGCAATTGTAGTGTCGTCCATGTATAGGCACATCAACTTTCTTAGCTTCACTACACTTGAAGGCAAGCAAGAAATTTCATTACCCCTTACATCCAAAGTTTGCAGAAACTGTAAGTTTCCTACTTCTTCAGGGAGCTGAGAAATACATGTCGCACGAAGTCCCAAGTACCTCAAGTGATGTTGATTCACAAGGCCCTCAAGGCTACTATTAGGATGTGAAAGATTGCAACGCTCTAAATCCAGAACACGTAAAACTGGCGTGCTGCCAGGAGAAGGCACAAGAGAAATAGCATTTAGGAAGACACCAATCGATCTTGCATGTCGGAGGCTCCACGTTGCTTCAGCCTTGGTCTGACTTTCCTTGTCATTTTGAATGGAAAACCTCCGAATCGGTTTTGACGGAGATGTGCATCCCATATTACTTAGTACGGTAACAAAGTTTTCTTCACTTGACAAGGAGCGGATAAGATCAAGCACCATATCATGTACACGACACATATATATCGTACCATCTGAACGATCATGTATTGGTTGGATCATGCTTCTATTTATAAGCTTATTGAAGTAACTCTCTCCAATTTCAAATAGGCTCTTTGCAGGTTTTTCACATTGGATAAAACCTTCACCTATCCACATACTTATCAGTCGACCCTTCCTAATTTCATAATCTTCAGGAAACATGCTCAAATATAACAAGCAGTCCTTAAATGGCATGGTAGCTGATAATAGCTAAATGACAAAATCTTTCTCATATTCTCCACATCCAGATTATTTTCTAGACCAGTACCAATAAAATTGTACACCTCATACCACTCCATTTTATTTCTTGATTTGCAAGCTAGCAAACTAGCCATCGTAATAATAGCTAAGGGCACACCAGCACATTTCTTCATTATTTTATCAGATACTTCAGCCAACTCATCGTCGGGACATCTTTCTTCTTCTTCTTCATTGTTGTCTTTGTTGTCATTACCAAATATTCATTTGAAAAATAGTTTCCGAGAGTTGTTCAAAGAAATGGGCCGCAACTTGTAAGCACAACCAGCTTGTTCAGCAATATTGAGAATACGAGTAGTTGTGATTATTTTGTTTCCAATATTATTACCTGGCAATGCTCGTTTAATCATTTTCCAGTGTGAGATATTCCATATGTCATCAATAACAATGAAGTACCTGCACCAGATAATTGAAGAGAGGCATGTTACTACCAAACTAAACTTCATAAATTAGTTTTTCTACTATAGAATGTTTAAACTATGCTAACTAGATGTCTATTAAAGACTTAGTAAATCAAGATAGTATTTACTGGAATAGCACTAGTAGAAGCAGACCACATGGATGGAGAGAAAACAAGAAGAACCAAGACAATGCCGAAAGGGGCTGCAAGTTATAGTAGAACTCTCTTAAAGCCAAGAACTAGCAAATAAAATGCCTTGCCGGGCCCGCGCGAGTCTTCTCCCTTTCGCCTCGGGTCGTACCTCTGCACAGTGACAGACGCGATGCCGTCCATCCCCCGTGCTGTTCTTCGGCGTGCCGCGGCATGGCGGCTTGCCTTTTAGGTGCCCTCCGCCTGCGCGTTGCCTTGCACTGGTGCATTTGGCCTGCGTTTCCTCCCTTTCGTTGGTGCTCAGGTCCCCTGCTTCTTTGTTGGGGTCGCTTTTTGGATCTGCTGGTGAGTCTCTGACTCCATGAGATGTTGCTCCGCCGTCGCCGCCTCTTTCTCAACGTAACCCGTGGCGCCATCGCCAGCTCGCCACTTCCCCTCCGTGCGGGGCCCACCTCCCCGCCGTCTCCGCTCTCCGCTCGCGAGCGCAGGGAGAGAGGGGCGAATGGAATGGAGCGACCGTGGGGTGAGCCTGCACGGCAGCCAGGTCGTTTCCTGGAGGAACGACAACGGCGAGGAGAGTTCTTCACCAGGAAGGAAGTTGACCCTTTGTCATCTTCTATCTTTCCCTTCCTCTTACTGTCCATCTTATATGTATGTAACGCTTGGAAGATACTGATAGTACTATCTGGAGAAACCTCTGTCCTCAGAAATTATATATCAGTTTGAAGAGATTCAACGCATCATAACCATTATTTCTCTGATGCAAGATTTATGAATAGTCAGTGAGCAAAAAATAATGCCTCTACGTTCACCTTCTATAAATGAGTCCCAGAAAAGTAGCCACCATAAACTATTCTATCTGGTAGAGGTGGGTTGCTGTCTGTGGTAGTTACCGTGGGAGCAAACAAATTGTCCGTGCAAAAGAACTCAAGGGAAGCTGGCCTACCTCTGTCGTGAGAAACTGTTGATCTCATCCCAAGAAACAGTAATTTGAACCACATAGCTGATCTCCTTCCAAGAATAACTCAAGGGAAGCTGTCCTACCTCTGTCGTGAGAAACTGTTGATCTCCTTCCAGGAACATTAATTTGAACCACATAGGAGACTGGGTTGTCAAGCCAGATGTGAAGAAGAAACTGAAGTATAGACAAATTGTCAAACAGCTTGCTCGATCAAACTAAATGAATCATGCACTCATGTACTCATTTTTTGTACCAATGATGTTGCCAAATGCCAGTTAATCAACCAAAGCTACTTCTTTTGTAAGCTGATCACCTGATCTCCTTCCCAGAGAATAATATGAAGTGGGTAGCCATACTGGGTTGTTCTGCTTATTTTTCATCATATTACAGCCTTGCATCAAGATGCTTATGTTTGGACGATACGAAGTAAAATGGCGAGGTTCACCCAAATTTCATTCATCCTAATTTGAAGTTGTGTAATTATCTTTTATTGGAAGCTGAACCTGAAAAAAAAACCCCAACTGCACCCCTAATGCTGCTCCTAAAACCATGGTATTCTACCATTTAGATTACCTGGAGATCTGAACATTCTGTATTCCATGGCGATGCAAACAGATAAGTAATTCGAATTGCGTGCCATTTTCTTTTAGTTTAGGCTCTTAGCCTGGCCTGGTCGTTGCATGCAAGTCAATAATTAGGTTGGAGCCTCCAATTGGACAGAATACTGTTTTCGATCACATGTTTAACATTTTCTTATGGTAACAAACTTAACTTTATTAGCACAATGGGAGAAAAGAACAAGAAGGGAAATGATTCCTAGGATGGAAAACTTTCTTAGCGGAAAACTAGGCATATGCCATCATGATCTATTAATGTCTGAATGACAGAAAGATTGTGCCTTTTGTCAATCACATAGTGCTGCAAATGCTTCTTTGATTGTGATGACTTCAGCATAAACTTCCTGCATTGTTGGTCGACCTTTTGGTGTCTCCAGAGTGCATGAGAGACCGAGTTTAAAAAGACGCATGATGCAGTCTTTTGCTTCAGCTGTTGCTTGATTTTTGTGGTCTAAATCGTTGGCCATTTCACCATCATCAAAATCTGAAGCGATACAAGCATTTAAAACCTCGCTTGTAATTTGAGAAAATGCATTTTCCACATATCTGTGAATGTCCAGACCATCAGTAAACATCTCATCTGTTGGACGCCTCCCTGTCATCATTTCTAAGATGATAATTCCATAGCTGTAGACATCACCTTCTGTTGAGGGTTTACTCCCGAAGCCATACTCTGTAATTGACGTAGTTGATCAAACACATGCATCTCTTATTATTGGGAAAAACATAAATATTCCGGACCAAAAGCGGAAAGTTGAAACAAGATCATATAGATACAAATAATCATGATATTGATGTACATCTTTTTAAGGAAAAGATACTTGCCTGGTGCAATATATCCGATTGATCCTCTTGGTCCTAGTAAGCTTGTAGAACTGTTATGGCATGAGTTACTAAGACTGTGAAGGAACTTGGCTAACCCAAAGTCAGCAAGATGCGCCCCCATGTCATCATCAAGAAGGACATTGCTAGGTTTTAAGTCACAATGGACCATAGGAGGCATGCAGTGGTTGTGTAGATAATCCAAAGCAGAAGCTATGTCCATTGCTATAGTTATTCTGGAGCCCAAGGTCAATGAACTTTTCAATCCATTCTTCAGTTTAGGATATAGCCAGGTCTCTAGGTTACCATTTGGCATGTATTCAAGAATAAGGGCTTTGAACTGAAGTCCTGACGGATCAAATGTTGAGCATGCAGAAATCACCCTTACAAGGTTACGATGACGAGTGTTCCTCAAGGCTTCACACTCTGCAAGGAAGCTCCTTGGTGCGCCAAGTTGATCAAGTTTGAAAACTTTGACAGCAACTGTATGTTCTTCAAGCTCAGATCTACCTTTGTACACTGATCCATATTTTCCTGAACCAAGCAAGTTGTCTAAGGAAAAACCGTCTGTTGCTTTCACTAAATCAGCATATGAGAACTTCTTCAATTCCTTGAAGGATGGATGAGCTGCTTGTTTAACATTCTTTCTCTTCTTTAAAATGACAACTGTGAAGCATGATAGTAAGGCCAAACAAAGAGAAAGGAATCCTAATATCTTCAAAATGTTCAATCTGTGTCGTTCTCTGGATTCCTTTGAATTGCAAAGTGGCAACTGTAATAATGGGGATCTGACACATAACTTCTTGTTACCTTGAATGAACACCTCACTTGCATTCTGAAATATCCCACCCATTGGTACCTGTCCCTCAAGATTGTTGAAGGACAAATTGAGGAGTTTCATGTCATTAAAGTTCTCAATGAACATTGGGATTTTTCCAGACAAGTTGTTTTGAGAAAGATCCATCATGATGATGCCTCTCAAATTAGCCAAGGATTCAGGAATTGTTCCGTCAAGAAGATTTGCCTCCATGCGCAGGGACTCCAAGTGGACACACTCACCTAAAGTGGATGGAATGGGTCCAGACAAATTGTTATTGGAAATAATCAAAGTGCCAAGATTGATCAAGCCACCAATCTCCAGTGGAATTTTTCCAGAGAGTTGGTTGTGGGACAAGTCTAGACCTTTAGAAAGGGAGGAAAGAGTAAAGATCTTGATAGGTATGCTGCCATAAAAGCTATTATAGGAGAGGTTCAGTGTTTCCAAATTTTTGCAGAGTCCTAAAGCTTCTGGGATTGGACCACTCAAATTATTTTTATCTAAATAAAGCTCATTCAATTTGCTAAGATTACTGACTGAAAGTGGAATTTGTCCAGAAAGTTTGTTCTGGGATAAGCTTAGGAGATACAAGTTCTGAAGGTTCCCAAGTGAGCTAGGAAGGTTTCCAGTAAGTAAATTTTGTTCCATGCGAAGAAGCGTGAGGTTTGAGAGGTGCTCAATCTCTTGTGGTATAGTGCCAGATATTTTATTGGCTGCTAAGAATAGTACCTCCAGGCTCTTTGAAAGTCCCACAACAGAATTTGGCAGGATCCCTTGAAGGATGTTTCCATCCAAGTACAATCTCACCAATTGCCTGCAATCTGCCAATGAGGCTAGGAAAGACCAGTCTCCAGCTTCAAGCTGGTTCATGCCTAGGTTCAGTTCGATCAAGTTGGACAAGGTACCAAAGGGAGGAATGATACCATGGAATGCATTATAGCGCATATTAAGCACTTGAAGATTGGTTGTGTTGGCTAGTGAAGTGGGGATTTGGCCTTGGAATTTATTCTCCTGCATAATCAAAGTACGAATGTTTGGAATGGTATACCCGATGCTATGTGGAAGTTCCCCAGTGAGATTGTTCTTACCCATGCCAAGGTATGTAAGTGCTGACATGTTGTAAAGAGATGCTGGAACGGTACCTGACAATCTGTTGTAAGTCACGTCTAGTAGTCGCAGGTTTGGAATTTCACCTATACTAGATGGGATGCTACCATGAAATTCATTCTGTCCAAGCAACAGGGATCGAAGGGAAGAAAAATTTCCTAAAGTGGAAGGTATGGTTCCTGCAAGACTATTTGACTGCAAGATAAGATGTTGCAAGGGTGAGCCGGTATTTGTAATAGTAGGTATCGAACCGAAAAAATTGTTCAGTCCAAGTGCTAATATTTGAAGTGACATGCTATTGAACAGGGTTGCTGGAATCTCTCCAGTGAGGTAATTGTTTGTCAAAGACAACACTTGGAGAGATGAACTATTGGCTAGCTGTGGTGGGATAGAGCCCGTGAGGCTATTGTTGGAGAAAACAATGTAGACAAGAGAAGAACTGCTTCCGAGGGAAAGAGGAATGTTGCCCATCAGAGCATTTCCATCAAGATGCAAATATGATAAGCTACTGAGTGTCCCCAGGCCTTCTGGGATACTTCCGCCAAGGGAATTGGTGGAAAGATCAATGATTTGAAGGCGAAAACATGACGAGAGAGTGTTTGGTATCATGCCACTAAGATTGTTCAAACTGAGGTTAAGGTACTGCAGCCTTTTCAGCTGCCCAAGCTCAGCTGGGATTTGACCACTCAGTTGATTATTTGGCAAATGGATCCTTGCAAGGAGAGTGAGGTTGGCGATGCAGGGAGGTATTTGGCCATAGAGCTCAAGTGACTCGAGGTCTAGTGCAATAACACGGAATGAATGCCTCTTGCTGCATGTAACACCGAACCAACTGCAGAATTGATTGGAATCATTCTTCCATGATGCTAGGAGTCCAGAAGGATTGGACATGTGGAGCTTGAGGCAAAGGAGAGCTTGTAAATCAGATGTTGATTCATTGTGGAGATGTCTAGTTGCACCTGATGAAGATGCGGAAAGTGTCGAAAGAGAGGCGAGAACAATGGCCAGGGGCAGCGAGACATGGAGAATTCCGACATGAAACATATCGTTTCTTCCAGCTCTACACTTGCTGATGCTAAGAGGTAAGGTGCTTGACTGCTTGTGCTTTGAGTCTTCACTAGAAATGCTCGTGGCGTTGCCACGAATGGCCAGTGTGTCGGCTACCTGCAGTAATTTTTGTATAGTCCAAGGGCTACTTCGTAAAAAAGCACAGGTCAAAGCCGTGGTAGAGTGTTAATTTTTTGAAAGTGTAGGGTTTTTTTGTAAGAATGTATGGACTACAGAGTGATTGTTGTAACGTTTAGGATTTTGTCTAACAAGTTTAGGCTATGTGTTTGTTTCTAAAAAAACCAAAGGTCTTTTTCGTGGAAAACTCAGGTCTTCATGCTGATTGTCGGAAAGTGTGGGATTTTTTTTTTGCAAAATTATGGAAGGGAAGTAGATTTTCTTAAAAGTTTAGGAGCTTTTTTAAAAAATATTTGGACTGCAGGTTCTATTTCTATTAATAGAAGGTTCTTTTTTGCAAAAGAACCACTGGTTGGCCGATCTGAGCCGTTAATATTTAAGGGCTTTTTTCAAAAAATTCTATGGATCGTGGGCACGATTTTCGCTAAGTGGAAGGGTTTTTTTGCAAAATTTCGTGGAAAGATTGGGTTTTGGATCGATTTTTGCAAAGTGCGGGGTCTTTTTCGTTAAAAAGTGGGTGGGAAGCAGATTCTCCAAAAATTTAGGGGTTTTTTCGTAAAATTCTGTGGACCGCGGGCACGATTTTTGATAAGTGGAAGGGCTTTTCTGCAAAATGACCTATGATGGGCCGATCCAAGCCGTTAACGCGCCCGATACGACGGCTAGGATAGCCCGAAATTATATGGATCGTGGGCACGATTTTCGCTAAGTGGAAGGGTTTTTTTGCAAAATTTCGTGAAAAGATTGGGTTTTGGATCTATTTTTGCAAGGTGCGGGGTCTTTTTCGTTAAAAAGTGGGTGGGAAGCAGATTCTCTAAAAGTTTAGGGGTTTTTTCGTAAAATTCTATGGACCACGGGCATGATTTTTGATAAGTGGAAGGGCTTTTCTGCAAAATGACCTGTGATGAGCCGATCCGGGCCGTTAACGCGCCCGATCCGACGGCCGAGGATAGCCCGCGACGTGGCACGATTTTCGCTAAGTGGAAGGTTTTTTTGCAAAATTTCGTGGAAAGATTGGGTTTTGGATCAATTTTTGCAAAGTGCGGGGTCTTTTTTGTTAAAAAGTGGGTGGGAAGCGGATTCTCTAAAAGTTTAGGGGTTTTTTCGTAAAATTCTATGGACCACGGGCATGATTTTTGATAAGTGGAAGGGCTTTTCTGCAAAATGACCTGTGATGAGCCGATCCGAGCCGTTAACGCGCCCGATCCGACGGCCGAGGATAGCCCGCGACGTGACCACTCTAGTTGGCCTTCTTTTGTTGCGTGAATCGTATATAGAGATTTCTGGGACCAGTGTCCAGTGGCTTCTTCATTTATAGAAGGCAGTTTGCTGCCAGCTGGCTACTTTGTGTACTTGTGACCATGCATGATGTAACAAAAACGAAAATGAGTACACAATTCCTGTGTCATGTGATTGAATAACTTATGCTTGATGTTACAGGCAAAGAAAAACATTACGATGACTTGACCGGCCACTGCTTCGCTGCAATTGCTGTGACGTGAGACTTTCAACCTTGGAATCATATGTGCCAACTGAATTTCTTCGTAGCCCACTTTAATTGACCGTCAGGAATTCCACTTTCATTGATGGCGGTGGCAACGAAAGTCTAATTAGATCACATGATCGTGACCCTGGTACCATGTAAGATTGTGAGATGTGTATAATGTGGTCGATATATTGCATTGAGTTCCTAAAATGATATACATGGAGTACATCGTAGCTTCTTTCTTCTAGAGATAAAGAAGGTTATCCATATTACAGTCGATCCTAAACTTTGGAGGTGCCTAATATACTCTACCATAATCTTCCAAAAGCATTGACACTCGAAATTTTGTACAAAAGGACCGAAACGATCAATCAACTGCTACAAGAGTATGAATTGAAGAAGAAAGAAACTTCCCACTAAACTACTCACAACAAAGGCCTAAAGTCATTAGACCAACCAATCATACTATTTCATCATACAAGAGGATGAATTGTTGTTCTAACTTTTTAATATAGATTTTACTAAGGAAAAAGTTCATTTTTGACCATCCAACTTTTGCCTCAGTTTGATTTTGACCATCGAACTCCAAAACCAGGTATCTTTGATCATCTAACTCTTAAAACCGTTCACAATTGACCATCGGGTGGTTTCGATGGGTGGTTTTAACTTTTTTATTTACAATTTAGTCCTTAGATCTTAAAATGATTATTACTTTTTATCCGTACATCTGATTTAGGTGATTCTTACGGTCACGCGTTCATAACAGTGAGATTTATCTTTTAGGATGTTCTATATACTACTTTATCGGTATTTGTTATATTATTTTTATGTTGTTGTCTAAAAACAACAATATAAGAAAAGTAAAATAAACAATTACAAAATAATACGAACAATATTTTAAAAGATAAAGCTTATTTTGATGAATGCATGATAGCAAGAATCACTTGAATCGGAGATACGAGAAAAAAATAATAATCATTTTAAGGTTCAAGGAATATTTTGATCATTTTATTTACAATTTAGTCCTTAGATCTTAAAATGATTACTATTTTTCTCTCGTATCTCTAATTTAAGTGATTCTTGTGGTCATGTGTTCATAACGATGAGCTTTATCTTTTAAAATGTTGTTCATAGTATTTTGTAATTGTTTATTTTATTTTTCTTATATTATTATTTTTACACAACAACATAAGAATAATATATTAAATAGTGATAAAATAGTATAAAGAATATTTTAAAAGATAAAGCTCACTGTTATGAACGTGTGACCGCAAGAATCACCTAAATCGGAGGTATGGACAAAAAGTAATAATCATTTTAAGATCTAAGGACTAAATTGTGAATAAAAAATAGTTAAAACCACCCATCAAAACCGCCCGATGGCCAATTGTAAACGGTTTTAAGAGTTGGATGGTCGAAGATACCCGGTTTTAGAGTTCGATGGTCAAAATCAAAACTGAGGCAAGAGTTGGATGGTCAAAAATGGACTTTTTCCTTCAAAATATATTGACCACTTCTACAAACTATTTACTTTTGTGTATTGTTGTTGCATAATCAACTAATATAGTCATGACTAACTATCCTATACTTCAAACATTAGGGTCAATTATCATCTTATTGAACTGGTGAATATTTGCCTTGGCTCCACTTAATTTTCTCTCTAATTCTGCCACTGTTCGTAAATCAATAGGTAGGTGTGGGACTGTGGGCCTCTCCGCCTTTGCTAGTGTGATCCGGCCAACTGTTCCATGACAGAAATAGGGTGGACTTGGCCCGGGTCGTCATACTCTATTTGCATATCCTAAAACAGAATATTATGTCTGATCATCGAGTTCTCCAGTACAACACCAGTTTTCCTGCACCCGCCATCCCTTATATCTCGTACTTCATACCAACCAACACCTAGGGGCCCCACACATCATATTCTTTTTCTCCCTCCCCTTCCCTCTCCATTCTCTCTCCTCCACCAACTCAACACCTCCTCTCCTACCTCGGCGTCAGCGGCTCCTGCTCCCTCCACCCGCTTCTCTCCCCTCCCCCACCGGCGACGGACGACAGAGCTAGCCTGCACGGCTGGCGGTGGTGGAGCTCTCACAGCACGACCCTCCCCGTCCCCTACTCCTTCCCCACACCGGCTGGCGAGAGGACGTGGCCGCGCCATCCTCCCCAACGCGCCATGGAGGAACCTCTCTCTGTCCCTCTCGCGGAGGTGGAGCTCAAACAGCGGCGGCGTGCCGGCTTCTCCCCCAGTGCCACCGCTTTTCTTCCTCCACCAGCGGACGGAGGCAGAGGACGAGCTGCAGGCGTGCGTGGAGGACAGCCAGTGGCGGCCCTATCCCTCTCCTCCGCGAGGCTACGGTGTCCGTGGCGGAACTCTCCACGGTGCCGGTGGCTCGAGCTCGGAGCTCCATCGACTGGCAGAGGACTTGGAGTAGGAGGAGAGGGGGGATCCGGCGTTGGTGGGTGACCCGGAGTAGGGGAATCCGACGCCGGCAGTGCTGGTGCCTCCCCTTCTCCCGGCTTCCCTCCGCGCCTCGGTTCCCTTGCGGGCAGTGACGGAGGTGGGCACCGAGGTGGAGCTCGGCGGCGGCGGACGCCACCCCGCCCGGACCTCCTTTATTTCTGTCACCGGTGCCAACTTTCTCTCTCTGCCATCCTGCAGGAGCTCTTCTTCCGGCGGGCTCCCTCCCTCCCCACCTCCCTCCCATGCTTCCGGCTTCGCGCACGCACCCATTGCTCCGGACACCAAGTGGGGTCAGCACGAGGCGTAGTGCATGCTGGGACTGCGCTGGATTTGGGGGATCCGAGCACCCCACGGGACGCCCCGTATGTCTTACGGTCCCCTGGTAGGGGGACGGGGGTGGAAAACTCGTACTGGAGCACACCGTAGCATCCCCGTGGCGTCCCAGTGCGACCAGTCTTAAGTCCTGGGGCACTTTGGTTTCCTGTAGCCAATTGTTCCCTGCCTTCAGTGCTAATCGAACAACCTATTAAAGTAGGTTTACTTTGCCCTCTGTAACGCGAGAAACACTGTGACAATGTCACCGGATGCCTGCCGTCTCTCATTTGTCTTGGTCGTTGTGCTCTTCGTTCGACTGGTTCTTGCTAGCGGCAGCCTTGGCGGTCACAATTTTAGTCATCCTTCATGCGGGACCAGTAAATGTGCCATATAATTTTAGTCATCCTTCATGCGGGACCAGTAAATGTACAGCAATATATTAAGTTGTTGGCTCCGCACGATTTTCTTATCCCGTCCTGTAAATGTACCATATTTCTGTCAATCAAGTTCTCGTGAACGTTTCAATTTGTTCATGAGCTGACGGTATTTTCACCATGACACCATCGCAGAGGACCCGCTTGGCGCATGTCCACCAGTACCACTCCCGTTTTGTCCACCAACGTGCGGTTAGTGGATCAGTGCAATCTTTTGTGACGATGGAACGCTAGCTGGAAAGATTGTCCCAGCTCATCCTATGATTTGGGAATGTAATTATCTCAGAAGAGTGCTCATCAGTTCGGCCTACTTCTGAGACGACTTTTGACCTTTTAAGTTTCACTACTTTTAAGTTATCACAAGCGTCCATTGTTCAACTTTACTAGTGTTATCCCTTGAAATCAACTGCTATTGCTATTGATTCTTTTTTTGACAATGAATTGCTATTGAAATTTGAAAGCTTATCAAATCGTGTATGGTTATCCGCTTACCCGTTTATTTTTTTGGATCCAGCATCCGCCGTGTATTTTTTTTATTGTGACCGTAATTTTCACATGATCCATTTCCACCATGCTTGGTAAATAAAAGAAAACTTGTTGTTGGTCGAAATTGGACCAAGCCGACTGGCGAGACCGACTGGTTTGTCGAATTGGTATGACCGGTCTGGTCTTGTAGCCACTCGGACACTTCAGTCTTAGGGTGTGTTTAGTTCGTCAAATTTATGTGAATGAATAGTGCATTGTGATCAAAAGTTGTGAAAAAAAAATGCACGTCTGGACACATACTGTGAGAAAAGATGTGAGTCGATGTGATGGTGAATAGTGAATTGAATGTGGAAGTGGAAAAACAAAATAAGACCTTACGCCTCTTCCAAAAGTTGAGTCAGCTGTTATTGAAATCGTATCTTGGACTTCAGTGGTTGCATTTTATTCATAGGTCATTTACGATGCACAAAATTATAACATACTACCGTTTGAAAAGGAGTCATATGTAATAAAAAATGACATATTTTGAATGATCCAACGGTTAAAATTAATTATATACTACCGGTTTTTTACCGGTAGCATAGGTAGTATTCATAGGTAGTATGAGGTATAAAGGTATAATTGGAACTATGAAAAATAATATTGTTGTGATATATGAAATCAAATATATGAAATTTTTTATGTAACCTTATCTTACACTGGTTAATATATTTCGAGCAAATTACCATTTCCTATTTCAAGCAAAATTACCATTTTACCCATAGCAAAAAACCGGTTATACTACCGTACTATCGTCGGGTACTATTGTGCACCGTAAAAGACCTCTTTATTCAACACAGTGTGTCAATCAATGACGCAGCAGTGTGTGTCAAGCAGCTTTCGTTGAATTGGAGGCATCGAAAGTTATTTGGACGAACGTATGCGGAGACCTTGACTCGGAGACCTTGATTCTATGATTAATTTGGTCGACAGGTAGGGAACTCAATACGACATCTGAACTTCCAGAAGCATTTACACTGGAAGTTTTGTACAAAAGGACTCAAACGACTGTTACAAGAGGGTGGAATAAAGAAAAAAACTTCCCGAGAAACTACCGACACCAAAGTCATCATTGGACCAGCATGTATTGAACGTAGCTTAGCCGGTAAGGTTCAATGTGTGGAACCTGCTTAGTACTGTTCAAGTTCTCAACTTGACACTCGTGCTCACTTTTTTTGAATTTATTTCAAAGTTTAACCGGGATCGGCAATTTAACAAGGTCGCGCTGCTGTGTCGCCTTCAGCAGAGCAGCGGTGACGCCGAAGTGCAGGAATGTAGTACTCCAAGATGCGGCTAACTGTTCTACTATGACAATAACAGGGTGGACTTGGCCGGGTCGTCTCCAATGCTCCATCTTTCTACATAGACTATTAAGTCCAGCGGCAATTTGGTTTCCTCTACCCAATTGTTCCCAGCCTTAGGCTTACTTTGCCCTCTGCAACGCGAGGAACACTTTGGCGCTGTGAATAAGCTGGGAGAATGTCGCCCAATGCTTGCCGTTTCTCAGTTGTTTTGGTTGTTGTGCTCCTCGTTCTACTGGTTCTTGCCAGCGGCAGCCATGGCAAAGGTCCTGAATGTGGGCCTGGTAAGTATACTAGTATAGCAACTATCTATATTAAGTAGTTGGCTTTTCCACGATTTTTTTCTCATCCCGTCCGGTAAATGTACCACATTTCTTTCGGTCAAGTTCTCGTGAACGTTTCAATTTGTTCATGAGCTGACGATATTTTCACCATCGCAGATGATCCGCGTGGCAGATGTGTCAGTACACCCAGTCCGTTTTGTCCACCACAGTGCCATTAACGGATCGGAAGCGCATTCTCTGTAGACCATGGAAAACGCTGGAAAGATTCTCCAGCTCATGCTATGATTTGGGAGTGCCATTATTGTTCGTCAGGTTGGACGGTCACGATCCGGATAAGAGTGGCTACGGTCCAGCCGCTAATTTACTTGTGTAATCGCTTGAAATCAACCACTGTATCTATTGAAATTTGGATGATTATCTAACGTACGTGTAATCTCTTGAAATCAACTATCAACTACATACTATCTTTAATAGTCTTAAAACGGGGGAATTTTTGCCCAGCCAGGTCATTAACAAAGTTACGGCCGGCGGAACACGCGTGCATGGCTCGTATACATTTGGAAGGAATCGGATGCTCGTAGTCTAAGAGGAGGAGGGGGTGAATTAGATAACTTAAAAACTTAACTTATGACTTTCTCTACTTTACATAAAGTAAACTAGATCATTTCAATCTAGATGTGCAATCTATGACTGATCTAGTGTGAAACCCTCATTCGAAAACAAGTTTTGCAACCTATAGCCAATCCTAGTATGATACTACTCTAGGAAAGTAAAGGCAAGCAAGGATTGCAAAAGAGTAAAGCGGAAACGTAAAGAGGGATCAGAGGAAGCAAACTCTTGACACGCGATTTATCCCGTGGTATCGGTAGACACTAAACCACCCCTAGTCCATTTGAAAGCCAGCAGTACTCGTGCCATTGTTGCATGGCCTACAGAGATGCGAGTATCCTTGCTGACTTGTAATAAGAACCAAAAGGTAGCAGGAAAAAATTCTGAAATTTGGACGTGTAACAAGTTTTTAGGGATCGAAAGGACATCCTCCCCATCACACTATCCCTTCTTACCATGTAATCTAGATTTTATTACTAACACCAATCGAGAGTGTTCTTCCTTTTGACATTTGTCATCCAAAATTTAATAAATTATATGGCCATCTAAATAACTTGAACTTAAATATTCTCGCTGAAACCTACAATTGCCACATGTAGTCTGAAAAAATTTCAAATTTTCAAATAAAATAAAATATAATTACAACAGCGCAGAGGTGAGGACCAGGAGTGTCTGAAGACTGGTGATGATCACTCCTTAGTGGCGAGTGAGTGACAACGTGGTGTGGACTGACTCTTGGCCAAGTATTGCAGGTGCAGGTTGCGGCTTGATTTGGTTGGTGCAGGTGAAGAACATGCGCGAAAGGTCCTCCGAGGAGTGGAGAGACAAGTAGGCTTGGTTCGAGGGACCCGGTGGCCGAACGGGATCAAGTGCAGGTAGCATGGTGGCAAGATAAGCAAGACGAAGACGTGAACAATGGAGCCAGTGCAGGGTAGCGGCTCACAATTGAAGTCTGCACACGGGGTTCAGTTGGTTTAGTGCACAAAACCAACACCGAGTAGGGACGACGTGGCGGTCAAGTCAAGAGGAGCTTGACGTGGAGGCCGCAGCGAGTCTGCGGGATTTGCAACAGTTTATCACAAAACCGTCGGGTTCCTTGCTTGCCCCACAAAGCCAAGATCAAAGGCTCGGTGGACGGAGATGGGACCCGGGCGCGCCGGGAAGCTTCGAGGCGAGGGACACATGGCGGGATCGTGGGGCTTGCATCGGATGGAGGCAAGACTGCGACAAAGGCGTGTACACCCGATGGGAATATCCACTTCTTGACCATATTGTCCCAGAGGGTGTGTATCTTCCTTTTAAGTTGTAGGGGTAGCGTGGTCATTTGACTCCACCGGAAGACCTCATATATATATATATATATATATATATATATATATATATATATATATATATATATATATATATATATATATATATATATATATATATATATATATATATATATATATATATATAGGTGGTGGACGGCAAAGCAACCGTCTGGGCTGCTTCTCAATTCCTTTGCTCCTTAGGCTAGATTTTTCATGCATTTGTACAGAATCTGACCTCTGGATGTATGTAAGAATTCGGCGTTGTGATGATTTCCCTCTCTTAGCACTTTGTAATTTTCGTGTTATTTTCGGAGCTATTTTTTGGGTGGTTTCATTCGTCGCTTGATTCATCGATTTGAGAGCATTTTTCTCCGGATTTCTTTGAGGGGGTCATTGAGGATCTTGTGATGCCTATAGGGGGGTTGAATATGATAACTTTTAAAAATTCTTGCACAAACTTAGTAGCGGATCAAATTTCGGGTCACCCGGACCCTATGTTCGGGTCACCCATCAGGGGCAGGTCACCCTAACTACCAAGCCAGATCACCTTGAGGCAGAAAAACGAAAATGATTTGCTCAAGAATTAAGCGAAATTACTGAAACGCTTTGAATCAAAAGTTTACAAGGGAGGATAGAAACAACCTGCACAAGATGATATAACAAGCAACAACACAAATATGGAGATTGATCCAAAACAAGCTTCTAGGGTTAAAGAGAGGGATGAACTCAAACAAAGCGAGAGACAAGCGATTTAATCCGAAGTTCACTCCCACAAACAAAGCTACGTCTCCATTGAGGTACCCACTAAGGGTGGGCTATCACGAAGAGCCACTTGCCTCACCTAATCCCCACAAAGGAAGATTGGTGCTCACTAAGAGAACTCCACAACGGATGGGTAATACAAACGTTCCTGGGTGCTCCACACGGAGAGAGCACTCAATGGGCGACGCCTAACCGTCTAGAAGCAAGCTTCGAGAGTAACAAACGCGAATCGACGAACCAAAGCCACCACAAGTGCTTCTTAAGATGAACAAGTGATGAACTCTCACAATGGGGCTTAATCTCACACCTCAAATGCCTCTCACACCCAAACCCTAGGAGGAATCCTTGCTAGGAATGCTTGGAAGGGAGTTGGGAGAGAGGGAAGCAAGTTTGGGAGGTGTTTCAATGGGAGAGGAGGCGGAACCCTAGAAAGGAGGGAGAAGGAGTATATACAGTACTCTCCCCAAACTAGCCGTTACGGGCTCCCAACGACCTGCCGGGTCACCCGACCCCATAGGGCGGGTCACCTGCCTGCATGCAAGAGCAAAATGGGTCACCTGCCTACATGCAGGAGCAAAACGGGTCACCCTGACCCCAGATGGTGGGTCACCCACCGCCATGCAGAAGCAAAACGGGTCACCCTGACACAGGGTCAGGGTCACCCGCCTATAGTTAGGATAGCTAGAAAAACATGTTCGTGAGTGCATCGTGTCTCTCAGGGGTTGGTAGATCTCAATAAGAGCACTTGTGACAAATTTTGATCAATCAACCACGTCCCCCTTTATAGTACGGTGTTTCCTAAACTCAAATTAATTAAAACTAAAAATCAATTTAGACCACCATTTGAGCTTCAACACCGATCATAGAAAAATGAGGGGTCATCCTTTGTTGGTCACATTTCTTTTCTTTTATCACTGCGCACATCTCATTGAAAACATCAAATACCCAAATTGTGATTGTTATTATCACCAAAATAATTAGGGGCATAGATGCACTTTCAATCCTGGTTGAGTGCCTTGTGCCTCTTTGTGGATGAGCTTGACCCCTCAAATGCCAGGAATCGTTTTTGGTTTGTGAGTTATTGTGGTGCCCAGAGTGGTGCATTGTGTGCACAAGATTTCTGATTCCGGTCATTTGGAGTGGTTTTATGTCCTAAAATTCTAGGCATAGCATCTCCTAGAGACGCTTCTAATCTACCTAAAATTTGGGCTCAATCCATCCAGTGGTTTAGGAGATCCTTTGTTGGGAAGGAGGAGTTGTTCCACAGCCAGGCCCGCGCTCGAGCTCTACATCACGCACGGATTGTCCGTTCCATCTTGACGGACAGTCCGTCGTACCTGCAGTTCGTCGATTGTTCTTCGTGTTCTTTGCGAAAGGTTTTTGGAAATTCGAGAAATTCGAAGGGTGGTCCATTTTGTCTAGACGGGCAGTCCGTGAGGAGCCGGTTCATCCCTGGAGGTTATGTTTGCTAATTCGGACCGTCCGTTTGTACCATACGGATGGTCTTTGTAAGCTAGCAGACAGTCTGTCCTTTCATGACGGACGGTCCGTCCTAGGTCGACAGAATTGCCTAAGTTCTTGGCTTCTTCAGTTATGCTTCTGCTTTGCTTTGAGTTTGGACTTGTTCCTAGGGTTGGTAGGTCCATTGTGACTGCGTGATCTTGGCAAGTTCGTGTGGAAATCCTTGGTTGTGATTTTAAGACTTAGTCGCCGGTTTTCTTTCGGAGAAAATTTTATTGGCTCTCATTCACTCCCCCCTCTGGTCGTCTAATCGGTCCTTCAAGAGGTCTCATAATAAGAGGCACGAAGATAATCCAACATGCATACTTAATTAGCATCCATACTTGTAGATAATATTTGGAGAGCCGAGACCTATCAATAGTGGCTCACGTTACAAGTGATCATGGATACCCTACCCATATTGCTTTTAAATTTTCTGGCACATATGAGCTGATATTATGAGCCTTTTTTGTAGTAGTAAAAGCTGATGACTAGGTGCTGCAATGTCCATATTTGGAAATATTTTTGCTGAAACTTACTATTGTCATATATATGAAGTCTGAAAACATTACAAATTGTAAATCAAAATAAAATTATAATTACAAGCGTACAGAGGTATCGTAATAAGAGGCATACTAAATTACCATCCATACACGTGAGCCAGTAGAGAGCTATCGCTACTGGCTCACTTTACAAGTTAGCATGGATAACCTATCCATATTGGTTTTAAATTTTTTTCACACATATGAGCTGATAATGAAGAGTCTTTTTCTTGTAGTAGTAAAAGCTGATGACCAGGTGCTGCAATGTCCATATTTGAAAATATTTTTTAGAACTTGGATTAAAATCCGGCTTCTACATTCCCTGGAGAATGTATGGAGCCAAAACCCGGCTTCTATATTTGAAAATATAAACAAACAAAAAGATGCCAATCAAGTGTTCTGATATGCTTCCGTACCTCTTATTCTCGAGGAATTATCTGAGCTCGCTGATAATATCACTGCTTTTGTTACTTTCTCTCCCAACAAGTTTATAGAACATGTGCTTGAGTAATTTTTCCAGGTCAGGTGTCTGAGATACCGAAACAAAAGCTGAGCACTCAAATTGTGCTCTAAGCTTTTCATACACAACATTGGCAAGAGTTGTCTTTCCTAGACCTCCAAACCCAACAATGGAAACAATATTGTCTTGCTGCTTGGACACTGCATTCCCTTCCATCAGAATCCGAATTACCTCGTCTCTCGCCTCCTCAATGCCCACGAGCTCTGTCATCTTCTCGTACTGAGAAAATAATCGAGGGTCGACCGTGACATGCTTATCAGTTAAATTACTGTTTACTAACTTGTATCGATCATGCCGCTTGGCCACCTCTTCAACACGGATCTTGATGTCTCTGATCTCAGTAGCAATCCCGTGGCGAATCTTGATCTTTCTGAACAAACCAACACTTGTGTCAATGAACTTCTTGATGCCATGCAGATTGGCCTGCTCATTGCCCTTGCCACGGACCATGAATGTGTCAATATTGTCCTCTATATCGTAGGACAGCTCTCTCAAATCCCTGGCCCAGATTTTGTCCTGAATGTCAAGCTCGTCTACTGGTGTGTTGGACACCTTCTCGAGGGCGCCCTGCATGCTCTCGAGCTCAGATTGGAGGAACCTGATCTCACCCTTCACCCACTTTTGCAGATTGTACTCTCCGACGAGCAGTTCACCGAGTTTTCTTATGACGCTTGGCAGTGCCCCAGCAATGGCCGCCATTTGATCAGTCCTGTGAGTGCAAAAAAGTGAGATTGCTGTATCTGTGTGCACAGGCTTGCGGATTGTGTTGAAAGCTGGTGCTTAGGCCGTTTTAGGACTAGAAAAGAACCTATATCCTAGCAGCTGTAAAGGAGGATGCATGAGCAAGGACTTACCGGTTGCAATGGAGGCTTGTCGCCGGTGCAGACGGCTACCCGGCGCTCGTCGCCGGACCAAGCTCCCTTGATTCGAAGTCGCTGCTACAGCCACCCAGCTCACTGCTCTGTTTCTGTGGTCGCTACTGGAGGTTTTTTACAGTACACAATACGACCTGTACGACCGGTTGAAAAAGGACTCGTATGTAATAGAAAATGACCTATATGTAAGGATCCGACGGTTGAGATTAATTCTATACGACTGATTTTTTAGCTGTCGTACGGTAGTATTCAAAGGTTGTATGGGTAGTATAAGAGTATTATCCAAAATATAAAATGGTATCGTTGTAATATAGGAAATGAAATATATGAAATGTTTTAGATAGTATAAGGGGGCAGCGGGAAATTTTTTTTCAAATAATATATATCATCAAATTACCATTTTACCCATAGGGAAAGAACCGAATAAACCGATAATACAACTGTACGACCGTTAGATCGTATTGTGTACCGTAAAAAACCTCTCTACTGATGCCTTGGAAGCGGACGGTGAAGGTAGTGACTCAAACTCAATGCTCCCTGGTCGCTGCTGGCTTGACGTCTCGCGCCAGGCCCCGCTCAGGAGGGCCACGCTCACGTGCTCACTCCAGTCGACGACTCGTGGTCAACGTCAAGGTCTCCCCGTCGTCCTCCATTTGTGTAAAAATTGGAATTAGTATATGCTGCATGCTTCAAACGTTTCCGGTTACGTTTTGCTGCCCTTTCTCCGGTCATTATCGTGAGTTGCTGACATACTAAAGCAATTTCTGGACGAATGCTCTCCCGTGCACTTGTTTTCTTGATTACTTGCTCTTATATCTGTAAACAAACTTATGTCAAGAAAACAATTTTAATATTTTTTACGTTTTCCCTAGAAAGTAAACCTTTGGAATCAGAAAGTATATGCCAAATCTTATTGGATTGTTGGATGCTTATGCTCAATGCTCAGTTCGCTGCAGATGCCTTGGAAGTTTGAAGAGGACGAAGAGCACGTTAAAAGTTGAAGCAGAAGGTGAAGGCAATAATAGACGAGAGAGATTCTGCATTTGTGTGATTGGCGATTACTTCACGACTCGTACAAAGGGCACTCAATTCTTCCTTTTCTCTGGTATGAAGGGGATCGGGAGCAGGAATAGACGACACAAGTAGACGAGCGCATTATTGGGTTCCTGCACGGGCTCTGTAACAATGGCAATTGAATTGTCCTATGCTCTGACGAAGAGGGCCACGCCCACCCACGCGCTCCGTCTGGTGCCCGCCGGAGGTCAAGGTCTCCGCCAAGTACAATAATCGATGAGAGAAGGATATTGAAGAGCGTTAAATTTTTGTACCAAGTGGTGTAAAACCTGATGACAAAATCACGTAACTCCCGACATCTATACGTGGCTCACGGGCTGATCGACAGTGCACTGCACGCGATGCTGCCGCGGCCTCTTTCGTTTGGTGAGCTATGTAACTATGTTAAGCACACAACCGATCATAACGAAACAAAGCACCATGTTTGGAGCATGACTAGCGCATACTCATGGCTATTTCCAGCAATCTCATGTTCTTGGTGCACATGAGTATGCGCTACCTCTCAACGACTTAGGGTGTGTGTTGTGCGTACCTCGAGCCAGGATGGCTGGGCTATGCAGGCTCAAAGCAACCAGGATACTTCCGTGCAGGTGATCGTGATTGGTTGTTTTTTTGCTCTTGATCAAGTATGAGACGATCTTTTGTTTGGATGTCCACATGTACCGAAGTTCTAGGTGATTGACATATGGGCCCATGCACCATGAATGCACCAATCCATCCCGGCTCGCGAGGGAAGCTCAACTTGTGCGTATGGTGAGAGCTAGGATGGAGAGACTAAAGTGTATGAGTGGGTACAAGCAAATCATACGAGTATGCACACCAAACAAACTAAAAGTGCATCATTCTATACCGGATGGGGTCTGGACGACCTCCTTCCCCCAACGAATCACCCCCTTACATGCATACCAGAAAGTCAAACAAGCCTTGCTCACATGCGCCGTATTATTTACTGATATTATAGGAAGACTTCCAGACTCCAAGCGTACGTGCACAAGGCAGGCCTCATAATAGTGCTTGGCTCACCAAATCTCTACTTTTTTTAATATTAAAGCAATGATTGCTTCTGCCTATATTTTTCGTCCGTCGTATCAAACCGTGGAGAATTCCTGTGCAAAAGCGATAGAAAACGGCAGGTTACACCCAAAACCGAAATAAAACTGGAGTCAGAGAAAACAACGTAGGCCACGTCTCAACGCGGTGTCCGCATTATCCATCGGGCCCAACAAGGCCCACCGAACCCCCGGCCTCCCACGTCCGACGAGCGCTGCTGGCACTTTTTTTTCTCTCATTTGCGGTTTTCAGTTCAGTTGGGCCAGACCATGCTGGTGGCTGAATTTTTTTTAATTTATTTTTTATTCATTTTACAAAAATATACGATCGTTTCAAAGTTTAGCAAAACTAACCTACTACCTCCGTGACCCATGGCGGTAGAGGCAAACCGCCATGGGCCACGGCGGTTGCAGGTGCTACAGTAACCTACCGTCGTGGGCCATGACGGTTAGGGTCAGTCTATTTTCAAAAAATCGTAACTTTTTTGTATGAACTCGGATGGAGATAAACTTTATACGAAACTTGTAGCTTTCGACGAGACTACAACTTTGTAGTTCAAACTTTTTTCATTTGAAGTCATCTTGGGGCTCAAAAAATTGATATATTGTTCAGATCTCAGTTTTCGGTATACAGATCTCAGTTTTGCTAAATTTTGGAACGATTGTATATTTTTGCAAAATGAATAAAAAAATAAATTGAAAAAATAAAAAAATTCCGGGTGGCTCCACACGCCTCCACCCACACCCACACACTGCTATACACAAGCCAGCCGTAGGCACAAAGGCCAAGAAATCAGGAAGAACACAACAAAAGAATCATCAGTCCAGTTGTCCTTTATAAAAGAAGAAAACCTAGATGTAGTACGCACTTTGTTGCTCCATTTGCTTATGGAGAATTCTAAAGAAGTTGCATAATTTGTGTTATTGTGACATCATGCGTATGTATCTTAGTAATCTACATATATTATAGGTGGTTACAATTAGATTCAGATTAGATAGAATTTAGATGACTAAGTTAGAGGCTAGATAAATCATAGATATAACATGCAAAATAATATCGATTTATTTATGAAACAAACTAGAAATAGTGAAATTTGTTTATGGAGCTGGAAAATAATTTCATAACCTATGGAAATGATTTTCGATGGAATCAAAGAATATGAATTCATGTCTCTTTACACAGCACCTGAAATTGATGTAGGGTATATGAGCAAGAACCCACATTTATATTTTTGACGTGGAAAAGAAATAGAAGATAAAGTAATTATTAGATATTCAAAATCCAATTTGTACATGAACAATATGGCTGTCGGCTGAAGTCCACATATTTACTAATTGTGGGAATTTTAAGGGGACGAGAGCAAAGGTGCAATTTTTAAATACTATTTTGATAATATATTTCTTGAAATTATTTGTGTATAATTTAATGCCGCTTTGAAAATAACTGACGTGTGATGTAGATCAAGCTATAATACAAATATTGTAATAGATTAATTAGGCTAGCGGTATGTGATAATTTTTTTTTCCGTAGCAACGCACGGGCAAAATTGCTAGTCTATATATATAACCCACACGCATGGGACATTCCCATGAGAAAGTGAGCTTTATTCTCCAGAAAAAAAGAAACTTTATTTTAGCCTCTGGAAATGAAAAATTGAGTAAATAACACCACTACTTAGGCGAGCAGCCTTCGAGGCTTCATGTACTCACAGGCTTAATTTTCTTGGTACTGTCCCTGGACGAGCATTTTAATCTCTGCAAATGTGGCGAAGCAGATCAACGTACTTGCCATCTGCGAGCAACTCACCATTGGGCATCACTCAAACCTTTCCTCCGGTTCGTCATTATAGCCATCAGCTGTGAGAGAGAAATAGAAAGGAAACTGAGATTAAATGAAAATAAAGAAGGAAAATGGGTTACAAGAACAGGAAAATGAATGTCAAACAGCTTAGTCTTTATTCTGAAAAATATACGAATAATGGATCGGATATATACACATTTTGAATTTACATAGACTCAACTAGCATCGCCCGGAGCCTAAGAGTATGACAGTAGTGGAGCTTCGTTTCACGCATGTCCTGCAAATAAATGTACTAGAAACTGGAGGGAAAACTTGACTACTCAAGCATCTCATCCATCACAACAGCCTCTACTCCTCATCATCACTCTGTTATCAGAGCAGAGAACATGGAGTACGGACCAAACACACAAGTTAGTACAATCACAACGCGTTTCCTGCTTAGTAGGTGGCAGGCTGAATAAAGCCAAAGGGATGAGATTTGGCCTTTGGAAGGCCAGCGGCGGCTACAAAACCACCGCAGAATGAAAGAGCACGCTAGGCCAAAGCAAAAGACCATGTGTGTATATATGATGAAAGGTAGATGTGTGTTTAAATGTTAGTGTAGAGTATCTATTTTTTAAGGAAAAAAGTCCATTTTAATTATTTCCCTCACCTATCCACTTCATCCACCTAACCCCTAAACAAAGTTCTTGTTCACTCTACTCCCCTGAATTATTTCATTTGGTCTAATCTACCCCTAGTTAGATTTCTATTTTTTGTTTCTAAGGGGGTTATGTGGGCCCAAAATGGTCATGGACTCATAATCAAGGGAAAAATCCATTTTACTCGCATAAATACAGTCTCCCATTATTTGTTCCGGCTCTATGACAAGGAAGAATCCATGACTTGAACTGCCATTCATCTAATCGCAGAGTTTACGGTTGGAGCATATTGAATGTAAGTTTACTGCTTGGATGGTAAACTCCACAGGAAGCACTCTTAATAACTTTGTCCTTCCAGCCTAAATACTGGTAGAGTGTATTTTGCAGAAAATTTGTCAAAGTGCATCAGCCCTTAAATAATTAAATCAGCCATTGTATACTGGTAGAGTGTATTTAAGGTCCTGCATGCTGATGTAAAGCGTTGAATGCCGATTATGGGAACCCGTCGATCGGTTTCCATCGCCTCGAACGAACAGCTGATGTAAGTCTCATCTGTAATGTTGTTTATTTACCAGGTATTGACCGGTAATATCATACCACGACAATATGGGAAAGGGAACCAACCAGACTTGTCATGTCTATCTTTTGTATCCTTGTTGATCTATTGTAGCTTAAAAGGGACGCACCAGATTAGTCTTGTTTATTCTCAAAATAATATATATACGAAAGGATCGGACGATGCATACACATTTAGTTTAGAATTTGAATAGAGATAACAAATGCCCTGGAGCCTGCAGGAAGCTGTGTATGATGCTTCTCCTCCATGTGGTTCCCTACTCCTCATCATCACTCTTGTTATCAGATCGAGTAGAGAAGATGGAGTAATGACGTCCAAACACACAAGATTGTACAATCACAATGTGGTGCCTAATTAGTAGGTCACAGTTTTTATTTATTTGACGCTAGTAAATAGAAACTTAGGCTTATTAACACTACATCAGTTGTTCGAAACGACCCATAAAAAATGGAGTTAGTAGGTGGCAGGCTCAATTATGCCAAAGGTATGAGTTTTGGCCTTCGGGATAGTACCAACAAGGAGGCAACCTGTTTCCACCATGCGTCCATGCTCATGGGCCTACACAAACAAAACTTGCCGTACCCAAAGGGACGCGATGCACACCACGCCGGAGGCACCCCAGCCACGGTCACGAGGTTTGTGCTCAGGAGGTGCAGTATGTCGTCGGCAACCCTACGTTCCGCTCTGGCGCGTTCAGCGCCACTTGGTGGCGATACTTGTTTTGTACCTACACCAGGAATGAGATACACAGCTGACGTTCCGTCCTTTGACGTGATATACAACTGCTTAAAGAAGCACCAATGTCTAAGCTGACACTAACTACCACGGTCATATCTTTAGAGCAAGTTATCCTAACGTCTCCCATTCTCCAGCCTGACACTAACTGTTTTCCCATTACCCCACATGAACACATGAGCTAGCTCAACTACTACAATCGTAGCGGAGGATTAATGAGCAAAATGCGAGACAATACCCCCATGGCATGAAAGAGCAGCCTAGGCCAAAGCACGAGACCTGTGTGAATATATAGTGAACGCTAGATATGTATATAAATGTTAGCAAAGAGTTTCTATAAGATCTATTTTATTTACTTCCCTCACCCATCCACTTTTTCCGCTTATTAACCCCGACAACAAAATCCCGGTCGCTCTACTCCCTGAATTATTCTATTTGGTCTAATCTATCACCTTAATTAGGTTTATGTCTTTTGTTTCTTAGGGGGTTAGGTGGACCACGTGAAATAATATGGTTGAGACAAGTGAACTGTGAGACATCGGTACCCTTGGGTCCCCACCGACCAAGATCACGGCCGTCCCCGACAAGTGGGTCCGGCCTATCAGAAGACCCGCCGACCTGATAGTGAGCCCAACCGACCTAGTTGGTGGCCCACACGACCTCCTGAAGACCTTCCAGAAGATTCCCCAGACGACCTTATCCAGAACGACTTCAAGACTTGGCGTGCAAGACAAGACATCGGTAGATTCCGACCAAGCAGATCGACAGATATGGCAAGTGTTGTAATCAACTAGACTTAGGTCTCCTGGTCGTAATCGACTAGGAGTCTGGGAACCGACCTTGTCCGCTGGCCAATATAAGGCAGGCAGGGCGACCCCTTATAACAATACGCAATCCTCAAGCAATCTACACCAACAACTGGACGTAGGGTTTTACTCTCCGGAGGCCCGAACCAGTATAAACTCGTCGTGTTCTCTGTATTCCGTGCGCTCGTGCGCAACCTTCAAGTTCTTAGCCTTAGATTCCACCTCGCCGAACAACTAAACCACCGGGGTTAACCCCCCTGTGGGCTGTCTAGATCTAAACATCTGACAGTTGGCACGCCAGGTAGGAGAGGAATCTAGGGTTCTTCGTGCAACTCGATGGCTTCGTCAAACAGCTGAAGAGGGAGGAGGCGAAAATGAAATTGTACAGCCGGTCAACCCCGCTGCCAACGTCGCTGCCAACCCAGCAGCCAATCCAGCTGCCCACGTCGCTGGCAACGCTCCTGGTAATGCCCAAAACAATGCCGCCAATGCGGCTGGCGCCCAACAGCAGAATGTTGCCGGCTCAGGGCAGTCAACGTCAACGCGTGCGAGACGAAGTGGAGATAGCACGCCGTGCTAACTACGACCATGACAACGGGGTCTCTGATCCCCTTGACGCCAATCACCCTATTCAAGCAATAGAGCTTCGGCAGATGCACGACCAAGAACTCCTATGACGTGCCCAGTACGACCAAGATAATGGTCCTCCGGATGACCTCTACATTATCCCGACGGCCTACGCCCTATCAGCTAGTCCTGGAGCAATCAACAACTTCCCGGCGTTCTCACGTCGTCTCAGGACGATCAGATACCCCAAGGACTTCAAGCCAGCCATCGAAAAATACGACGGTCGCTCCGACCCAAGTATTTGGCTCAAGATGTACAGCATCGCGGCCCGCACCTCTGGAGGCAATGAAGACCACATGGCGGGATATTTTCCCATCGTGATGGGCAAAGCGCCACTCCTATGGCTCGATAATCTTCCTGCGGAGTGCATCACCTCATGGGCGACCTTGTCACGGCTCTTCACGACCAACTATCAAGCGACATACAACTGCCCTGGCAACACACATCACCTCGCCGGAGTGCGGATGAGGTGCGACGAAACTCTCCGAGAGTACACTAACCGCTACTTTGAGAACCGCAACACTCTCGCAGGTGTCAAAGACGAAGACGTCATAGCCTACTACAAGAAGGGGGTAACTAATATCAAGCTCTTCGAGAAGATCCACGAAGCCGACGCCCATACCATCGCCGACCTCATGGCCTACGTCGACAAGCTTGTCGACACTCAAGATGCGGTAATGCACGACTTCAAAGGAGAAGACCACGACGACGGTGGCAGCAGGTCGCGCAAGTGATCTGGCGAGGTCTATGCGACCGATCCACCCAGACCTTCCACCTTCCTTGAAGGTGACTTCAACATGGTCATGGACGACCAGTGCTAATTCTACCGCGACGCCAAGCATACCATGAGGGAGTGCGAACAGCTAAAGCGCGCCCTAGGGGTACCTCCAAAGCCTAAGAAGACCAAGAGCGGCAACAATGACGACCAAAACAGCAGTCGCCGCTATGACAACCGTAACCGTCGACCTGATCGACGTGATTACCGTGACCGACGACCCTATCGTCGCAACAACGACAGGGATCTTCTTGGGCGTGATGAATACCGCCACGACGATCGCCACGAAGACAACCGCAACGACCGGCGTGATGAGCATCGTGACGACCGGCGCGACGATCGTCATCGACAAGACGACCACAACCGCAACGACAACCGTCGCAAGGAGCCTTCTCCTCCACCTCCACCAAAAACGGGCAATCCCAACGGTGCGTTCCAGAACGCTAGCCGTCAAATCAACTTCATTGTTTGCGGCCGCCAAGCAGTAAAGAGCAACAGACAACAGCGGTCAAACGCAAGGGAGATCGGCCAAGTGAATACTAAAACTCCACAACCTCTGCGTTGGTCAGAGTACCCCATCACTTTCTCCAGGAAAGACCATTGGGTGCACATACCTGACCCCGGGACCTACCCGCTGGTCGTTAACCCCATCGTGGACGGCGCGTTCCTGCCTAAGACCCTCATCGATGGGGGCAGCAGCTTGAATATCATCTTCACCGAGACGCTGAGAAAGATGGACTTCGACTTCTCCAAGATGACCGCCTGCGACGAACCCTTCTACGGGGTCGTGCCCGGCAAGGCTGCATACCCCATAGGTCGTGTATGCCTGCCGGTCACCTTCGGCAAACAGGAAAACTTCCGCACAGAGTACCTGACGTTCGAGGTCGCGGACTTCCGCTCCTCCTACCACGCCATCCTCGGTCGACCTATGTTGGCCAAGTTTATAGCCATACCGCATCACACCTACCTCATCATGAAGATGCCAACGCCAAACGGGATCCTTTCCGTCTACGGTGACATCCTCGTCTCCTACAACTGCGAGAGCGACACTGTTCACCTCACCAAGGATTCAACTTGCAAAGCCGCCGCTACGGTCATGGTCGCCCAGGCTGCCAAAATCGACCAAACTACTCTGGAAGTGCCGGAACAGAAGCGCACAGCCACTGCCTTAGACCCAAGTCCCGCTGTGAAGAAAGTTTTCCTCAGCCTGCCCGACGCGTCCAAGGAAGTCACCATCGGGGCCAACCTCGATCCCAAATAGGAACTCACGCTCACCAGTTTTCTCAGGGACAACACTGACATCTTCGCATGGAGCCCGTCTAACATGCCCGGTGTCCCTAGGAGGCTGGCTGAGCACGCCCTGGAAGTAAGTAAGACCGCACGACCTATCAAGCAAAAGCTCTGGCGATTTGTAAAAGATAGAAAGCAAGCTATAGAAGTAGAAGTCTGCAAGCTCCTAGCTGCAGGATTCATCCGTGAATGTAAACACCCGATTTGGCTCGCAAACTCGGTCATTGTACCTAAGAAGACTGGAGGATTCAGGATGTGTATCGACTACACCGACCTCAACAAGTACTGCCCAACAGATCCCTTCCCTCCTCCTCGCATCGACCAGGTCGTGGACTCCACGGCTGGTAGCGTTCTATTGTGCTTCCTCGACTACTACTCAGGTTATCACCAGATAGCCTTGAATCCCGACGACGAAGACAAAACGGCATTCATAACGCCCAATGGCATCTACTGCTACAAGGTCATGACCTTTGGCCTCAAAAACGCTGGCGCAACATGCCAGAAGGCGATACAGAAGTGCCTGAAGTCGCAGATCGGGAAGAACGTAGAAGCTTACGTCGACGACGTGGTCGTCAAGACCACCGAGCAAGATCAGCTCATCGCCGACCTTGCCGAGACCTTCTCCAACCTACGCGAGTACCAGTGGAAGCTTAACCCGACCAAGTACGTCTTCGGTGTCCCCTTCGGATTGCTCCTGGGCTTTATGGTCGGACACCGGGGCATCGAAGCTAATCCCGTCAAGGTCGACGCAATACGCAACATGGCCAAGCCATCTTGCAAGAAAGACATCATGGAACTCACAGGCATGATGGCGGCTCTAGGTCGTTTCATCAGTAAGCTCGGCGAAAAAGGTCTACCTTTCTTCAAGCTATTGAAGAAGGCATATAAGTTCGTGTGGGATGAAGAAGCACAGAAGGCTTTCGAGGCTCTCAAAGAGTCCTTGACCACGCCTCCAATCATGACGCCACCTATACCAGGGGAAACGCTCCTACTCTACATCTCTGCCACCACTCTTGTGGTCAACACGGTCCTCGTTGCAGAACGAGAAGAAGAAGGGCAGGCCTACCCTGTTCAACGACCTGTGTATTACGTAAGCGAGGACCTTGCCGACGCTAAGACACGTTATTCACAGCCTCAGAAGCTGCTCTATGCACTCTTGATTACATCGAGAAAGCTTTGCCACTACTTCCAAGCTCACAAGATCACGGTTCCATCATCGTTCCCGCTGGGAGAGATCATCCGCAACCGCGACGCTAACGGCCGCATCGTCAAGTGGTCGGTAGAGCTTGGGGAGTTCGACATTGAGTTCTGCCCAAGGCAGGCGATCAAGTCCCAGATCCTAGCTGACTTTGTATCAGAGTGGACAGAGATCCAGATGCCCCCTCCCAAGGAGCGGCCTGAACACTGGATAATGTACTTCGACGGTGCTCTTAACATCGAAGGTGCAGGGGCAGGAGTGCTATTCATCTCTCCTCAGGGAGAGCAGCTCAAGTACGTCCTGCAGATACACTACAAGGCCTCCAACAATAGAGCAGAATACGAAGCTCTAATTCATGGGCTCCGTATAGCAGTGTTCCTTGGCATCAAGCGACTACTAGCGTACGGCTACTCCAAGGTCGTCATCGAGCAAGTCAACAAGGAGTGGGATTGTGTCAAAGACACAATGGATGCTTACTGTGCTGAGATCCGCAAGCTCGAAGGCCACTTCGAGGGAATTGAGTTTCAGCATGTGCCACGCAACAACAATGTGGCCGCTGATGTACTATCTAAACTAGGCTCCAGGCGAGCTCTAGTCCCGGCGGGTGTGTTCGTCCAAGACCTACGCAAGCCGTCAATCAAGCTATTGGACCCGAACAATCCGGACCAAGTACAGCCTGACCCAACTCCAGCACCTCCCCGCGACGTGCTGATGATAGATAAAGAGGACGATTGGAGCGAGCCTTTCCTAGCCTTCCTACTCGACCAACGGGTCCCAGAAGACAAGGCTGAACGAGAGCGTATCACACGACAAAGTGCTAACATACGTCATCATCGGCAATGACCTATACAGAAAAGCTACCTCTACTGGCATCTTGATGAAATGCATCTTGCGATCAGAAGGTCTCCAGCTCTTGGCTGAGATTCATGGCGGTGCGTGTGGCTGCCACGCGGCATCCACCAATCTGGTTGGCAAGGCGTATCGATCCGGCTTCTACTGGCCCACGGCCATGTCTGACGCCAAAGACCTCGTCAAGAGGTGCAAAGGATGCCAATTCTTTGCCAA
Source organism: Cenchrus fungigraminus (assembly GCA_036936925.1). Lineage (NCBI taxonomy): Eukaryota > Viridiplantae > Streptophyta > Magnoliopsida > Poales > Poaceae > Cenchrus > Cenchrus fungigraminus. Next base: position 22,228,958 of record CM072774.1, on the reverse strand, counting down.
ACTGCAGCACCTGCCAGCTCAGGCCCTGCGCACGATTCCCCCATCTTGGCCCTTCGCCATGTGGGCCTCGACTCCGTAGGTCCGTTCTGAACCGCTCTGGGCGGCTACAGGTATATCCTTGTGGCCGTCGACAAATTCACCAAGTGGATTGAAGTCCGACCTGTCGCAAAAGTCACGTCGGAGGAAGCGGCGAAATTCATGCAAGACATAACACACCGCTTCGGTGTGCCCAACAAGATCATCACCAACCTAGGGACGGCCTTCACAGGGTCCGTCTTCTAGGATTTTGCCAGGACAACACGATCGACGTCTACTACTCCTCGGTTGCCCACCCTCGGTGCAACGGCCAGGTCGAACGTGCCAATGGCATGGTTCTTCAAGCTCTCAAGGATCGTATCTTTGACGACGCTTCAAACTACGCCACCCGGTGGTTAGCCAAGCTACCACACATGTTCTGGGGTTTAAGGACCCAAGTCAGTTCCGCCACAGGCTTCTCGCCCTTCTTCCTGGTCTACGGCTCAGAGGCCATCTTACCCACCGACGTCACCTTCGGAGCTGCACGCATACAGTTCTACGAGGAGGGAGAAGCCGAGCAGACTCATCGTGTCGACCTTGATAGCCTCGAGGAATAGAGAATGGCAGCCGTTATGAGGCAAGCTCGTCACGACTAGCAACTTCGTCGGTATCATGATCGCAACGTCAAGGAGACCTCCTTCAACGTTGGCGACCTAGTCCTAAGGCGTATCCAGAAGACCGACGGAATGCACAAGCTATCTGCCCCATGGGAGGGACCCTTCATCATCACTGAAGTCATCAGCCCATCTACATATCGCCTCTAGTGGGGCGACGGGCAAGGCATACCCAATCCTTGGAACGTGGAGCACCTACGTCGATTCTACCCGTAGAATAGTTTTTATTACAGCTATGTATTCTTCGCCCTTGTACTTTTTTAGTTTACTAAATATTAAAGCAGTTATCTGTTGTGTCCCGAGCTCTACCTCCTCCTCCTTCATGTCATAAACCCTCCCCCTCGACATGCTCGGGGGCTTGGCCAAAACCAATACAAGAGTCGAAAGACCTGAGGGTGAAGTTTCCTGTTCCTCTCCCTCGACATATTCGGGGGCTTGGCTCAAGCCAATGTAAGGGTCGTTCAACCTGAGGACGTCGTCCCTTATGACTACCTACTTTGTGTTGTTGCGAACCTGCTTGGTCGTAAGGTTGCAAAACCTGAGTCCCAGACTCCCTCCCGCGCACCGATTGCACGTAAGTCTCCCTGCTGAGTTGTGATGGTCGGTAAGCCAGCCTCTCCGTGAGCAGTGGTTAGCGGAGTATGATTAAAGACACATCGCTTCAAGGCTATCAAGTTCGCGCAAACACAAATAGACTACATCATGCAGGCCAAAAGAAGGTTATCAAGTAATGTTCTACATAACTAGAGGAGTGAAGGGGTACAGCTCTAAGACTACGACTACTCATCACCATCATCGCCCTCATAGTCAATGGCGTCCATAATCGCCATAGCAGCTTCCCGTACTTCAAGCTCCACGACCTTGGGATCTTTCATCGCATCCGGGCCTTCTCCGACCTTGACCGTGTCAACGTCGGGGTAGTGAGACTTCACCCGTACCAGCGCCTCCGTAGCCGCCGCCAAGCTCGTCACCTTCAAGAGGTCGAGCAACTTCTCGGGCGCAGCCAGAAGTCGATCGATAGCTGACTTGGGCTCCTCCCCCTCGACCTGCGACGCCACTATATCCATTGCAAAATGGGCAGCATTCTTCAAGTTGTTAAGCTCCACCTCTTGCCCTGCAATGATCACCCGGTCATTCTACAGCGCCTTCAAAGCTACCTCAAGACTGACCTCCAGGTCCTTTCGAGCCTGTTTCTCATAAGCCAGCTTCTGAGATACAGCGTACTCACTATCTATGGTGCCCTTCAACATCTGCTTCAACTCCTCAGCACCAACCTCCGCCTCCCGCAGGTTCACTTCTAGGCTTCGGACCCTCTCCTTAGTGTTTTTAGGTCATTCTTGAGGTCATCCTCTCGCCTGTGAAAATCTGCAATATACAAAGAGCCCCGAGGTTCAGCCCTCAGTAGTACAAGTCAATGATGGAAAAAGTTGCAAGAAAGTTGGTCTTACCAATGCTCATGGTGTTAAACTGCGAATTGGCCTCTTGAGTCTTACGCTTCTCTTCGGCCAGCTCGTCCTCGAGCTTCTTCTTCTCAGTCGCCGCCACCTCACGGGCTTGCATGAGGTCCCACTCAAGCTCGACCACTCGCAGTTGTAGAGCTGCAGCATCCTTAAGCTGGTCGTCCCTGCCCTTGGCACGGTTGGCCAGTGACTATTTTGCAAAGACAAAGCAGGTCGTTAGCTACATCCAGAAAGCAAGTCATTTATCCAACTTAACGACAGCGGCTTACCGTGAGGGATTGGCTGAGGGTCAAGATCGCCCGGCGGACCGACCTCATATCCTCGTCATTGTCAAAGATATCTCCCTCCCAGGGAGTGCCAGTCCAGTCGATGTCTTCACGCCCCAAGCTTGGCCCCGTCGACGTCGGACCCGATGCCTGTGCACCGGTTGTTTCTGGGTTCTCCTATGGCGGCTCGATCTGTATCGGGTCCGTAGTTGGGCCCTGAGCTGATGTGCTGGGCATCGAGTAGATGGGGTCTGCGTCGATAATAGGCGAAGCAGACGTCGCCCCGACGTCACCAATGGAACCCTGTGTCCCGGCCTCAGTAACAGGCAGAGGAGCCGACGTCTCCACGTTACCGACCAAGGCCTGGGTCCCGACCTCATGGTCAGACGACTTGGTCCGCGAAGGTGTATCCTGAGCACCCAAGGCGCTCTGAGGTTGGACGTCCGACCTGCGGCAATCTTCGTCAACACAATAACAGGAGCCAATGACAGTTAGCAAATGAATCAACTTCAGTGCCAAGACCTTACCTTACAGTAGCCGGGGCACGTAACTTCGGCCTAAAGGGCCGAACTCGAATTTTCATAGGCATCTTGGCCTGCGCACCAGCGGCAGTCCGCTGTGCCTCTCTCATGCGGCGGAGGTCTTCCTCCGTCACCTATTGCTCCAGCTCCTATTGCCTCTTGGCCGGGGGGCTCGGAGACCTCCTCGCTGTACGATCCACGATGACCGGCGGATCATCGGTAGCTTCGTCTTCATCCTCCCCGACCTCTCTGGTCACTGGAGTAGGGATGCTCAGTGTACTAACTGCCGGAGGAGGGCTCGCCTTCCTCTTTCTTTTCTTCTTGTCAGCCTCGAGCTTAGCGGTCTTCACCGTCTCGGCCTTGGCAGCGGCCCTCGAGGTCGACTGCTTTGCTGTTGTTGCCCTCGTCCTGTGCTTGGGCTTTGTGGCGCTGCTTGCCGCAGGGTGGCTCACCACATCATCACCGACCTCCTGGTCGGTATCTTCATCAGCCTCAACTGATGAGTCTGACTCATAACTCTCCAGCAGCACAGCCGCTGGAGGTTGGTACTCCTCCGACCTCAGCTTTCGACGTGGTTCCTCACCCTTCGGTAAGGGCGCAGGACACCAGAACTGCATCTCCCGAACCTGCAACAAACAAGTCACAAAGAATAAGATGGACGCAAGCAACTAAGCAAGACAAAATCACCTAGTAGTCCCATGACTTACAGGGTCAGCTAGTCGAGTCAAAGAGTGTGGCTTTGGGCACTTTTTGCCCCGGGCACCCCGGTGTAGATCTGTGACACCCTGGCCACCATCTCCTCTTGGGAGACCTTGCGGTTGACTTCACGAGTGGGGTCTGACTGCCCCCAGTACTCATACGCCGGATGCACCCGGTCCTTGATTGGCTGGATCAGGCGACGGCAGAACGACCTCGCCACCGAGCCCCCCGTCAGCCCGTTCTTCTTGAGGTCGCGCACCAGGTGGAGCAGCTCCTTGACGTCGTCGAACTCGCGGGAGGACAGCGGCAGATCCCACTCCGGTATCTTCTCGGGCTTATGCCCGGTACGCTTCGGCAGCGCTGGCTGTTGGTCAGCGATGTAAAACCACTCCGACCTCCAGCCAGCAGTGTTATCCGGCAGGTCCATGTCTATCCACTCTGCTTTGAGACCTGGTCTCAAGCAGAACATGACCGACCCTACTACACCTAGACGCTTGCCGGTGCTCTTAACATTGAACAGATGACGTCAGAGCAAAAAGTGGGGAGGTATTCCTAGGTACGCCTCACAGAAGTAAATAAACGACAACACTACGGTTATGGAGTTGGGGACGAGGTGTACCAACTCCAGCTTGTAGTAGAAGAGGAGACCTCTGAAGAAGTCGCCAGCGGGGATGTTGAACCCACGCTCAAAGAAAGAGGCGAAGATGACCTGCTCCTTGTCGTCCTCTGTCGGGAAAGATTCGCCCGCAGGTGCCTTCCACTCTACCACCGTCTTGGGCCTCAGGAGCCCGCAATCCACCAGCGCCTAAACCTTTGCCTCGGTCATCAACGAGGGTTCCCACACCATCCGCGGATCTGGGATCTGAGGAGCAGCGGCCGCCATTTTGAGAGCCATGTGTGGTTCGAGGACCGGTGGATGGTCGCTTCCTGGTGTGATGAGTGATTGACAACGTGGTGTGGTCTGATTCTTGGCTAAGTATTACAGGTGCAGGTTGCGGCTTGACTGGTGTTGGTGCAGGTGAAGAACAAGCGCGAAAGGTCGTTGCCGGTGAGGCCTCCAGGTGTGGAGAAGACAAGTAGGCTTGGTTCGAGGGACCCGGTGGCCAGCGGGGTCAAGTACGGGCCGCATGGTGGCAAGAACAGCAAGATGAAGTCACAGACGGTTTCTTGGTTGAGCCTCAAAACTAAGGTCGAGCCGGGACTACGTGGGAGCCGAGTCATGAGTGGTGATTGACGGAGGCTACACCGAGTTCACGAGGTTTCCGGTGGTTCACCAGAAAACCACTGGGTTCCTTGGTTGATCCACAAAGCGAAGATCGAAGAACCGAAGACGGAGGTGCAGCAGCATCGGACCAGTCTGACCGGTGGGTACCGGTCTGACCAGTGAGGTACACCGGTCTGACCGGTGTGCGACGACGCAGTCCGGAATCTTCGAAGCGGAGGACACGCGTCGGGATCGCAAGGCTTGCGTCGAGGCTAAGCAAGTTTGCGGTCGCTGGGCATCCGTCCGATGGAGCGAAGACAAAGATTTCTGAATTCGCCCTTGAGGGGCATGTATCCCTACTTAGCTAGTAAGGGTATTTTCGTCTTTTGGTTGCCTCCATATAACCCAAGTTGTGAGAGGATGGCAGCCATCTCTTGGAACCCTAGCTCATTTGCTTTGCTATTTTCCTCTTCCATTTTTCCTTTGGAATTTCTAGGACTAGCTTGAGAGCTTCACGGTGACATCTTGTGAGAGGGAAGGATGATTGGGAGGCAAGCTAGACCTTGTATGAACCTTCATGGTATGTATAGATGATTCGGCGTGGTTCCTCAAGGCTTGATTGTGTCTCTCCCGTTTTCCCTTTTTGGTGATTTTCGGAGCCTTTTCTTGGGATTTTCGTTCGTCGCTCGATTCATCGATTTGAGGGCGTTTCTCTCCGGATTTCTTTGAGGGGATCATGGGTGAGTGCCTTGTGCCTCTTTGTGGATGATCTTGACCCCTCAAACGCTGGATTTGGCCTTCGATTCGTTGATTTTCGGATGAACCCTAGTTCATAGTGTTCTTGGCCAAGATTTGCGATTCCGGGAGTTGTAGGAAGTTAGAGGCCGAAATTTTTGGGGCATATCTTCCCTTTGGGGTGCTCATCATCTCCCCAAAATTTCGTCTGAAGACTCCAAGCGGTTTGGGAGATCCATCGATCGAAAGTTTGGGGCTGTTTCGCGGGCTGTTTTCTGTGCTGCCCCGGATGATCTGGAGGTAAGGGCCGGGTGACCCGGTATAGCACTGTTGGCTGTAGGGTGATCCGGAGGTAAGGGCCGGGTGACCCGGCACGGTACTGTTAGCTCCCGGGTGATCCGGAGGTTGGTTCCGGATGATCCGGTAGGGGTCTGGTAACCTTGTTTTGGTCCGTCTTCCTCCGTGTTTGCTTCCGCTTTGCTTCTTAGCCTTTCAAGACTTGTTCCTAGGGTTGGTAGGTCCGTTGTGACTACGTAACCTTGACAAGCTTGTGTGGAATCCATGGTTGTGATTTTGGGGCATAACCGAGTTCTCACCGGAGAATTTTTATCGGCTCCCATTCACTCCCCCCCTCTCTGGTCGCCTAATCGGTCCTTCAATTGATATCAGAGCCGGTTCGGGTCTTCATTGACTCTTACCAGTCTAAGATCCAAAGATGGCGTACCAGGAACGGGGTTTGGGTCCTCCGCACTTCGATGGGAAGAACTACCAGATGTGGCAGAGGCGGATGGCGGCTTCCCTCCGCGGTAAGGGTCAGATCCTTTGGGATGTTACGGTGAACACAACTTATGTTCATCTGATTAACTTCCTTGCTCCAGGATCGAGGGATATGTTCGACGCCAACAACAAGGCGGTCGACTACTTGTTTCGTGCTCTGTGTCTGTCTGAATTCGATCGGGTTCAGACAGAGGACTTAGCTTGTAGGATTTGGGAGCATTTGAAGGATGCTCATGCTGGAAATGCTCAGGTTCAGGCTCGGATGTACGCGACTTACCGGAGAGAGTACGAGAACTTCACTCATCTCCCCGGCGAGTCCGTCGATGCCCTTTTCCAGCGGTTTACGGTCGTGGTGAACAACATGAGAGCCAATGTGGCCGTGCTCCCATACGATGATCATGATAGAGCCGTGAAGCTCTTGCACTCGTTGGATCGTACCGTATGGGATGGGAAGGTCGAGGCTATCCTTGAGTCCGAGAAGTATGACACCTTGACCGTGAACGAGCTATTCTCGAAGCTCAAGTCGGCTGAGTTGGACGTATGACAGCCCGTCTTGAGAGCCCGACTGATCCTCATAGTCTTGCTCTTGTCGGTGGCTCAGCTGCTAAGACTAACGCTAACCCATCCTCCAGGATGTACTCTTTGTCCTCTTTGATGTCTTTGCCAGACGAGGAGTTCGATGTACTTGGAGAGGACGAGCTGGCGTTGCTGACACGGAGATTCGAGAGGATGCACGAGAACCGGGTGAACTCAAGGAGGAACTCGAGGGCGTGTTTCAAGTGCGGCAAGACCGGACACTTTTTCGCCGAGTGTCCGAAGGTGAACAACCACGACAAGCACAAGTCCAAGGACAAGAGGAGGAAGTCCAAGAAGAAGGATCATGGATATGGGAAGAAGACGCGGTCTCGAGAGAAGATGAAGATATCGAGCGACATCGAGTCCGACTCCGAGGACACGTCATCAATCTCGAGTGATGAAGATGAAGAGGGCGACAAGAAGAAGAAGAAGAACCTTGGCAAGTACCTCAATGGCCTTTGTGTGATGGGCCTAAGCTCCAAGGACGATTTCTGTGGCATGGCTCGCAGCTCCAGCAGCAAGAGAAGCCAGAAGAACGCCTCGGATTCAGACTCCAACTCCAAGGATGAGGTATGTGATGAGCTCTCTTCTTTGCGCAAGGAGAATGAGGAGTTGATTGACTTGCTTGATAATCGCGATCACATGCTTAGAGAAGCTAAGAAGCTTAGGAAGGAGCTTAGAGCTTTGCTTGAAGATGCTAAGACTAGAGTGGTTGAGCTAGAAACACAGGTTCTTGATGGCAAGCTTGAAATTGATTCGCTTAAGGCTAGTCCTGTTGTTTCTGATGAGGTTGATTGTGTTGATTGTTCTGTGTTCCTAGCTGATCTTACTGCTCTTAGGGAGAAGCATGCCTCCAAGTGTGAGGAACTAGATGTGCTTAGGGTTGAGTTGGCTGAGTTGCAATCTAGACCCACTTTGCTTGGTGCATGTACTTCTTGCCCCGGTTTGCATGAAAAGATTGCTGACCTTCGATCTCGCATTGTTTCGCTTGAGGATGATTTGAAAGTGCCTATTCCTACTTCTTGTTCTACCTGTGAATTGCATGCTGTGAAGAATTTGGAACTTGCACAATGTGTTGATCATTTGCAGGATGAAAATAATAAGTTGCGTGAAGTGCTGAGTTGGTTGTCTAGTCAGGAACCTTAGCTTGGTATGATGATTGCCAGTTATAAGCGCTTTGATGGTTGGGCTTTGGGATCTGATAAGATTGGTGAGAGCAGTGGTGAGAGAGAAGGGAAATTTGGGAATATTCCAGTTCCACCACAACCCACACCCAAAGACAAGTTTGTACCCAAGCCAAACCAGTTGCTTAAACTGAGAGAAAAACCAAGTGAGAAGCCTAGTGAGAAACCTAGTGAGAAGCCTTGTGAAGAGCTACACCCGAGGCCTAAGCCAAGACCAATCCATTTCCATTGTGAGTTTTGTGGAAAGGATGGTCACAAGAGAGAGTTTTGCTATAAGAGAAGGAGAGAGGCGAGAATGGCTAAGGAGTGGGCAAACAAGGACAGATACCACCCTTCTCATGGTGTGCCTGAGCCTCATATGCCACTACCTAAGGGAAAGAGTGTTGTGCATACAGTTCCAGCATGGAGAGATAGGAGAGCTTCAGGTGGAGGCAAGTTTGCTGGCCGAGGAACACCGACCAGACCGATCAGAGTGACCGGTCAGACCGATGCTAGGCAGAGTGCTGGACAGTTTGGTTTCCGGGGCCGTGATGCTAGAGGGTTCAGCCCTTTCGGTCGTGGAACAGATGGTAGGCGATTTGAGTCTGGTGGTGTTGAGGTTGCTGGACGTTCTCCACCTCGTGATCAATACGAGTTTGGGAGAGGTCGCAGCTTTGAGTCTTAGAGGGGCTACAGACCACGTTTTCCTTTTCGTGGTACTCGTACTCCTCCAGTGAGACGGGAGTGGTTTTCCCATGGTGGTTCCAGGTTTGATAGGTTTGACGGGATGGATCGCAGTTTTGATAGGCGCTGTAGGATGGATGTTGCTAACCCTACTTTTGAGGAAATGGCCCGACACTGGTTTGACACCTTTGGTACTAACCCCAGTGTTGAGTCATTTGCTCGCTCTCGCTCTTGGTTTTGAGTTGCAGGTGGGAGGCCCGGAGAACATTTGGTTGATATCGGGGGTGGTTCTCCGGCTTCATACCCCGGTGGTGACATGGAGGTACATCACTTTTGGGTATGGTGGACAAGGATGAGTGACTTCTGAAGAAATGATAAAGGTAAGTGAATTTGTGACCTTCAAGTGTGTGGCCTTGGTCAAGCCACTTGGTTCGTTTCGCTCCTTGCCCTATCTCATGTGTGTAAGGTGAGCTTTGTATGCTCTTTGACCTTAATGCATGAGTTTAGGGGGAGCCTGTGTGCTTAGTGTGCTCTTTACTCTATCATGTGTACTAAGGGTGAGCTTTGTATGCTCTTTGGCCCTAGTGCATGTGTTTAGGGGGAGCTTGTGAGTTTTGCGCTCCTTTGCTCTTTTGCCGGTGGTGTCGAGCCTTTTTTGCCTCCCCTCGGGGAGCCGGTTGTTTGTGAGCTTTGTGTGCGGGAGCTCATTTGTAGCATATGTATAGCTTTCCTTTGTGCATTTCTTGTATTCGGCATGGCATATGTAACATGATGTATATGCATCTTTGTATCTTAGGTTGCATGCATTTTGTATCATATGCATTGTTTAGAAAAAGCTTCTCCTATATACATTGTTCACCATGGAATGATATGTATGTCTTTGTGAGCTAGTTTGGTAAGCTATGGTTAGTTTGGCTTAGTTCTTGATGATCTTGATTTATATCCATGGTTGATGGCTATGTTTTTCAAAAATGTCACATGTATGCTCTCTTGTGAGTAAATGCCTTTATATGATCTTGACATATTTTAGTGGCTTGGCAATGCTTAATTTGTGGTTGGATAGCTTATTTTGATCATATGGGGCCAAAGGTTCATTTGCCATCATGAATGTTTAGCCCCCATGCTTAATCTTGTGGAGGGGCATAAGTTCCTTTTTGTCGCAAAGACATTTCATGTACTAATTTCAAATCTGAAAATGAAATGTAAATTACTTGAAAAATGTGCTCCCATGTCATATGTGCTAATTTTAATTTGCTTTGGGTGCTAAACCGTTGCATGATGCCTACCAATGAGAAGTCTCATATATAGAAGTAGGCACATGGCTCGGTGGCTTTGACATGACATGAGGTGCTTGTGGGTGTTTATGATGGTCTTATGATTAGAATGGTTGTCCTAGCATGAAGTTTGTGTGGCTTTGCCATTTTGACATGTTTTGCTCATGTTTAGGACTTTGCTCATGAGAGGGTGAATTTTCGCAAAATTGCTCAATTCTATCTTAGCTTCGCCCAATGGTTGTGAAACTTGGTAATCTTGTAGTTGATGTCATTACGAAGCTATAGAGTATCTAACTCGCTCATTTGGACATGTGTAGCATCCTATGTTGAATTTTGTCTATTTGAGAAGCTCTAGGTTGCATTTTTTGCATTTTTGGCTTGATTCATGCATTGTCAACAAAGGGGAGAAGTTTGAGCATGTTTTGGCTTGCTGCATACATTTAGAAGGTTTTCAAGTGGTTTCGAGCTAGTTTTGAGCTCGGGCAGTTTCCAGTTTTTCCCAGGTGGTCATCGGCCTGACCGGTGAGGTACACCGGTCTGACCGGTGTGAGGTTCAGGTGCTGGGCGATCTAGCACACCAGTCTGACCAGTGTGGTTGACCGGTCTGACCGGTCAGAGTAAGGCTGAGACAGCTGCTCTGTTTTGCGAAGTGGTTTGCATGCATTCATCCAGGGGGAGTTGCATTGGTTCAGGGGGAGCATGCATGTGTGCAGGGGGAGCTCTTTGTGGTTTTCGAGCTTTGGATTGATGGTTTGTGCTCTTTGCTTGAGCATGGTTTTGTCTCGGATGTGTCAAGCTGTTGCCCTTGCCTAAGGGGTCCGAGACTTGTCTTCTTCAAGTGATCTTGCTCTTTGCCTTTCCTTTGGCTGTCGATCGCTTGTTGGAGTTTCTTTTAGTCGTTTCTTTCTTTTCCTTTTCTCTTGGTTACCAAAACGTGTGTGTTGTCAATGCACTCATCAAGGGGGAGATTGAGAGCCATGTGTGGTTCGAGGACCGGTGGATGGTCACTTCCTGGTGTGATGAGTGATTGACAACGTGCTGTGGTTTGATTCTTGGCTAAGTATTGCAGGTGCAGGTTGCGGCTTGACTGGTGTTGGTGCAGGCTGTGGAGAAGACAAGTAGGCTTGGTTCGAGGAACCCGGTGGCCAGCGGGGTCAAGTGCGGGCCGCATGGTGGCAAGAACAGCAAGATGAAGTCACGGACGGTTTCTTGGCTGAGCCTCAAAACCAAGGTCGAGCCGGGACTACGTGGGAGCCGAGTCATGAGTGGTGATTGGCGGAGGCTACACCGAGTTCGCGGGGTTTCCGGTGGTTCACCAGAAAACCACTGGGTTCCTTGGTTGATCCATAAAGCCAAGACCGAAGAACCGAAGACGGAGGTGCAGCAGCATCGGACCGGTCTGACCGGTGAGGTACACCGGTCTGACCGGTGTGCGACGACGCAGTCCAGAATCTTCGAAGCGGAGGACACGCGTCGGGATCGCAAGGCTTGTGTCGAGGCTAAGCAAGTTTGCGGTCGCTGGGCATCCGTCTGATGGAGCGAAGACAAAGATTTCTGAATTCGCCCTTGAGGGGCATGTATCCCTAGTTAGCTAGTAAGGGTATTTTCGTCTTTTGGTTGCCTCCATATAACCCAAGTGGTGAGAGGATGGCAGCCATCTCTTGGAACCCTAGCTCATTTGCTTTGCTATTTTTCTCTTCCACTTTTCCTTTGGAATTTCTAGTACTAGCTTGAGAGCTTCATGGTGAGATCTTGTGAGAGGGAAGGATGATTGGGAGGCAAGCTAGACCTTGTATGAACCTTCATGGTATGTATAGATGATTCGGCGTGGTTCCTCAAGGCTTGATTGTGTCTCTCCCGTTTTCCCTTTTTGGTGATTTTCGGAGCCTTTTCTTGGGATTTTCGTTCGTCGCTCGATTCATCAATTTGAAGGCGTTTCTCTCTGGATTTCTTTGAGGGGATCATGGGTGAGTGCCTTGTGCCTCTTTGTGGATGATCTTGACCCCTCAAACGCCGGATTTGGCCTTCGATTCGTTGATTTTCGGATGAACCCTAGTTCATAGTATTCTTGGCCAAGATTTGCGATTCCGGGAGTTGTAGGGAGTTAGAGGCCAAAATTTTTGGGGCATATCTTCCCTTTGGGGTGCTCATCATCTCCCCAAAATTTCGTCTCAAGACTCCAAGCGGTTTTTTGGGAGATCCATCGATCGAAAGTTTGGGGCTGTTTCGTGGGCTGTTTTCTGTGCTGCCCTGGATGATCTGGAGGTAAGGGCTGGGTGACCCGGTATAGCACTGTTGGCTGCAGGGTGATCCGGAGGTAAGGGCCGGGTGACCCGGCACGGTACTGTTAGCTCTCGGGTGATCCGGAGGTTGGTTCCGGATGATCCGGTAGGGGTCTGGTAACCTTATTTTGGTCCGTCTTCCTCCGTGTTTGCTTCCGCTTTGCTTCTTAGCCTTTCAAGACTTGTTCCTAGGGTTGGTAGGTCTGTTGTGACTACGTGACCTTGACAAGCTTGTGTGGAATCCGTGGTTGTGATTTTGGGGCATAGCCAAGTTCTCACCGGAGAATTTTTATCGGCTCCCATTCACTCCCCCCCCACTCTCTGGTCGCCTAATCGGTCCTTCACATTTCTTGAAGACGAGGAGCTTTGGATCTAAAATGCACTAGGGTTTTGATGCGCATGCAGAGCTGCGCGGCGCGTGGATAGCGGAGCGGGTGCGCGGTCTGCTACAGACGGCGGCGGGCTGAGGATTCCTGGGCAGAGCTTGGATGAGGAGTGTGCGGCGGCTAGGGCACGAAGACTGCGATGGAGGCGGCGAGAGGAGGAAGAAGATGGAAAGGGGACGGTCAACGCCGGTCCCCGCCGCTCTATTTATCAGGGCCCCACCGTGGGTGCCCGTTGCAGATCCTTTCGCCGCAAGGAGCTCGCCCCAACGGCTATGCGCTGCTAATTTCGCGAGACAATCTCGCCAGATTTTACGTCAACAGCTATGCGCTCAACGGATAGTTTGGCGACCTACACCCCGAGTTTAGGTCGTGAATTCAACAAAAGATATCAGGTCATCCTGATAGTACATACGATCTCCATGAGGTCGATAAGCCCCCAAATTGCATCATTATAGGTCATTGATGAATAAATTCTTCAAAACGACCATTACATGACAGAAGAGAGCGAACATTACACGGGAACTTCGAAGGTACACAAGTCGCCTGCGACCTTATTGGATCCAGAACCCGTCACAAAATACAAACATATTCGAAGACCTAATCTACCTAGAGCAATCCTTGAGGTGTACTCTGCTATAACCGAGCACGTCGCAAGAATTCTTCTAGCTTCAGGACCTCGATGGTGGCCTTGCGGTGAACAACTGCACGACGCTGCACATAGCAGGGCATGCTCTGTGCCGGACTATGAAATGCAGACACGAGCTTGCTCTTCGGCGCGGACCGCAAGCCCTCGACGAGCATCACATGCTTACCAAGAACTTGCAGCTTCACCTCGGGCCTCTACAGCATCACCTCCAAACTCTCCTTGATTCCTCGCTGAGGCATGATACAAGGAGTGGGTGTGCTGCCTACATTTCAGAAGAGTACTTCTAGCTCGAAGCCTCTACAAACTTTGCATCCTACAATCTGGTGGACGGACACATGCCCATGGCATGGCCTCAGTACTACCCTGTGGCTTCATAGCTCAGCAATGCTCGGTGCTTGCCCCCTTCAGCCTTATGGTGCTATTTATAGCCAAAGTCGGGCCTCGCACAGCCGGCGAAGTGATGACACCGGCACCACGTGGTCCAGAGGTTCTGTATACATATGCATGATTAAAGGCGACGTCTTTTTCCCTGTCTCGCGGCATCCTTGTCGCTAGTGCATCAATGATGCCTGAGCCCGTCATAGCATCACATGGCTACAGTACACCCCTTGATTCGTGGGCAGTCTGTCGTTTTCTGGGTGGCAAGAGAATCTCCGACCACTGTTGACCTGTGACTCTGTAGTCTACGGAAAACGACAAACCTGACTTTGTGTCAGAGGGCCCCGCGCCTCACTACTACTACAGTCGACGACGATGATCAATACACTCTTTTAAGCTCTACGTCTTCATTGCACCCGCTAGGCTCTGCGTCCTAGTGCACCCGCTATGGCTCTGCACGTAAACGGACCTATTCCAATCAGCTTATATTTCTGTTTCCTAAGCAGAATGGTCGTAGGTTCGATTGAAGACCTTCCGGGGTAGGCGTGCTTCGCTGCCCTGCCAGATCCGTCTGGGCGCCTGAAGACCAGAAACTTCACGTCTACGATTTCGTCGGACCCCCGAGGTCGGTGTGCCTAAAAACTAAGGTCGTCGATACCTTAGTGCCATGGCTCTGCTGGATGGCCGGCAGCCATGTTGGTCGTCTAGACACCAAAACGACCTCCTTGAGGTCAGCGTGCCTCAATACCTAGGTCTTGCAATACCTCAGTATGACTACGGCTCTGCCAACCTAGTTGGGCGCCCCGGATGCGTAACCTTCCGAGGTTGGTGTGCTATTGAAGCCCTGCCAGCCTGCTTTGGACACCCAAGATTTTACGTCGGGAATGAAGGCCTCCCCGTGGGGTGCGTGCCTAAATTGGCCCTGCCAAGTATCTTCAGATGCTTGGGCGCTTCTGATTTGAGACCTTCCTAAGGTCGGCATGCCTCGGGTGGCCCTGCCAGACGCTTTATAGCTATGCAAGATATCTGGATGTCTCTACACTCTATTTGTTCAAGATCAACATTTTTCTACGGCTTCATCATTGACAATTTCGACCATCATAGAATACCTCTTCACACGACGCGCTTTCCAAAATCCTACTGGGTATCCTCGGATACTGGACTTCGTTAATTCAAGGCCTCTTTGAGGTTGGCATGCCTATAAGGCCTTCTTGAGGTCGGCCCTGCCAGACTCCTTGCAGCTATGCTTGGAGATCTCGGTGTCTCTACACTTTGTTCGATCAAGACCATGATTCAGTTTTTCTTCTTTGAGCATCAAACCAATTATGCTGCCTACTTCAATGCTCGGGGACTACTCTACGAGAGCGTCTTCGACGCCCTCTTGTTTTCTTCATCGTACCGACCTGTTGGGAAATCTGTTTCTCATCATGTCGCTACTCGGCCTACTATTCTTGTCTTTTCTTTCTTTTTGGATCATCATACCAGCCATCCTGCCCTCCACGATGCTCGGATACTACTCTACGAGTGCATCCTTGATGCCCTCTGAAATTTTTTCATCGTCGTTTCGATCTATTGGAAGCCAGCTTCCTATAGGTCGTCACTCGACCTCTCTTCGTTCGGCAAGACTATAACAGGTCGGCTGCAAAGTTGATTTGTTCTTTTCTTTTTGACCGACGTGCATGCTATTCGACTTGTCGATAGCTCTATGACTACGTCCTAACCTTTCTAAGGACGTTGCGCCTACACCTCGCTCGGGGGCTTGTGAGACATGGGTACCCCTGGGTCCTCACCGACCAGGCTCACGGCCGTCCCCGACAAGTGGGTCCGGCCTACCAGAAGACCCGCCGACCTGATAGTGAGCCCAACCGACCTAGTTGGTGGCCCACACGACCTCCTGAAGACCTTCCAGAAGATTCCCCAGACGACCTTATCCAAAACGACTTCAAGACTTGGCGTGCAAGACAAGACATCGGTGGATTCCGACCAAGCAGATCGACAGATATTGCAAGTGTTGTAATCAACTAGACTTAGGTCTCCTGGTCGTAATCGGCTAGGAGTCTGGGAACCGACCTTGTCCGCTGGCCAATATAAGGCGGGCAGGGCGACCCCTTGTAACAATACACAATCCTCAAGCAATCTACACCAACAACTGGACGTAGGGTTTTACTCTCCGGAGGCCCAAACCAGTATAAACTCGCTGTGTTCTCTGTGTTCCGTGCGCTCGTGCGCAACCTTTGAGTTCTTAGCCTTAGATTCCCCCTCGCCGAACAACTAAACCACCGGGGTTAACCCCCCTGTAGGCTGTCTAGATCTAAACATCTGACATGAACCTTTTTTTTGCTTAGGAGGTATGGTGGACAAAGTAAATAGGCTATTTGCTGCTATGCAGTTGTGTCTTATCCTTAGAGTATATTAGTCTCTTCCATTTCATTTTTTTACAAACTTGATGGTTTGTGCCAATCTACAAATTATATTTCAAACATATTTGGTCTTTTTTTATCCTAATATGTATAACATCGCTGACCTCTTTTCGACAAAGTTAATGGCTTGTGACAATATATGCAAATGATATTTCAAACAGATTTGGTCATTTCTGAACTCAATATGTATATATGATGTGGCTGATCTCTTTTCGACAAAGTCAATGGATTAATTTTTTTCCAATCTACAAATGAAATTTCAAACAGCTTTGGTCATTTATCTAGTAACATGCTGTTCTCCGGTTTCTATGCCTGTGATCTCATTTCAATGTAGCTCTGTTCAATGTTATATAAATATTTTGAAATGACTATGAGAAAGTGCTGTGGATTTCAATTTCTCTGTTGGGTTAAAATAGTATTTTGACACTAAAATACTGACAGCGTAATAGATTTTTGTACACTAGAGGTCAATGTGCCTGTCACTTGGGTGAACAGAAATTTCTCCTCCGGATATGAATCAAGAGGCCAATTAAATTTCCCTGCCGCTCTATCCCGGTTGGAAGTTTTTGCTTGTCAGTTTTGTCAGATTTCCTGAGAAGATGTTTTGACTTCTCACATTTGCGCAAAGAAGATAATCAATGTTGGCAAATGATTTCCATGCAAGCGTCTTAAATTGGGCAGTCCTCAAAGCAGACGCTTCATAGTAAATGCGTGTCTCCTTCGAGGAAACGCGAAGAATACACGTTCTAACAAACAAGCATCTCTTTCGAGAGGCGAAGTAAAAGGAGACACTTGAATAAACAACGCATAGCCTTTCTGCATGCATAAGAGACGCGTGTTTGCCCGTGCTATGTTCTAAGAGACGCGGGTTATAAACACGCTTCTCCAAGGACTCATTAAATTAAAGACACCTTAAAAACCGCGTCTCCAGGGGTGGTGTCTTCTTTGTTGAGTTCTTACATAGTGCTTACTAATCTCAACTGACCATGTCAGGTTATATGTGACTGTATTGTACACTAGTTAGACCACCCTCTTGTTTGTGACGACTGTAGTATACACCAGATACATAAAAAATATTTGAACTTTTTGTTCTCATGTGAGAATGGAGGGCATCATGGAAAATTTACTACAATATTCTGAGATGTGTGTTCAAATCAAGTGTTGCTGAGCATTCTGGTGTTTCTCTATCATATCTTTTTTTTTTTTGTGAACAGCTCTATCATATCCTCAACACACAAGAATATGGAAGCCATCCCTCGAAGCACCATTAATTACGAAGGAGGATTTGCATTAGCAAGCAAAACAAGAACACCTAAGCCAACGGAGCTGCCCCATTCCACGAGTGCATGATGTGTTACATTTTACCTGATTGATAAAATCATATGCAACGTGTTGACTTATGCCAAAAAATAATATATTTTACTAACAAAAATAGCAACTCTTCGCTAACATATTTACACACATATCTTTCACTAATATACACACATTGTCTGGTGCATTGGCCTAGCCTGTTCTTTCATTATGCGGTGGTATTGTATTCCATTTCGCTCGTGAACCCTTCGAGTAAACAGTAGTTCATGTGGGGAAATGAGAAAACAGTTAGTGCGAGTCTGCAGAACGGGAGACATCGAGAAAACTTGCCCAAACAATATAACCGTAGTAATTAGTTGCGGCTTAGATATCGGTCCTTCTTTTAGTTCTTGCAGCGGTTTTATTGGATAAGATGGTGGGGTATCAGCTATGCAACTCATTCCAGGTATAGGTGCAAAACAAGTCCAAAGGCAGACGGCAGAGCAGAGGGCCACAACGGCTCCGACGCGTATACAGCCGCATTTATCCATTCAAGCAGCGATGCTAGCTGGTACTGATTGCCGACATAATCAATTTTTTTTATATTGAGTGGGTTGGAGAATCATATATATACTGAATGCTTCCATGTTTACAAACAAGCACTGTAGGTACATATATATTGAACGCTTCCATGTTTGATCGCCCAGAGCATACATGGTCCTCTGCGGCAGCACTACCACCACCACCAAAGTCCACAATCCAGTTCCAGTCCATCTGTAGAGCGTGACGATTAGAGAATGGAGGGCATCAAGACATTTTCTGAAACGAGCAAAAAAAAGTAAGTCCTGGTCATCATTGAGCTTTATTGCTTCTGTGTTGATTTCCGTAGCAGATGCAAGCTTAAGAACACGCACCGGTCATTTCAGTGGTTGCGGTGAAAGATTGGTCTGCTCAAGCATAATGGACCTTGTCACCTACAGACAGCATGTGGGTGGTCTGCATATCGAACGAGAGTATGTGGGTCGACCGTGATGTCTTTGTTGTGCAGTGGAACAATAAAGTAAAAAGTATTACATGTATATGAGAATCCTTGGATAATAACTGTGTGCAAATCACTACTACACAAAGAGGCATTTGTACCGGGTAGATTGCCAATTTAGTACCGGGCGCTTGCCCGGTATAGACTGTCTGGTACTAAATGCCATGCCGGTTAGTACCGGTCGCCACACCCGGTACTAAATTGGCACTTAGTACCGGCCAGTGTTATGCACCGGTACAAAATGTCATACACCCCAACATCACTTTCCTTTTCCTTTTCTTTCCTTTTCTTTTTCTTTTTCTTATCTAATATCTTTCTTTATCCTTTCCCATAAGATCAGTCATCACAGTCACAAAATTAATCTCACAATCACACAATCACAATCACAAATCTTAAGAAAATACATCTCACAATCACAAATCTCAGGAAAATACATCTCACAGTCACAAATTTCAGAAAATTTCACAAATTTCAGGAAATTCACAAATCTCACAATCAGGCCGCCCTCGCCTGCGGCCCTCACGCCATGGTGGTCGGTGTCCCCAACCCACGACCGGGGAGGCCCGTGACCGCCTCGCGTCGTGGTGGCCGGCCTGGTCCCTGCGAGCCGCAGTGAGGCCGCCCGGACCTCCTTCGCCCGTCGCAGGGGAGCACGCCAGGACCTCCGCTGCCCGTCGCAGGGATGCCACACGGGCCTCCGCCGCCCGTCGCAGGGGAGCACGCCCGGACCTCCGCCGCCCATCGCAGGGAGGCCGCCCGGACCTCCGCGCTGCCGCCACCACACCTCCGCCGCCCGTCGCAGGGGAGCACGCCCGCCGAGATGGGAGCACGCCTGCCCACTGCATAGATTGAGAGGAGAGGAGAGATGTGAGTAGAAAGAAGATAGAGATGAAATGAGGAAAGAGATAGAATGGGAGGATGGGTTGGAGGTGGGGGGAGATAACTGAGTTGGAAGGGGGTTTCTCTCTCTTCTGGTACAATACACACAATACACTGATCAAGAAGCTTTACACAGTAGTACACGAATAAACTTATTAAGAGTAGTGCTGGTTGTGAAGGACGATTCAATTTGCTCCAACAGTAAACTCTGCTAGTAGATGGAAATTGTTGATACTTCAAGTCATGGATTCTTCCTTGTAAAAGAGCCAGAAGAAATAATGGGAGACTGTATTTATGTGATTAAAATGTATTTTCCCTAGTTTATGAGTCCATTATGGTCATTTTTGGTCCACCAAACCTCCTAAGAAGTAAAATATATATATAATTAGGGATAGATTAGACCAAATGAAATAGTTCACGAGAGTAGAGTGAACCAGAACTTTGATTAGGGACAGATGAGACTCCCTGGGTACCGAGGGGTTCTCCTAATCGGCTTGCAACCCTTGACATTGGCAGGACCTAAAAGTGCACTGTGATGTAATTTAGAGGTTAATGTATGTATTGACTCAATTCCGCCCAATACACTGATCAAGAAGCTTTACACAGTAGTACACGAATAAACTTATTAAGAGTAGTGCTGGTTGTGAAGGACGATTCAATTTGCTCCAACAGTAAACTCTGCTAGTAGATATAAATTGTTGGTAGTTCAAGTCAGGGATTCTTCCTTGCAAAAGAGACGGAAAAATTATTCAAACAATGTTAGACTATATTTATGACAGTAAAATGGACTTTTCCATAGCTTATGAGTCCATGTCCTAGTTTTCAACTACTGTTGTGTTTTCTTCAACATATATAGTACATATTTTTTTTGCCAATAAATGCCAGTACGTGGCAGCCTGTTCACTCCTATTTGATTAACCTGAGTACATATACAAGTCACTTCATCGAGCTCCTCTTGCTACGGGACTACTGCCACAACAGTGCATCAATATGAATAGCAAGGCAACTTGAAATGTCCGTCATCGAGCTTTATGAATAGTCTCGTCGTCTCCACCTCTTGTACACCCAGACAAATGCCCCTATATATCCTGATCTCCATCAAGCGAAACAGATTCATCGTCTTCACCTCTTGTACATTCAGACTTTGTGAACGGCCGAACAGGACATGCCCATCCAGACTACCTCCTCTTTTTCATGGATGAAGCTCAGCATCGATGCATGCTGACTGTCCCAGTGCCTCTCAATCCTGGCTAGAACAGCATGGTTCGAGTTTTGACGAGCTGTACCACTCATATGTTAGTGGTGAGGCTATAGTTAGCTTCGGGTTTGAATTATATAGACAGTGCAAGTAGAAGACTACACAAAGACAGTACAGAGTTAATTGTATTGATGATGAGTTATAAGTTATAACTAGTAGGTGCCTGGACATCATTATGGTCCCAAAATTAGGTATATACTACATACAAACAACTAGTAAACAATAATGTGCAGTTCAAACTTTTTTTACATCAGCTAAATTAGTTAGCCTAAATATATTCACTCAGCCTGAGAAAAGTTAATTATCTGCAGCACGCTACACTACTCTGAGTTAGTTTAGTAGTCAGCAAGTGACTTTTGATATAAGAAGCTGACACAAGGGTTCATAGAAAGTACCATTTTGGGCCTAAGAGTGTGAAACAATAATATATCCAAAATAAGGTTGGGCCTAAGATATATATAATTTCTTTTCATAATATGTAAATAATAATAAATCAATAAACATTACATTTTCCACATCAATAATATTTTTCCATATAAACATTTTATGTGTTTGTTTCAAAGCTTCAAAAGTTTAACCATAAAGAATTCTAAGTTCAATATTATTATTTCATTATTAGTGCATATTCTATACTAGAAGTAAATCTAGATTACTTCATTTCTGTGCATCTTTTTTTTAGAATACTCACAACTTTGAAATTATCCTTAGATGCTACTGCTTGTGCATCTGACAATCCTGCTGAACAAGTCACGTTTCTCACCTTGTCCGATCCGTTATGTTTTTGTTATCACGATCATTCTTTATGGCTTTCCATACATACATGACGCCAATAGAAAGACTTCATGGACAACGTGGGAGAGATGGTGGTGAAACATCTTTCTACGGTAGAACCACATCTATGTGCTCTCTTGAATGAGCTCCAAAACTGGTTGGGCTCACCTCAAACGGAGGATGGCTGAACAAACCTCTTGAAGCAGTTGACTGAACTTGTTGCGAGGGAAGCAGTAATGATGAAGCAAAGGTCACACACATGGCTCAGAGATGGGGACCATAATACATGCTTCTAATTAATAGGAATTGTCAATTATTAGCTTCAAATTAGTGTACAACACTAAATCAAACTGATGCTTGTGTGCTCAAAGCAGCAAACAATACTGTATTGAACATACCATTATGATGACATGTTACAGCACAAAAAGATGGCCCCAGGTGTATCTCATAATCTAATATAAGAACGTGAGAAAACTGAGAGCATCTTCAATATTTTCTAATGCTACCACTGGCGAAGAAACAAAAGAGATCCTTACTCTCCCTCTATTCTCGAGCTCCACGATCCCTTTGAATCTCACTTTCAACGCTAAGGTGGAAGATTAATGGTTTGGTCACAAGAAAGCTAGCTAGTATCACTGGTGCTCCGAATCCAATCTGCTTATACAGCCGACACTGGTAGAGAGCGAGGCTTTGGTTCGGGCCTTTAGTCCCGGTTTAACTTTGGAGCCGGGACTAAAGGTCTTTCGTCGACGTGGCCCGAAATGGCTGCTGTAGCCGGCCCCCCTTTAGTCCCGGTTGGTATTACCAACCGTGACAAAAGGGGGGCTCCCAACGGCTCCATCCATCAATAATTGCCCCCGGTCTTTAGTCCCGGGTGGTGTTACGAGCCAAGACTAATGGGTACCCCTTTAGCCCCTGTATTGAACACCACCCGAGACTATGCATCCATATAAGCACCGTACCTCCTTCTTCCTCCTGCCACCCGAGCCATTCACCGTACCATCACCCGCGAGCTCAAGCTCCTCCCCTCCATGGCGACTCAAGCCTAGGGTGGTGCTGCGATTTTTTTCTTCATTAGTTTGTGAAGATTTCTCTCCTCCAAAGTGTTGTCAAGGTTGGAATCTTCATCCTCCCTTCATTTGTTGTGATTAATTTTTGTTTTACGGTTTAGAGATGGAGAAAATAGAAATGTTAATTTGTAGCTAGGTAGGAGGAGCTTAAATTAGAGAGATGAGATTTTGTATATATACGTGAAAATGTAGTTAGGATGGTACTTGCATTGTTCCTTCTTTCATTAAATTTGTATTAATAAGCATTCTCTTATTTTCTTGTTTTTCATAATATTGAATTTTTCTTGTACATATAGTTTATAAAATATATGCTCATAAAGGAAGACATACAGAAAATGTACTAGGTATTTCCATTCTTTCATCGTTTAGAAATGATTATATTTCTAGGTAGCTATAGGAGGAAATAGAAGATTAAATTCTTTTATTAAGTATGTTTTTTATTTTTATATAGAATAAATGTAAGCATTCTCTTATTTTCGTGTTTTTCATAAAATTGAATTTTACTTGTACATATAGTTTATAAAATATATGCTCATAAAGAAAATAATTGACATACAGAAAATGTACTAGGTATGTATTTCCATTCTTTCATTGTTTAGAAATGCTTTTATTTCTAGGTAGCTATAGGAGGAAATAGAAGATTAAATTCTTTTATTAAGTATATTTTATTTTTATATAGAATAAATGTAAGTATTTTCTTATTTTTCTTGTTTTTGATACACAGCCCCACGTCCTAATTAGCTACAGTTTAACATCACGGGCTAGGTGGGGACTGCAGCTCCGTGATGTTGGACTGTAGCTAGATAGGAGGTGTAGGGCATGGTGATGTAGTACTGTAAGTAGGAGAGCCAGGTGTAGATGACGGTGAGGTGAGACTGTTGTAGTTCCCGGAGCATCTAGGTCTTCTGAGTCGCTGGTTCATAAAGGTTATGTACAGTAATAATATTGTTGAATTCTATCCCCTTTTGTTTTTCTATTTATGCATATATTGAATCCAATCTATATATGTAAACTAATCCTATTTATTGTGAATAATGTGTGTTATTTTGATTTGGATATAGTTTGAGCTAACAATGTCGTCGTCAAGTGGTGTTGGTAATGGCGCCCGTGACCGTGGCATAGTCCGTCGCCGTGGCGGGCGTGGTGGCCGTGGCATTGGCAGTGGAGGTCTTGGTGGCCGTGGAGGTGTTTTGGAGGACTCGTTGCCTCTATGTCCAGGATTGCACTTTCACCGCGAGATTACCTTGCAAATGGGTGATCCGGGACATGTAGCTAACGTGGTAATATAAGAATTGAAATTAATTTGCTTTACATAAAACTTTTTTCATTTCAGATGGAAAATCTGTAATTTTAGTTACATATATAATTATTGTAGGTTATCAACAATATCAGATGGCTTAGAGACATTATTGGGGATATGAATGGTACTCCTCCTATAGTGCAAACTGAGCACGTTGATGAGCACATGACAAGAGTGTATATCTCTTTCACCGTACCTGCTCGATATGTAGACTACGGCCAGTTGCCAGTAGGTGTGCCACACCCGATGGTTGCCATTGCAACAGTTGGCTCAACAGCACCTATTCGGTTAACCTGAGAAAGGACTGCCGTGGAGGATTGTCTACAACAGCTCCAGAATAATGTTGGGTGCTTCGTGCCAGACCTTTCCTATTTTAAATTAAGGCAACTCGAGGCGGTGAAGGCAATGTGGTTGAGACTACAGAGAGGCTTTGCAGGACTCATCGAGTTGTGGTATAATATATATATATAAGAATTTTTATTCATTCTTAATTAATTTGTTTCTGGTACATATATATTTTGAACTTTCATAAGGTTATTATATCTCATCATCATCTGATTGTGTGCAGTATCGCTCTGGTTCTACCTATGCTTCAATTAGCTTCCGTGCGATTCTTAATCAAGTCGTGGAAAGAGTTGGGGTGGATTACTATGGTGGGGAACCGTTTTTCACCAACAATTGGAAGAGTCAGGCAATTCTAACTTTCTACAAGCCAGCAGAACCCGAGGCTCCATTGTTTGATGTCTGTAGTGCTGTTTGTGACACTCCTCCGAAAGTATAGGAGAGTGCACTACTACGCGCTCTAGCTTATTTTGAGGGAGTTCTAGGCTGGAGGATTGCAGACATTAATCATATTCCATATCTACAAGCGCGTGCTGCTCCGTAACATTATGCATGCATGGATCAGGCTTTGTACTGTACCCTATTATATGAACTTGTATTAATTAGCTAGCTATGTGAACCTTTATGAACATATTATTAATTATTATTAATTAGCTACTTTGTTATGAATTCATGTATTGTCTTCAACATGT
Source organism: Cenchrus fungigraminus (assembly GCA_036936925.1). Lineage (NCBI taxonomy): Eukaryota > Viridiplantae > Streptophyta > Magnoliopsida > Poales > Poaceae > Cenchrus > Cenchrus fungigraminus. Next base: position 22,204,157 of record CM072774.1, on the reverse strand, counting down.
TTAGTAAGCGATAGTGTTTTCGGTGACACCTCCAGTACCATGCATTCAGACATATATTGCACTACCTCCAGTACTGATAGGAGCAAGCTGCCCAATCATAGTGTTTTCAGTGATACCTCTCAAGAGGTCAGCTCCAGCATATATATACTAGCTCTTAGACACCTTTTCCAAAGAGTGAGAGAGAATTTCGACATCTTGCTTGAACAGCTTGCTCCGTCGGTACTGGAGGTTACGTGCGCTATATATGTATATGTAAGTCATTGTAAAAAATTAGCTAAATGTAAAATTGATAATTAGTTATATGGATCATTATATCAAAAAGTAAACAAAAACAAAGCTGAGAAGAAGGGTGAGTTTGATGATATATTCCGTTATGAGCTGGATGATGAGAACTGGAGGCCTACCTACATTCTTCCTGAGCATGTTGATCATTCGAAGACAATACACGAATTCATAAATGTGTTTGAAGCAGAGGTTCAAAAACTAGAAGCTGACCAGCTTCAGCTTGGGACTTGTACTCATTGGTATTAATTAATGTCGTGCCTTGTAATAGCCATCAGGTGACCTCTGTATGTATACGTAAGTCATTGTAAAAAATTAGCTAAATATAAAATTGATAATTAGTTATATAGATCATTATATCAAAAAGTAAACAAGGACAAAGATGAGAAGAAGGGTGAGTTTGATGATATATTCCGTTATGAGCTGGATGATGAGAACTGGAGGCCTACCTACATTCTTCCTGAGCATGTTGATCATTCGAAGACAATACGCAAATTCATAAATGTGTTTGAAGCAGAGGTTCAAAAGCTAGAAGCTGACCAGCTTCAGCTTGGGACTTGTACTCATTGGTATTAATTAATGTCGTGCCTTGTAATAGCCATCAGGTGACCTCTGTATGTATACGTAAGTCATTGTAAAAAATTAGCTAAATGTAAAATTGATAATTAGTTATATGGATCATTATATCAAAAAGTAAACAAAGACAAAGATGAGAAGAAGGGTGAGTTTGATGATATATTCCGTTATGAGCTGGATGATGAGAACTGGAGGCCTACCTACATTCTTCCTGAGCATGTTGATCATTCGAAGACAATACGCGAATTCATAAATGTGTTTGAAGCAAAGGTTCAAAAGCTAGAAGCTGACCAGCTTCACCTTGGGACTTGTACTCATTGGTATTAATTAATGTCGTACCTTGTAATAGCCATCAGGTGACCTCTGTATGTATACGTAAATCATTGTAAAAAATTAGCTAAATGTAAAATTGATAATTAGTTATATGGATTATTATATCAAAAAGTAAACAAAGACAAAGATGAGAAGAAGGGTGAGTTTGATGATATATTCCGTTATGAGCTGGATGATGAGAACTGGAGGCCTACCTACATTCTTTCTGAGCATGTTGATCATTCGAAGACAATACGCGAATTCATAAATGTGTTTGAAGCAGAGGTTCAAAAGCTAGAAGCTGACAAGCTTCAGCTTGGGACTTGTACTCATTGTTATTAATTAATGTCGTGCTTTGTAATAGCCATCAGGTGACCTATGTATGTACACGTAAGTCATTGTAAAAAATTAGCTAAATTTAAAATTGATAACTAGTTATATGGATCATTATATCAAAAAGTAAACCAAGACAAAGATGAGAAGAAGGGTGAGTTTGAAGAGAAATTGATAATTAGTTATATGGATCATTATATCATAAATGTGTTTGAAGTAGAGATTTTTCTGAGATGGTTTACTAATATTTTCAAGTTAATTTATTTTCCCCTTGAAATTGTAAACGAAAATTAGAAATAATTGTTTCAACTCTTGAAATAATATGTGCATAGAAAAGTAGGTATTTTTTGGTCTTAACTTAATATAATTTTGCATGGCACAAATACTTTAACTAATGTTTTTTTTAAAATGTTCAAAGCAAAAAGGAATGAGATAAATGAGGAAGGAAAAGAGAAATGTTAACTTCCCGCGCAAAATTGCCCTTTAGTCCCGGGTGGTGTTACCACCCGAGACAAAAGGACCCCCTTTTGTCTCGGGTGGTAACAGCACCCGGGACTAAAAGGCGAAAATTTGCCTTTAGGGGGCTTCCGCGTGAAATACCCCTAACCACCCGTGACAAAAGGGCGGCCTTTAGTCTAGCGTCGTAATACAACCCGGGACTAAAGGGCCTTTTGTCTCGGTTGGCAATACGACCCGTGACAAAAGGGGTGGGGTTCTATATAAGCCTCATCGCCTTCCAGATCGGCACTTAGCTGTTTCTCCCCCAAAATCGCCGCCTGGCCTCTCGTCCCCGTCGTCGCCACCGCCTCTCCTCGCCGCGCCCGTCCCCGACGCGCCCCTCCCCGACGAGAGGCCCCTCTCCGACGCGCCGCCCCTATCCGACGCGCCGCTCCTCCCCGACACGACGCCCCTCCCCGACACGCGTGCATCGCCGTCTCCCGCCGCCGGCCAGCTCGGCCAAGCCGACGTCCGCCCTCACCGCGCGCGGAACGACCCCGACGCGCCACCCCTCCCCGACGCGCATCTCCTCCCCGACTCGCCGCCCTCTCCCTGCCACGGCGCCCGCCCCCGCCGGCCCCTCCACGCGCGCTGTCGCCCCTCGATCCGGATCCCGAACCGTACCGGCCGTCGCCGCTTGCCGACCCCCCTCCCCCAGTGCGGACGCCGGCCGGCGTGCGTGCGTGCCCTGATGGCCGGCCGGGCCGCGCGCTGGGTTTTCCCTTGCTGACGCCAGCCCGTGAAATGCTTGCGTCAGCAAGTATTTTTAATTAAATTTATTTGATTTAGTCTATCAATTGATATATATGTAGTTATAATCATAGATGTGCATGAAAGTTTTTAAATTTATAGGAATTGAAAGAAAATTTAATTAGAAATAAATTGTAATGCTTTGTATATTTTTGTGTGTATATACAGTCATACATATAAATTTATTAGCACCAACGACTATGGACCAAAATCTTATTTGTGTATTTGAGTTCTTAATTGTTTTCTAATATACAATTTCATAGTTTGATAGTTCTGAAGTTGACGACTGCCGTGTCGGCTCGAACAAGTGACTTCCCGCCACCTCTGTCATTCTCCCACACGGCACCGCCACCAATAAACATTGTTCGTCCACAAGTTAGTAGAAATATTTCAACTTTGTTTATTTAAGGACATTCGTAGTAAATACTTGTTTATTCTAGAAAGTTTTAGAAATTGTTGATTATTCCAGAAATTCATAGAAAAAACTTATTCCTTATTCCAGAAATTCAAAGAAAATTCTTTTTCAATAAAGAAATTCTTAGTAAATTCTTGTTTATTCTAGAAAGTTTTAGAAATTATTGATTATTTCAGAAATTCATATAAAAAACTTGTTGCTTATTCCAGAAATTCATAGAAAATTCTTGTTCAATAAAGAAATTCTTAGTAAATTCTTTTTTATTCTAGAAAGTTTTAGAAATAGTTGATTATTCCAGAAATTAATAGGAAAACTTGTTGTTTATTCCAGAAATTCATAGAAAATTCTTGTTCAATAAAGAAATTCTTAGTAAATTCTTGTTTATTCTAGAAAGTTTTAGAAATTGTTGATTATTCCAGAAATTCATAGAAATAACTTGTTGCTTATTCCAGAAATTCATAGAACAATCTTGTTGTTTATTCTAGAAATTCAAAGAAAATTCTTGTTCAATAAAGAAATTCTTTGAAAATTCTTGTTTATTCTAGAAAGTTTTAGAAATTGTTGATTATTCCATATCATAGAAAACACTTGTTGCTTATTCCAGAAATTCATAGAAAAAACTTGTTGCTTATTCTAGAAATTCAAATAAAATTCTTGTTTATTCAAGAAATTCTTAAAAAATTCTTATTTATTCTAGAAATTCATAGAAAATTCTTGTTTATTCCAGATGGATGACAACCATGACAACTTTATGGCCGACATTGTTGCTAGTGGTACAAATACGATTGCAACATTCACCGACAAGGCGTGTAGTCAGGCGGACATGTACTTGAACATACCTCCGAATGAGGAGGATGCCGCCCCTGTCGAGGACACAGCAGCAAATATTGAGGACAATACTGGAAACAATGAGGAAAGTCTTGTGAATGAAAGTATTGAATGTTCCCACGAGGTATATATATATATCATGCATTAACTTTATAGTTCTTATTTCTCTAACCTCAATTCTTACATAATTAATTAAATAACGAATCTGCAACTTGTAGGCTTCAGGCTCCACATCAAAAAAGACAAAGAGAGGGCATACACAAGTACTCACCGGCCATGTCATGTATCATATCACAGAAGTATCAGATGTTGGCCAACCATGTGCTCCAAAAAAATCAAGGACACGTATGTGTCACAGTGCAGGGCCATTGTAGGGGACAACGTGCCCATTAGCTACAGAGAATGGAAGGGAAAAGCAGATAATCCACACGTGGTTCCAGACTCAGTGAAAAATTTGTTGTGGGATGAAATTCTAAAACATTTCACACTTCCTGAAGGCGTTTGACGAGGGCCCAGATTAGGGTCCCCTTTGATGGTAAGATTATCTTCCTAAAAACAACAGCAAAACCACAACCCTCGAAGTGGAGTCAACCGTTTGCTGGCAAGCAGCTCGAGGATGGTCATATCCTTGCTGACAACAACATCTAGAAGGAGTCCACCCTTCACCTGGAGCTGCGTCTCAGGGAAGGCATGCAGATCTTCGTCAAGACCCTCACCGGCAAGTCGACCAGTCCTTGGCCGGACGGCTGCATCTCTGACTAGTTTCCCACTAGAGCAACCCTCGCACGACAAGTCTCCGCCTCGCACGAGTACTCTCCGCCTCGCACGACAAGATCCTCCGAGGAGTTCCTCGGAGAAGTCCCTCCGAGTAGTTTCCGCCTCGCACGACAAGTCCAGGCTCCGACTAGTACGTGGGCCCGGGCGCACTACTCGGGCGGCGCTACCGATGCGCGGGGAGGAGCGAATCTCCACGTCACGCGGAAACAACAGCTAGAGGCCATGCAAGCGGCCCGCCCTGGCAAGAGCCTTAATGCAGGTCTGACAAGCCGCGCAGCCATCACATCGCCATCATCTCCTACTCTGCCACACGCAAGACTCAACCCGAGGCACTCAAGCACCCTCTACGACGCGCACGAGCCTAGACTTAGGCTCGGGCGTGGCAAGCTAGGCAAGCACTCGGGAAGACTAAGACAAGCCCAAACTACTCGGGGAGAAGGCCAAGCGTCCCGGAGGGAACAGTCCAACCCGGCCACGCGGCGGCTTCCCCGACAAGGCATCGCGACTCGGCTTCAATACGCCCCGGCGGACAGCGACGTGCGACGGGACGTACCAGCTGCCAAGCACTGTAACTCTTTTGTATTCCCCCTTGTGCCCCTCCCCTAGAGACTATAAAAGGGAGAAGTGGGCAACGGTCACAAGGGTTAGACCTTCACATGACCAGACACCACCACCCGGGACTTGGGAAGGAACTCCCTCTCCCGACTAGCTTGTAACCCCTACTACGAGCACACTTGGCTCAGGAACACGGCTGCAACACACTGGACGTAGGGTATTACTCCTCGGAGGCCCGAACCAGTATAAACCCCATCGTCTCCTGCGCTAACCATCCGAGCCCGACACACGATCGATAAAAATTCATTGCCGGCGGTAGAGAACCCCGACAGTTGGCGCGCCAGGTAGGGGACACATCGTGTGTCTCGACGAACTCAGCGGATCGGATGGACGGTCGCGGGGTCACGTTGACTCCCGGGACCACCCTGCGCTTCGACTCCCTCGGCTGCGTCTACACCGGGCCGGTGGAGTCCGTTGTCGGCCGTACCTTCGGCCGGCCGCCTCGCCCCAATGTCCTCTCGGGGGCTGCGGCGCGCGAGGCCTTCGTCCGAAGCTACTCGGGCGACGTCATCATCGGCATGTTGGGGCCAAACTCAACGCAGGAGCATTTTAGGCTCGCCGCCTATTACCTCACCGACCTCGCCTTCCAGGCCAGCGGAGACGAACCGCTGGGCTGGGGGGAATTCATGGAGCGGTACTCCACAATGTACCCTCGTGGACAACCCGGCCTACCGGACGACCCGGTGACGGCCTACGTCGACAGCCTCCGCGCCACGAGCGTCGTCCCCGGGTCTGCAGCTACTCGGAGGGCGCCAACTGCGCGACGTCACGACCCCACAAGGGAGTGTAACGTCTGCGTGGCCACTGCGTCGAGCAGCTCCGAATCGGAGCATGCACCACGCCATCGTGGTGCCGATGCCCAGCGGCGGGCCCGACTCGACGAATTAGCGGAGGCAAGGCGCCAGCTCGATGAGGAGTTGGTCCTTCTGCATCAAGAACTCGGCACCGACGCCGAGCCTCGCGATCGACAACCTGTTTAGGGCGAGCCCGGCAACGCGAACGGGAACCAGCGGGAGCGCCGTCCGGCCGCAAGCCAGCCGCACGGCCGTGCACCGACACCACCCGCGTGCGCACCGGAGCCCAACAACGACCAGCGCGCCAACGAAGGCGCGAACGTCAACGCCGACGCACCGCTGCTTTTCCGGCGGGCATCCCAGAACCTGGCCGCCGCGGCCATGTTGCTGTGCGGCTACCCGGAGCCAGCAACCTCGGAAGAGCGGTGAGTACGCCAGCAGCTGAAAGCGTTGCTCGAAGCTGCAGCGGCGCAGCAAGCGGAAAGCTCCGCCTCGCGCCAGCGCTCGGAGCGCGGACGAGCTGGAGCACCATCCACCCACGGTCTGAACCCGCCTCCTCCTCAGTAGCAAGGACACGGGGGCGGGGTTGCGGCCGCGGCATCGGCGGTCAAGAGTCGTCTAGGACCCAACCGCGACGCTCGGAATACCCTAGAAGCCCGGCGACGAGCGGAAAGCGTCGACGGCAATCACGACCACCACTCGCGCCACGACGACGACCGCGAGCGCAGTTGGTCGCCAAGCCAGCGTGGTCCGAGGGCCTTTGGTCGGGGCATTCGCGATGCGAAGTTCCCCTCGTGCTTCCGGGCCCCGACCAATGTGCCAAGATACGACGGGGACACCAATCCCAGCGTATGGCTCGAGGACTACCGACTTGCGTGCCATGCCGGAGGAGCGACCGACGATCTCTTTGTGATCAAGAACTTGCCACTCTACCTCGGCGACTCTGCACGCACGTGGCTCGAGCACCTGCCCCGCGACAAGATCCTAGACTGGACCGACCTGCGGCGGGTTTTCGTCGGCAATTTTCAAGGCACGTACACGCGCCCTGGCAAACAGTGGTAGCTGCGCAACTGCAAGCAGCAGCCTGGGGAGAGTCTTCGCGAGTACATACGGCACTTCTCCAAGCGCTGCACCGAGCTCCCCGGTGCAACCGACAACGACGCCATCTCGGCGTTTCAGAATGGGACGACGTGTACCTCCCTCATCCATCGACTCGGACGTCGCATGCCGCGCACGACGCGGGAACTCCTCGACATCACGAGCAATCACGCCGACGGCGAGGAGGAGGTGGCCGCGACGCTCAACACCCCTCAGGGCAAGGGGAAGCAAGTCGTGGACCCTGCCGAAGGAACGTCCTCGCGTTTCAAAAAGAAGAAGAAAAATGACAAGCGCCGCCGCGACGACAACTTTGTCGCGACAGCGGAGCGCAAGACGACGTGCCCAAAGGGCAACCCGGGTAAGCTTGCACCGACCAGGGACCACTTTGAGAAGCTCCTGGACGCACCATGCCTGCACCACGAGGTCCCCGTCAAGCACACGCTTAGGGAGTGCCGGCTGATGAAGAACTACGTCAAGAGCACCCTCAAGCCGAAGACGGCGGACCACCCCGACAAGCAAGGCCCATCCCACGACAACGATGATGGCGCGGGGGCTGTGTTCCCCGGTGAAAACGGAGCGGTGCATATGATCTTCGGAGGATCATCGGCGAGGCCCTCGAGGCGGCGCGAGAAGCTCATCCGGCGTGAAGTCATGAACGCTGACGTTGCGAAGCCGTCCTACCTAAAGTGGTCGGAGGTTCCAATAACCTTCGATCGCAAGGACCATCCCGACATCGTGCCCCAGCCTGGATCCTACCCACTAGTGGTAGCCCCCCTGTTCAAAACCAGAAGGGTCCACAAGGTCCTGATGGATGGGGGGAGCGGGATCAACGTGCTCTACGCGTCAACACTTGACGAGATGGGCATCCCGCGATCCGCGCTGAGGCCGTCGATGGCGCCGTTCCATGGGGTCGTACCTGGAATCGAGGCACTTCCCCTCGGGCAGATCAATCTTCCCGTCACGTTCGGGGACGTGCGGAACTTCCGCACAGAAACCCTCACCTTCGAAGTGGTGGGGTTCTCGGGGACGTACCATGCGATCCTCGGGAGGCCGGCATACGCGAAGTTTATGGCCGTGCCTAATTATACGTACCTGAAATTGAAAATCCCCGGACCGAGGGGTATCATCACAGTAGGGCCTACGTACCAGCGCGCATACGAGTGCGACGCTGAGTGCTTTCAGTTTGCTGAAGCAACTGTCCAGTCCGCGAGGCTCCATGCTGAGCCTCGTTCCGAGGACCAGGACGTCCCCGAGTCGTCCAAGCGTGCGGCCTGCTCTTTCGAGCCCGCCAAGGATGTCAAGGACGCGGTCGTCTCCGACGATGGCCGCAAGCTCCGTATCGGGACGGCGCTCGATCCTAAATAGGAAAGCGTGCTCGTCGACTTCCTCAAAGCGAACCTCGACGTGTTCGCGTGGAAACCCTCCGACATGAAGGGGATCCCGAGAGAGGTTGCCGAGCACAAAGTCAACGTCAAGCCGGGATCGAAGCCGGTGAAATAGCGCCTACGCCGCTTCAATGATGACAAATGCAAGGCGATTGGCGAGGAGATCTTGAAGCTCCTTAGTGCAGGGTTCATCCGTGAAGTCTACCACCCCGAGTGGTTAGCAAACCCTGTACTTGTAAAGAAGAAGAATAAAAAATGGAGGATGTGTGTTGACTATACGAGCCTTAACAAGGCGTGTCCCAAGGATCCATTTCTTTTGCCTCGCATAGATCAGGTAGTCGATTCAACGGCAGGGTGCGAGACCCTCTGTTTTCTCGATGCGTACTCCGGGTACCACCAGATCGCGATGTGTGTAGCGGACCAACTCGCAACCTCGTTCATCACACCGTTCGGCGCGTACTGCTATCAAACGATGCCCTTCGGGCTCAAGAATGCGGGCGCAACTTTCCAACGATGCATGCGACGCGTCTTCGGGGAGCTGATCGGCTGCATTATAGAAGCGTACGTCGACGACATCGTAGTCAAGTCAAAGAGAACAGGGGATCTGGTCCCCGACCTCACTGAGGTCTTCGCGAAGCTACGACAACACGGGGTGAAGCTGAATCCCGAGAAGTGCGTTTTCGGGGTTCCGAGGGGAATGCTCCTCGGCTTTGTTGTGTCGGAACGCGGCATTGAAGCTAACCCCGAGAAGATCTCGGCCATCATGGACATGGGGCCGATCAAGAACCTGAAGGGCATACAACGCGTCACAGGCTGTCTCGCGGCTTTGAGTCGCTTCATAGCGCGGCTCGGAGAGCGCAGCCTGCCCTTGTATAAACTAATGAAGAAGTCCGACTACTTTACGTGGACCCCCAAGGCACAAGAGGCACTCGACTCACTCAAGAACCTCCTCAAGAGTCCCCCGATATTGACTGCTCCGGCCACGGAAGAGCCAATGTTACTGTACATCTCAGCGACGACCCAGGTCGTCAGTGCGGCTTTGGTGGTAGAGCGGGAAGAGCCCGGGAGGTCCCAGAAGGTGCAGCGACCAGTGTACTTCGTCAGCGAGGTACTCTCCGACTCCAAGACGCGCTACTCACAGATGCAAAAGCTCGTGTACGCGATCTTGATGACCAAGTGCAAGCTCCGGCATTACTTCGACGCACACCCCATCACTGTGGTGTCCAAGTATCCACTCGGGGAGGTCATCCAGAACCCCGAGGCCGAAGGAAGAATCGCTAAATGGGCGCTTGAGTTGATGGGGCAACACATTACGTATGCTCCGCGCAGCGCGATCAAGTCCCAAGTACTCGCAGACTTCGTGGCCGAATGGACGGAGATGTAGACTCCACCAGCAAGAATCGAGCATTAGACCTGGATCATGTACTTCGATGGCTCGGTCATGAAGGAAGGAGCCGGTGTAGGCCTTGTCTTCATCTCGCCCCAGGGCGTGCGCATGGAGTACATGGTCCGACTACATTTCCCGGCGTCAAACAATGCCGCCGAGTACGAAGCCCTGATCAACGGTCTCCGGATCGCTGTCGAGCTCGGGATCAAGCGTCTCGAGATCAGGGGTGACTCGGAATTGGTCGTGGGACAAGTCATGAAGGATAAGAACTGTGTTGACCCGAAGATGGCGGCATATTGCCAAGCTGTACGAGATCTGGAGGGCAAATTCCACGGCCTCGAGTTGCACCACGTGCTGCGCGACTACAATAAAGCGGCCGATGTGCTTGCGAAAGCGGCATCCAGTCGCAGCCCGGTTCCACACGGCGTCTTCGCGAGCGATCAACATCAACCGTCCGTACGGGAAGAGGGCGAGAAACTACCTGAAGAGCCGGGGCCCGAGGTCATGGCAATCGACGAGCCACCGGAGGTTAACCTTGAGGATCCCGACTGGCGTTTCCCCATCCTCGAGTGGCTGGTCGAGGGGAAGCTCCCTTCCGACCAAACAGAAGCCCGGCGCATCGCCCGCCGCGTGAAAGCTTTCGTCATCATTGATGGCGAGCTCTACAAGCGCGGGACGGCCGGCATACTCATGCGGTGCATTCCCGGAGATCAAGGCCGCGAGCTGCTGCAAGAGATACACGCTGGCACCTGCGGTCACCATGCCGGGCTGAGAACCCTTGTCGGAAAAGCTTTCCGACAAGGTTTCTATTGGACCACAGCAGTCGCCGATTCGAAGGACATTGTGCGGCGTTGTGAAGGTTGCCAATTCTACGCAAGGCAAACTCACCTCCCGGCGCAAGCGCTGCAGACGATCCCCATCACGTGGCCCTTCGCAGTCTGGAACCTCGACATGGTGGGACCGCTCCGACAAGCACCCGGGGGCTTCACTCACCTCCTCGTGGCGGTCGACAAGTTCTCAAAGTGGATCGAGGCTCGACCCATAGTCAACGTCCGCTCCGAGGAGGCCGTTTCGTTCTTCACCGACATCATCTACCATTTCGGCATCCCCAACACGATCATTACTGACAACGGCACCCAGTTCACGGGGAAGAAATTCCTCAACTTCTGCGACGACAACCACATCTGTGTGGACTGGTCAGCTGTAGCTCACCCGAAGACGAACGGGCAAGTCGAGAGGGCGAACGGTATGATCCTGCAAGGCTTGAAGCCGAGAATCTTCAAGCGGCTCGACAAGTTTCGAGCAAGATGGGTGGCCGACTGCCGTCCGTATTGTGGAGTCTACGCACTACGCCAAGCAGGGCCACGGGGTTCACGCCATTCTTCATGGTACATGGCTCCGAGGCGGTCTTGCCAACCGACATCGACTACGGCAGCCCACGGGTGCGGGCATACACCGAAGAAGAGAACCAAGTCGCGCTCGAGGACGCGATCGACCAGCTTGACGAGGCGCGCGACATGGCACTGCTGAGGAGCGCCAAGTACCAGCAGGCGTTACGACGCTACCACGAGCGCAACATGCGCCCGCGCGAGTTCCACGTCGGCGACCTCGTTCTCCGACGGGTTCAAGCCAGCAAGGACCGGCACAAGCTGTCGCCACCTTGGGAGGAGCCCTTCATCATCCACGAGGTGCTCCGACCAGGGACATACAAGATCAAGTACGAGGACGGGAGGGTCGTCACCAACGCATGGAACATCGAACACCTACGCCCGTTTTACCCTTGAGTAAATGTTCTGAACTCGTACGTCAATAAATACATGCTGTTTGCCTCTGTGCACCTGTCTCCGAGTTCAAGTTTATATTTCGGTTGTGCGCTTTATTTCTTTATAGCAATACTTATGCTTGAGCAGGCAGCGTCTTTGCACCAAGTCAAAGACGCTCCCTTCTCGGGGGCTACCAAGGTCACAATGCCCTCGGGTCCTCAACGTTTTTTCAAATTTTTTCAAAAAAATTCCGACAACTTTGTCGAGACCGATCGCACGAGCGAGAAGTTTTTTTTGGTGGAAACTCGAACTCGGGAAAGGTGAAGATGACAGTTTGCATGAGATGGCGAGTCGCCTATTCGTTCAAAGCTCCTAGTGCTAACGCCCCCGCGGCTACAGCACGAAGACTTGCGAGTACTTCTCTAGTCTCCGGCTTTCATCCAACCCCTTTCCGAGAACATTCGAATGACCACTCGGGCTCCGGTCCAAAAGAGGAGTTTGCGCAACTAAAACCTCAGTTATCTCCCGAACCTTCTGAGGACTCGGGGGCTGCGAACGAACAGTTGAGCTTAGCGATTCGAAGGGGCCAAGCCTTACGACTCTTACGCCCCCGCGGCTCCGGAGCACGGTTTGACTGTTTTGCTTCTCTAAGTTCGACTGCGCGTGGCTGCAGTCGTCCTCGGGCGCTCGGAAGCGATCGAGAGATAACGCCAGATGCATAGCCTAGCTATGCGATAACCTGGCAACGTATTCAAATTATTACAAATAGTTTATGGCATGTTTAACTCGGGTGCCCGGGAACTCTTGGAGCCTCTGACTCGTCTTGTGGCAGCAGTTCCAGATCCTTCAATGCAGCGTCGGCCATCTCGCGGGCGAAGGCGGCGCAGTCCACCTCCAGTTCGTCACATTGGTCATCGGAGATGCCAGGGGCCCAGCCGCTGCTCAGCGCCATACGGTCCAGCCCTTGGTAGTGCGACTCGATCATGGCGATGATCCGGTGCACCGCACGACGAGGCGTCGACAACTCAAGTTCTCGCACTACGCCGGGAAGGCGACCAACCTCCTCGATCAGCGTCTCAGGCGTCCGCGGACCAAGTGATACACCGAGCGCGGCCATGACCGAACTCATCGCCCTGCCCAGCTTAGCGATGTCCCCGATGGCCTTCTCGACAATGGCATCCGACTTGCGCAGGGCCTCGTGGGCCTGGTTCAGGGCGGACGCGTCTTGCTCTCGAGATGCCCGGGACTGCTCCAGCTCGGCCTGGATCTCTGAAGAAAAAGCGGAGACAGGGGGTCACGGAGAGCTCGAGAGGAAGAAAAAGGACAACAAGATAACACCAAAGTTCGATACGTACTCTCGAGCTGCTCCGACAAACGCTTAAGGGTACCGTCCCTCTCGATAACCTTGAGGATGGCGGCGTTCCGCTCTTGCTTGACCGTCGCCAGCTGCACCACCATCCCCGTGCGGATCACGCGCGACCCTGCAACCAAGGTCATCAAGTCAAGTCCCGACAAGAAGCAAGCGCTGGACTGGACAAGAACCGGGGATCGTCCGACTTACCCTCAAGATCCTGCGACAACCTGGCGTTGGAGTTCTGAAGCCGCGACGCTTCCTCGGTTGCCACCTGGAGCTGGTTCGTGACCTGGGAAAACTGGCGGCTCGTCGTCGCCAAGTCCATCGTGGCCGTCCTCAAGTCACTCTCCAGCTCCAACACCTTTGCCTCGAGGGCCGCCTTCTCATGAGCGGCGGTCTGGGAGGCTTCTCGGGCGGTGGTCTCTGCCGTGGTCGCGGCGGTCTTGGCTCTCTCAGCCGCCTCCTCTGCGGCCGCTGCGGCCGCTCGGAGCTTCTCGATCTCAGCCTCGGCAAGCGCAAGCCTCGACGCCAGCGAGTCCCACTCGGTGGCAGCCGCTGCGGCGGCAGTCTCGGCGGAGATGGCTCGGTCTTCCGCAGACTGACGGGCGGCCTCAAGGGACGCCCGCGCGGAAGTCTCGCTCGCCACGGCACCGGCTGCTGCTACCCGAGCTACGACAAGCTGCATCTCCAGCTGGGTCCGCTCTACGCGGAGTTGGCACACCTCGCGGGCGCGTCTCCGACCTGAAGACTCGAGGGTCTACAGCCAACAGAACCGAATTAACTGGCGTAGCTCCAGAAGATCGCGGCATCAGAAAAGAATCATTGACAAGAAAACTTACCGAGGTCGCGGGGAGGATGAGCTCGTCAAAGGCCCGGCGCGCCCAGGTCATCCCACGCTCCAAGGTGTGGCGCGCCGCGGCCTCCTCGTCATCCTCAGAGTCGGAGTCAAGCCCGGAGGCAGCCGCCCACGAAGTGCACGCGAGCTCAAGCGTTCGGGCCTCGTCGCCTGCCGCGCCTTGAGAAAGAGACGCCCCCGTCTCCTCGGCCACCTGGATCTCCGAGGTGGTGGCCCTGGCCACCGTCTCGGGGACGGCCGACTCTTGCGCAACGGCGGCCGGTTCGTCAAGCATGCGAGCCTCGACGCCCTCGGCCTCAGCGGCAACCGGACCGGGCGATGAGGCTCCCTCTTCCCCGACAACGGGCTCCACCACGCTAGGCTCCGGCACCGGGGCTGGAGTTTCGGCGGTTTCCACCAACTCGGGAGATGATGCCTCCCGACCTTCATCGACATGCGGCGGTGCGGACGCGTCTTCTGTCGGCTCCACACGAGCCGCGGGCGCCGCGAGGGCCACATCTTCCGCGTCTGTTGCAGCGGCTGAGGCGAAGCCGCCGGCGCGCTCGTACTCCTGCAGCACCTTCGAGACCGACGCGATCGTCTCCATGGCCATTGGCTCGTTGGACCTCCGCTCCGCCGCCACCTCGTACTCCTTCTCCGGGAGTTGGGGCGCTTCGATGTTGATTACCCCGACACCGGGGAAGTCGATGAACCGGCACGTCTCCAGATCCATCATCTCCTCGACCGTAAGGGAAGCTCGGACCGAAGAGGACTCCGCCACCTCCACGGTCGGGGGAGGACCTTGAACTGCCGCTGCCGGAGAGGGCACCGGCACCTCCACAGCCGGAAAAAGGCTCGTCGCCACCTGCACCTGGGCCGGCTCCAACGCCAGGGTCGCTGCGGCATCGTGACTCTCCGAAGTTGGGGGAGGCGCCAAGTCTTCATCCAAGACCACCACCATCCCCTAGACGCTCGGGCCAGCCTCGGACGGCGCTTCCAAGGCCGCCTGAGTGACGGTCGCCTCCGTGGTCGCCTCACCCTCCTCGACGGCGGTGGCGGGGACTGGTGGAGGTAGCGCGGTTGGTGTCCTCGTCTCGACGACCACTGACGGCGTCTCTTCGGCCAGTAACGACACCGGCCTGGTGCTCGGGGGCTGGGGCTGAGGCTCGGAAGAGATCACCTGTGCCCTCAGTGCCAGTCGCTTCAGGGGGCCCAGGCTAAGCATGCCAGTATCAGCATGACTGCGAGAAGACAAATGCTAGCATCAACAAACAAGTCAGAAGAGACATGACAGGCAAAGGCTGAAGTCAGAGACTTACATCTTGGAGCGCACCCGGGCCCTCTTCGCTGGGCGGTCCGACATGCCCTGCTCAGGGGTGGCGCGCTTCGAGCCCTACTCGGTAACGGCGTGGCTTGAGTCCGCCGTCTCGGGCGCTCCTCTGCTTCGGCTGGCAGTCTCTACGGCGGCAACGTTCTCCCCCATTCGCTCGGGGGCTGTCCCTCCGGCCTCCGCTACGGCTGGGGTTGGACCTCGGCCCCCGCCTGCGATAAGGGGTACATGAACATCCGGGGCCCCGCCACCCCGGATAAGTAATGACAGTAAGCGCCGCGGGGCAGCGCTCGGTTCCGCCACCGGCGTCGCGCTCGGCGTCGACGCTGAATCCGACGACCTCCCCCGCGACCGGCGCCTCCGCAAGGAGTCGGAGTCTGGGCGGTCCGAGCCGTCATAGAACTGGCGGACGGACACCAATCGCTCCTCCGACCTCCTCGGGGGATCGATCTGACAGGGCGCGGATCTCTGCGGCTCGGGAGCGCCCGTCCCGCTGGGCACCGTACGGGAGCGGGTCGACCGCGGGTCCACTCGGGCAGGGGGAGCCGCCGGACGAGAGCTCGAGCCCACAGTCTTGTCGTGACCCGCCTCTCGCGGCCGACGCGACGACGACACTTCACCACCACGGGGCGGCGACGACGAGGACGACCCCGACATGTTGCTCCAGTCGACCGCCGCGCTGGCGACATCGCCGCTCCACGACGGCTCGGGCGACGGATCCTCATCGGAGGAGACGCCCTGCCCCCCCCACCTTCCGCCTCTTGTTGCGGTCATCGTTGCGATCGCGCTTGGCGATCTGGCGTTTCTTATGCTGCGCCTTACGCGCAGCGCGCCTCTTCTCCGCCGCGGCCTGGTTCTGGTTGAAGATCGCCTCCTCCGGGAGAGGCGCCTTGGCCGGAACAAGGTGGGCGCATCTCAACTGCCGCAACAAGAACGCACCAAGGTCAAATCCGAGAAGATCTTCCCACGACAAAAGGCGAATGAAACTGGCCGAGAAGACGGACAACTTACAAACTTCTCCGTCCCCGCGTTGGGGAGCATCGGGAGCATCCGCGACGGCGGCCACGAGTAGGTCGCTCTCCCGATCGCCTGCGCCACGCGGCGCTGAACCTCGAGTGGTGACGGAAGCTCCGGCGCGGTCACCATCCCAACCCATGGGGCCCTGTCGGCAGTCATGTCGCAGAGCCGGAGCGGCCGCCTCCAGAGCGGCACAACACCTCGGGCGTGGTACTGCCTGACCACCTCCGCCAAGGTGATCCCGGCGTTCCGAAGATGCCCGAGCACGGCCCAGTGAGGCTTGAGCATCTTCTCCTGCTCTTTCTTGGCCGGGCCATCGGCCCAGTTCTGCTGCGACTTCGCGATGGAGCACCCGTTGTACGACGGGAGCGCGTGCTCGGGGTCGTTCCGCAAGTAGAACCACCCTCTGTGCCAGCCGCTGTTTGAGCTGGTCAGCGGCACCGGGATGTAGTCGTCACCGCGGCCTAGCTTCATTCGAAGGTTGGCACAGCCAATCGTCGCCGCGCGGGAGCCTTCCCTCAGATAGGTGAACCTGAAGAAGTACTGGAACAAATGCCAGTGCGCGCCGATGCCAAGGAACCCTTCGCACATCGCTTCAAAGGCGGCCATCTGCTGGATGCTGTTCGGATTGAGGTGCTGAACCTGCAGCCCGTACGCGAACAGCACCCTGCGGATGAACCTGCCGGCAGGGACGGAGAAGCCGCGCTCATGGAAGACCATGAACGACACCACGTACCCACTGGGAGGGCGTGGCACGGACTCGTCGGCAGGGACGATCCACTCGACAGCCTCGGTGAGGGGAGGCAGCTGGCCCGCCTCAATGAGACGAAGGAGCTGCTCGCGGGAGACATTGGAGCGCGCCCAGCTCGACATCACGACCGGCGAAGTCTCGGGCGAGCTGGGAACGCAAGCGGCGGTGGTAATGTGGAGGCGAAAGAACTCGGAGCTCAAGGGGCAAGCGCGAGGGAGAAAGGAAGCGAACGGAAAGCAAGATCCCGAACCAGCGCTCGACGCGCGGTTTTAAAGGGGACAGGCCTGACTCTTCATCTTCGGCGACGGGCCCGCCGTGTCAGCAAGACTTTCGCCCACTCACGCGCGTGTCCTGGCGAAACAGCCGCACGCAACCGCGACGCCTTGATTCCCGCGACGTGCAGACTTGCAGAGCCTGAGCGCGGTCTTGATGGGGCGGTCATATCGGTCACATCGGCCGAGACACCCGCACCCATGACCACGCCCACGTCATCACTACGGCCGTAACTACCCCGATGAAACCTCCAAGGCTACAACGGCTACAATTACAAATAAAAGCTCACGAGCGAGTCTCCAACTCACTCACGAGCTCGGGGGCTACATCCGGCGGATGTGCTCACGCGCACCCACCGAGAACCCGAAGAACACCTCCAACTCCAAGATCCACCGACTGAGCCTGAACGCGACTCCCTGACTCCCACTCAGGCTCGGGGGCTACTGACGAGGGCCCAGATTAGGGTCCCCTTTGATGGTAAGATTATCTTCCTAAAAACAACGGCAAAACCACAACCCTCGAAGTGGAGTCAACCGTTTGCTGGCAAGCAGCTCGAGGATGGTCGTATCCTTACTGACAACAACATCTAGAAGGAGTCCACCCTTCACCTGGAGCTGCGTCTCAGGGAAGGCATGCAGATCTTCGTCAAGACCCTCACCGGCAAGTCGACCAGTCCTTGGCCGGACGGCTGCATCTCCGACTAGTTTCCCACTAGAGGAACCCTTACACGACAAGTCTCCGCCTCGCACGAGTACTCTCCGCCTCGCACGACAAGATCCTCCGAGGAGTTCCTCGGAGAAGTCCCTCCGAGTAGTTTCTGCCTCGCACGACAAGTCCAGGCTCCGACTAGTACGTGGGCCCGGGCGCACTACTCGGGCGGTGCTACCGATGCGCGGGGAGGAGCGAATCTCCACGTCACGCGGAAACAACAGCTGGAGGCCATGCAAGCGGCCCGCCCCGGCAAGAGCCTTAATGCAGGTCTGACAAGCCGCGCAGCCATCACATCGCCATCATCTCCTACTCTGCCACACACAAGACTCAACCCGAGGCACTCAAGCACCCTCTACGACGCGCACGAGCCTAGACTTAGGCTCGGGCGTGGCAAGCTAGGCAAGCACTCGGGAAGACTAAGACAAGCCCAAACTACTCGGGGAGAAGGCCAAGCGTCCCGGAGGGAACAGTCCAACCCGGCCACGCGGCGGCTTCCCCGACAAGGCATCGCGACTCGGCTTCAATACGCCCCGGCGGACAGCGACGTGCGACGGGACGTACCAGCTGCCAAGCACTGTAACTCTTTTGTATTCCCCCTTGTGCCCCTCCCCTAGAGACTATAAAAGGGAGAAGTGGGCAACGGTCACAAGGTTTAGACCTTCACATGACCAGACACCACCACCCGGGACTTGGGAACGAACTCCCTCTCCCGACTAGCTTGTAACCCCTACTACGAGCACACTTGGCTCAGGAACACGGCTGCAACACACTGGACGTAGGGTATTACTTCTCGGAGGCCCGAACCAGTATAAACCCCGTCGTCTCCTGCGCTAACCATCCGAGCCCGACACACGATCGATAAAAATTCATTGCCGGCGGTAGAGAACCCCGACAGCGTTGAACCAAACGATGTGAAGCGTTGGATTATCACGAGGATGGAAACAAATTTCAGAAGTTCAAGCAGCAACTGGATAAAGATTATATCAAGAAGAATCGAACTCCAAATTGGATTGAATATCCTAAGTTAAAAGAACACTGGACGTCCTTTGTGGAATACAAGAAAAGTGAAGATTTTGCCAAGGCGAGTGCACAAGGGAAGAAAAGTCGTGGTAAGAAGGAGCACAATCATCATCTTGGTCGAGGTGGTTACGCATTTGCAGTTCCCAAGTGGTGGAAGATGGAAGAAGACCTTCTCGCACATGGTACCATACCAGCGGTCTATGATTGGCCCGAGCGAGTGAAGAATTGTTATTATGCTCATGGAGGCACAATTAACTCCGAAGATGGTACCCTTGATTACCCACCCTCGTTACGAGAGGCTGCACTTGAAATATTGAAAACAATTGAAGATGTCAGAGCGGGCAGAGTGAAGGTTGACAGAGAGATGGATGAGCTCACTATGGCGCTCAAGAATCCAGAACACCCAGGACGTTGCAAGGGCTACGGGGTGGTACCATGGAAATTTGCCTTCAGGGGAGACATTGCCACCTATCGAAGCCGCAGAAGAAGAAGAGAGCGCGAAGAGGAGGAACGGCGGCAAGAGATAGAGAAAATACTTAAAGAACACGGAGAAAAGGTGACGGCAGATATTGAACGGCGAGTGGCCGCCACATTAAATGAGATGGCCCCATCTGGAGGACTGCCTCTAGTACAAGTTCCTTCTGCTCACAAAAGCAGTTGTGCTTCCGCAGCGGTTCCCGAAGAGCAAAGGGTAATAGAAGGAGTTCAAGTGGATAGCCAACGGTACCCTATGGATGACATCTGTCGGCGCACCACATGTGAGCTTCACAAGCCATTCGGCAACATCAAAATGAAGGTATGTATAATTCATGCTTTTATTAGCTCAATAATTGATGCATATATATTACTTTGAATTTTGTGGACAGGCATTCACAATGACGGTATAATTCATGCTTATAATAACTAATTAATTAATATTTCTCAGGTGGCGGACGGAAGTGCTTTTGCGCAGTTTCCTGGACAGACGAGCCACGACATGCCGATTCCACCTGGCTACGCCTCAGTTAGCATAGAGAAGATCTGTCAACCTGATTTTGAGGAGCTAGAGCTAGAGATCCCAGGAGGTGATGGGGAAAAGACACTTAAGGATGCGCTACACGGTATCATATTATGGCCAAAACGTTACATCGTCATAATCCCCGAGAATGATGGATCTCCAAGAGACCCCTTGGAGCCTCTACAATCGTCTCCGGGGCCGTCATCGTCACTACCTGCTCGCGAGCCTCTACAATCGTCTCCGGGGCCGTCATCGTCACTACCTGCTCGCGAGCCTCTACAATCGTCTCCAGGGCCGTCATCGTCACTACCTGCTCGCTCACCTTCTCCGCAAGAACCATACGACAATTCGGGAGAAGCGAGCTCTAGCGATCACGATGATGACATCCCTCCCAATTCACCTCAGCAACCATCGGCCGCAGAGCCACATAGGTCTCGAGTGCAATCTTTCAAGTCGGTGCAACCACCAAAGAAAAAACGAAAACGACCAGCAAAGAAAAAGCCCGAGCCAAGGAAGCTAGCATGGGAGATGACAGATGAAGAAATGACAGCGATTGTAGATAAAGAAGTCGCGGACTTCTTTGCAAAAGTGAGAGAAAAAATAAACAGGAAGAGCTGGATGCCAAAAAAATGAAGGTCATAAGGAGAGACTCTAGGCTTTCATACACGAGAGGGAAGCAATAAGGAGAATGAAATCACCGGTATAGTTGAAAACGGACTATGAGCATTCGGTGGACAAGTCTTATGCTAAGAAGAGACAATGAGGGTCGCCGAATAGTTACATCGAGCAAATACCTGCGTCGATGTCGGGGACCGCCACAAACAAGAACAAGGAGAAGCAAATAGATGCATCCACGACTGATCGGACTAACTTGTTTGCGGGCCTCAGTGCAGAAGCACAAAAAGTAATTGACAACATGTCTGAACAAAACTGGCTATTGTCATTAACTTTTATGAACAAACAAAGATGCCTTTTGGTGGTATTCTCGGCCATGAAGACCTACCAGCGGATAAAAATTCCGTACCTAGATGGCGCTTTAAGCTAGGACAACCTCTAGTGAAGCCAGAATTGGTCAACAAGCTCCCAACTAAGATGCGCAGATTTCATGACTGGTATTTGCAGAAGTCAGCTGAGGGCCTGGAGATGTTTGGTATGCTCGTGAGACCTGGAGATTTTGCCCTTCAAAACGAGAAGGTGGTCTGGCTCTAATTCATTGATATCTATGAAATTTACCATCTGAACACCGTGAATACCGATCTTATGATGGCCTGGTGTCTGTAAGTGACATATTTTCATATGTTTATTAATAAATTTATTACATTTGTCGATCTACTAATTAACATTTGGCTTTCTTCTTGTGTAGCCTGCAACTTACTGAGATGCGAAGGAAGGGTTATTCAAGAATTGCTTTCATGGACCCATCAAAAGTTAACAAGCAGGAGATCTGGAACCAACGAAAAACAACAATCGACACAATTTATAGGCACTTAGATGAGTTTCATTACAAGAACCTTATACTGCTACCTTACAACTTCAGGTAAGTACGATTGTCATCTAATTATCCTTGTTAATTCTATTTAGTCAATTCTAATCTTCATGAGCATGCATACAGATTCCACTGGATTCTACTCATAATCACTATCGACAATAGCAACATCAATGTGTATGATTCATTGAGAAAAGATCCCTCAGAATACCAAGACCTTCAAGATGTATTTCACGAGTAATAATTTTATCTATGACATTTTCTTTGATGCAATATATATATTTAGCTTTTATACTAACATTGTATCTTTTATTATTTTGCCTCAGAGCTTGGACCATGTTCATTGCAAAACACCAAGGACCATTTCAAGAAAAAAATAGACGGGTCACTGATTTTCCGGTACGTATACAAATAACAACTTCAGATTGGGAATATTTAAAATGTATAACACTAGTATTTCATAATCTGTTCTCCTCTCCACTTTAGTGTTTGAGACAAGAGCCAGGAAATAATTTATGCGGGTACTACGTCTGTGAGCACATACACCATTACAGTGGCAACGCGGATGATGATAGTGTAAGTAAAATAAACCTATTAATAATACATCATTTTTATCCTCTTTTGTATATTTAATCGCTTGTTGTATTATATTAACCTATTTGCAAATTACAGAGGATTATAAAAAGGGACGCACTCATTGAGAAGGATCGTCTCTTGGCAATTCAAGAAGCTCTCATGGGATTCCTCATGAACGAGGTGGTTAATCCACAAGGAAAATATTATTACGACAACCATCCAATTGACCAACTCACCTCCGAGGAAAGCTAATTGAGACTAGAAATTTGAACTGAATGATATTTTGATGTATATATACTATATGGGGTTTTGATGTATATATACTAGTTTAAGAAAATACTATTTATTTTCATGTGTATATAAATAATTATGTGTATATACATTTATAAGTTTATATATGTAGATATATAGGGTTTAATTTATATATAAGTCTAATCTAAGTGCGTATATGATATATATAGACAGGTATACATATATACAAGTGCAAATACGTATACGTAGATATACGGGTTAGACAACAATTAGAATATACGGTCAAATCGAAAACAGCAAAAAAAAAGAGACGAGACCCTTTAGTCACGGTTGGTATTACCAACCGAGACTAAAGGGGTGAGCGCTGCCGCTGGCGTGCCCCCCCTTTAGTCCAGGTTGGTTCACCCGGGACTCAAGGGGGGGGGGGGCTTTTGTCTCTCATCATTAGTCCCGGTTGGACTTGAGAGACCTATACCCCTTACCAACCGGGACAAAAGTCCCTCTCCCTACCGGTGCGATTTGACATAACTGACGACTGGCAACATACATAGTCTAACAAGTAGAAACTCATGCAGACCTGGCAACCTCTATCTTTGCCTGAAGAAAAGAAACATGTCCATCAATCTGGTTATACACAGTAGCCACATTCCAAGAATATTAATGTGCCTAGAGTATTTAGAACTGAGGATCCTGCAGACGACAAAGTACGATCTTTCTATAAGGAAAAACAAAAACTGTTGTGTGTAATAGCTTTATGAGGATCACAGGATGACTTTAATCATCTCGTGTGTGTCACACCCGAATTTAAAGGCAAACTCGAATGCATAGAATACATGTGCGGCAGGATCAAAGTTCACACATGCATTGACTTAGTGTATAGTGTATACCAAAAGACAGTGCCACAACGAAAAGAGAGTAATATTATTACATGACCGATAGTCGTATAACGAACAAAATAACGAGTATCTCACAGCGGATAAAGACGCCTCCACAGGCAGCTGATTGAAGACACGTACGCCTAGAACTCCTGGAAATCTCCGGGGTAGTCTTCAAATCTCTCCCAGTCTGAGAAGCATTCCAAGTGATGTAGTTGCAATAAATAGGAAAAGTGTGAGTACATGCCGTACTCAAGTACATGCTGTACTCAGCAAGCGGCAAATTAAAGAGGAACACTAGTACTCCCGCTGTATCGAAATACTTGTCGCCATTGACTTTTTTCTACAACTTTGACCATTCGTCTTATTCAAAAAATTTTGCAAATACAATTTATTTTGTTTGCTATATACTTTACTATTGTATTTATTTCAAGCTCGACTTATCATTTTACATGTTTGCAATAATTTTTTATTTGGTGGCAAAGTGTTTCCTACTTATTCGATCGCTGATTCTATTTGTTTGATACTTTGATGTTAGTAAATAGAAAAATAGGCTTAGCACTACAGCAGTTGTCTGAAATGACATAAAAAACGGAGTTAGTAGGTGCCAGGCTCAGTAAAGCCAAAGGTATGAGAATTGGCCTTTGGGACGGTACCAACAAGGTACACAACCTGTTTCCATCACGCTCATGGGCCTCCAGATACAAAATTTGCCATAGCCACGAGGTTCGCGCTCATGAGGTGCATGTCGTCGGAAAGTCTCATCGCCGAGGCGAGCTCCAGGCCTCCAGCACGTGTAATTGACGAGCGGAGGATTGGGCATGGCCGAGCGGAGGATTGGGTATGGCCGAGCGGAGGATTCATGAGCAAAATGCGAGACACAATACCCCCATGGAATGAAAGAGCAGGCTAGGCCAAAGCACGAGACATGTGTATGTGTAGTATAGTGAACGCTAGACATGTGTATAAGTGTTAGCAAAGATTTTCTATATTTTTCAAGGAAAAAGGTCCTGTTTATTTAATTCTCTCACCTATCCACTTTTTCTGCTTAACCCCCACAACAAAATCCTGGTCGCTCTACCCCTTGAACTATTTTATTTGGTCTAATCTATGTATCTCCTTAATTAGATTTATGTCTTCTGTTTCTTATAGGGGGTTACGTGGACTAAATGATATAATATGGTGGAGTGAAGTGAACCTAAGTTTTGCTCTTAGGGGCTTTGGCGTGGGTTCATGACACGTAAGGGAGATTGACACCACAATCGAGGTTGCCCCGCGGCGTGGATGATGCGCAAGACGAGAATGGCACACATCGTTGCCACTTGGGGTACCTGGCTGCTATGCCCTTGACTGCTCCACACATGGCACACATCTTTGCTGTGCGGACCTGGGGGCTGGTTCGGTGACCAATTGTTTTATTTCTTGCAGCTGCATGGGTTGAAGATATTAGCTCTTACGTGGCGACTTCTACTGCAAATGTGAAGCAGAGGCTTCCTCTGACAGTGCAATCCCTCCTGACCCCTCCCATTCTCGAATAGTATATATGTAAGCCATCACCAATTCCTCATCATGTCTGTGTTTCTCCCCAGCATAACACATTCCGTCTCTGGTCGTGAAAATAAGCAGAGAGCTTCTATTTGTCGGTTTACTCAATTCAGTGTAGTACTGCTACGAAGAAAAGTGCGGGACATATATAGATGAAGTAAGGTGGTCTACATGCCATTTTTTGAAGGTGATGGTTTTAATTGTGGGAACAGCTGGAGGGCATCATGGTGCCAAGCAAATAAAAGCCTAGCTCTAGCTTCAACGGCCTAAAAAAACATTTTACTTTTGGGAAATGGCAGTGGCTGTTGTCAATTCCAATGAGTAGTAGTGAGTAGTAGTGAGATTTACCAAATATAGTTATTTTAAAGAGGCACACAACATTTGTAACTTATAATGAGTTCTCTTTATTGAAATATTATAATGAGTTCTCCGCATATTTTGTTTTCAATGAGAATGATTATACAGCGGGCTCCATGTTTTCACTGAATGATTATAATAAGTTCAGCCTAAGACCCATAGAGTTGATGAAATACAAAGGCTAGATCGTTTTCCTGTAACGCATCTAGTGCCTGTGCCTCAACGATTTTTTTCCTTGGAGTAGATTGGTCTATTCCATTTTTATTTACATACTTGATGGTCTGTGCCAATCTACTAATGATATTTCGAACAGATTTGGTAATTTTGAACTATATATATAACGTGGCTAATCATTTCAAGACACAATTGCACGGAAGATACTCGAATCCTAACTTTAGCCGAGTCTTTTTGAACCGTCGGCTATATGCTAGCACACTTGGTAAAATTAATGACCAACAGTATGCTGTCACTCTATTGGCCATTCGACTAATTCCCGAGGGGTTGTTGGGTAGTAATTTGCCAACGGTACGTGGCCAACAAGTACACCTCCGTTTTTTTTATACTTGAAACTGAATAAGAAACGTTAACTATTTATTACTACCTCCATTTTTAATACATGACACCGGTGCATGGATATAGAGGCTAATTAACACTAAAGATGTTGTCGGAAACGTCATATATAAAACCAGAGGTAGTATACTCCATTGATTTTTGTTTCAATCAGTCCATATGCACGTTGTGCATATCATTTGTATGTTACTCAAAGTTTCATAAAAAAAATTATCAAGGGAAGATCATGCAACACCGATATCAATTTAATTAAGTTTCAGTAGATGGGTACATTGAATAAACAAAAATAGATTAAAGCTGCAAAAATTACAAGTGCTGTTTCGCACAAAGATTAAAAATAAGAAAAATTTTATTATCATTGGGGAAAAAATGAGTGGCTCACGTCGACCGAGAGCAGCCAATCGGAGGGCTATGAGGGTAGGAGGAAATGAGAGGAACTGGGAGGGAGGAAAAAATTTCCTCCATCTATCTCTATGACGAGTGGGTCTTGGAGGAAAAAATTTCCTCCCATTTCCTCCACAAAATGTGGGGATTAAGATATGACATTAATTGCATTTTTGCGGTTCTTATTTTTTAACAAGGGTAGAACGGTAACTTCGTAATTGTAAAATAATGTCTTAAGTAGTACATTTGGTATGTAATACAGTTTTATACAGTTTGATCTAGGGTTCATCCTGGGCCGTCCGCCGTCCGCGCCGGCGCCTGCGCCGCCGTCCTGCGCCTGCGTTGTCACCGCCGTCCGCGCCTCGCCATCGACCGAGGCCACCTCCTCCTCGCGCTACCGCCTCGACGCCTGATCCTACGTCGCCGATGGCTCCTCCTCCTCAACTCCGCGACCCCGTCCTCTGATGATGCGGCGGCGGAGGCAAGCCGCCGGGACAACGAGAGCACGCTGCAGCTGCCGGAGCTGCGAAGGCTCCTGGAAGCGCTGAGGGTGCGGTTCCCTCCTCCCGCCGCGGGTTTCGCGTGAAGAAGGGTCTTTCACTACTAAGCAAAAAGGAGGGCAGATTGATGGAAACCAGGTGGAGGAAGCTGCTTGGTGAAGAGATGCAAACACAGATGCAGCGCCATGATCTGGCTAAGGACATTTGTGTCCTGCTGAATGAACCGTCAAGGGCGGCAGGACTTGACTCTGGTATGAATGCCATTATGCCATGCTGCATTTTGTTTGTAGGAAATTTCCTTACCTAGACTAACTACTTGTTCTTAGCTATTTTGAACTTGTTGCTCGTTCTGTAGTTTAATTTAGTGTTGGGAAAATCACCTTAGAAGTTGTTCAGAGATGAAAACTGAGTATGCCGCCTGATTGTTGCAATGTTATGCGGTGTCTGACTTCTGTTCCCAAAATAGCACAACACGTGCTTCTTAATGCAGTGCATCGCATAGATTGCTCCAAAAAAAAAATGCAGTGTATTGCATACCGGAAATTCAGCTAAGCTGGACTGCAAAAGAGCTGAACTTCAGCCGAGTAAATTAACTATATTACTGAATGTTTAGTTCATCAATCCTATATATAATTGCATGACTCAGATCACTAGGTTGAAGTTAGCAATGTGTCATGCCATCCTTGAGTAGGTTTCGAAAAAATGCCATCCTTTGGTGAATTCAGAAATCAACAATGCTGATCCTGAATGGATGGTGGCACCTTAGTTTTCGTGCACTCTTAGTTTCTTATTTAGATATAGCATTGGATAATTTCAAGAGAGAATAGCACTGCGAAAAAGGGACTTCTATTAGAAAAGCAAACCCTCTATATATGGATGTTTAAGTATGCACAATTTCGCTCATATGCAATTCTTCAATGCGGACATTCTCTGGATCTGGACTGAGAAATTAGTTCGGACTTAGCTCAGTCGATATCTGCAACAGTCTATAGTAGTGTTGTCTGGAAGTCAGTGTCTTAGTCCAAAAAAAAGCAGCCACAGTATGATATATGTGTGCCTTGAGCCTGTATAATCACTTGAGCAAACTGTCAGCATCCTGAGGTATGTGAGATACTGAGCACCACTTGATTAGACCAGCTCTTCTCATTCCTTGATTGGTTGGGAGATTGTACACTACTATAACACAAAAGTCCCAATTTGGAACCTCACCGTTGAGTTGCTCAATCTTAAGGAGCGCTGTTTTCTGTCCACTGTTCACCATTCATCCAGATTTTTGCAATGTCATAACTAGAGACGTCGAGGGAATTCAATGACTGCAATTGTTCAATCACTTGTACTGCTTTTTTCAGTATAAATCACCTATTTCGTACAACGGAGTTGGTACCTGGTGCTAAACATGAACACTCTGCAGGTACAAATTAAGGCACAAATGGATTGTTGGTACCTGGTGTCTCTTGGCAAGGCACAACTTTAAGCGATGATGTTGTTGCCGGGATCGAATTTTTTTCCTGCAAAATTTGAATGAAATCCTTGAGCTCCAAAGCCTCTAACTTAGTTGGGTTTGCAACTTCTGCGCATGCGATGCATTTTATCTTTATTGACTTCTGAGATGTAACAATCCTACACGAAAAATGATGTTTAAGCATGTTGTAAAAGACTTCCATAACGGTTTGAATTTACTTTGGCTCAAGTTTAGTCGTGACTTCCTATATGAGTTTCCATTTTGAAAAACATGCTGCTACTTATATCTTTATTTATTATTACTTTTTTAGGGAGAGAGTGATGCACGCAAAATTATTCAGTTGCCCAAGAATAATTCCTCTCCGGCATTGCCATTCTGAAGAACTCGCTCCAGAATCCTTTTTTTTTAAAAAAAAGTACAACATCATTACTCACCTGACAATATTAAACCTGTTACATTGACAATATTATTCCTGTTACATTGTTCGCAAAAAGGTACACCAGAGCCATATCTAGACAAAAGTGCTACCACTGCACCAAGAATTAGGTTATGTTGCAAATTTGGTAATCAAAATTATATCTGTTTAGTACCTCAAAAACCCACCAGTACAGCTCACAGGCCGCATCGTCACCCGCCCACAATGCCGCTAGCATCACCACGTCACATGGCGGGATATAAAACCAAAAAAAAAAGTGCGTGGTGCCGAAGTTGAACCCACAACCTCACACATCAAAAGCACAACTACTACCACTAGGCCACTTCATCAATTGTGGTAAATTGAGGATAGTATAGTTTATATACACAGCATTGGAGTTTTGCGACCACGTGGCAGCACTGGAATGGCCGAGTTGCTTCGCCGGGACCGCACGTCGAGGCTATTTCCGGCATCATTTTTTTTAATCTACAATTAAAATTTCAAACTGGTATTTCTCGGTCATAATAACTTCAAATTCATTGGTTCTTTTTTTATTTTTGTAAAATCATTATCTTTCATGTAGTATCATTCGTTTGTATATTAATTGCTATTTCGTGTATCTTTTTTATACATCTTCTTTTCTTCTACCGAAAGAGAATACATAAAAAGATATTTTTGCATAATAAATGGTAACATAACTTTATATTATCTAATGTTATGATAAACATAAGGTTCTACCCAAGTTTTAGATGCATGCAACTTAGAAAATGTAAATCACTACTCAAATCTCAAAATTTGTGTTGAGTTATTAGAAACTATGTGAGAGATGTATCCATTTGTGAGCAATGTATGTTATGACTTTCTTGAAACGACTTAATTTTTTTATGGCAAGACTATGAACCAAAACATGCTGTTATGTCGATTTGTAGAAATTTTTTGACCAAATTCAAATATTATTCTAATTATTATGTTGTAATTTGGAGATAGAAGTATGAATTGTCACTAGAAGGCAATTGAAATTTTCATATATCTCCTAGATATGGAGCAGTATGGAACATATAAGCTTGAATAATAATTTTGTGCAATCTTTCAAATTTTATTGAGAGTATATGGGTATGACCATATCATTACAATTGTAACTGATTTTTCATAACAAGTTTCTAAGATTTGTTTGAACAATATTAAAATAAATTTGATTGCCAATTTTTTTTTACAAAAATAGTGCCAGGGGCCGACACAGCTAGCTAATCAGGCTCAACCATGTAGGGAGCCCAACCGGGCCGACCCAATTTGCACAAGTAAGAAGCACTCAATAGTGCAGGAGAGTAGTGAAGGAGTTCGAGCAGGTGAGTCTGTTTGGGTATTTAAGTTGAGTTCGTCATTGCTAGAGAGGCGAGGTGGTACTAAGAATTGTGGATATCTGATTTGCGCACTGCGCTGTCTTTTCTCTCTGGGCCGAGCAAATTGAAGTGGCCCAAAAAACTGATGTGGCCCAGCCACCCGTCTTACGTTGGGACATAGGTTAAAAATAAATAGCGCTGGCCTACTAATGAACCCACTTGAACAACATAATGGTTAGCCCCCTCGAGTTTGATCCTAAGCTCCTTTGTTCAAAACCCATAGGAGTCCTTTTTTTGTTTTTACATTTTTGATTATTTGTTCCTATTTCTCTTTCTCTATTATAATTTCATTTTTTGCCATTTTTTACTTTGTTTTAATTTAAATATATGGGTACGATCATATCATTACAATTGTAACTAATTTGAACCAGGTGCAACTATACATCCATCACAACTATGAACATATCTCACTTATTCCCATGAGTGTACGTGAGACATGTTTATGGTTGTGAAGGATGGGTAGCACCACATTTTCAAAATCATTTGAAATTTTTATGTCATGATCATACACCAAAATGAGTTGTCCATGTAAGTTTTCAGATTTTTCTAACTAGGTTAGGGGATTTTAACATTTTCACTCAATTTACCATTGATATGTGTTGGAGATCAGATCTTTCATGTGTGTGTTTTCCTAGTGGCATGAATTCTCATGAAATGATTCTATTTTCATGATGACACGACCTCTCATGAAAATGTTATATGCCATTTGGCTTGGCACATTTTTTGTGGAGGTCTATGTATTTCATGGTGGTTTATGCATTCACACGAAAATGAATTTTCATGAGAGTTTGAGGCTCCCATGAAAACTATTTGTGGCGGAATTTTCGTGATGCTCAACTCATGAAAATGATCTTGAAGACCTGGTGGCACAATATTTCGTGGAGGTCATTGACACGAAATGCTCTCATGAAAATAAATCATGACGGTTCTGAAAATGGTATTTTCGTGATGCCATATTAGTGAGAGGATTTTCATTGGATTTACATGTCATGAATTATTTTCGTGAGGGTTTTAGCTATTTTCGTGAGGCTTTTCGACTCTCACAAATCTCTGTTTTTTGGTAGTGCACGGACCTTCCGGTTAAGCATATGCAATTTCCGTTACTAAGAAGAGCAAACTAAAACTAACGTAAAGAATATTGGAAAACCTAATGGCTATGCAACAAATTACATGCAGTAATGTGGCATGTGGATTGTGTAATACAAAATTCAATGCTGCCATGCAATCATGATATGAGATGTCGTTGTCGGAACTCGAATCCGAGATACTACACCCCAACACCTATTTTTTATTTTCTTAATTTGGATCTAGCCTATTTGTATTTGCAACGACAATATTCCAAGGAGATTCATATACATCGGTGAACGACAGACCAACTAGCAGAACATGGCTGAAAACAATTGTTTCATGACGATACATGAAAGCACAATCTTTTGGAATGAAGTATTAATCATTACAACAAGCATGCGACAAAACTTAAAAAGTGTTAAGTTGGATAACAAAAACTCATAAATTTGTTTTGGAGTAGTTGTTCGGGTCATAGAAACACATCCAAGGAGTAATTATGTGATGAACCAGCAGTGCCTCCAACAGCTACAGTGTTCAGCAACACAAGCTTGGCCCTCTGATCTGGTATCTGATTCGGTAATGCTGAATCTATGGTTCTCAGTTAGCTGTTCTTCTTTCCTCCCAGATACTCCAACTGAAAGGTAGCACTGTAGCAGGACCTGTACCAAAAAAAAGGAAAACAAGAAGGAACAGCATTAAAGAACAAAACACTTTGGCAATGCAAGATCAGCATTCAGCTTTGAGAATCCACAAGGTCATATGCAGAGTAGTACACGCATAGCTATAGGCTTATAACACAATAACCTGAAAAAAAACGGTGGCCGCCCTTAGTAGCTCTCCATATAAAGGTTAAGATCTTGTCAAGATAGGAAATTGTTCTTTGGCAGCCTATGAACTCAAGAGCCTAGTAAATAAAGAATCAATAGGTCTGAACTAGAACAGCCATGGCAAGGTAATTGTTATATCTCTACTGAAAGCTGAGTTATCAGTTCTACAGATCCAACACAATATAGGATCAAAGCCTAAATTCCAATATATGAAATTTAAGAGGAGATACTGATAGGATATGAGATCGTTTGACAGGCAAAATGATCGTTTGACAGGCACAATATAGGCGATACTAACCAAAGGAAAATCAGTTTGCAAATAATGGAACGGACACTCTGGTCTGCCCTTTACTACAAAACATAAATTATTTACATATGAAATAAATCATCAGACAGCAATAGCATATTAACATTCTGCACAAGACATCTCAACAAGAGCCAATACTAAATGAATGGGATATGAAGACCTAACTGGTCACAATGGATGTCAAAATGATCTAGCAGCTAGAAATCTGCAAAAAGTTTTGCAGGCAGAATGGTTCTAGTGATCAGCAAGATTAGATGATAGATCGCAGAGTATTGTCACTTTTGTAGCCTCGACGACACAAATTACAGCAGAAAGTGCCACTGTTAGACGCTCGAGTTTGACGACACATGCTACAGCTTGTGCATAATTCGTCAGCAAGATTTCACTCCCTCTAGACTGACACATGTAAGATAAAACAAGGCATATTGACCAGGCAAACTAGTATCATGAACCAAATGGTTTGATGTCCAAAGGTTCAGAATATTAACTAATATATCTGCTCCAGCAATATAGATGATGCATCTAGAAGACCTAGTCTAGAATCTGAAAATGATTTTGTTTCAGAAACACACATCATGGGTATGCGGAATTTTGTTCAGACCCAACCAAAAAAAAAATTGATACACCAAAAATATGTATTGTTGAGTTTAAGTTCCTTTCTCGTATGTATGTCAACCACAATCATCTTCTAAGATACTGCAAGGTTCAATCTGAGTATATCATTCAAAGGACAAAGATAAATTATTTTAGTCCGTTTCTGAAAATGGACCAAATTTCTCCACTAATGAGAGTATATGTTCCTAAACTAATATTTCATCAAAACTTGAAATGCTATGCCTAGATGATGAATGAAAGGACTAGAAAACCAGTAGCTAAAATAGTTTACCTTGAAAGCCAGTCCATACAAACCAAACACGTCAAAATTGATTTGCAGAAATACTCTTCTTGGATGACATACTCAAGATTATCTACTCCGTTGAAAATTTAAAATGTTGTCAATATTATCGATTATAATCAAAATGGTTCCAGGTTAGGACAACGTTAGCATCTTGTGTATAAGCATCAACATGATATTGGCAGTTCAATCGTAGAAAATGTAAGGATATTGTCAAGATAACAAATTGTACACAGTACCTAATAGTACCATAGAAGTTGTGATAGCAACTGAGACATGTCAGAACTTGTAGTTTACAACTAAACATAAAGATGCAATCATGAAGAAGAAAAACCCAACTGCATTTTACTGTAGCAACATCAAACTTGTTGACACATTAAAGCAGAGAATTTTATAAGCTCAACTGGGAACCTTATATGACCTTGGAGCACTTTGGGCACAAGAGACGGCCTTTGGATCTGCAGTTAGTGCAAGGAATAAAATTCTCATTCTTGGCTTCAGCTCCACGGACGGGTAGGTCAGCGTCCGGCCAAGTCCGCCGGCGGGGGCTGCGACCGTCGGTGTCCACGGGCGGGGGCGGCGGCGTCGACGGCGGATGAATTGTCTGGGAGAGGAGAGCGTGGGGATTGGGGAGGGTACCGGTCTGGTGGACGGGGAACGACGGCTCCGGCGTGGCAGGCTAGGGTTGCGGGGCGGCGGCGGAGAGGGCGATGGAGGTGGCGGAAGCGAGCTGGGGTCGGGGCAGCGTCCGGCGGCGGCTGCGACCGTCGGCGTTCATGGGCAGGGGCTGCCGTCGACGGCGTCCACGGGCGGGGGCGGCGGCGTCGGCAACGGAGGAATTGTTTGGGAGAGGAGGACGTGGGGATTGGGGTACCGGTCTGGTGGCGATGGCGGCAGCTCCGGCGTGGCAAGGCTGGGTTGCGGTGCGGCGGCGGAGTGGGGAGTGGAGGCGGCGGATGCGAGCTGCGGTCGGGGTCGGGGGCACCGGTTCGGGCTGGGAGGGAGGGGTTCGGGCGGATGTTTGTGCGAACTTAATGACCAAGATAGCCTTTGTGGCAGGAAAAAACTTTTGGTGGAGGAAATGGGAGGAAAAGGGAGGAAATTTCAAGCACCATAACATCACTCTAAAAATAAATCTATTTGTTGTGAACTAATGATCTCCACCATTCATGCATACTGCAGCTCCAAATTTTATCTCTTTGGTACCAACATTTTAAATCTGAATTTCTGAATCAAGGAAAAGAGAGAATGGATTAGAACGCGCCGGGATGAAGAGCGGTGAAAACAAATGGACACAGTACACCCATAAGAAGGAAGGAGAATACATGGCGAGGGATCTGCAATGGAGAACAAACACGATCAGGGAGTAGTTTATAGGAAGATAAAATGGCAGCCGTTCTTGTACCTATAACAAAGGATGGCGCAGCGCAGCTTAGAATGGAAATAGAAAATCTCTTGATCAAAACCTACAGGGCGGCCGACGGCAGCAGCTTTGCCAATACAGGTTGTTCCATCCTACGGCGGCACCGGAGATGCTGCTGCATGCTACCTGACTTGTTGGGACTTTGGATCTTGAGGAGAGAAAATGGTGCGAGCAAGAAGCTTAGGCGGCTAGTGCTTTGGGTTTGGATAGGTACGGTTATTGTTCGAGAAAAAAAAATATTTGGATAGGTTATTATATATAGTAGTTTCCAATCAAGGGTTCCATGGTTATGATCTGCTCAAAGTTCCAGTCATTGACCGAAAGGGAAGGAGAGGCGGTTGCAGGCCTGTTCGTCTGGCTTATCAGCCACAACCAGTAGTACTTCTCTCTCAGAATAAATCAGCTATCAGCAGCTAATCAGCAATACTTTTGTCTCAGAACAAATCAACACCAATCCTGATTCTCTATTGGAAAAAAACTGCGGACAAAAAAAAACACCCACTGGAATGCTACGAAACCGTCGGCCACATGCATCAATTACTTCTAAATTGCCATGTGTGTTACTTGAACAGTAGAGAGGTAATAAATTGTCGGCCACATGCAACAATTATGGTAAACTAATTCAAGCGTGGTTACTTGACGGATACGGAAAAAAATGGTTGACCACACTAGGGTAAAACTCACTTTTGTCGTGCGATTTATATGATGCACGGCAACGAAAAAACGCATGGTAATAAATTAATTGTTTGCCGTGCGTTTTTTTTTGACGCACGACAAACACAATAGTTTGCCGTGCATTTTTTGTGACGCACGGTAAACACATGAGTTTGCCGTGCATTTTTTTGCGGACGGCAAACTATTATTTTTTCCACCGTCCGTTAGTCCCCGCTTGAACCTTTAGTAACGGGGAGGTGGAGATGTTTATTTGTCCCCTTCGCCGTGCGCCTTCCTCTCAGTGCATGACAAAGATTTACTTTAGCGTGCGTCTTTCTCTCAGCACATGACAAAGTTTTTTCACATGGATTTATCCTGCTAAATCCAAAATCCAATTACCCCTCAAAAAAATTTCTCCTCACCTTGAAATTTTTTCTACTCTAAACATACAACATGTGATACATCATGCTAAATTTAGGTAGATTTTTTAATTCATTTGCCATATTTAACTATTTAATTGCATTTCTAGCAATTTTTGAAATAAGTGAAATTTGAACTACAAGTGATTCAAATAATAGAATAAAATTAGTGGAAAATGATATTCATGTTATTTAGCCCAATTTATGACCTTTTCCATGAAATCAAAAGAAAATTTGAACATCTTGACTTTGAAACATGACCATGATCGTGTGTTCAAATGATTTAAAAATTGTAAAAAATGAAAATGGAGTATGAAAATCATAAGATTGGTCAATATCTCATGATATCATTTGTGTAGGCTTAGTAAAAATTTGAGTGACTTTCAAATATTTTGCTATGTATGATGCTTACAAATCGAAACATCTCCGAAAATGTTTCCGAGAGTTAACAAGTATATGGTTAGATTTGTAGGTAACGTGACATTTAAATTGAGTTTTGACTTCAAAACATTTTTATAAGGAAGTGTGTGAGGGCCCCCAGGAATTTTCAAATATTCTTTTGACGCTGGCGTGACCCCCTTTAGTCCCGGTTCTAGACCCAGGACTAAAAGGGGGGGGGGGGTTCTTTTGTCTCCAGCATTAGTCCCGGTTGGTCCCGTAAGACACTTACCAACCGCGGTGAGGGTCTAGTGGGATTAGTTCGTAACTATCTATTGACACTTGAAATTGGCAAAAGCCAGATCAGGCTGAGCCAGCCGGGTTCGCCAGACGGT
Organism: Cenchrus fungigraminus; assembly: GCA_036936925.1. Lineage (NCBI taxonomy): Eukaryota > Viridiplantae > Streptophyta > Magnoliopsida > Poales > Poaceae > Cenchrus > Cenchrus fungigraminus. The sequence goes on along the minus strand of CM072774.1, from coordinate 22,167,868 downwards.
ATGACCAGATGTGCCCTGTGGCTGGTCTGGCAAGAGGCCGCTAGGCCGTCTAACCGCTCCCGGGAGGTGGTCAGACCGGGTTACCCTGAGTCTGAGTTTAATCAAGAGTTTTGGTAGATTCAGAGTTGTAACATGTTTCTTGCAGGGCAAGACCTCCCACCTTATAAATATAAACGGTTGTGGCCTATTTAGGAAGTTCTGAGTGGCCTTGCCGATCTCAGGACAACCCTAGGCGCGTTGTTCCCGACGGGGTCCCTCCCGGAGTAGTGAATTTAGGTTTTCGGCGATGCTTTTGTCCAAGGCGGTTAGAACCCCCCACCAGGCGGTTAGACCGGCCCATGCTCGAAGCTTCGACGAGTTGATTTTCGACTTCTGCGCGATCTAGCGCACTCGTGTGTTCGACCAGAAAAAGCGTCAACACTATCACATAAATATTTGGATAAAAATGCAATTATATATGCCCGGTGCTAATAATGTTTTGTGTAGTAGTGACCCTGCACTACACTAGGGTGGGATTGATTAGTTTGTAACTATAACACAAAGATTAGGCTGCGTCCTAGTTAGAATTGTCATATTTTGATTTATGTTTAATAGCGCAGCTAGAGCCATCTCCACTGTCGCCGGAACTTCACCACCACATTTTCCTTCCTCCCGCTGCAACTGCTGACACCATAACCCAGCTACACACCACCCAAGTGCAGACCACATTCCTGGCCACTTCGCGCAAGCTGTCTATGCACCACCCCCTGCAGCCTACCGGTTGCGACCCCCTCCGCAGAAACACCATTCACTTGGACTCCAGTATCCAGACACCAGTAGCGGGTAGAGCCTTAGAGGACTCTGCCCCGCTCAAGAAAAATTGCTGGAACCTAACCCATAACGGCTCCTTCTTCTACAATGGAGTTGTGTTCTCCCTTGATCACGGAAAGGGCCGGTCATATTGCTGAAGTAAACCCACATTACTTTCTAGATTCCTGGTTGAACAAGGGTTCTTAGATGAGTCATCCTGATGCCTGCCATCCCAATCTCAGTTATGGATCTCACTGTAGCTGTAATCTCTATTTGATCTCCGACCCGACTACACACCACTAGACGTTGTTGCGACACTAATTGGCAATGGCTTGTTCACCTTTTCTCTGTGTTTATATGTGTAGCGTGTGCTCGTGTGTATTGATGTTGCACTTATACATACTGTCGGGAGATAAGAAGATATAACTAAAAATCAAATGCTCGTCACTTCTGTTATTTCAGAAAATCTTTGAAGTATCCTTGCCAGTTGGATCACTAGGCAACGTAATTATTTTTGTCACCCCGACCATCTACCGACCTGCTACTCAACTTCAACTCCATCCAGTAAATATTTAGGAACATAACAATCCTCTAGTTATATAGTACGAGCTAGATAAAACACTATATCTCAAAAGATCCAATAAAAATGGAGAACATTTGGGGTGTACTTAAGAGCTATGAGTAATTAGTACGGAATTTAGCAAGATGAAGTGAAGCTGCTGAGTGAATAAACACGAGAAAACAAGCACACAAAGCTCGCCAACAACCAAACGAGGTAATAACATATTGGTCATTTAATTGCATGTTCCTTCTGCTGCCCCTTGGCATCTAAAAAATAGTTTCAGAGCTGATACCAGAGATATAACTAGGCTTCTTGTTAAGTTCTTTATCTGTCACACCCGGTTTTTAAAGGATAAACCGAATGCACCCTTTATGCATGCTCAGGATCAATTTTCATGCATAAATGATATCATCGCAACATACATATTTACAACGTTTATATTACAAAATGACCAAAGTGTCTAAACAGAAAATTACATATCATTATTCTATCGCAGCGGAGTGAGCACCACCTTCCACAGGAACGTCAACTTGGGGCACGCCAACAACTTCAAGTCTTCATGATGCAACTCCTTCTATCTTCTCACTATCTAAGCAACAGTGGGGAGAAAACAGCTGGGGTTGAAAGGGAACAGTGAGCGTACTCTGAAAGTGAAGGAAAAATATATGCATAACATGCAGGCTTAGAGTAAGGAAGGTTTTATTTGGTGGACTGAAAAGCTCAAGTTTTAGTTGGTCAGATTTTAATTAAAGCACCTAGAGATATTATTTTTCAAAGGACCTTCGCATCTCATAACAACCTAAGGCCAAGCCATCTCGTAACCCGCACCAACATATCCAACAACCCAAATCAAATCATCCAACCAACTGTATGAGGGTCCAGGCCTTTCGTGACCGTGAGCACGACTGTTATAATAGTTTTTAACACTCTGCAGAGCACGATTGTTATAACAGTTTTTAATACTCTGCAGAGGTTGTACAACTTTACCCACGAGTCGTGTAAACACTCCAAAGAGCTTTAGACCCCGTCACGTTGTGCAGATCTGGCACTTTCACACTTCCTTAGGTGTGATAGTATGGGAACACTACGAGGCCTTTACAAGGATACATTAGTAGGTGTTGGGACACTCCTTGCCGAGTATTGGGCCCTGCACAAAATCTGCAGTGATGTCATATGTAATTTTGAGGTAGGATACTCCCAACTCCCAACTCATGCAGGATTGACTACGGGAAAACAAGGGCTTGTCGTGAGCCTGATACTCACGGCAAAGGGCCAAAAGCTCAGGGCAATGGGTTTGCCGTGAGTAACTCCCGGCAAAGTGCTCACGACAAATAATTTCTCGTCAAACAACTCTTTGCCATGAGTCGAATCTAAAGCTCACGACAAAGGTGTGTCGTGACTCGTGAGTACTATTTGGAATTCGGCAAACAGTTAGAAAAAAATTTAAAAAGCCAAATTCAAAGGGTACTGTGGGCCCACCAGCTAGCCGCCATGGCCCTCCACTGCCGAACCTCCATGGTCGTCACTGCCAGCACCACAACCACCAGACCTCCAGCTGCCGCCTTCACGCACGATGTTGTCTCGGGGAAGTAGGAAAGTGGCGTCTCCTGTCGTCGGCGAGGATAGAGCCTCGGCCCTCCAAATTTGGATGATCGCGTCGTGTCGATGAGGAAGCAGCCGGCTACCACCACCACCAGTAGTTCTAGAGGACGAGGAAGCCACCACGCCATAGGGGAGGAAGAGGTGACCACTGTGCCGGAGGGGAGGACGAGGAGGACGCGGCGCCCGAGCGGAGGACGAGGTGGACGCCTTTCCAAAGGGGGGGAGAAGGCCGCCGTGTCGGAGGAGAGGAGGCCGTGTTCGTATCTATAGATCTTGCCACCGGGGAGCTGAGGCTGTGTCCACCGCTGGGGCAGAGGAGGCCATGTCTGCCGGCACAGATTTTGCCGTCAGGGAAGTGGAAGACACATCCACACTACCACCACACCACTCCGCCGCCGGTGTTCCTACTGGTCGCGGCTGCCCTTCCTCGCCCCGTCGCCGCTCCTCACTAGTCCAGTGAGGAGTGAGCAGAGGGGGAAGAGAGGAGCCGCGAGAGTGATGTGGAGGGAGATGGCCAGGGAGGGAAGCGCGTGAGGTGGGGGTGGCGGCGGGGGAGGGAGGCGTGCGAGGGAGGGAGACAAGTAGGAGGAGTGGTGGCGGGTGCGCAGGGTGGGGCGCCGTGGGGTGAGGGGGATTTTATATGTAGGGTTTCACCAGGAGGCCGGGGTAAAGGACCTAATGGGCCTTAATGGGCTGATTTTGCTTTGTTTTGAGCCCAAAATCCAGCTCTTGGCAAAGTGTTTTTTTTTTTTGAAATTTTGATTGAAATGCATTTAATTAGTTAAATATATGCAAAAAAAGTACCAAATTTGAATATGAAGTACCACATGTTGTATGTGAAGAGTGCAAAAAGTTTTGAAGTCAAATTTCAATTTGAACATCACTTTGCCTGGAAACCTATAACCGCATCCTCTTTAACTATATTAAACTTCTCCGGAGATGTTTCGATTTCTAAACATCGTGGGTGACAAAATATGTGAAACCCACTCATTTTTTAATCACAACCTCCACGTATGATATCATTATATATTGACAAATCTCATGAGTTTCGAATTTCATTTGCTTTTTTAGAATTTTCAAATCATTCGAATGCACAGGTGTTGAAAACTTGAGTGGGTTTATCGTGGTCATGTATCCTAGACCAGATGTTGAAAAGTTTTTTCATTTCATGAGTAATAACTCAAATTGGGCTAAATCACATAATATAATATTTTTATTCATTTTATTTTACTATTTGAATCAATTACAGTTAAAATTTGAGTTGATTTAGAAAAATGCTTGGAATGCAATTAGCTTGTTAAATATACAGAACAAATACTAAAATGTATCAAATTTTAACATGGAGTAACACATGTTATATGTGAAGATTAGAAAAAGTTTAGGGTATGAAAGAAAAAAAATTGCATGAAAAAGCTATGAAAATGTTTGAGATGAGAAAAGGGCCTTTTGCCATCGGTCAAAAGAAATACTCACGGCAAAATAGGATTTTGCAGTGAGCCAGCCTCTCTATTTTGCCATGAGCCGGACTCGAGATTCATGACACACAGACATTTTGTCGTGAGCCATGCTTTTTCCCATGAGTTTTCGTCATGGCCGTCGGTAAAATGGTATTTTGTCGTGACCCCAACAAATAGCTCCCGGCAAAAAGGCGTAGCTTACGGCTTACTTCGGTTTTCCGGTAGTGATTTCAGCCTCATCTCACATCTGAATTGATTCACTCATCAAAACTGTTATTAAACTTTTGGCAATTTGACAAGAGATTGATTTTCTTTAGCTTTTGAATATCTACACCTATGTCACCGGTGCAAGAAAGAGTTAGTCATTTTGAAACTATATTTTCAGAAGGCTTTTGATAGATTGAGCATGAGGTTGTGTTGTACATAATGAAATCAAAATCATTTGGCTCTCTTGGATTTCTTAAATTTGTATAATGTCGGGGGTGCAGATCTGCACTGAAAGAGCTGGGGTGGGTCTAGCAGGATTCGTTTGTAACTATCGCATAAAGATTGGGCTAAAATGCAATTATGCTTGGTGCTAAAAATGTTGTACATTGTGACACTGCACTGCACTATGGTGGGATTAGTTGTAACTGTAACACAAAGATAGGCTGTATACAAGTTAGAATTGTACTATTTTTACTCATGTTAAATAATGCAGCCAGAGGCGTCCTTACTGTCGCTAAAACATTACCACCACATTTTTCTTCTGCCTGTTGTAACTGCTTACACCACCGAAGTACCAACAACATTCCTGACCAGTTCGCACGCTGTCTACACATAACAGTCTTACATTCTTACTGTCCACATTTCATGAACCCAGCAGCAGAAACACCATGGACTCTAGTCACCGCTAGAGGGTAGAGGCCGGCTCTGCCCCACTTGAGCAACTCGCTAACAGTAAGACCTAGACATCGATTACTGGAACGTAACATATGACGGCTCCTTCTTAAACAACGCTGATGAGTTCTCCTTCGACCAAGGGTTTTTAGATCGATGAGCCATCCGATCCTGATGCCTGCCAAGTGCCAACCCAATATGAATTATGGATCTCTCTATAGCTATTATCTCTTCTTCATCTCTAACCCTACAGTCGGCATTGGTTCTGTTCACCTTCTTTCCCCTGTTTATGTTGCTTGTTTTCCCTCTTATACTATCTCAAGTAATTTAATAGTAGCTAATAGTTTCACATGTGAAGGCTATGGAGACGCAAGGAAAACGCGACAAGAAGAGACAAACCATCTAAGTGAGTACCACACGACCAACTTATTACTCATTTACTCTTCTGTCGCAGGATCCTGAAAAAGTAACCATCCATTGCTTTATGTTGCACTTACATAGTGTTGGTAGATAAGAAGATGTAACTTCCTATAAAGTTCTGGTCACTTCCTACATAGTGTATAGGTGATCGTAAATAGTCTTTATCGATGAGTAATCCTTCTCATTTTTGCAAATTTTGCATGGAGAACAAATTAAACCAGACAGGGACTTGTTGGAATTGCCACATCTAGAAAACCACACTACCCACTAATGTATTCTTCCATGGAGATTTTCTTTGAGCTGTACATTCATTGCCGGTTCATCTACAAAGTATCACTGAACAAAAGATATTTTCATCATGCAACAAGTTCAAACTAAAGCTAGTTATAGTTACACGAATTTAAATAGTTCATATGCAATCAGCATGATACACTACAAGCTCAAATGTTGTTGAAAGTCATAAAAAATACACAAATTTAAAGTTCGACATATGAAATACTACAGCAAACCATTAAGTACTACTAAGGTTTACCTATGATGGAATCACCTTGTGGATTAGTTGAACCTCCTACGATAGTACTACTCAGTGGATCTCCAACACTTGGGACTGGTGGTGGAGCATAACGACCACCAACAGAAGGTTCATGTCGTGCTACAACAATATCTACATGTTTTCCTTGCAAATAATGAAACTTGATCTCTCCCACATGCTCATTTTATCTGGCTTATTATCAGGAGGTCCAACTATGGTTTTCCCCTTGCCATGTGAGCAACGACAATCACCACCACCACCACCATCCCCAGTCCCTCCAGCAGCAGTAGACATCTCTACTTATTACACCAAATTATTGAGCTCCTGATAAACATTTGAGAAGGACTAAACTATGAAATATTCTTATAAAAATAATACATATAAAAGAAGATTATACCACATTAAAAATTTATTTTGCAAAATTTAGTATTTAAAATTAAGTATATCTTATTCTAAAATATAGCGAAATTCAGGGCAGACCGGACAGCTGGTTGGGTGAATCAGTGTTTTCTTGCAGCAGACTAGTTCAGCCACCAATCTCTGTAGAAGATATTATATTTAATTTTCTCTGGCGATTTGTTCAAGGATGGGGCAGCAGAGACATCCTTTGATAGCTAGTGCAAGCCTCCCTGAACCCTTCTATTCATAAATTGTGTATATGAACACCATCGCTAATTCATTATGATATCTATGATTATCCCAAGCATACTGTGCTACAAACTTCTATCCTGTGTGTTTGGACACTTGAGTCTAGTACTGATACGAAGAAAATGCAGGACATATATATAGATGAATGTGGGTGTTATGCATTTTTTCTGAAGGTGATGGTTTTAACTATCATCATGACATGATAGCTGGAGTGTATCAATTTTTGTGCAGGTGAAAAGAGCTTTTATTAACTAGGTATGAATACGGGTACAATAATTCTCGACCAGGTTTCCAACGACCCAGCCAAACTGCTGAATGAGAATTATACCTAGCTAACAGACCCAGTTCATTATGCGAAAATCTCATATTTAAAGTGATTTTAACTAAAGACAATCTCGCTCAGAAAAATTGGAAACGTAGCAAAAAAATGCGTTGGCTGTAACCTGTAACCATAACGAGACTGTCCAACATTTATTTCTAGACTGTCATTATGCGAGAATGGTCTGGAGGATGGTATGTCTAGCTACAGGATTAACTCAACCCAAGTCTATACGACATATGTTCAGTTCTTGGCTTTCTAACCAAAATAGCAAGATTAGAGCTTTGATTTGGGTGGGGATTGATGCATTATGCTGGGCAATTTGGCAAACCAGTAATGATATTATTTTTCACAGAATTAAATATAACTCGATCGTACAGGTTATTTTGGGGGGGGGGTATTGGCTTCATTTCTGGGCACAGCTGCAGCATGGTGAGCACAACAAGAACTTACTCTCTTCGTTGAGCACAAAGCTAGAGATGATATCTTTAGAACAGGCCAACGGAGGACGGAAGCATTTATATCGTTTGCTTTAATTTTTGTCTCTACAGTTTGACATGATGTGCTCTTTGATACCAAACTTTGTAATAATGGGTTGTGTTGTGTACATCTCTTGACGTACAGGCCGGATATTGTATCCATTAGCCAGTTCATTTGCTCCGACACTCAAGCAGTTGCGTGTGTTCTTTATTAGCCTCTGCAATGATGAAGCTGATTTCCGACCTCTCTTTCTTGCACTTCATAGCCTTCAAGATCCGAGCACAATCAGATTATAAGATCACCTGATACCTGATTCCTTCTGTGAGTGCCAATTAGTGCGACTCTTATACTATTAGGAGAAACTGAAACACTTAGATTATTGGCGCCAATTAGTGATGACTTACGAGGTATGCAGACAAGAAAGAATCAGCAAGAGGAGATGAAGCAAACAAAATATCATGGATATGTACAGGGTCAGCAGGCGGGTACCATATGAAAGCAATGATCCATGACAAAGTGCAGGCGGTTACATGAGGATAAAATTAAATGCCCTGGCTTGGCGATCAGCTTTTGTACAACTACTATCGATTATAATTTATCCAATTCAATAAATCTTTGTCCATGTACTACTCTTCTTTCTCTTGCTAATTTCTTGAGAGGTTGTTCCATCTCTGGTATAGTACTTAGATGATGATAACTTCATTTTGACAACATTTTCAGCCTGTGCGATCTTTTCTCTTTATCACTAATTTTATTTGATGATGATGATAAAATTATAAAACACATTATCACATGGACATCCTTTTTTCTACGAAACAGGAGCTCAGGGGCATATCCTGCTGGCTATAGAGGCATGAAAGAAACTCTTCAAAAAGATTACAACATCCTGCTATCCATAATTCCATTCCTGGGAAATAACTTTTTTTTGCTCTGTGCAAAATCATATTAAACTCCTTCCTAGTTCTGGGACTGGAATCCATCTCCACTAGCACCGGCGTAGGTTGCGTCCCACCCTACCTAGTGTGGAAACAGCCTCGTTTAGACTTGAGCCACCACACGCAGCTACAGGATCTTCCCAGCCAGGGCAAAGCCGCTGACCGTCAGGACATCCTCCCTCTACTGTCATTGGCCGATGAAGGACGCAACTCTTTCGCCAAAATTCCCTGCAACATGGCACCTGGTGGCTGCTACTTCAGTGATAATGAGTTGTGCCTTTGTCACCATATGGGCCAGGCTTCGTACTACAGTAAATTGACATTACACTAGAGATGCCTCATCCAACAATAGTTCTTAGATGAGTCATCCCGATGCCTACCATACCTATCTTGATCTGCAACCGTACTGTCTCTATGTTCATGCCAATCGAGCAGTTGTGTATTCCCAGATCGGCATTGTCTAAGCTCATCCACTCTGCGTGTTCATGTGGCTGGTTCAGTTGTGCTCTCTTATAGTACCCAGTGGTGTAGAAGATAAATATTAGGAAAAACTCCTTTTTGGCCATCCAACTCTTATCTCAGTTTGATGTTGGCCATCAAACTCTAAAACTGGGTATTTTTGGCCATTCAACTATTAAAACCATTCAAATTTTGGCCATTGAGCTATTTTGATGGATGATTTTAATTTTTTATTTACAATTGGGTCTTTGGATCTTAAAATGATTATTATTTTTTGCTTGTACTTCCAATTTAGGTGCTGTATGCAGTCATACGTTCATAACGGTGAGCTTTATATTTTAAAAAGCTTGTTACACTATTTTATCACTATTTTTTCTATTATTCTTATGTTGTGTAAAAACAACAATACAAGAAAAGGGAAAAGAAGAGTTACAAAATAATATGAACAATATTTTAAAAAGAAAAGCTCATTGTTAAGAATGCATGACCGTAATAATCACTTAAATCAGAGATACAAGAAAAAATATTTACCATTTTAAGATCTAATAACTTAAATAATCAATTAAATATTTAAACTAGTCCTGAATGGTTGTCATGATAGTATGTCATTGAGGTTTTTTGATTTCCCTTTACAGAATCATAGCTCATGTGAGTTTGCAGTGTAAACTAATCCTCAGGATGAGATGATGCAAGGGTTAATTTGACATCCTAAAAAGGAAACTATCTTTCTATCTAGATAAACGAGATTATCTGACTTCTCAAGCTAGTCAACCTGATTAAGGTGAACAGTACAATAAACAAATTGATAATAAGTTCAAGAAATTCCTGAAGCTTGAATGAAGGACTTCTTTTGAGACGGCGCATGTAAAGAAATAGATAAACATGTCTTCAAAAGACCAAGACTTTAATTCGCAAAAAAAAAAGACCAAGACTTTATCTCCTACGATCCTGATCACCCTACCAACATTACTTACTGTCCAATCAATTATATTCTTACCAAAGAACCTATTCACGTCATCATATACAAAAGTAAATATATTTCACTGGAACTATTGTTAACTTATTTTTTGATGAAATTATATAACGGAGCTAATACTGGTGAACTATCTGATTACTTACGTGCTTGGCAGGTGTGCAACTTTGAGTTTATTTTTACAATTTGACTCTGTATTCTTAATGATATATATAGATCTTGCATTGTTGCAACAACACATCACCCAACATCCAGCGCAACCATTAATATCAACACCATTCCATGATCAATGCATCCTGTATGTGTTTATAAATTGTGATATTCATATTTTTCTTGCTCCATTGCTTCGATGACGAACCCCATATTAGGTGACCTCTTTGCATGCCTGCTGACCTCTTGCATAGGTCTGGAAGGCATCAAGAAAATTCGAACAACATGATTGCCACAGAGAAGAAAACTGCCCCTGTCAAGAAGCAGACAAGCAGGCCATGGAAGGAGAACCTATTCCCAAACAAGCAGCCTGCAAAGAAGAAAGCTGCTATTGTGAAAAAGCAGAAATAGTCTAATGGGGGGATATGGTTAGAAGCTCGTCAAGAAAAAGTCTAAGACGTGACACTTGCACTTCCATAGAAGCCAGAGTTTGTTAGAGTCTGCAGATACCTACTCAATAATTTCAAGTTCTTTCCAGCTCAGTAGAGATGCACATGTCTGTGCACAGCTTCTAGTTCTCATTGAACTGTACGGGTGAGGATGAGGGGGCATGGTTTATTCTGCGAGGTCTTTTACGGCGCACAATACGACCTTGTACTATCAGTTCAAAAGAACTCGTATGTAATAGAAAAAGACCTATATGTAAGGATTCGACGGTTGAAATTAATTCTGTACTACCAGTTTTTCTAGCTGTAGTATAGATAGTATTCATAGCTATGTAGTATGGTAGTATAGGAGTATGATTGGAAAAATGTGAAATGACATTGTTGTAATATATCAAATATTTCTTAGTTATCCTATCTTTATTTCCTTTCTGTTGAATATTTATTGCCTTAATCACTTATGGATTTGATGGCGGAGGAGATACATCACGGGACACCAGCGGCGTGGCGCTGGGAGCAGGCCATTGGACGGATGCACTCCGTCCGGTCTTGCACAACGGGAAAAGGATCGATCTTATACTTAATTAAGAAATACTCTAGCTAGTAACCAATGGCAGTGAATTGGAATGGCGAATCGATCAGTGGCAGCGGCGTCCTGCGAGGCTGCGAATGACGGAGGCGGCGGAGTCCGGGGAACGGCGATGTAGTAGAAACAATCTTAATAATGTAATCCATGCAAATTACAATTTTACCGATACTAAAAAACTAGTTATACTACCGTACTACCATATGGTCGTATTGTGCGCCGTAAAAGACCTCTATTCTGCAGATGTTGTCACATGAGAGGGTGCTCGACGTGGGCCACGAAATTGGAAATGGGTACTGCTAATGTTAACCCCAACAACAGCCAAACTTCATCGTGGTGTTGAGTGGAGCCAGCCAAACAGCTCAACTCTACCAATTTATGGAGCAACCCAACTCTATATGTGAAATTTTTGGAGACCTAGTTCATCATTTCTTTGGAGTAGCTCTTCTACAACTCAAGCGAGCTCAAATATAAACTTAGTTGTGGAGTTGCAGGGTAACTACCCATCACTGTCACTTGTTACATGAAAAAACTGTTTTGTTTTCTTTCCTTGTACCGGCCTCCCGAGTCCCTCAGACATCGACGCCACCATCTCCCCGTGCTGCCACCACCTCTCTCCCCCCGTGGCACCGCTACCATCTCCCCTGCCATGGTTTGGCACTACTTCCACCATTTGGTGCCTCCCGCCACCATTGAGAGCCACTGCAGGAATTGGGGAACGTCGGCATCGCCGCTCACCGGGTTGACCACACACAGCTCCAAATTGGTAGTTCCACCTTTGGCTGCTCGATTAGCCGGTCAAGAGAGCAGACTCGACAACTCAAGTAGCCACGATGGTGGAGGGCATGTGCCATGAATAGGGGGGCTCCAATCCTATCACGGTGGACGAAACCCATGGCTACACTAACGAGAGATCGTCCGTGTGTGCCGGCACATGGAGGCTGATGAAGGCAGGGTCGGTGGTGTCTCCAGATCTCTGCTGCATCACCGCGTTCTTTGGAATTAATGAGGAGGCCGCTGTTTGACACCATGAGGAGGCCCCACGGGCACGTCGCGAAGAAGGCTCTTTGGAAATAAAAGATTGATGCCTATTTCATCGTTGCCCCCATTTGACACTGTCATTTTCTTGTTCTTTGTAATATAGTTTTCGTTGTTGACTTTCATTCTGGAGGCTATTCACCACATTTTAATATTGTTGAGGCTTTGTCTCAAAATCCATCTACCAATACATGATTATTGATTCCTATTTCATCATTTTGCATTACTACATATATGCAAGCGCGCATACATTCACCCTGCTACCAGCCCTAGCAAGACACACTAAAACCTGTAATCCAGTCAGTCTCTCACAAGCACCATGCAATAGAGAAAATGCTAGCTACAAACTCCTGCCTCCAGCACGGGTTAAAGATGGGTGCAGTGCGGGTCAATCCAGCGGATCACCAAACGGAGCCGTACAAATGACCCTAATGGGGTCCTAATTTTACCCAAAAAGCAGCACCCCCGCCTTCAGCACGGATGCATCTCAACCAGAGTCACATAAGCACTCTGCGATCAATGCTGCTTGCCGTCTCGTTACAGTTTGGACTGAGCGGCGATCAAGTGATCACGGTAGAAGACATTGGAACCATTGTGGCGATCATTATTCATCTTTTGCAGCGGAGGCTTCCTCGAACAGTGCAGGTGCTCCTGACCCCTTCCATTCTCAAATAGTGGGAACACCATTGCCAATCATGTCTATGTTAAGAAGTGGAGAGCTTCTATTGGACGACATATATATAGATAAAACTGGACGTTATGCATTTTTGTTGGAAGGTTATATGGTTTTAAATAGCTGGACAGCTGGAGTACTGTATCACGGTGCCAACTGCCAAGGAAATAAAATCCTACCTCAAGCCTCATCGGCCAGACAAATAGTGCAAAGTGGACGACACAGCCTAAGATCAGATATGTGGTGCACAGAAAGGAGTTGTTGAAATACAACAATTAGATCCTTCAGGTGGGGTAGAATGAAAAACCCAACGCACTGATCCAGATTTCCCGAATCCCGCAATCTTAGCACCGCACACTCGAAAGTCCGACGCACTTATCCGGCCTCAGGCCCACACGTCCAGAACCTCTGTCACACCCGGATTTAAGGGCAAATCCGAATGCATAGAATACATGTGCGCCAGGATCAAGTTTCACACATGCATCGACTCAGTGAATACCAAATACAGCGTCAAAAGCGTAAAGGAAGTATTATAACTTTATTACATGACCGAATGTCTCATAATCGTAACAAGAGTGAGTACTAGCAGCGGAAAAGGACGTCTTCACAGGCAGTCGACTGGTGGCACGCTCGGCTAGAACTCGTCAAACTCTCCAGGAAAGTCTTCAAAGCGTCTGTCTGAGCAGCAATCGGGTTGTGTAGATGCAATATAAAATAACAACAAGCATGAGCACATGTCGTACTCAACAAGGGAAAACACTATAACAACATGCAAAGGCTTTATGGTGGAAGCTTGTGGTTGCATAGCAGGTCAGCATTTTAGTTGGTCAAATTTTATTAAGCAAACTGATTTACTAGCAAATGTAAGTTTATACCAACCCAGAGATTAACATAAGCATCATCATCATGACTGAAAGTAAATGCAACAAGTTTAGTTCATCTTCCATAGTTTACTCATGTGAGGGTCCAGGCCGCCCTTGACCGTGGGCACGGCTAACTAGTTAGTTTCACACTCTACAGAGGTTGTACATCTTTACCCACAAGTCGCGTAAAAGTTCTAGGAACTTTAAACCCAACCATACGATGCCGGCCAAGCATCATACCACACTACCGAGGTGTGATTGCATAGGGATGCTACGAGGCCTTTACAAAGATCCCCTAGTGCAGGCTGCTCGCTAGGTTACTTGACAGCGCAATGCATAAACCTCTCTCAAGACTGCGAAGCTACCATAGAGCAGATCAGCCTGAGGGCCGGGCTATACACCAACTACCGGCAACCCCCAACCCCTTTCAGGTAAAGCATACCTAACACCAAGTTTTCTAATTATTCGGCCAAGACAGAGCCATATGTCTTGTGGTTGTACTATTTTCCTGGGTGGTTCTCCATGTTCCGATTAACAAAGGTGATCTTGTTTAATGAAGGTATAACATAAGTAAAGCAAGATTAACATTGTTATTCATTAGAACCACCATGATCCCAAGTTGAGCAACTAAGCAAGGTCTACCCAATATAAACATAAACCCAGGTTGATTAAGGCATAGGGATAAACAAAGCTAGTCAATCCTTAGATAATAGGACCCTGTGTATGCAAAGCAATAAATAAATAACGGTGTAATTAAAATGCATGTTGTAATAGGATAACTGGGAATGTAGCAAGGACTTGCCTTCTACCAACGCTTGCTACTGCTCAAGGTCTTGAAACCTTCGACTTCAGCGTATTCCACGTACGGATCGTCTTCTACGCACCACATCATTCACATACAAGCATACAATGGAATAAAATAAGAAACAATCACCAAACAGTACTAACAGAACAAAACAGGGGCATAAAACTGTTCTACTCTTTGATACGATCGCGTGGATATAAAGAACGCAGAAAATGGAGCTAAAACGTATATTCTACGGCTAAAACAAGGTACAGGGGCTAAACTGCAGGAAAACTAAGCTTCCAGGGGCTAAACAGCAAGAAACTAAGGGCTAAAACATAATTACGTATAAAAACCTAAGGGCTGCGGTGCAAAACTCTAGGGATGGACCTCGGGCGCTAAAACATAAAAACTCAGGGTTAAAAACGTAAAGAAAAGGACCTATCCGTAGGGTTCTTTGCACGTGGAAGGGAATATATGTGATTCTAAGAAACTGGAGGACTTTTATGCAAAAGAGGCGGGGCACAGCTGGGTTGACCGGTATGGTTGACCGTTTGACCCCGGGGTGGATTAGATCTGAGCCATTGGCTCCAGATCGGACGGCTGCGTTTGCCCGGGACACGACGAGCGGCGGCGCTGGCGGCGGTGCGCGGCGGCGGACGGCGGAGTTCCGGCGAGCTCCGTCAATCCCGAGCTAGGGTGCTCGATTCGCGGCGCGGAAAGGCTTGGGACACGGCTCGTGACACGGCGGGTCGATCTAAGGCATCTGAGCGAACGCACGGCTGACGGAGATGGCGCGCGGCTCCACGAGGCGGTCGGCGGCGCTACGGCTCCGGCGATCGCGCACGGACGATGTAGAGCACAAGGGCGAAAACAAACGGCACGGGGGTCCTGCTCACCTTGTCGTGAAGCTCAAGGCGGTATCTTTGTCGGCGGGGAGGCAGTGACGGCGGAGATCGATGGCGGCGGCCGAGCTAGGGTTCGGCGGGCGGCGGTGGAGAGCTGAGGGGCTAGGGTTTCGCGAAAGAGGCAACGCAAAGGTGGCGGCAGGGCTTATAAAGGCCGAGGGGGGCGCATCGACGTGCGGGCCCAGGGCCAGGGGCGGAGCACAGGCGCGGTCGGAGCTCGGACTCGAGTTTGATGCGGCGCGCTGGAGGAGGGAGATGACGGGTGGCTCCCACCCGTCAGCGGCTGCGGGCGGTGGAGGACGAGTTGGGCCACTCTGGGCTGTAAAGATGGCTGGGCCGCGAGACAGCGGGCGCCGAGCGAACAGGGCTAGAGAGGTCGAGGGCAACCGGCGGACTTTGGGCCGACGGGCCGCGCGTGAAACTGGGCTGCGCAACTGCTGTGGCTGCGTCCTGGGCTGGTAGTGATGCCGGGCCAAAAGAGAGAGAAAACGGGAAAAGGGAGAAAGAAAAGTTTTCACTATTTTCCAAAAGAGGTTAAACCTATGAATTCAAATCAAATTTGAATTCAGCCAACCAAAATTAATGCACCAGCATGCATGCAACAAACATCAAGCCACTTATTCAATTTGGAAAAATAAATAATGTTTTTATTTTTTTCCTGTACTATATTCCCTGTAAAGAATTAAATATTGGGAAAAATTTTAAAAATTATGGGAAATCGTTGTTTAAATTTTCTTCCTATTCACATCCTGAAATTCGGGAATTTCAGGGTGTGACAACCTCTACAATCTTAGCACCCCAACTCCGGCATGCCCCTTGGAGAAAGGCTCGGTCTCCCTAAAAGACTAGTCCGATAGGAGAAGGGTGGTTCTCCCTTTTAAGTTGTCTTCCTCCTCCTCCGCTAAGCAAGGTACGATAATTCTGATAGAGGAAGGGTGGTTCTCCCTTTTAAGGTGGCTTCCTCCTCCTGCCTACACTGTTGTGCGTCTGGCCAAACTGTGCTCCCGCTGGGCCACGACTGCCGCCTACAGGTGTTGCTGCGCCTGGTTAGCAATTTCAGAACTTAATTTGCTAAGATGGCTGATATCGGGTTCTATATATGCCTAATCTGTATGCCTGTGACTTTTTCTATTACAGAAATTTTATTTCCCTGCCGCTAGCTCTGTCACAGTTGCCAGTTATCTTGTCAGTTTTTCTTATTTTCCTGAGCTGGGTTTACCGTCAGAAAAAATATGTTTTCCTGTAAGCTAGTTAGAAGTCTCACTTCTCAATTATGTGCCAAAAAGCTAATGAATGTAGGCCAAATGCTTTTCACGCATCCTACATGAACCACTCTGTAAAGGCTTGCTCTGCTATTAGTTCAGTGTTTAGGAGGCAAAACCATACTATTACATTACATATTGTGCTGGGGTGCTTTTTCTCTTAATTCCTTCGTCCTTAAATATAAGTCAAGATGTTCAAATATGTATGTGTACAGTGGAGACCAACTACAACCAGCCTTTGTCAGGCACACCTGAATAGCGCCGACCATGTTTCTTGCAACGCCAGATAGCTTTTATTTTTTTTATTTTTGACAATGAACTATATTGATTAACAGCAACTTGCTGTAAGAACCATTACAGAGTTAATGGCTACATTTTGGAGTGCCAAAAGTAATGGACACTCATGCTCATGAGCAGAATGAGAACAAATAGAACTGGAAGAGTTATGGTTGTGGTTTAGCTCCCTAAAAGCCTGTTTAGCTAGTTGATCAGCCATATGGTTCTGATTTCTACTAATCCTGCGTATGGCCATAGAAGCGCCATCCATCTTGGAGCTGATGATTTGAGTGTAAGGCTTGATTCTCCAATCAGGGGGATGATCAAGTTGAGTTCCATTCAGAAAATTCACCAACTGCAGACTGTCTGATAAAATAGTTGATGGAAACATATGCAATGCTTCCAACACCATAGCTGCAAGAGCAAGTGCAGCAGCTTCTGCCATCAGAACTGAAGAGGGGCCCTTGAGTGCAGCTCTGAGGAATATACTCTGAGGTGGGTGAATCTGAGTGTTGACAATGAAAATGCCAAGTCCAGTATCTCTGGGCGAATGTACACCTAGATCTGGCTAAGTTGAAGCATCAACATAGCAGCGAGTCCCTTGAAGTAAAGTAGGACGAGGGACCAAGAACCTGTCGTGGGTTGCACCCACTTCCTCAGCAATGCCATCTGAACTTGGTTCACCAACTCCATTTGAACCTGCAAAAGGAGAAGTTGTACCTTGGCTGTTGGACCCTTGGGGTGGCGTCAATGCATATGTGCCTTGCTGACCAGTAAGAGCACCCAAGTGCGAATGCATATGAGCAGTAGCTGCTCGGTGCACCTGAGTGGGCGTCCAAGTTGTCCTCTGAAACCTGTTATCATTACGAGCCTTCCAAATGTACCAAAGAGTAAACAAAGTTTTACAAAGTAAAGGTTCAGAGGGGTGATTAGTGATGAGCAAAGGAATAGTCATTTGAATGCCATCTTCTTCTACTGGAATATTGTTGGTATATATAGGAGGGTTAGCTGTAGACCAAACAGCAGCAGACAAATGACATTGGAAGAACAGGTGCTGGTCATTTTCAATATTACCACAGTAAGAGCAGTGTTGATCAATATGAGTGGAATACCTGCCCGCACGTTCAGCAGTGGCGATTGCACGCCTGATCAGCCTCCAAGCAAATGTTTTGAGCAGTGGGGGAATGGTTTTACTCTTCCAAACCTTTTGTAGAATGAGATTGGCATCATGGCTGATACTTCTGGAGCCTTGGGAGGGTAGTTGGTGCACCTGTTGGTTCGCTAGAAAAGTATAGACAGATTTAGTAGTACATTGTCCATTTTTTGCCGGGGCCCATCTAAGAATATCATCCCTGTCCTGATTGACAACAGGAGTGGCTTCAATTTCTTGCACAACCTCCTCAGAGAAAGTAGTAGAGAGAAGCTGGTGATTCCAACTGTGTGTACCTGGGAGCCATAGGTCAGAGACCTTAGCTGGTAGAGGTAGATTGAATACTGGCAGGAGAAGGTGGTCATGGATGTGTTCCCAAACACGTGTCCAAGGCGATGACCATATGGAAGAATCGCCAGCATGTATTTGGCAGGTTGTGTGAGCATCAAGGTGATGTTTGACCTGCATAATGGAAGACCAATAGATAGAACGAGATGTTGTAACAGGGGCAGTCCAAAAGGAGTGGTCAGGATAATATTTAGCCTTAAGAATAGTAGTTAAAAAAGGATTTTTATTAGATACTATATTCCAGGTAGAATGGATAATCAAACTTTTGTTCACCATCTCCATATCTCTTATTCCAAGACCACCTTGCTCTGTCGGTTTAGAGATGTCATCCCAAGAGCGATAAGCAATGGGACTAGTATCCTGTTCTTCCTGAATTCCTGCCCACCAAAACCTTCGAAGAATAGTGTTAATTTTTTGAAGGAAAGTTTTAGAGAAAAGAATGGTAGACATATAATAAATAGGAATAGAAGCTAACACTGATTTGATGTACTGTAACCTACCGGCATGGTTAAGTTTGTTGGCCTTAAGAGTTCCGAATTTAGCAAGAAATTTGTGGTGAATGAAGTTGTATGCTTTGTTCTTATCTTTATGAGAGAAGATCATAGGATGACCTAAGTGCATAGTATTAGGCTTGAGGTCAGGTACAGGGAAGATACCTTTGATCTGATTTTTAATGTGAGTAGGAACATTCCTACTGAAATAAATGGAGGATTTTTGGAGGTTGGGAGTCTGACCCGATTGTTGGCAAAACTCATAGAGAATTGTCTTAACAGCTTGAGCTTCTTCCAGGGTGGCCTTGCCACAAAGAATGAGATCATCTGCAAATAAAAGAGAATGAATAGGGGGAGCACCCACTCCTAGGGAGATGCCAGATAGGTTGTTGTTATGGAGAGCTTCCTGCAATCTAATAGAGAGTTCGTTAATAGCAATCACAAAAAGATAAGGAGAGAGAGGGCAACCCTGTCTCAACCCTCTTTGTGGGTTAAAGAAGTCAGAAGGCTCATCATCGACAAGAACAGCTAAGGAAGATGTAGAAATGCAAGTATGAATTAATTTGATGAAACTGTCATTGAAACCAAGTCTGTGAAGAGCATCTGAAATGAAGGTCCATTCAAGTCTATCAAAAGTTTTGGCTAGATCAATTTTGAGCATGAAAGCAGTAGAATTCCAACTTTTAAGATTAAAGGTGTGGATGATCTCTTGAGTGAGAATAATATTAGAGGAAATGTGTCTATTGGCAATAAAAGCAGATTGAGCCTGGCTAACATAATTGGGGAGATGGGGTTTAACTCTATTAGCCAAGGATTTAGCTATGATTTTATAGATGACATTGCATAAACCAATAGGTCTATAATCTTGAGGGATAGAAGGATTATTCTTTTTGGGTATAAGAGAGATAAAAGTTTTGTTAAGATCAGTAGGCAAGTAAGCATGAGAGTAGAAATCTTTTACCACTTTACATGTCATCCTTTGCCCAGCGCCATGCAGATTTGTAGAAGGCTGCATTGAGACCATCAGGACCAGGAGCTGCATTACTGTGCATGTGCTTAATGATATCATGAATTTCTTGTGAGGCAGGAACAGAATAAGTAAAAGTGAACATGTTATCTTCATGCATGTTGGGAATGTCAGTATCATGATGAGCATTTAAATCACAGGGAACTTGGGAAACATCAGGAATGTGCGTGGAAGTGTGGTTATGAGAATAGCAGTTCAGATTAATAGTGTTGGTAGTAGAGAAAATATGTTTAAAGTAATTAGTCAGAGTGGCAGCAAGTTGATCAGGGGTGGTGGAATGGGTGGCATCTGGATTAAGAAGGTGGGTTATTTTATTCTTACGATTCCTTTTGATAATAGCCCTGTGAAAAAAGTCAGTATTTCTATCACCTTTAACTGCCTAGGTCTTCTTGACACGTTGAATGTGGTAGGTCTCTTCTTTGGACATCAGGTTTTGGTGCTGTTCATGGAGCTGTTGCTGCAAACTGTGGTTCTGGAGAGAAGGGTGCATGGTTTGCTGAGCCAGGATCTTGTTTTCAATCTGTGTAAGAAGATTACTATTCTTCAGTTTCTTTCTTCTCCATTTTCTAAGATCTGCAGCAAGAAACTGAGTTTTATGTGAGAAATCACGAGCAGAGGAGCGCTGCCAACTTTGTTGGGCTATGTCATGATATTCCTGCTCCATTAACCACCAATTTTCAAAACGGAAAGGCTTGTTAATACAAGGTCGCTGAGAGTTGAGAACCGCAAGAATTGGAGCATGGTCGCTATACATCATAGGTAGGTGGTAGATTGTAGTGGAAGGAAACATCAGATACCAATCTACATTGCCTAAACAGCGATCAAGCCTTTCATAAGTTGGAACAGAAGAAAATCTTTTATTAGTCCAGGTGTAAGCTGGGCCTTTATAGCCGAGATCAATGAAACCACATTGCTTAACAAGAGCACAAAAATTGCTTATACGATTAAAATCAGCAGCACTGGGACCTAGCTTTTCATTAGTATGCTTAAGTTCATTAAGATCACCCATACAGAACATAGGCATATTGGAATTAAGATTGATAAAATGCAACACTTGATCCCAGATAACATTTGTGGAACAATGATGGGGGTCACCATAAACACAAACTAAACCATACTGTTGACTGGTAGACTTATTAATACACAAAGCAAAAATGTAGTGATGACTATTATCTAAGATAGTGACATCAACCTCATCAGACCACATCAGCCAAAGGCCACCTGATTGGCCTTGAGAGGGTACAACAAAAGCATCATTGAGGTTAAAGTGATTCTTAATGGAAGTTTTAGTAATGGTAGAATTACGAGTTTCTGAAATAAAACATACCTGTGCTCTAGTTGATACTAGTAGCCGTGAAAGATGTACCATTGTTGAGCTGCGAAGGCTCCCGCCTGAGCCTCGGCAGTTCCATGCAAGGTGTGACAGTGCCATGGTGACTCTAGAGCCGGTGCTTAGTGCCGGCGTCGTACCTCGAACAGGATTGGAACGAGGCGGCGTCACAGGAGAGGTGGTATGGATGGATGGTGTAGTGAGGAGTTGCTGCGTGGTGCGAGGAGAATCACCAGGAGAAGAAATTGTGGGAGTAATATGGGAGGGATCAGGGTTGGCGGCGGGAGGTGGTGGGTCAGGGGGCACCTCCTCCGTGGTGGAGGAGACTGAAGCATGGCGGGTATGCATAGCCGCGCTCTCATGTGGGAAGGAGCGGACATGGGGCAGACCACTAGGAATCATCTTGGACTCAAGAGCGCTCCCTGGAGGGACGACCATGGTTCCAGACGCCATAGACATTTCGTCGAGCAGGTGGTGTTCAAGGAAAAAGCAGAAAGCACAACCACCCACGATTACCTTGGCTCGAACCAGATCTGCAGGATTGGGCGTCCTCGCCACTCGCAGCAAAGGTCTGATCAACCTGCCGCTCGCCGCAACAGAAGATGGGGAATTTTGCTGAGCACCTACCTGTGCACTGTAGATGGGTTGGGGATCGGCGGAACCACCAGCAAGCCAAGAGGATCTGGGTCTGATGGAGATCGATGATGGATGCAGGCGATGATGGATGCAAGCTAGGGGCCAGATCGAAGAGGATTTGAAGGGATTGGAAGGATTTGGGGAAGAGAAGGTAATCACGGCATTTCGCCCAGTACTACGGGGAGCACTCCACTTCCGCCAGATAGCTTTTATTGCACACTGCTTGCACTCATGACATGGCGGCAGTTGATTCAGTAATCAAGTGGTTCCTGGCAGGAGTATCCAAAGCGGCAGTAACCCCCGCATACCCAATGGAGATCTATAATCAGCATGCGCGTCGAGGCTTCCCCTGACAGTGCAAATCGTCTTGATCCCTTCCGTTCTCAAATTTGAGCACATGTACGTGTTACTATGTGTCATAGTCTCTCTGTCACTGGTTGTACAAAGGCAGAATAATTTCCTTTGGACACATGAATGTATTACTAACACGATAGAAGTAGCAATGCGGGACATAAATACATAAATGAAGGTGGATGTTTATATATATGCTTCTTTATGGAGATGCCCGGACAACATCAATGTGAGAAAACCACTCCATTACTTAGGTACGGAACATTGGTTTCCCTTTTCAACCGGATGTGTTTAATTTTGAACCTGAAGGCCAAAGCTTGACCGAGCAAGCTTGATATTGTTATGTGTTGTGGTACCCTTTTGCACGTTCCAGAATGATTATCACTTCCTATTCTTTTTCTAATAATTAGGTAAAGGCAGGTCTAGTTGCTAGTTCAATGAAATGCTCTCCATATATGGCTTCCCAGTTGCTAGGTAAAGATGTCATTCAAAGTCATGAAAAAAATCCTAAACATATTGCTGTGGAATGTCCGATGATATAGATATGCTAGTTTGCAAAATTATAATCATCTTCATATGTCTGACGCACTCAAGCCTTTTGGAAGGCATGAGTAAACCTCTGCAGTATGCCTATATAATCAAAACACTATTGCACTGAAAAGTTAGGGACATTTCTTAGAAGGAACTTTATGTGTACATTGCACATGCATTTTAAGATAACAAAAACCAATTTGAACAAAACTTTAGCCTTACAAGATGAATGTTGTTATACCAAAGTGACATAATTGGATTCATATTTTAATGTACTCTACTGGAAGTGGTGCCGGCTTAAATGCTTCCCTGGTGGCTACTGGTTGACCTTCACACAATAAAGTGATTTGCTAAACTTGTACACTAGTCACTAGGTGCAGATAACATGTTTGACAAACATTTGTTCTTTTGAAACGTGGCACACCAAACCTTCCGTGAACTAGGATGCAAGTTTTATGACGCGGTGTATTCGATTTGGAAAAAAAGGATCCCGGTGAACAAGGATGCAAGTTTGATGATGTGGTGTATACCAGTTACAAGTTTAGTGATTCGAATGACATGTTGGTCCAGGTTTACTGGGTTCCCATGCAACTATTTTCAGAATACCGGATGTCGACATGCAACTATGCACATGGTGCACATAGTCTTCATATACGTATATCGTTCTATATAGGTACGCATAAACCAAACCTCGCGATGTGCAATTCAGAACACTATATATGCACAAAGCTATATCTACATGCCCATTGGACTTGACTAATTGCAATCTTCTTGAACTTTGCATTGTCTCGATCTCAGATGTGCAGTCCTTAGCATATGGAATCGCATATGCCAAGGGATGGCATAGAGATGGCCCCCTCTAGGTGCAGCAACATGCACCCACCAGGAGAAACCATGGTGCATCCGACGACAAAAGAAAGAGAAAGACTCTGTAAACAGTTCCTCTGCGCATCAAATTCGGGAGGACGAGCTTGTGTTCTGACCTTGTCTTCGATCAGCAAACCAATGGCTGGTCACAAGGCTAAGTATCTGCCAGAGAAGTGTTCCCTATGGCGTTGAAGCCGTCCCCTTCCTGGTATCTTCCATTCCTACAACTCCTCACCATTAACCATTTGTCCCAATCTGGCCTGCTGTCAAGCAATACGACTCTTACACAAATGCCGAAGCAACGTGAGACCAGGGATGACTATGTGTATGTGTAGAGGAAGCCTGCTGGTGTCAAACATAATGGTTGATACGATGAGGGAGTACAAACTTGGTGGACACAATTTGTGGCAGGCTGTGCATAGTTGTAAAAAATGACCCTAGGCCTTGATGGCCAAAGGGCCCAGACGTCTGGTCCGGGGCACTAGCAACAGACGGTGGGCCCCATGTAATTATTTCCCACCGCCCAGAAGCGCTTTCTGTAGTGGTTGGGTTTTTTTTTAGAATGTGTGTCGGCTCGGTTTCTAAGTTCATGGGGGCCAGCACCTCCCGACCTCAAGTGGGTCACTTGCGTCCCCTCAGCCGCGCCCAACAACTTTGCAACGTTCAAATGAACAATTGCAACATACATCAGATAGGAGTGGATCATGAAAAAAAGGCTGTCACAAGAAGTAAAATTGTTTGTGGCAAAATCCGGAAAAACACATGTTGCAATGAAGGTATTAAGAGAACTTCTTGTGCAACATCAGGAGAAATGTCAGATGGTGAGATCTGAGCAGTCCAAAGGGGTACCCACGTGGTCGATTTGTAGGTAGAGAGGGATCGAGAGCTAAGAACGTGATGGATGTGCAATGAACAGACAGAACACAAATGACACGAAGGTTTATACTGGTTCGGGCCTCCGGAGAGTAAAACTCTACATCCAATTCTTGGTGGTTTGTATTGCTTCTGCACGAACATGACGGCGACCTGCGGGGGGTCTGTGATCGTCCGCCCTCGCCCCCCTCCCCCCAGGCCACCTTATAGTGGCCGGCGGCCATGGGCTACAAGTCTGTTTCCATCTATCTTAGTCGGTTACAATATGGAAGGCTTATCCAAGCTGCCTTAATCTGTCTAGACTGCCTTGGCTTGCATGCCAAGCTATCTTCTCATGTTTGGGCCCGCGTGTCAGGTTGGCCAGGGCCCACTGACAGGTAAGCAGGCCATCTAATAGGACACTTGTCGGGTATAGCTGAGACCCATATCTCTCAAGCCCCCGAGCAATATGTAGGCGAAGCGACCTTGATGGAGTCATGACGAAGCTGAAGCCTTGGCACCATCTACAGGTCGGAAAGGGTGCACGTTGATCAAAAAAGAAGAAATCTGTCGAACACAGCGAGGTTGTGCCAAACTATCGGAAGCAGACTTCCAGTAGGTCGAAGCAACACACTCTGGGGAGTAGCCCCTGAGCATTGAAGCAATTAGTATAACTGGTTCGATCGTCAAGAAAGAACCTACAAACTGCTACTTTGGAAACAGCAAAACCGAGTGTAGAACTACTAGAAGCGAACTTCTGGGAAGTCGAGGAGATGTGCGGAGGTGTCATCATGTAGACCAGCCGACCTGAACAAGATAAGGAAGTACAGTGTGAAGATGCCCAAACGTCCACACACTGGTGTGATGTGTCTGGCAGAGCTGTAGAGGCACGCCGACCTGAGGGAGGCCTCAAGTTCAGGAGACCTGGAAGGGAATTTGGCGCGTGCCGACCTCAAGGAGGTATTGTCCTGTAGGTAAAAGACTCTGGTCTATACCGACCCAAAGATGATGACCAGCCCCTGAGCGTGGAAGCCAGACGAGTCGCGGAAGCGCTAAGTCGCCTACTGCCGCGAGCCAGAGAGGTGCACTGTGAGACACACCAGGTCATTGTAGAGTTAGGCTTGTAAAATAAGATAACACTAGGTTGGTGTATCAATCTGTCGAATGTAACAAAAACTTAGCCTGAGCTAGTGAGGTGCATGTTGTTTTTTTTGAAAAAACATTCCCCTTATGCGGACTCAAAATCATTACAACTGCAAAATGTTCACATCGCTAACCACTACTCACGTAGAGGACGGCTTACCACACCACACGGCACAACAGGGAGCCTTAGGTGTAGGTGGCGCGCGGGGGGAGTCTAGGACTCATGATTTTGCAACCACAAAACATAAAATGCTCATAACGAGTAAAAGGCTGTTGAAAGAAGAACGCACATAAGCTAATTAGGTCCCCTCAGGTCTGGCGGCCTTTGAATTGGCATGGTCAATAAGCCCCCGAGCATGTCGAGAGGGAGGAGTCGTGAGAGTATGAAAAAGCATGTGGAGCAGGTCGGTGAAAGTCGTGAAGACATGAAGAAAACGAGACGATCGACGAAAGATAGTGAAATCGAAAATATTTAATTAAAATTAGAACTTAGCTTGTGTGTTGCCAAGGTCGGAACGTCCGCGGCGGTGCGAGAGGCCGTGGGAGCAAGCTGGAGCCATACCGATCTGTCGAGGAAACCGACGACGCCACCTGGAGTTGTGCCGAGCTGTCAAGGTAGCCAGCGACACGACCTGTCAAAGGTAACCGACGGTGCGATGAGCTGAATTCAGTTCCATGACGGTCGAAAAGGTCGGCAACTTGCGCGTGATGGCGCAGCAGATCGGAAGTTAATGAAGAAACCAAAAAGAATCTTCCCTGTAACTTGACCGACACCATGTTTCCCATCTACAATGTTCTCGTACTTTGCATCGTATCTCAGATGCACTCGTTAGCTTATGGAAATGCATATGCCACACGAGCCTATCATTTAGGCTGTCTCGCCGTGTTTTGTGACAGAGGGACGGCCCCCTCTGAGCGTAGCAACATGCACCTGCCAGGAGAGGCAATGGTGCAGTCTGACGACAGAAACAGATGAGTCTTTTTTTTTTAATTAAGGATTATATACAGCAAAAGGTTACACGAAACGAGAGTTTTTAGACTCTAAACCTTGCACCGAGGAAAAGAAATAAACAAGAAAAGAAAATCCCTAAGTCAAAGAAAAAAGAAGACTAAGCTTCGATCTTCTTCTCCATCCAAGCTTCAAATCTTCAAACGCCCGCCTAGCCATTCCTCCACAGGTAAAGCAGGTCAACAAGATTTCCAAAGCGACGCCCCCAAGAAGGAAACGACGTCGAAGACGCCGTCGTCGCTCCTCTAAAGAACCGGAGAAAGGTTTTCAGCTGGAAAACAAAGACCAAGTAGGAAGCATCCCAACAAACGCCTCCAAGGAGGACCACGACACCTGAAGACGTCGTCGTTGTTGACACCGACACCATAGTTGGGTAAGGATTTCGCTCGAAGCTTCGTCCAATGCCAACCTGATGATGAAGGATAAGTTGAACCGCAACACCGGCCACGACCATTAGTAGTGTGAGGGGCGAGCACTTAGGATCCCCTCGACCAGACCGACGACCAACGACATGAGAGTCACGACACCTTACCCAGCTCGCCGGCAGACCGACCCCGACTGGAAGGGCTGAGATCTTCAACAGGGAACACCGAAAGATGAAAGCAGCCCCCAGCAGCCGCCAACCGCCACCGACACTACGCTGCACACCGGTGAACGTCCGCTGCACTTAGGCCACGAAAAAGGTCCACACACGAGAGCGTGAGGCCGGTCGAAGCCGCCTAACCGTCACAGGCCACCACCAAACTCACCTTGGGAACGGCCACAAGAGACCAAACCCTTCCCCCGGAACTTAGTCCGAGCAAGGTTGGCTCCGAGGACCGGCACCCAACTACAAGCCACCAATGCCCATGCCGCACACTACAAGAAAGGGGTTAGACGCCGAGTGCCAAAACCACTCGGCGACGGCCACTATACACTCGGCGAGTCTATTCGCCATGTGTTGCCCTCGGCGTCCTCAACTCGGTGACAATTTACTCGGCAACATCCTAGATGCTGAGTGTCAGATGTCGGGCACTCAGAGAAGAGACGCCGAGTGCCAGCATCTCACTCAGTGAACACCAGCATCTCTTGTTGGCACTCGGCTCACCGTTTTGTCGCCGAGTGCCCGACAGAAAATACTAGGCGTACATGAAAACACTCAGTGGCTACCGGGTTTCTCGTAGTGGCAGCCCACCTAGACGCAGGCCACAACCCTGTAGATCTGATAAGCCCGACCACCACCTTCTCGTCCCATGGAATTGTGTAGAGAATCGGATGCCCGTTAGCCTAAGAGGGGGAGGGGGTGAATTAGGCAACTTAAAACCTTAACCTATGGCTCACTAAATTTTACACAAAAGTAAACTAGAACATACTATCTATATGTGCAACTACGGTTGTTCTAGTGTGAAACTCCCATCCCAAAACAAGGTTTGCAACCTATAGCCATTCCTAGCAAGATACTACTCTAGGAAAGTAAAGGCAAGCAAAGATTGCAATAGAGTAAATGCGGAAACGTAAAGGGGATGAGAGGAAGCAAACTCTTGACACGCGATTTATCCCGTGGTATCGGTAGGCACTAAGCCACCCCTAGTCCACGTTGTTGAAGCACTCACACAAGAGTATTGCTTCTCGGTCACCAAGTCTCTCCCAAGAGCATCAACTTGACTTGCCACAAAGGCTAGCCACTTAGGCACTTGTCAAGCTCCCTTGGTCACCTTGATGCCGCCTCCACTAAGGAGCTTCTCCACCAAGGAAGGGGGTCTCCACGTCCCCCGCACAAAGTGTCCTCGCCGCTCCACACCAAGCCGGAGGGTCGATGACGATTGCCGGTGAGCCACTTAGGCCCCAAGGCTTCCGGCGAACCTTGTACAACTGGATTCACTCAAGAATCACCTCACAAGGTTGGCACAACCTTGCACTCACTCAGCTCTAAGCTAAGCCTAGCACTAAGCACATACACTAAGCATATGCAAGTCTATGGATGAGCAATTAAGCACTTGGATGGATTGGATATGATCTTCTAGGTGTCTTGAACTCTCCTGCACTTCCACACAATCCAGCTTACTCAAATGGGTGAGTGGAGGGGGTATAAATAGCCCAAGGCATCAAACTAGCCGTTGGCTAACGTCCACTGAAAAAGGTACCGTCGGATGATCCGACGCTATATTTTCCAGGGCGTCGGTTCATCCGGTGCCCCTCCCACGTCACTTAGCCGTTGAGGTTCTCTGACACAACTGCTCCGACGCTATGCACCGACGGTGCGTCGGATCATCCGGTGCTGAAGACTCCGCGCTCAAGTCGCCTCTGTTAGCTTCCAATCGACCGTCGGATAGACCGACGCTTCTCCTTATCCAAGGCGTCGGATCATCCGGTGCTGAAGGCTTCGTCTTGGCGCGTCTCTGTATGAATTCAAACTGAGCGTCGGATAGACCGACGGGGTCCCCACTCAGACCGTCGGATCATCCGGTGCTACTGTCTTCCTTGCTCTTCCTCTGCAACTCGTCCGACACTACTAAATAATGGACCGTCGGTTCATCCGACGGTACCTAGGGTTTGACCCTGTGTACCAACTCGTCCGACGATTGCACCGACGCTTGTATTTGAGGGACCGTCGGTTCATCCGACGGTGTCTTTTCTTTTCCTTTTCTTGCTCGGTTTTGACCCTTGAAAAATACACTATCTTCTCAATTTGGCATATGGTTTTCTTGCATCCTTGGGACCTAGAAGTGTCTACAAAGACATGCTAAAACAATAAGGTTAGTCCCAATGATCATGTTGTCATGAATCACCAAAATCAAACTCGAACTAATGGCATATGAGGCCATGTTCGCTACAAATTGGCCCACCGGCGCCGGAGGCCACTAGACCCCGCCGCCCGCCGCCGGCAACCGCCGCTGCCACACCACCTGCCGCGGACGGCGAGCCGCGGCCGCTGCCATATCCGCGCGCCTAGCGTTGACCGCCATCTCTTCCCGCACCGGCCTCAGGCCCCGTCACAGATGCTACAGCGGCCGCCACCACCACCAGCACCGCACGCGTCGGCCAATGCCACCGTCTTCCAGATCCATACGCCGCAGCCGGACCCCACACCACATCCCTCCATGAATTCGCGCTCCCTCGCCGCGCAGCCACCACATCCGGCCGAGGCGGCGCCGGATTTGGGGGCTCCTTCCTCCTCTGCTGCCAAGATGCCAGCACCGGCGAGAGAAGCTCCGGGGTGGCCAGACGACCACGCCCGCCCATAGCCACCAGAGAAGAGAGGGAAGGCCCCACCACTGCCTTCCCCGCGGGCGGCACGGGTACCTGGCAACCCGCTCGGGCGGCAGCGCGGCAGGAGGTGACGTGACGAGGGTTGCGGCGGCTTGGCTTTGACCCGTCACCCACGTGGGGTGGCCGGGGCGGGGGGGGGGGGGAGCGAGATGTTTCTCCACCATCTCTGTTGTCTATTGATAACATAGATGTTGGACAAGGCGCAGTCTATGGTACATGGAAGGCACATCCATCATGTGCGCATCGAATTCAGGAGGACAAGTTTCTATTCCGCCATTGTCTTCGACCGACAAACCAATATCTGGTCACAAGGCTGGGTCTCTGCCGGAGACGTGTACCATGATCCATGGATGCCTTCCCCTTCCTTCTGTCTTCGGTTCCTACAGCTCACCATTTCAGTCCCAATCTGGCCTGCTGTCAAGCAACACAACTCAAATACCAAAGGTCGATGCAATGTACATGAGAACATAGAGGTAGCCTTCTGGTGTCAAACACGACTCTGTGATGGTGGACAACCCATCATTTGGAAGACTGTGCCTCGTTATACAAAATGAAGCTGGGCCTCGACGGTAAAAACCTGAAAAGAGAAAAGTATATATAAACACCTTTCAACTATTTAGAAGATACTTTATTTGGACATCGATGAACAATCTATTACGGTTTCATGTGATGCTGCAGTAAGCCCACATGCTTGGTGATAGGTGCAAATGACATTGGACCATAATGTTAAATAAGACAATACATAAGACTTGCTAGTTATTGTACTAGTGTAGAACATGACTTGCTATTTTAATTTTTCTGGCAAGTGAACTGCAAACAGAAGCTCCCACTATATGTATTTTGTGAAAATACCGACGGCATGCAGAAGTTCACATGATGTACAAGCATGCCCATAACGCACTCCTTATTAGCTTTCAATGGCAGGAAGTTCTGACTGGAACTGCATAACATTTTTCAACGATATGGCCAGGAGCATGGGGGCGCCCCGGAGGTAGCACCAGGGGTGGGCGCACAGGCTATTCATTGAATACCCTTTATTTTGCTAATCAGTGATATTTATCAATGATGCATGCATGACACAAAACAGGATTTGAGACAATAATTCGTTTTATCTTTTGAATTCTTAATACCCAAATTAACTCTATTCCCTTGGCCCGCCTCTGGGTAGCACACACACTGACACACACATATGCTTGGGTTCTTGCCTTGCTAAGTACTGACCTTGCTGAGTTGGTAGATACGCAAGCAAGAAAGTCCGATGTCGCGAATCTTAGCTTCCAATGCAAGGCCTCCTCATTCTTGCTAACTAGGTCTTAATCATGATCACGCCCTGCATAACACTTGTTTTGTGTTCTTGCTTACTACTGGATGTACGTGTAACATGTTCACCAAGTTCTTTCGAAAAAAAAAAAGTTCACCAAGTTGATCCTCACCACTCACCAGCACAGGTCAAACCAATCATCCATGTCATACAAAAGCTAGACACATACATAATTAGGTCTAGAAGCATCGAAGTTTCAGTTAGCATTACTGGTTTATCGTCCATTAACTTCTAGTTCCTTAAAAGTTCATGAGTGAGAACCAGATAAGAGAAAACTCTACTTATTAAACACCTTTCGACTATTGACAATGCCTCCCCCCCCCCCCCCCCCCCCAACACACCCACCCACCCCACCTACAAAAACAGATATTTATTTGGCACATTGAACTACCTCATACAGTGTGAGTTACATATATTCCTTTGTTAATGGTGGTTTCACGTGAGTCGGCAGTACGCCCCACATGCTATACGTGACATAGTGATATAGCTGGCAAGTAGCATTAACTAAGACAATGTTAAAGCATGACTGTACGTACTATGGTAACGGAAAGTATTGACAAGAGAGTTATTGTACTAGTGTATAACAGGACTTCCTAATTCAATTTTTGGGAAAATAAACTGTGCAAATTTGACATATGTTCTGACTAGGCAATCTTACTTCGCATTTTCTAAGAATACCGATCACTACGGGAAACTCGACCATTTCCGTGCACCAAATGATTGCCGTGTGCAAAACCACGGGCGCACGGTAAACAACCCTCTTTGCCGTGCGTTGCACGTAAAAGCGCACGGCAAACAAAAACACACGGCACAAATAGTCTTTGCCGTGCGTTGCATAAAAAACGCACGGCAAATATTATCTTTGCCGTGCGCCGACTCCAAAACGCACGGCAAATACGTGCGCGCGTGCACACCACGAGCTACCCACGCGACACGAACGTCTGTTGAGGAAACGGCGGCGCATGGTCGTTAACTTTGTCGTGCGCCTTTCAAAAACGCACGGCAAAGTTTCATATTTGCCGTGCACCTTCGTAAAATGCACGGCAAAGTTTCATGTTTGCCTTGCGTTTTTTGCAGGCGCACGACAAAGTTTCAAAAAAAAAATATGAATTCTTAACTTCTTTCTATTTGTCCACTACAAATACATTACTTTGTAACATATATTTCAATTTGGTACTCATATCGATTTTTTTGCTATTTTTAACGAATTTATTTTATTGAAAGGATTTTTTAAGTCAAATTTGAACTACAAGTGCATAAAATTATAGAGTAAAGTTCGTGGAAAAATGATATTCGTGTAATTGAGTCTATTTTAAGACCTTATCCATGAAATTTGTTGAATTTTTGAACATTTTATTCGTGAGACACGAAAATCTACGTGATTTAAAAATATTTTTTAATTCTATAAAATGCAAACGAAGTTTGAAAATCATGAGATTCGTCGAAACCTCATGATATACTATGGGAAGGCTGTGAAAAATAGTAGAGAATAGTTTTGAACATTTTGTCACGCATAGTGTTTAGAAACCGAGACATCTCACGAGAAGTTTTAGATTGTTTATAGTTACTTCATTGGGTTTGTAGTCTTAGTAAAGTTCATAATGGATTTTTGACTTCAAAACTTTTTCTCTAGTGAACATAGATCATACATTGTCTCATGTTAGCTTATGATAATTTTCCGCATTCATTTGTTAATTTTCTTACATTAACATTCACGAAAATATAAATAAAATGAAATGTAGATTTGTTTGCCATGCGCTTTTAATTAAAACGCACGGCAAATAATACTCTTTGCCGTGCGCCTAGGTTAGGGGCGCACGGCAAAGGTTCTGGGCCCGCGACCTTCTCTTTAACTCTCTTCTCTCCCGGCCTTCTCTCCCAGCACACCCACCCGCCCGCGTGTGTTCGTAAAAAAAACGCACCCGCGACCCCGCAGGCCGGCCGCCACCGCCACCGCCTCCGCCGCCTGTTCCCGCCCCCGGCCCCGCCGCCCGCGCCCGCCCCCGCAATCCGGCCGCTGCCGCCCCCGGCCCCGGACGTGCCGCCCACTGCCGCGCCGGCCCCGGATCCGCCGGAGGCGCCGGCCCCAGCCTCGGATCCGCTGGCCCTCGCCCCCCAGCACGCGCCCCCGCCACGTCCCGCCACCGGCCCCTGCCGTGCCCGCCCCCAGCGCCGGCGGCGCCCTCCACCGGCTTGGATCCGGCACCGGCGACCTCCCCCGCACCCCTGCCCCGGCCGGCCAGGATCCGCCACCGGCGACCGCCCACGCACCGGATCCGCGACCGCCCCCACCCCGGCACTACCGGGCTGCCCACTGCCCTGCCGCCCCGCCCTCTGCCCCGGCTCCACCTCCCCCTCGTTGACTACCTCAACACCCAGTACTTCGGGGTCGTCGGCATCGGCACGCCGCCGCAGAACTTCACCGTCATCTTCGACACCGGGAGCTCTAACCTCTGGGTCCCCTCCTCCAGATGCTACTTCTCGGTGCGTCCATTATTGTTCTTGGTTTCCATCTCTCTAGCTAGTTGTTTCTTCATCTTGTGATTAGACTCGCTACAATTGATTGAACAACTAATAATACTCTGATGCCTAATTTGACCTTTTTCAATGTTACAATTTTCTCACACCATTCAGAGATGGTCGCTGAATATCTACACTTCATTTTTCCCCCTCACCAAATTATACAGGGGAGAGTTGCAAAATTACCTACGGCTCTGGATCGATTGCTGGGTTCTTCAGCAAGGATAAGGTGCTGGTTGCAGACCTTGTCGTCAAAAGCCAGGTATTGAAATGTGCTTTCACTCTAGTTCTAGTTTCCCATA
This sequence comes from Cenchrus fungigraminus, assembly GCA_036936925.1. Classification (NCBI taxonomy): domain Eukaryota; kingdom Viridiplantae; phylum Streptophyta; class Magnoliopsida; order Poales; family Poaceae; genus Cenchrus; species Cenchrus fungigraminus. Next base: position 22,133,703 of record CM072774.1, on the reverse strand, counting down.
TCGACATTCACATGCGGACAGTATCTCTAATGCTGCTACTTATTCTCCTCATTGATGGTTACTCAACCGGCTTCTGCGCCAAGGGTTGTGCTGCCATTGCTGATTCTGGGACTTCTTTGCTGGCTGGCCCAACAGTATGTATCTTCATACAGATGATCCAGAATTTTTCTGTATTTGTATGATCATAGAAACTAGGCCTAAAAGTTTAATGCTGACCTGGAACCATTGATTGATATTAATTTCTTGAATTTTAATAGATACCTTAATATGTAGTAGCAGTTGCTGTGTATATGAATGTGAAAGGTCCCCAAGTTCTGATGAGACATGAGTGCAACCTTTTGGCAAGCTGGATGGCATGACTAAAATCTTGAATTTGTGTTGTTCACAGGCTATAGTTGCTCAGGTGAACCATGCAATTGGGGCTGAGGGAATTATTAGCACTGAATGCAAAGAAGTGGTGAGCCAGTATGGAGAGATGATTCTCAACCTGCTCATAGCACAGGTTTGCTAGTTTCTATATTTCACAGTTTTTGTTCAGACTTCCAACTATGGAAGATATTGTATACGTAATTTAATTCTGAGTTCTAATAATTTGGTAATGCTATGCCTCTGCAGATAGATCCGCAGAAAGTTTGCGGCCAGATTGGCCTATGCATGTTTGATGGCACTCACTCTGTCAGGTTAGTCCATTTTACCGGACCATTGTAATTGGGGATTAAGTTTACTTTTATCTTGGTCATTGGGTTGACCGACGAATGTTCTTGTGCTCGCCAGTTTTGGTTCAATCTTTAGTTCATCACTGTTTAACCTCAACTTCTTTCTGGTTTCTCTCTGTCCTTATTTTCTATGCGCAGGCTTCAGACTGACAGTAGAGAGGCGAGTAGTTGAGTCTTGGTGTTCTATTTATCTTGGCTTGGTTCAGAACTAGCCGCTGCAGTCTATTGTTCAATTTTTTCTCTGAACCTTTGTCTGTCCAGCAGCTCGAGTGCATCACCTTTCCTCTTGCAGCTGCAGTGGAAAGTAGCAATATGGTCGGTTTCTCTCTTAGGTTAGCAATGGCGAAACAATTAAGTTAATGTGAATTATTCTTGAATGCGAAATGTCTCTTTCATGCTAGATGAGACGATCATTGCAAGTTACTCTTACTCTTATTCACGCTTTAATAAACTATCATGCGTGATTTTCTGCAGTGAAGGAATTGAATATGTTGTCGGGACAGAAAACCTGGGCTCAAATGTTATGTGCTCAGCCTGTCAGATGGCTGTTGTGTGGATAGAGAATCAGCTCCGTGAAAACAAAACAAAGGAGCTGATATTGCAATATGCTAACCAGGTTAGAAAATATGATTTACTCTGAGTGGTTTCTTTTGCCATTGTAGAATTATATAATTGAAGACAAGATTCCTCCTTGTGTTCCAGCTATGCGAGCGTCTACCAAGCCCCAATGGCGAATAAACAGTCAGCTGCCATCAGCTATCAAAGATGCCAAATCTTGCATTCACTATTGCAAACAAGACTTTCACCCTATTGTTGATGAGTAACTTGTGAATTTATCTATATGTGATGTCTGCGATGATTATTGTGATATATATGATGCTTGTGATGAATATTATGATATATATGATGCCTGTGATGAATATTATGATATATATGATGCCTGTGATGAATATTATGGAATGCATATTATGCTTGTGATTTTGGGGATTTTTATACGTGGAAAACAAAAAAAACTGCATAGGTCACTTTGCCGTGCGTCAAACAGGAGGCGCACGGCAAAGTGACCAAAACCGCCGGCTGGAATAGGACCTTTGCCGTGCTTTTTTGCGTGGGCGCACGGCAAAGGCCAATTCTTTACCGTGCGTTTTACTTCCGACGCACAGCAAACCCCGGCCGACGCCGTTTGCATCGCGGGCGCCGTGAGTCACTTTTTTTTTGCCGTGGGCCGCCCGTGACGCACGGCAAAGATTTTTCGCCGTGCGTGGGTGGAGAAAGCGCACGGCAATGCGAGTTTACTGTGCAAAAATCTACTGTGCGCTCTTTGCCGTGCGCCTCGATACCTTTTTCGTGCGCCCGGCAAACCCCGAGTTCCCGTAGTGGATGGCCACAAAAATTGACATGATGTGCACGCATGCCCATAACATGATGTGCACGCATGCCCATAACGCACCCCGTCGCTTATTTGAAGCACATATGTACACCCCCACGGTCTACAGGCAGGGCCTAACATTTTTCAACAATATCACTACGCAGCAGGCGGGTGACACGCTCCGAACACACATAGGACATGTTCTTGGTTACCATCGTCGCTTGCTACAGGCCCGGGTTGTGCTTCCTTTTGCCTTTCCCACGGCAGCCTTCCCCTTCCTGGTGTCTTCCGTTCTTAGAACCCATCACTATTTCAGTCTACATGACTGAAATACCTAAAGAGAATGCAATGTGAGACCATTTACGAGTATGTATATATAGAGGTAGCATGCTGCAGTGCTGGGTGTCAAATATAATGCTGGATAAGACAAAACTGCACAGCGGTGGCTTGTGTCTAGATGTAATAAACCAATCTGAGCCTCGGTGTTCAAAACCGGGAAAGAGAAAAGTCCACTTAAATACCTTTCAACTGTCGACATTGTAACTACAAAGTATTCAGACATCAAACCATATGTAGCACGATGAGATTTACAACCCTTTATTAAAGGTGGTTTCATGTGATGTGACAGCATGGCTCAAGTGAATACCATTGGACCATAACATTAAATAAAACACAATATATACATCATGCATGACTCTACTTCCAGTAAAGGGAACTATTGTCACAAGATATTGTGCATGGGTATGACATGCTAAGACAGTTTAGTTTTGTGGGAAAAGCGTAATGTAGATTGCAAAATATATAGCAATAGTGATTGACATCTATAGTGGATGGACAAATATATCTGGAACCGAACTGAACAGCAATAGTGATTGACACTTCTGGCCCGTTGCGTAAGTATCTCTGCTTGCTTCACCCATGTGCGTGTTCTCTTGTAGCGTTTACATTTTGGCTGCACAGCCTGCACATGTGAAAACTTAGCTCCGATAATATATAATTTCAAATTACTTGAGGCATTGCAATAGGGAGTACAAGATACATAAACAGAGAGAGATGGCGAATAAGCCACTGCCTATCGGGGTCGCAGCAACGTCAACTGGTGTGTGGTAGGTTAGGGTTGCAGATCATATAGATAGAACGGCTATAGAGAGATCTTTAATTGAGATTGGGATGGGAGGCATAGGATGGTTCATCTTACAAGCATTGTCTGACGAAGCATCTAGAATGCAGTGTGGGTTCACGTACTGCAGCAGTACAACTGGCGAAGCATCTGAGCGAGGAAGAACTCTTCTACATTGAACAAGAAAGAGCTCCCACGGGTTAGGATCCAGGGATTTCTAGCTCAGATGGTTAGCGGATTGCACTACCACACAAACAGGCATTCGTCCCAAACGGTTAGTACCGGTCGCATTTTCGCCCGGTACTAACGGGCGAAATTAGTACCGGGCACGTTGTACAGTACCCTAACGGGCAATTTAGTACCGGCTGGTGTCTCCAGCTGGTACTAAGTAACACTGCGGACCCTGCTGGCGCATCTCTACGGAGCTATTTAATACCGGGCAATGGTTTCGACCGGTACAAAATTGGCATCCCTGTCATTTAGTACCGGACCAAACCACCCACCGGTACAAACTACCCAACCAACTCCATTTATCTCCCCCGACCCGCCTCCTTGCATTCTATCTTTTTCCTCATCTCTATCTCTGCTCACATCTCTCCTCTCGATCTCTGCAGGAGGACCAGCCGGCGTGCGCGTGGAGTAGGAGGTGCATCGGCGGCGGTGTGTGGAGCAGGAGGTACGCCTCCCGGCGGCGCACGGAGCAGGAGGCGCTGGGGCAGCCCGCATCCCGGCGGCGCGTGGAGCAAATGTGGCGGCGCGTGGAGTAGGTGCAGCGGCGCGGAGGCGCTTCCCTCCACCGGCGGCGGCGACGGCACGCTCCGATGCATGCGCGCGGGAGCCCGATGGCGGATCGGCCTCCCCTGCGAGGCTGCGACGGCGCGGCAGGCTCCCGGCGGCGGCGCGCTTCCCCGCGACGGTGTGGTGGACCGGCGGCGGTGTGGCGCGGTGGGCTGGATGGCCACCAGGCGGCGGCGCGGCGCGGTGGGCTTGGCCGCCACCGTCGTCCCCGAGGACGGCGTGCGGGTGGTGCTCAGTATTTTATGTTGTAAATTTTGAGTTTGTGATTCATGTGATTTTCAAGGAGTGTGTGATTCATGTGATTGTGATTCTTCTGTGATTGTTATGAATCTGTGATTGTTATTCTCACTGTGAATCTATGAATCTGGGATTGAGGAAATAAGAAAAAGGAAAGAAGAAGAAAAAGGAAAATAAAAAAGGGGTCAGGAGTGCATTGCCGGCTTGCAATTTTGTATAGGTTGGTAACATCCACCGGTACAAAATTGACATTTAGTGCCGGGCAGGCTGACCGGTACTAAATGGCGTGGCAATTAGTACCGGCCAGCTTGTACCGGGCAAACGCCCGGTACTAACCTGGCCTTTTGCCCGGTACTAATGCCCGGATCTGTAGCCGTGTCAATTGGGGTAGAGCCTCTATCCGCTACTGGCAACAGTTTTTCTGCGCGGCGGGGTTCGTGACAGGTAGGCGCGCGGTAGGGGTGGTGTGTAGACAACTTGCGAAGTGACTAGGAATGTGGTTGGAATGAATATGACTTGGGCATGGTAGCCAGCTATATAGGCAGTACAAAAATGTTTTTGTAATCAGTTAAAGTAAGCAGGGCACTGAGAGAAATCTTCAGCAAATAGATCTGTCATACAAAAAATTTAATATGTATGTCCAGCACAGTTGTTACTATGTTTTAGTTCCATGGGCGTGTTTGGATGGTTAGAGCAAATATTTACCCCAAGACAAATGTTTTGCCCCTCCCATTTGCCTGAAACAAATTTGTCCAAGGGTGGTGTTGGACAGAGGGGCAAATGTTGGTGGACTAACCATTTAATGACCATTTGCATAATAAAAGTGGAGGAGGGATGCAAGAGTTGGCCCAAAAATTTGACACTCTTGAGGGGGAAATGAAATTGGAGGGGCTAAACATTTTCTTAATCCCATTTACCCCACATATTTGGCACCTTTGGGGTTAATTTATCCAGTAGGGGCCTCCCCAGCTGTTTCGGTCAATTAATAATTTGGGGTAAATTTACCCCATTAGTCTCATTTACCCCTCCATCCAAACATGCCCATATATAAATACTTGGTAGCATATTCAGGAGAAACAAGGTCATAATATAGTCAATTTAGATGACCATGTGGTGACGTTTTTCTGGTCAACACACACGAGCGCTAGATCGCGCGGAACGTCGAAACGCTGAACTCGCCGAGCTCCTGCCCGGACCGGTCTGACCGGTCAGGGGCACCGGTCTGACCGGTGGCTGCAGACGCACGGTGAAGACCTAAGATCGCCGCCTCGGGAGGGACCCCGTCAGAGGTGGCGCCCCTAGGGTTGCTCTGAGGTCGGCAAGGCCACTCAGAACGTCCCTGATCGTCGTCGAGACAAACAAGGAAAGCACGAGGTTGGAAAAGTTAGGGTTTGAGAGATAAAAGTTGTAAATAGTAATGATCGATTGGGTGATAGCCCCTCAACCGGCCGTGACCCTTTATATTTATAGGGTGGGGAGGTCTTGGCCCACAAGGAAACCCTTTACAAGTCGAAATTCGCTAGGATTCCTCAATTCTACTCGGACTCGGGGTCCACCGGTCAGACCGGTCAGGCCCACCGGTCAGACCGGTGTGGCCGTTGCCGGATCGGCTACAGGACGCTCGACCGGTCAGACCGTCCAGGGACACCGGTCTGACCGGTGGCGTCAGCCTGATCGGCTTTGTGCCAATTTTGAGTGCGAACATATGCCCCCCTGTTTTTTAGTAAAGCTTGCTGTCTAAAAAATAATTCTAAGGTCGATGTGACACTTCACCGGCCATTTTTTGGTCTAAGGGCGATTTTTGCTTTAAATCGGCCATATCCTATCAAGCGTCTTGCCAAACACTTGGATGAAATTTCTTCAAGTATCTCCCGTTGAGAGCCCTTGGAAGCCGCTGTCCTTGGAAAGTTTCCACCATATAAGAATTCCCAAAACAAACCTTGACAACCTTGTATGGACCTTCCCAACTTGGAGACCACTTGCCGAACTTGTTACTTTTAGTCCTAATAGGTAAAATCATCTTCCAAACCAAATCACCTACCTGAAAGGATTTGGCTTTTACCTTCTTGTTGTATGGTCTAGCAACTCGCCTTTTGTCCTTTTCGATTTCCTCCGAAGCCTCCATGCGCTTGTCGGTCACTTCATCGATGTTATCCATCATCAAAACATAATATGTCTCAACATCAAGATTATTCTGCTTTGCAAGTCTATGTGTGCCTAGATTCACCTCAACGGGCAAAACGGCCTCTTGACCATACACAAGCTCAAAAGGAGTAACTTTAGTAGCACCATATCTAGAAATACGATGAGCCCATAAAGCTTCAGATAATACCTCATGCCATCTTCGAGGATTGTCTTCTATCTTCTTCTTTATGAGCTTTACTAACGTCTTGTTGCTAGACTCGGCTTGTCCATTGGCTTGAGCATAATATGGAGATGAATTGAGTAATTTAATACCATAAGAATCAACAAACTCACGCACCTCTTTGGATATGAACCAAGTCCCTTGATCCGTAGTCAAAGTTTGTGGAATGTCAAATCTATGTATAATATGCCCAGTAATGAACTCAATCACCTCTCTATGTGTCATACTCTTCAAAGGAATAGCCTCAGTCCACTTGGTAAAGTAATCAGTAGCCACGATCACAAAACAATGCCCCTTCGACGAAGGAGGGTGAATCTTGCCAATAAAATCCAATCCCCATCCTCTAAAAGGCCAAGGCTTGATAATCGGATGCATCAATGCAGCAGGTACCAACTGAACATCTCTATGTTTTTGACACTCTTCGCAACCTTTGTAGTGCTTGAAACAATCAGCTATCATGGTAGGCCAATAAAAGCAAGCTCGCCTAAGGAGCCACTTCATCTTGGGAGTCGATTGATGAGTACCACAAATACATTCATGAACCTCTGCCATAGCCAACCTAGCTTGATCAGGACCCAAACATTTTAAAAGCAAATCCTCTGCTGTCCGATGAAATAATTCACCATCATCAAGAACAAACTTAAGAGCCCATCGTCGGACTTTTCTATCAACTGAACTGCTAGGATTCTGCAAATAATCAACCAGAGACTTTCTCCAATCCTCCACTTCATTTTTATCACAAAAAACCGAGGAGGATCTTTTACCAGGGGACCGGTCAGACCGATCGTGAGCATCGGTTAGACCAGTGACATTAGTCGACCCAGAACCAGGGGACCGGTCTGACCGTTGTCACCGACCGGTCAGACCGGTGTCACCGGTTAGATCGGTCGGCTGTGTCGGCCTGACCGGTGCCTCCAGAGCAAAGCACTCGGCTGTAAGCAATGGTTTGTGTTCTTGAAAATTTCTTTTTCGAACATTATAACCAGTTGCTTGCTGAGCCAGAGCGTTAGCTCTAGGATTTTCCTCTCGTGGAACATGATAGATAACAAATTCATCCATACAAGATATGATGTCTAAACATTTATCAAGATAAGCATTTAAAAAGCCATTTAGACATTGACATACCTTGGAGACTTGCTGCACCACTAATATAGAATCTCCATATGCTTCCACATGTTTTACTCCCATGTCATGCAAAATCTCCAGTCCAAATAGAAGAGCCTCATATTTGGTTTGGTTGTTAGTACAATCATGATCCAATTGGTTAAGAGCTTCAAAAACAGCCCCACTTGGCGAGATAATGACAACTCCAACACCACAACCATCTTTGCAAACCAATCCATCAAAATGTAACTTCCATGGAGTAAAAGTAACATAACCGACATTCAAATCAAGTTGCTTATCTACTCTATCTCCAACAATAAAGTCGGCAACAATTTGACCTTTCATTGAACTTAATGGCTCACAATGTAAATCATACTCAACTAAAGCATAAGCCCATTTGCCGACTCTACCACTTAAAATTGGTTTATGCAACATGTATTTGATTATGTCAGTTTGACATGCTACTATGCAAGTACTTGGTAATAAATAATGCCTTAACTTGGTACAAGTATGATATAGTGATAAACACAACTTTTCAATAAAAGTGTACCTTGTTTCGACGTCCAGCAATCTTCTACTCTCATTTGCAACAATGTACTCCTTGCCTTCGGTCTCTTGAGTCAAAACACCTCCAATGACATCCTTCTCAGCCGCTACATACAACTTGAAAGGAATACCACTCTTGGGCGCTTGAAGAACGGGAGGCGAAGTCAAATAGCTCTTAATCTCATCAAATGCCTCTTATTGCTTTGCCCCCCAAGTGAAGTCAACATCATTTTTCAACCGAAGTAAAGGAGTAAAAGCATTCACCTTCCCAGACAAGTTACAAATGAACCTCCTCAAGTAATTTACCTTGCCCAAGAACTTCTGCAAATCCTTTTTACAAGTAGACGCTTTAACACTCTAGATTGCCTCAATCTTTTTAGGATCTATCTCTATGCCTTTCTCATGCACAATGAAGCCCAAAAACTTCCCAGCCGATACACCAAAAGCACATTTGAGTGGCTTCATCTTTAATTTGTACCGACGCATCTTTTCAAATGCAAGTCTTAAATCAGCTAAATGAGAACCATCTCCAGCCGATTTGACAACAATGTCGTCGATATAAACCTCTACTATGATGCCAAGCAAATCATGAAAGATTAAATTCATAGCCCTTTGATAAGTAGCACCCGCATTTTTCAATCCAAAAGTCATAACAACCCACTCAAATAAGCCAACAAAACCCGGACAAATGAAAGCCGTTTCGGATATATCCTCATCGGCCATAAAGATTTGATTGTAACAAGCATTACCATCAAGAAAGCTAAGAATTCTATGTCCGGATGCAGCATTAACAAAAAAATCGGCTATAGGCATAGGATATTCATCTTTAGGAGTAGCTCTATTAAGATCTCTAAAATCAATGCAAACACGAAGCTTTTTTGTTCCTTTTTTCTCAACAGACACAATATTAGAGATCCAATCAGCATAATGGCAAGGCCTAATAAACTTTGCATCAAGTAACCGATTGACTTCCTCCTTCACTCGGTCATAAATATCAGGATTAAAGTTTCTACGAGGTTGTTTATAAGGCCTAAAACTAGGTTTAATAGGCAAATGATGCTCAACTAAATCACAACTTAAACCAGGCATTTCATTGTAGTTCCATGCAAAGCAATCAACATACTCCTTTAACACCTTTATTAAATCAGATTTAAACAAAGGATCAAGATTCTTGTTTACAAATGTCAGCCTAGGTATAGTGCCATCACCAATATCTACCTCCTCTAAAGGATCAGCTGACGTAAACCCTTGTCCTAATTTGCTTAAATCATTAAAGTCTTTGATGGCCTCACACATATCGTTCTTATGCACCTGATAGTGCTCTCGCCTTTGTTGCAACCACTCCAGATTTGCATCCATCAAATCGAAAGAGAGGTTCTAGCCTGATCAACGATCGGCTTCATGACAACAGTAGCAAAGCCATCTTTGATAGAATCAATAAGCCTTAAATTAGATAAATCTAAACCAGTTAAGCACTTAAGATTCTCATGATTATCCATAGTAGAGCTATTGGCCACTACAACACAAGCCGACGTATCACCATGAACAACCTCTATCTCGTCGCCTACCCATTGGATTAAGAATTGATGCAAAGTAGAAGGCACACATTGATTTGCATGAATCCAATCACGACCAAGGATAAGACTGAAGTTACCTTGTGTCTCAGCGACGAAGAATGACGTAGCTGACGTATCACCATGAACGGTGAGCTCCATAGAGACGACGCCTTTAGCTCCCATCGGCTCGCCTCCTCCCACACCGCTGACCATCATGTTGGTCTTGATCAGCTCATCATATGAACCTCCCAGCTTCTTGAACAAAGAATACGGCATCAAGTTGACGATCGCTCCTCCGTCCACCAGCATGCGAGAGATAGGCTTCCCATTGATGTGTCCCTTTATGTACAAAGCCTTCAGATGATTTTCAGTAGCTTTAGGCTTCTGGAAAATAGCTTTCTTTGGCCCAAAGTCGAGATGCGCAACATCCTCCTCCGAGAGCAAATAGCCATCCATAGACATATGGATCACGTTGATGTCCAAACTCATGCGCTCGAGCGAAGAACTATAATCAACAAGCTCCTCATCGTCTTCTGGTGCAGGATCCGATGTGGACTTGTCATCACAAACCATAGGAGCCGAAGAAGAGAAACCGGGCGGCGTCTCTGGGTCATCGGTCTGACCGACGACCTCCACCGGTCTGACCGGTGTGACCGGTCTGACCGACTCCTCCACCGGTCTGACCGGTGCTGGCTGGGAGCTGGTCTTGACTCTCCACTCCTTTTCTTGAGGTACCATGGGCCTGTACTGGTTGAAAGCTTCGTCCCTCTGCTTCTCTAGCTCCTTCTCCCTCTTCTCTTGAAATCTCAGGCGTTGAAGTTTCCTCCTTTGTGTGCGAGTCAAACCGGGAGGAAAACACCTTGGCATGAAGTATTTGGAGTTGGAACCACTCCCACTGGCCTCATGGTCATTAGCAGCAGCGAATACCCCTGGAGTTGATGTCACAACCTTATTGTTTGGAACAATCGGTCTTTTGCCATCTTCTCCAATAGGAACATCCATTGATCCAATCTGAATAATATCTTGATTTGTAGTCTTCTCTGGATCAATATCCATCCTCTGCACCTCCTCCTTTTGCTTCGGCTTGTAAACTTGCTTTACTGGAGGTGGCGCAGCCTGCCTGGCCGCACCGGTCTGACCGGTGGTAGCGACCGGTCTGACCTGTCAGGTCTGGTGACCCTGACCAGAACGGTGCGGAGCCAATCGGTCTTGGATAGGCCTGGAGATTCTATCAAAAGCTGATCTCTGTCCTCCCCATCCAGGATGAAAGGCTTGTTGATACGGCACCCACATCACTCCATTGTCATCATATATCGGGCGTGGTGCATTTGAACTTGATGACGCCCAAGGTGGAGTAAAGCGTTGCCCTTGCTGTGATGATTCACCTTGAGTCTTGTAATAGCCCTTGGAGGTGAAGACGACCCTCCTTGGTGTGTAGGTGACATCATCCTTTTTTTAATGGCCGATCACTTGTAATGGCCTTTTGTTTGGAATACTTGTCAAATAGCATGTCGAAAGTGACCTTTGGCTTAGGACCACTCCCCTGATTCTTAGCTACATTAAGCTTCCAATTTCCAATCTCCGGACGGCTTGGCTTGATCATCCTCAGGCGACCTGGGGGTGCACCGGTCTGACCGGTCACCTCCACCGGTCTGGACAGAGATGGCTCAGACGGTCGCTGATCGGTGGGTGTGGACGATCCTTGCCCCCCATGTCCAGAGGCACTCGTAGTAACCTTGAAGGTCTCTTTGCCATCAGGATTCTTCTCATACTCAACTTTACGAACCAGCTCCTTTCCTCTCAAATCAGGCTTAGCCTCCCTGATTACCACGTTCTTGCCTTTAGTTGCTTCAGCTTGATGTGGCCGAACCAGTACCTTAGGCTGCTGTAAATCCATGGTGTTGATTGGAAAAGGAGTCTTGTCCACTTGCATCTCATGAAAAGTCAAATGACCTTCGTTTATGGCCGATTGAACCTATCGACGAAACACATTGCAATCATTAGTGGCATGAGGAAACGAATTATGATACTTGCAATATGCACGCCTTTTTAATTCATCAAGTGGAGGAATAGCATGAGTTAATTTGATATTTCCAGATTTAAGCAATTCATCAAATATACGATCACACTTAGAAACATCAAAAGTAAACTTAATTTCTTCTTGCCGACCTTTACTAGCCGGCTTAAGGGATGAGCAACAATAAGCTTTTTCTTTAGAGGGCCAAACAAGTTCAGCAGCATAAATTTCTTTATCACTATCGTCCGAACTATCAGAATCATAATCAATAATATGAACATTAGAACGACGTGATTTAAAGTTATCCTTCTCTTTATTCATTCGGTTTTCAACAACTAAAGCTCTTACTTGAACTTGGGCAACCGAAAGAAAATCAGAGCCCTCTATCTTATCCCTAATAGATGACCTTAAACCTTTCAGACAAATGTCTGCAAGATCCATATCAGTGATTGACAAATTAAAGCACCGGTTTTTAGTTTCTTTAAACCTTTTAATGTAGGAGGAGACAGTCTCATCTCTTCCTTGCCTAACCGATGTTAAATCTGTCAATTTTAATTGCATGCTCCCACTATAAAAGTGATCATGAAACTTACGTTCTAACATATCCCAAGATATAATAGAACCAGGAGGAAGCAAAGAAAACCAAGCAAAAGCGGTGCCAGTCAAAGATAGAGAAAATAAGTGTACTTTCAAAGCATTATAGACATCCGCTTCACTTAGTTGTGCAGTGTATTGACTAACATGCTCCCATGTTGTTCGATCATCATCACCACTAAATTTAATTAAATCGGGCATACGCCAACCACGTGGGAGAGGAAATCTATCAAACTCGGGATCATATGGCTTTTGATACAAATTAGTATTACCAATATCAACACCAAGTTTAGTTTTAACCACATTAGCCAAATCTTCCTTAAATTTATTAAATTCCGCCCAATTAGGATTATTTGGCTGTTGTGGCTGAGGATTCTCCAAATTCATCTTATTTAGATAGGGAGCTATCTTAGCTTGAGCTAGCCTGTAACTTTCAAACACATCGTCCGGAATAATGGTTTTGGGGGCCGATGTATTCATTGTCGTACTATAATGAGGTCCAACATTACTAATTGTATTAGAAAAAGCAGGACCCATCTGATTTGGCACGACAGATAGTGGCAATGGCTGATCTGGCACCACCTCCATGGCACCGGTCTGACCGGTACCCTGCACCGGTTCAACCGGTACGGCCATGTTTGGCCTGTGCGGTTGAAACTGAGGGTACTGACCTGATGCTGAATTTGGTGTCAAACCATATGCATAATTAGCATTATTTACAGGCAAAGGTTCTAAGCTAGGATAGGACCCTTGAGGATTAGCTTTAGGAGTACTACTATTAGTTTCATTATTATTAAAACCTAGACTCCTATCCTTTTCAAGATCCTCTAAGCGTTCTAAACGAGCAATATATGAAGCAAGTAATTCATCACTTTCCACTATAGATTTCATAGGAGAAGGTTCAGGCGGGGGTTTCTTACTTACAGTGGGAATTACCTCAACGTTGTTGTCGTTTAGCTTGATCGCCGGTAGCTCGAAACTCTTTCAATCTTGCCACCTTGCCGGATCGATCCTTCTTGACACCAGCTAGGAATTGTACTTGCAAGTACTCTTGTAGCGCCTTGAACTTCTGCTGCTCCTCTTGAGGGAGATCTTCCAGCGACGTGGTGACAATGTTGTTCATGTCGAGATCGCACCGAGCACCCATCTGGCTGAGGTTAGACTGAACGGTTTTAGCAACCTGATCTTTCGTCCCCAGCGGAGTCACACGAGCGCTAGATCGCGTGGAACATCGAAACGCTGAACTCGCCGAGCTCTTGCCCGGACCGGTCTGACCGGTCAGGGGCACCGGTCTGACCGGTGGCTGCAGACGCACGGTGAAGACCTAAGATCGCCGCCTCGGGAGGGACCCCGTCGGAGGTGGCGCGCCTAGGGTTGCTCTGAGGTCGGCAAGGCCACTCAGAACGTCCCTGATCGTCGTCGAGACAAACAAGGAAAGCACGAGGTTGGAAAAGCTAGGGTTTGAGAGATAAAAGTTGTAAATAGTAATGATCGATTGGGTGATAGCCTCTCAACCGGCCGTGGCCCTTTATATTTATAGGGTGGGGAGGTCTTGCCCCGCAAGGAAACCCTTTACAAGTCGAAATTCGCTAGGATTCCTCAATTCTACTCGGACTCGGGGTCCACCGGTCAGACCGGTCAGGCCCACCGGTCAGACCGGTGTGGCCGTTGCCGGATCGGCTACAGGACGCCCGACCGGTCAGACCGTCCAGGGACACCGGTCTGACCGGTGGCGTCAGCCTGATCGGATTTGTGCCAATTTTGGGTGCGAACACCATGATAATATTGTTTTCCATGATATCCCATCGCTCTCCAAAGAAGATTTGAGAAAACACATAATCATTACCACAATGCCTTAATAAAATGTAGAAGAAACATATGTCTAAGATTTAGTCAGGTCCTCTATTTTTTTCTTGTTTATAGTTTTTCGTAATTTTCTGCACAAACAACAGTAATTAAAATACTAGTGCACAAATAAAAAAGGACATTAACATGGTTGGAATCCAAGAAGAAAAGTTTACCTGCCCATATGCAGGCTGTACTAGTACTGACCTGATCAGTAATTATTTTTTTAGACACCTGATCAGTACTGGTTCGGAACTTGCTGTTTTCTCAACGAAAAATTTGGAAGAGACAGAGATTGGAAAAAATATATTATTGCGCTATCGTTTGCTGTTTTTCAGGAAGTTCAATAGGAAACTCTGAGGTCTGACCCAATCATGCATACTTGTTTTGCTAATATACTAACATTAAAAATTACTATTTCAACTAATCCGACCTTTGATCGCAGGAGCCAGAGTTAGTTCTGTTTCTTATTTAAGACGAGTAAGTGCTGCAGTTGATAACATGTGTCAACTAAAAAGTTAGGGACATTTGTTAGAAGATACTGTATATGTACAATGCGCATGCATTTTAAGATGACAAAAACCAATTCCAAAAAAACTTTAGCCTTACAAGATGAACGTCGTTACACCAAAGTGATATAATTGGCTATTTGGCTTCGTATTTGAATGTACTCCACTGAAAGTGGGGCTGGTGTTGGGTTTAGTCCCACATCAGAAAATGATGGTGGGGGAGCACAATATATAGGTGGGGGCAGTTCTCACCCAACATGCTAGTCTTTTGGGTTGAGTTAGGCCTTGGGTCTTGTTGTTGTGGGCTCCGGTGGACCTAAGGCCTGGTGGGGCGTCGGCTCGTGGGTATAGCGGGCTGAGCCAGAAGCCGCTGCGCACTCTAACAAGTGGTATCAGAGCCGAATGTCGAAAAAATCTGGAAAAACATCTTCAGAGTCACATGGTGACGGGGGAGCCTGTGAACGTCTTCGGAGGGTCACACAGATGGTTGTGACTGGAGAGTTGGACTGGCTTACCTGGCTACCGGTTGACCTTCAAGCAATCAAGTGGTGATGAGATATTAGAGTGAAGAGTACTGAGAACGAGGATTGGTAGGATGGCCCGGAGGTGGCACTTGCGCTGTCCAGTTCCTTACTTGCTTATCCAGTTTCTTAATTGCTTGTTTACCGGTGGCGTCTTCGATCAATTCATATAGTGACACGCCCATGCCTTGTCCGTCGTGTACGTTTGTAGCGAACATGGCCTCATATGCCATTAGTTCGAGTTTGATTTTGGTGATTCATGACAACATGATCATTGGGACTAACCCTACTGTTTTAGCATGTCTTTGTAGACACTTCTAGGTCCCAAGGATGCAAGAAAACCATATGCCAAATTGAGAAGATAGTGTATTTTTCAAGGGTCAAAACCGAGCAAGAAAAGGAAAAGAAAAGACACCGTCGGATGAACCGACGGTCCCTCAAATACAAGCGTCGGTGCAATCGTCGGACGAGTTGGTGCACAGGGTCAAACCCTAGGTACCGTCGGATGAACCGACGGTCCATTATTTAGTAGCGTCGGACGAGTTGCAGAGGAAGAGCAAGGAAGACAGTAGCACCGGATGATCCGACGGTCTGAGTGGGGACCCCGTCGGTCTATCCGACGCTCAGTTTGAATTCATACAGAGACGCGCCAAGACGAAGCCTTCAGCACCGGATGATCCGACGCCTTGGACAAGGAGAAGCGTTGGTCTATCCGACGGTCGATTAGAAGCTAACAGAGGCGACTTGAGCGCGGAGTCTTCAGCACCGGATGATCCGACGCACCGTCGGTGCATAGCGTCGGAGCAGTTGTGTCAGAGAACCTCAACGGCTAAGTGACGTGGGAGGGGCACCGGATGAACCGACGCCCTGGAAAATATAGCGTCGGATCATCCGACGGTACCTTTTTCAGTGGACGTTAGCCAACGGCTAGTTTGATGCCTTGGGCTATTTATACCCCCTCCACTCACCCATTTGAGTGAGTAGGATTGTGTGGAAGTGCAGGAGAGTTCAAGACACCTAGAAGATCATATCCAATCCATCCAAGTGCTTAATTGCTCATCCATAGACTTGCATATGCTTAGTGTATGTGCTTAGTGCTAGGCTTAGCTTAGAGCTGAGTGAGTGCAAGGTTGTGCCAACCTTGTGAGGTGATTCTTGAGTGAATCCAGTTGTACAAGGTTCGCCGGAAGCCTTGGGGCCTAAGTGGCTCACCGGCAATCGTCATCGACCCTCCGGCTTGGTGTGGAGCGGCGAGGACACTTTGTGCGGGGGACGTGGAGACCCCCTTCCTTGGTGGAGAAGCTCCTTAGTGGAGGCGGCATCAAGGTGACCAAGGGAGCTTGACAAGTGCCTAAGTGGCTAGCCTTTGTGGCAAGTCAAGTTGGTGCTCTTGGGAGAGACTTGGTGACCGAGAAGCAATACTCTTGTGTGAGTGCTTCAACAACGTGGACTAGGGGTGGCTTAGTGCCTACCGATACCACGGGATAAATCGCGTGTCAAGAGTTTGCTTCCTCTCATCCCCTTTACGTTTCCGCATTTACTCTATTGCAATCTTTGCTTGCCTTTACTTTCCTAGAGTAGTATCTTGCTAGGAATGGCTATAGGTTGCAAACCTTGTTTTGGGATGGGAGTTTCACACTAGAACAACCGTAGTTGCACATATAGATAGTATGTTCTAGTTTACTTTTGTGTAAAATTTAGTGAGCCATAGGTTAAGGTTTTAAGTTGCCTAATTCACCCCCTCCCCCTCTTAGGCTAACGGGCATCCGATTCCCTACAACGTTTCACATCAAATCAGCAGCAATTCAACCATGGTTCGCAGGTGAGTGTATTGCTTTGCCCATGCAAGCCCTCCTGATGCCTTCGGTTCCCTAACCTAGTAACCTCAGCTAAGAATACCATTTCGATCCCTGCCCACCCTGCCTAAGACACGACTCAAAACACTGCTCTACCTAATTGTAAACTGCGCCAGCACCTTGTCGCTTGCAAAATAATGGATTAATGACTGGAGAAATGCATGACTATATAATCAACAATTGAAGGGGCAAAATGAGGACATCTATATAGAGGTAGCCGCAATTTTGAGTATGGGCCCTGTGAAGAAAATATCCATCATGTTGATTCTAAGAAGAAAATAGTAAATGAGATGAGTGACCAGAATTCACTAACGTTACGGTATCCCATTTGGATGAATAATGTGGTTTTTGAGAGCTGTATGCTTTGGATATATCACTCAGATGTGAAGAAGCATGCATGATGGGAATGGTTAGGCAACTATTGCAGGTGGTGCTTGCTTGGTGAATCGATAATATTCGAATTTATGTATATATACAAACATGAAGGAAGAAAGCAAGTTGAATTGAGGCAAAACAAGGGGTGGTGAGATATTTGGGAGAAGAGTACAAAGACCGTAGGATGGCCTGAATCGGAAGCGGCACTTGGGCTATCCAGTTGCTTATCTGATTGTTTACAGGTGGCACCTTGTACTTTCATGTGACTATGTGAGTCAGCTGCTCTGCAAGCATGGCTCGCAGGCGACTATATTGCTTTGTCCATGTAGGGAATCGGATGCCCGTTAGCCTAAGAGGGGGAGGGGGTGAATTAGGCAACTTAAAACCTTAACCTATGGCTCACTAAATTTTACTCAAAAGTAAACTAGAACATACTATCTATATGTGCAACTAAGGTTGTTCTAGTGTGAAACTCCCATCCCAAAACAAGGTTTGCAACCTATAGCCATTCCTAGCAAGATACTACTCTAGGAAAGTAAAGGCAAGCAAAGATTGCAATAGAGTAAATGCGGAAACGTAAAGGGGATGAGAGGAAGCAAACTCTTGACACGCGATTTATCCCGTGGTATCGGTAGGCACTAAGCCACCCCTAGTCCACGTTGTTGAAGCACTCACACAAGAGTATTGCTTCTCGGTCACCAAGTCTCTCCCAAGAGCACCAACTTGACTTGCCACAAAGGCTAGCCACTTAGGCACTTGTCAAGCTCCCTTGGTCACCTTGATGCCGCCTCCACTAAGGAGCTTCTCCACCAAGGAAGGGGGTCTCCACGTCCCCCGCACAAAGTGTCCTCGCCGCTCCACACCAAGCCGGAGGGTCGATGACGATTGCCGGTGAGCCACTTAGGCCCCAAGGCTTCCGGCGAACCTTGTACAACTGGATTCACTCAAGAATCACCTCACAAGGTTGGCACAACCTTGCACTCACTCAGCTCTAAGCTAAGCCTAGCACTAAGCACATACACTAAGCATATGCAAGTCTATGGATGAGCAATTAAGCACTTGGATGGATTGGATATGATCTTCTAGGTGTCTTGAACTCTCCTGCACTTCCACACAATCCAGCCTTCTCAAATGGGTGAGTGGAGGGGGTATAAATAGCCCAAGGCATCAAACTAGCCGTTGGCTAACGTCCACTGAAAAAGGTACCGTCGGATGATCCGACGCTATATTTTCCAGGGCGTCGGTTCATCCGGTGCCCCTCCCACGTCACTTAGCCGTTGAGGTTCTCTGACACAACTGCTCCGACGCTATGCACCGACGGTGCGTCGGATCATCCGGTGCTGAAGACTCCGCGCTCAAGTCGCCTCTGTTAGCTTCCAATCGACCGTCGGATAGACTGACGCTTCTCCTTGTCCCAGGCGTCGGATCATCCGGTGCTGAAGGCTTCGTCTTGGCGCGTCTCTGTATGAATTCAAACTGAGCGTCGGATAGACCGACGGGGTCCCCACTCAGACCGTCGGATCATCCGGTGCTACTGTCTTCCTTGCTCTTCCTCTGCAACTCGTCCGACGCTACTAAATAATGGACCGTCGGTTCATCCGACGGTACCTAGGGTTTGACCCTGTGTACCAACTCGTCCGACGATTGCACCGACGCTTGTATTTGAGGGACCGTCGGTTCATCCGACGGTGTCTTTTCTTTTCCTTTTCTTGCTCGTTTTGACCCTTGAAAAATACACTATCTTCTCAATTTGGCATATGGTTTTCTTGCATCCTTGGGACCTAGAAGTGTCTACAAAGACATGCTAAAACAATAAGGTTAGTCCCAATGATCATGTTGTCATGAATCACCAAAATCAAACTCGAACTAATGGCATATGAGGCCATGTTCGCTACAATCTCCCCCTTTTTGGTGATTTATGACAACACAACCAAAGCAAGCATAAATTTGCAAGAATTGACAGAATTAGAACCACTTACACTTGCTTGGATGCTTACCATCATCCAAACTCCCCCTAGATCAAACTTCCCCCTTTTTGATCTTCATGTTCACATTCTCCCCCTTTGGTCTCATATCCTTGAAACCACTTGTAAGCATCCTTGAACCCACTTGTAAGCTTAAGCCACAAGCTTGCTTTGGTCTCACATTCTCCCCCTTTGGAATAAAATCTCCAAAAAGTCCAAAGCAAATAGGTCCAAGGAAACTAGCAAGATCTAGCAACCATAGCTCAAAGGAGAGATGTTAAATGCAAGGGAGAAAGCCGCATGAACCATGATCCATATGTATGATATCGATGAAGATACCACATGTGAGAATAACTAAGGTGGATCACATGCTCATGAGACTAGCATGATACAAACTAAGCTCCCCCTAAGTGTGTGCATAAAAAGAATACCACTTGCAAGACAAGGGTAGTGAGAGACAAGTGCACAACTACAAACTTGTAAAACAAGGAAGCTTAGAGCATATCATGCAAAGAGGTAGCTTAAAGGACAAGAGATAAGACAAATGGGTTCTTGTTACATTACCACTTGTAGATATCACTTGTAGTCTTTTGATCATTGCATACCTCCAGGGGATGATCCTCTCTACCTTGTTGGCACCACATTGAGATGAGCCACTTGGAAATGATATCACTAGGTGACACCACTTGAAAGAAGCTTGCATAGAAGACACTTGGGGTACCACAAGGATTAGGAATGTATGAGTACATTGCCTTTTGAACTTATATAGACATAAGCTCGCAAGGACATGACTCAATAGAATGAAGCTCATATTGCTATATTCACTCTATTAGATATGTTAGATCACATTGAGAGTGAAATAGCATTCTCTTAGAATGAAACACCGCACCGGAACGCGTCACCAAGGGACTACATAAGATAGGCTTGAAACAATGTTAGTCCCATAACCAAACCATAGGATGAGCTCCCCCTAAATGTGTGCATTTAGTGTTTGAATCACCAACCAAATGTATGCACATTGTTTATGACAACAACGGGAAGCTTACCCTATAGCTTGTTCATGATGCAAAGAGATATATATGAATACATGCACCATGAAAGAACAAGTGTAGTTTTCCTACACACTAATCAAACCATGTAGATTGCTCATGGGTTAGCACATGACACAAGCAACCTACCATATGTAAACATTGCAACAAATGCAACCTAAACAAGGCAATGGAGCTACAATGATGCAAGAGATAGGTACTAGTTTCCATTACCTCAACCGGGGAACTTGGGCAACACATTGTCCAATTTGCAAGCTTGGCTTATAGGCTTGAATCTTCTCATCTTGATTGTGCCAAGCCTCCCAAGTCCCCGTACTCAAGGCCTTCAAGTGGCCTTTGGAACCCAAACCATTTGAGGCCCCTTCATGTTGGTGATGAGTTCCTTGGGCACCCAAATGGGTTGGTTCCTACCCCGCTCTTCCTTCATCTTCCCAACCTTGTGTGCAACCACCTTGCCATTTGCTTTCTTCTTGATGACGTAGGTGTTGCTATTTGTCTTGTTCTTGCGGTTGGGCTTGGTGTAGATGAGGGAGCTCTTGATTGTGGGCTTCAATTTCTTCTTTGCGCCCTTGTCCATCTTCTTGACAAATTGGGGGCATTTGTAGAACTTGTGCCCTTCTCCATGACACTTGTAGCAAGTCACGGTTGCACCCTTCTCAAGCTTCTTCACCATGGGATCACGGTTATCTTGAGAAGGTTGGACTTTACTCTTCATGTCTTGAGAGATGTCCACTTGTTCTTCATCATTCTTGCCCTTGCCCATCAAGTTTGCCAACCTCTCTCGGAGCCATTTTACTTCTTGCTTGAGCTCATCATTCTTCTTGCCTATGAGACAATCACATGTTTCTACAACAACATTCTCATTGCAAGATGGTGAGCAAGATTCATCAATTAAATCAATGCAAGAAGTTGAAGCATCTACCTTAGAGATAGGAATTGCACATGGGATAGATGGTTCATTAAGCACAAGGGAATCACTAGTTTTAATCTCAATGCTCTCTAGCTTAGATTTTAGCTCTTCATTCTCCTTGCTAAGCAATTTGAATTTGCACAACAAATGTTCATAATTTGTAGCAAGGGTAGCACTAAGATCATTGAGAGCATTAAGTTCTTTAATTTCATTAGCTTGTTTTTCTAGCATCCCTTTTTGTTCATTTACTAGCTCAACAAGATCATCAAGAGAGGTGGTGTCGGATTCATCATCACTTACATTGCTTGAAGAGCCATGCATGAAGCGGGTGGTGAAGTTCTTTCTTGATTCATCACTTGAGCTAGAAGAACTTGATTCTCCACCACTTGTCCACTCACGGACGGCGATAGTTGCTTCTTGCTTTGGCCTCCTCTCCTTGACCACCTTCTTCTTGGGCTTGTGCTCGATCTTGGTGAACTTGATGTGTTGATGATAACGCCCTTCTCTCAAGTGGACGTTGTAGCCGTACATGTTGACTTTCTTCACATACTTGAAGATCTTCTCCACGTACTCGGCCACCATGGATTCAACCTCTTCATCACTTGAGGAATCTTCATCGTCACCATCATCACCATCATCTTCACTTGAGCTTCCATGAGTAGTCATCCTACTCAACACCTTCTCTTGTTGGCTTGAGAGGGCATGGCTTGTGCTTGGAGAAGATGGTTCTTGAGGCTTTTCTTGGGACGCCTTCTTGGACTCGGGCATGATTTGAAGCTCATGTGCCATGATCTTGCTCAAGATTTGAGATGACTTCAATTCTTCGAGCTTTCTCTCATAGATGATAGCCTTCACCAAGTCATAGTCGGGCTTCCGGAGACTTTGAAGGATCTTGCGGTTGATGTTCAAGTCCGTGATGTTCTTCACACCTAAAGCATTGATTCTATTGACAAGCACATTTAGGCGTGAGTACATAGATTCGGCATTTTCATTTGCAAGTTGCTTGAAGCTATTGAATTCCTCAAGGAGACAACCATAGCGTTCATTAGCAACTTCTTTTGAACCCTCATTTTGCTCCTTGATGGTTTTCCATAGCTCATGAGCATTTTCACAAGTAAAAACTCTATTGAAAACGCCTACATCTAGTGAGGACAAAATGATACTCTTAGCAATCACATCAAATTGCTTTTCTTTTCTAGTACCATTTTTCATGCCCTCATCGGTGACTCTCCAAACATCAAGGTCCCTTGCTTGGAGATAGGCCTCCATGAGAACCTTCCACCGAGGATAGCCCGTGCCATCGAAATGTGGAGCCAAACCTAAGGTATCCACCCCTTTCATTCCTCTAAAGAGCAACTCACTAGGCGGTGAAGCCTAACCGTTCCAATGAGCCGGTTTTCACAATTTACCAATCGAATTGGTGTTTCCTTGTGAAGGAAGTGAGTCCCGGCTCTGATACCACTTGTAGGGAATCGGATGCCCGTTAGCCTAAGAGGGGGAGGGGGTGAATTAGGCAACTTAAAACCTTAACCTATGGCTCACTAAATTTTACTCAAAAGTAAACTAGAACATACTATCTATATGTGCAACTAAGGTTGTTCTAGTGTGAAACTCCCATCCCAAAACAAGGTTTGCAACCTATAGCCATTCCTAGCAAGATACTACTCTAGGAAAGTAAAGGCAAGCAAAGATTGCAATAGAGTAAATGCGGAAACGTAAAGGGGATGAGAGGAAGCAAACTCTTGACACGCGATTTATCCCGTGGTATCGGTAGGCACTAAGCCACCCCTAGTCCACGTTGTTGAAGCACTCACACAAGAGTATTGCTTCTCGGTCACCAAGTCTCTCCCAAGAGCACCAACTTGACTTGCCACAAAGGCTAGCCACTTAGGCACTTGTCAAGCTCCCTTGGTCACCTTGATGCCGCCTCCACTAAGGAGCTTCTCCACCAAGGAAGGGGGTCTCCACGTCCCCCGCACAAAGTGTCCTCGCCGCTCCACACCAAGCCGGAGGGTCGATGACGATTGCCGGTGAGCCACTTAGGCCCCAAGGCTTCCGGCGAACCTTGTACAACTGGATTCACTCAAGAATCACCTCACAAGGTTGGCACAACCTTGCACTCACTCAGCTCTAAGCTAAGCCTAGCACTAAGCACATACACTAAGCATATGCAAGTCTATGGATGAGCAATTAAGCACTTGGATGGATTGGATATGATCTTCTAGGTGTCTTGAACTCTCCTGCACTTCCACACAATCCAGCCTTCTCAAATGGGTGAGTGGAGGGGGTATAAATAGCCCAAGGCATCAAACTAGCCGTTGGCTAACGTCCACTGAAAAAGGTACCGTCGGATGATCCGACGCTATATTTTCCAGGGCGTCGGTTCATCCGGTGCCCCTCCCACGTCACTTAGCCGTTGAGGTTCTCTGACACAACTGCTCCGACGCTATGCACCGACGGTGCGTCGGATCATCCGGTGCTGAAGACTCCGCGCTCAAGTCGCCTCTGTTAGCTTCCAATCGACCGTCGGATAGACTGACGCTTCTCCTTGTCCCAGGCGTCGGATCATCCGGTGCTGAAGGCTTCGTCTTGGCGCGTCTCTGTATGAATTCAAACTGAGCGTCGGATAGACCGACGGGGTCCCCACTCAGACCGTCGGATCATCCGGTGCTACTGTCTTCCTTGCTCTTCCTCTGCAACTCGTCCGACGCTACTAAATAATGGACCGTCGGTTCATCCGACGGTACCTAGGGTTTGACCCTGTGTACCAACTCGTCCGACGATTGCACCGACGCTTGTATTTGAGGGACCGTCGGTTCATCCGACGGTGTCTTTTCTTTTCCTTTTCTTGCTCGTTTTGACCCTTGAAAAATACACTATCTTCTCAATTTGGCATATGGTTTTCTTGCATCCTTGGGACCTAGAAGTGTCTACAAAGACATGCTAAAACAATAAGGTTAGTCCCAATGATCATGTTGTCATGAATCACCAAAATCAAACTCGAACTAATGGCATATGAGGCCATGTTCGCTACAGTCCATGCAAGCTAAGTCCTCCTGACGCCTTCCGTTCCGTAACCTTAACTAAAAAAACCATTTCAATCCCAAGCTATATATCCAGGCCAAGCAACAACTAACTCAAAACACTTTCGTCTGCTGCGCCTTGTCGCTTGGAAACTGATGGAATAATGACTGGAGACGTGTATATATGACTGTATATGGGGCAAAATGAGGCCATCTATATAGAGCGAGGCAGCCTGGCATTTTTGCATATGGGCCCTGCAGGTAGTAGTACGATAGCGAAAAACTGGGCCTCTCTACCTACCTTCCCCTAGTGTCAATATAAATGATATTCTGAACAAATGTCTGTTAGTCAGTAGTGATAGAAGCGGTTCTTTACCTTTCCATTCCTAGAGTCTTGCTGCCAAGTTGTCAATCAACAAATGGATGTGCAAGGGAAGCCCCAAGCCTTGAAAGGACACTGAAAAGATTGCATGACCACCTTCACATTTAGCTCTTCACATCGAATGTGGAATACGACACTTTTTGCGTTGCGCTGTTAACCAGCAACCCTGATGGCTGATGCCACCCCAAAGGTTATTAATACTTCACTCAAGGCTTTCATGTCTTTAGCTACAAAAGAGGGTTTGACAGATCTCATCAGAGAAAACAGGATAGCAGGCTAAACCTCCTCTGTTCCAAGAACAGCTTCTCTCTGTTTTTAACAGTTTTCCTAGATACCAGTTTTGTCTTACTAACAATCTCTACCATCCTACAGTAACTAGCAGGACTATAACGTTCCAACAATAATATGTACGTGTTAGTTGTTTATGGAAGCATGACGTGATTACAAACAAACGTAGTTGCACGGAGGTCCAGAATCCAATGGGTTGACAATAACAGTATGTAAATGTGTGCAACAGCCAAAGAGTTACGTAAAAGTTCCTACAGTACAGTTCATATTGTGTTACTGTTACCATGCTCCTGGTAAGATTCCCCATGCCTTCTATTCCTACAGACATTCAGATGGCATTGTGATGTCTTGGAATACTCTATATGCGATGTAGTAATCCTTTGTGGCTCCCTTTCTTCTTCTGCCCTTATGTATCCTGATCACCACCATTTCTCATTTTTGAGAGACGTATGTCTGACCTTGTAAACACTTTGATGGAATGAAATATGTTCAGGTGGGTCTTCTTGACCGCCCGTTGATTCCTTAAAAAAAAGCGCCCAGTGACACTATGGGTCAGTATGGACATGAACAGTTTTATTCTTGGAACTTTTTATAATTTTTCCATTCAGTAGAATGTACTCAACATATATATGAAGGGACTATACATTGAAGGATAAAATTCTACGAGCTTAGCGGTAGAGATAGGAAGCAACCATACAGAGACCCGGGGGAGCCCTACAGTGAGTTCATCCAGATGCTTGCAGTCGAAAGAACAGCAAACTCGAGTAGTTTGTTTGTTCATCCAGATCAATTTAGTCTGAATAATAAGCATTTGCATTGGCTTGTTCACCTTCTACACACCACTAGACGTTGTTGGGGCACCAATCTGCATTGGCTTGTTCAATTTATTCTATGTGCAAGTAAGATCAGTTCAATTTATTCTATGTGCAAGTAAGATCAATTTACTCCGTAAGCCTACTACAAGCCACTAGACGTTGTTGCAACACCAATTAACATTGGCTTGATCACCTTCTCTCTGTGTTTACGTAGCTTGTGCTCTCTCTTGCACAGCCTATAAAGTAAGTTACTCTTCTGCCACCCGATCCGAAAATGTAATCATGTGTACTCAATGTTGCACTTACATACTGTTAGATAGGTAAAGATATAATTGCCAATAAAATTCTCGTCACCCAGACCAGCTACCCATCTCCATCCAGTTAAATTTAATGTTGACCCCTTCGATCCTTGATATATACTTTTTCATGCCTGCTGCTCGCCCTCATACATGCATATCTGCTCTTGCCTGAAAATCTTGCCCATGCTAATCTTCTATGAAGCTTTGCTTCACTATTCTTGAACCACATACATAGCCTAGATACGGATGGCATCAAGAAATCCGGCATAACTTTTATTTACAGATACTCTAGCTCATTCCAACGTGTGTGTCATTTTTGTACACAAAGCGACATTGCCACCGTGATTTCATTTGTACTTCTGGCTGCTCGACAGAAAGTCCAAACATCAGCCTCGGACTCTGGTATGAATGCCATTATGCCATGCTGCATTTTGTTTGTAGGAAATTTCCTTACCTAGACTAACTACTTGTTCTTAGCTATTTTGAACTTGTTGCTCGTTCTGTAGTTTAATTTAGTGTTGGGAAAATCACCTTAGAAGTTGTTCGGAGATGAAAACTGAGTATGCCGCCTGATTGTTGCAATGTTATGCGGTGTCTGACTTCTGTTCCCAAAATAGCACAACACGTGCTTCTTAATGCAGTGCATCGCATAGATTGCTCCAAAAAAAAATGCAGTGTATTGCATACCGGAAATTCAGCTAAGCTGGACTGCAAAAGAGCTGAACTTCAGCCGAGTAAATTAACTATATTACTGAATGTTTAGTTCATCAATCCTATATATAATTGCATGGCTCAGGTCACTAGGTTGAAGTTAGCAATTTGTCATGCCATCCTGGAGTGGGTTTCGAAAAAATGCCATCCTTTGGTGAATTCAGAAATCGACCACGCTGATCCTGAATGGATGGTGACACACCTTAGTTTTTGTGCACTCTTAGTTTTTGTGCATTGGATAATTTCAAGAGAGAATAGCACTGTGAAAAATGGACTTCTATTAGAAAAGCAAACCCCTCTATATATGGATGTTTAAGTATGCACAATTTCGCTCATATGCAATTCTTCAATGCGGACATTCTCTGGATCTGGACTGAGAAATTAGTTCGGACTTAGCTCAGTCGATATCTGCAACAGTCTATTGTAGTGTTGTCTGGAAGTTAGTGTCTTAGTCCAAAAAAAAAGCAGCCACAGTATGATATATGTGTGCTTTGAGCCTGTATAATCACTTGAGCAAACTGTCAGCATCCTGAGGTATGTGAGATACTGAGCACCACTTGATTAGACCAGCTCTTCTCATTCCTTGATTGGTTGGGAGATTGTACACTACTATAACACAAAAGTCCCAATTTGGAACCTCACCGTTGAGTTGCTCAATCTTAAGGAGCGCTGTTTTCTGTCCACTGTTCACCATTCATCCAGATTTTTGCAATGTCATAACTAGAGACGTCGAGGGAATTCAATGACTGCAATTGTTCAATCACTTGTACTGCTTTTTTCAGTATAAATCACCTATTTCGTACAACGGAGTTGGTACCTGGTGCTAAACATGAACACTCTGCAGGTACAAATTAAGGCACAAATGGATTGTTGGTACCTGGTGTCTCTTGGCAAGGCACAACTTTAAGCGATGATGTTGTTGCCGGTATCGAATTTTTTCCTGCAAAATTTGAATGAAATCCTTGAGCTCCAAGGCCTCTAACTTAGTTGGGTTTGCAACTTCTGCGCATGCGATGCATTTTATCTTTATTGACTTCTGAGATGTAACAATCCTACACCAAAAATGATGTTTAAGCATGTTGTAAAAGACTTCCACAACGGTTTGAATTTACTTTGGCTCAAGTTTAGTCGTGACTTCCTATATGAGTTTCCATTTTGAAAAACATGCTGCTACTTATATCTTTATTTATTATTACTTTTTTAGGGAGAGAGTGATGCACGCAAAATTATTCAGTTGCTCAAGAATAATTCCTCTCCGGCATTGCCATTCTGAAGAACTCGCTCCAGAATCCTTTTTTTTTTTAAGTACAACATCATTACTCACCTGACAATATTAAACCTGTTACATTGACAATATTATTCCTGTTACATTGTTCCCAAAAAGGTACACCAGAGCCATATCTAGACAAAAGTGCTACCACTGCACCAAGAATTAGGTTATGTTGCAAATTTGGTAATCAAAATTAAATCTGTTTAGTACCTCAAAAACCCACCAGTACAGCTCACAGGCCGCATCGTCACCCGCCCACAATGCCGCTAGCATCACCACGTCACATGGCGGGATATAAAACCAAAAAAAAAAGTGTGTGGTGCCGAAGTTGAACCCACAACCTCACACATCAAAAGCACAACTACTACCACTAGGCCACTTCATAAATTGTGGTAAATTGAGGATAGTATAGTTTATATACACAGCATTGGAGTTTTGCGACCACGTGGCAGCACTGGAATGGCCGAGTTGCTTCGCCGGGACCGCACGTCGAGGCTATTTCCGGCATCATTTTTTTTAATCTACAATTAAAATTTCAAACTGGTATTTCTCAGTCATAGTAACTTCAAATTCATTGGTTCTTTTTTTATTTTTGTAAAATCATTATCTTTCATGTAATATCATTCGTTTGTATATTAATTGCTATTTCATGTATCTTTTTTATACATCTTCTTTTCTTCTACCGAAAGAGAATACATAAAAAGATATTTTTGTATAATAAATGGTAACATAACTTTATATTATCTAATGTTATGATAAACATAAGGTTCTACCCAAGTTTTAGATGCATGCAACTTAGAAAATGTAAATCACTACTCAAATCTCAAAGTTTGTGTTGAGTTATTAGAAACTATGTGAGAGATGTATCCATTTGTGAGCAATGTATGTTATGACTTTCTTGAAACTACTTAATTTTTTTATGGCAAGACTATGAACCAAAAACATGTTATTATGTCGATTTGTAGAAATTTTTTGACCAAATTCAAATATTATTCTAATTATTATGTTGTAATTTGGAGATAGAAGTATGAATTGTCACTAGAAGGCAATTGAAATTTTCATATATCTCCTGGATATGGAGCAGTATGGAACATATAAGCTTGAATAATAATTTTGTGCAATCTTTCAAATTTTATTGAGAGTATATGGGTATGACCATATCATTACAATTGTAACTGATTTTTCATAACAAGTTTCTAAGATTTGTTTGAACAATATTAAAATAAATTTGATTGCCAATTTTTTTTTACAAAAATAGTGCCAGGGGCCGACACAGCTAGCTAATCAGGCTCAACCATGTAGGGAGCCCAACCGGGCCGACCCAATTTGCACAAGTAAGAAGCACTCAATAGTGCAGGAGAGTAGTGAAGGAGTTCGAGCAGGTGAGTCTGTTTGGGTATTTAAGTTGAGTTCGTCATTGCTAGAGAGGCGAGGTGGTACTAAGAATTGTGGATATCTGATTTGCGCACTGCGCTGTCTTTTCTCTCTGGGCCGAGCAAATTGAAGTGGCCCAAAAAACTGATGTGGCCCAGCCACCCGTCTTACGTTGGGACATAGGTTAAAAATAAATAGCGCTGGCCTACTAATGAACCCACTTGAACAACATAATGGTTAGCCCCCTCGAGTTTGATCCTAAGCTCCTTTGTTCAAAACCCATAGGAGTCCTTTTTTTGTTTTTACATTTTTGATTATTTGTTCCTATTTCTCTTTCTCTATTATAATTTCATTTTTTGCCATTTTTTACTTTGTTTTAATTTAAATATATGGGTACGATCATATCATTACAATTGTAACTAATTTGAACCAGGTGCAACTATACATCCATCACAACTATGAACATATCTCACTTATTCCCATGAGTGTACGTGAGACATGTTTATGGTTGTGAAGGATGGGTAGCACCACATTTTCAAAATCATTTGAAATTTTTATGTCATGATCATACACCAAAATGAGTTGTCCATGTAAGTTTTCAGATTTTTCTAACTAGGTTAGGGGATTTTAACATTTTCACTCAATTTACCATTGATATGTGTTGGAGATCAGATCTTTCATGTGTGTGTTTTCCTAGTGGCATGAATTCTCATGAAATGATTCTATTTTCATGATGACACGACCTCTCATGAAAATGTTATATGCCATTTGGCTTGGCACATTTTTTGTGGAGGTCTATGTATTTCATGGTGGTTTATGCATTCGCACGAAAATGAATTTTCATGAGAGTTTGAGGCTCCCATGAAAACTATTTGTGGCGGAATTTTCGTGATGCTCAACTCATGAAAATGATCTTGAAGACCTGGTGGCACAATATTTCGTGGAGGTCATTGACACGAAATGCTCTCATGAAAATAAATCATGACGGTTCTGAAAATGGTATTTTCGTGATGCCATATTAGTGAGAGGATTTTCATTGGATTTACATGTCATGAATTATTTTCGTGAGGGTTTTAGCTATTTTCGTGAGGCTTTTCGACTCTCACAAATCTCTGTTTTTTGGTAGTGCACGGACCTTCCGGTTAAGCATATGCAATTTCCGTTACTAAGAAGAGCAAACTAAAACTAACGTAAAGAATATTGGAAAACCTAATGGCTATGCAACAAATTACATGCAGTAATGTGGCATGTGGATTGTGTAATACAAAATTCAATGCTGCCATGCAATCATGATATGAGATGTCGTTGTCGGAACTCGAATCCGAGATACTACACCCCAACACCTATTTTTTATTTTCTTAATTTGGATCTAGCCTATTTGTATTTGCAACGACAATATTCCAAGGAGATTCATATACATCGGTGAACGACAGACGAACTAGCAGAACATGGCTGAAAACAATTGTTTCATGACGATACATGAAAGCACAATCTTTTGGAATGAAGTATTAATCATTACAACAAGCATGGGACAAAACTTAAAAAGTGTTAAGTTGGATAACAAAAACTCATAAATTTGTTTTGGAGTAGTTGTTCGGGTCATAGAAACACATCCAAGGAGTAATTATGTGATGAACCAGCAGTGCCTCCAACAGCTACAGTGTTCAGCAACACAAGCTTGGCCCTCTGATCTGGTATCTGATTCGGTAATGCTGAATCTATGGTTCTCAGTTAGCTGTTCTTCTTTCCTCCCAGATACTCCAACTGAAAGGTAGCACTGTAGCAGGACCTGTACCAAAAAAAAGGAAAACAAGAAGGAACAGCATTAAAGAACAAAACACTTTGGCAATGCAAGATCAGCATTCAGCTTTGAGAATCCACAAGGTCATATGCAGAGTAGTACACGCATAGCTATAGGCTTATAACACAATAACCTGAAAAAAAACGGTGGCCGCCCTTAGTAGCTCTCCATATAAAGGTTAAGATCTTGTCAAGATAGGAAATTGTTCTTTGGCAGCCTATGAACTCAAGAGCCTAGTAAATAAAGAATCAATAGGTCTGAACTAGAACAGCCATGGCAAGGTAATTGTTATATCTCTACTGAAAGCTGAGTTATCAGTTCTACAGATCCAACACAATATAGGATAAAAGCCTAAATTCCAATATATGAAATTTAAGAGGAGATACTGACAGGATATGAGATCGTTTGACAGGCAAAATGATCGTTTGACAGGCACAATATAGGCGATACTAACCAAAGGAAAATCAGTTTGCAAATAATGGAACGGACACTCTGGTCTGCCCTTTAATACAAAACATAAATTATTTACCTATGAAATAAATCATCAGACAGCAATAGCATATTAACATTCTGCACAAGACATCTCAACAAGAGCCAATACTAAATGAATGGGATATGAAGACATAACTGGTCACAATGGATGTCAAAATGATCTAGCAGCTAGAAATCTGCAAAAAGTTTTGCAGGCAGAATGGTTCTAGTGATCAGCAAGATTAGATGATAGATCGCAGAGTATTGTCACTTTTGTAGCCTCGACGACACAAATTACAGCAGAAAGTGCCACTGTTAGACGCTCG
Organism: Cenchrus fungigraminus; assembly: GCA_036936925.1. Classification (NCBI taxonomy): domain Eukaryota; kingdom Viridiplantae; phylum Streptophyta; class Magnoliopsida; order Poales; family Poaceae; genus Cenchrus; species Cenchrus fungigraminus. The sequence goes on along the minus strand of CM072774.1, from coordinate 22,101,492 downwards.
AGTTTGACGACACATGCTACAGCTTGTGCATAATTCGTCAGCAAGATTTCACTCCCTCTAGACTGACACATGTAAGATAAAACAAGGCATATTGACCAGGCAAACTAGTATCATGAACCAAATGGTTTGATGTCCAAAGGTTCAGAATATTAACTAATATATCTGCTCCAGCAATATAGATGATGCATCTAGAAGACCTAGTCTAGAATCTGAAAATGATTTTGTTTCAGAAACACACATCATGGGTATGCGGAATTTTGTTCAGACCCAACCAAAAAAAAAATTGATACACCAAAAATATGTATTGTTGAGTTTAAGTTCCTTTCTCGTATGTATGTCAACCACAATCATCTTCTAAGATACTGCAAGGTTCAATCTGAGTATATCATTCAAAGGACAAAGATAAATTATTTTAGTCCGTTTCTGAAAATGGACCAAATTTCTCCACTAATGAGAGTATATGTTCCTAAACTAATATTTCATCAAAACTTGAAATGCTATGCCTAGATGATGAATGAAAGGACTAGAAAACCAGTAGCTAAAATAGTTTACCTTGAAAGCCAGTCCATACAAACCAAACACGTCAAAATTGATTTGCAGAAATACTCTTCTTGGATGACATACTCAAGATTATCTACTCCGTTGAAAATTTAAAATGTTGTCAATATTATCGATTATAATCAAAATGGTTCCAGGTTAGGACAACGTTAGCATCTTGTGTATAAGCATCAACATGATATTGGCAGTTCAATCGTAGAAAATGTAAGGATATTGTCAAGATAACAAATTGTACACAGTACCTAATAGTACCATAGAAGTTGTGATAGCAACTGAGACATGTCAGAACTTGTAGTTTACAACTAAACATAAAGATGCAATCATGAAGAAGAAAAACCCAACTGCATTTTACTGTAGCAACATCAAACTTGTTGACACATTAAAGCAGAGAATTTTATAAGCTCAACTGGGAACCTTATATGACCTTGGAGCACTTTGGGCACAAGAGACGGCCTTTGGATCTGCAGTTAGTGCAAGGAATAAAATTCTCATTCTTGGCTTCAGCTCCACGGACGGGTAGGTCAGCGTCCGGCCAAGTCCGCCGGCGGGGGCTGCGACCGTCGGTGTCCACGGGCGGGGGCGGCGGCATCGACGGCGGATGAATTGTCTGGGAGAGGAGGGTGTGGGGATTGGGGAGGGTACCGGTCTGGTGGACGGGGAACGACGGCTCCGGCGTGGCAGGCTAGGGTTGCGGGGCGGCGGCGGAGAGGGTGATGGAGGTGGCGGAAGCGAGCTGGGGTCGGGGCAGCGTCCGGCGGCGGCTGCAACCGTCGGCGTTCATGGGCAGGGGCTGCCGTCGACGGCGTCCACAGGCGGGGGCGGCGGCGTCGACAACGGAGGAATTGTTTGGGAGAGGAGGACGTGGGGATTGGGGTACCAGTCTGGTGGCGATGGCGGCGGCTCCGGCGTGGCAAGGCTGGGTTGCGGTGCGGCGGCGGAGTGGGGAGTGGAGGCGGCGGATGCGAGCTGCGGTCGGGGTCGGGGGCACCGGTTCGGGCTGGGAGGGAGGGGTTCGGGCGGATGTTTGTGCGAACTTAATGACCAAGATAGCCTTTGTGGCAGGAAAAAACTTTTGGTGGAGGAAATGGGAGGAAAAGGGAGGAAATTTCAAGCACCATAACATCACTCTAAAAATAAATCTATTTGTTGTGAACTAATGATCTCCACCATTCATGCATACTGCAGCTCCAAATTTTATCTCTTTGGTACCAACATTTTAAATCTGAATTTCTGAATCAAGGAAAAGAGAGAATGGATTAGAACGCGCCGGGATGAAGAGCGGTGAAAACAAATGGACACAGTACACCCATAAGAAGGAAGGAGAATACATGGCGAGGGATCTGCAATGGAGAACAAACACGATCAGGGAGTAGTTTATAGGAAGATAAAATGGCAGCCGTTCTTGTACCTATAACAAAGGATGGCGCAGCGCAGCTTAGAATGGAAATAGAAAATCTCTTGATCAAAACCTACAGGGCGGCCGACGGCAGCAGCTTTGCCAATACAGGTTGTTCCATCCTACGGCGGCACCGGAGATGCTGCTGCATGCTACCTGACTTGGGCCTTGTTTAGTTGGTTGAAAATTTTGTCTTTTCAACTGCTGGAACTCCTGTAGCACACTGTAGCACGTTTCGTTTGTTTGTGGTAAATATTATCCTATCATGGTCTAACTAGGCTCAAAAGATTCGTGTCGCAAAGGACGTCCAAACTGTGTAATTAGTTATTTTTTTAACTATATTTAATACTCCGAACATATGTCTTTTGGCGTATTTAATGTGATGTGATGGAAAGAGTGGAGAAAAGGTTAGAAATTTTAGCCAACTAAACAAGGTCTTGTTGGGACTTTGGATCTTGAGGAGAGAAAATGGTGCGAGCAAGAAGCTTTGGCGGCTAGTGCTTTGGGTTTGGATAGGTACGGTTATTGTTCGAGAAAAAAAATATTTGGATAGGTTATTATATATAGTAGTTTCCAATCAAGGGTTCCATGGTTATGATCTGCTCAAAGTTCCAGTCATTGACCGAAAGGGAAGGAGAGGCGGTTGCAGGCCTGTTCGTCTGACTTATCAGTCACAATCAGTAGTACTTCTCTCTCAGAATAAATCAGCTATCAGCAGCTAATCAGCAATACTTTTGTCTCAGAACAAATCAACACCAATCCTGATTCTCTATTGGAAAAAAACTGCGGACAAAAAAAAACACCCACTGGAATGCTACGAAACCGTCGGCCACATGCATCAATTACTTCTAAATTGCCATGTGTGTTACTTGAACAGTAGAGAGGTAATAAATTGTCGGCCACATGCAACAATTATGGTAAACTAATTCAAGCGTGGTTACTTGACGGATACGGAAAAAAATGGTTGACCACACTAGGGTAAAACTCACTTTTGTCGTGCGATTTATATGACGCACGACAACAAAAAAACGCATGGTAATAAATTAATTATTTGCCGTGCGTTTTTTTGTGACGCACGACAAACACAATAGTTTGCTGTGCATTTTTTGTGACGCACGGTAAACACATGAGTTTGCCGTGCATTTTTTTGCGGACGGCAAACTATTATTTTTTCCACCGTCTGTTAGTCCCCGCTTGAACCTTTAGTTACGGGGAGGTGGAGATGTTTATTTGTCCCCTTCGCCGTGCGCCTTCCTCTCAGTGCATGACAAAGATTTACTTTAGCGTGCGTCTTTCTCTCAGCACATGACAAAGTTTTTTCACATGGATTTATCCTGCTAAATCCAAAATCCAATTACCCCTCAAAAAAATTTCTCCTCACCTTGAAATTTTTTCTACTCTAAACATACAACATGTGATACATCATGCTAAATTTAGGTAGATTTTTGAATTCATTTGCTATATTTAACTATTTAATTGCATTTCTAGCAATTTTTGAAATAAGTGAAATTTGAACTACAAGTGATTCAAATAATAGAATAAAATTAGTGGAAAAATGATATTCATGTTATTTAGCCCAATTTATGACCTTTTCCATGAAATCAAAAGAAAATTTGAACATCTTGACTTTGAAACATGACCATGATCGTGTGTTCAAATGATTTAAAAATTGTAAAAAATGAAAATGGAGTATGAAAATCATAAGATTGGTCAATATCTCATGATATCATTTGTGTAGGCTTAGTAAAAATTTGAGTGACTTTCAAATATTTTGCTATGTATGATGCTTACAAATCGAAACATCTCCGAAAATGTTTCCGAGAGTTAACAAGTATATGGTTAGATTTGTAGGTAACGTGACATTTAAATTGAGTTTTGACTTCAAAACATTTTTATAAGGAAGTGTGTGAGGGCCCCCAGGAATTTTCAAATATTCTTTTGACGCTGGCGTGGCCCCCTTTAGTCCCGGTTCTAGACCCAGGACTAAAGGGGGGGGGTCTTTTGTCTCCAGCATTAGTCCCGGTTGGTCCCGTAAGACACTTACCAACCGCGGTGAGGGTCTAGTGGGATTAGTTTGTAACTATCTATTGACACTTGAAATTGGCAAAAGCCAGATCAGGCTGAGCCAGCCGGGTTCGCCAGACGGTCTGACCAGATGTGCCCTGTGGCTGGTCTGGCAAGAGGCCGCTAGGCCGTCTAACCGCTCCCGGGAGGTGGTCAGACCGGGTTACCCTGAGTCTGAGTTTAATCAAGAGTTTTGGTAGATTCAGAGTTGTAACATGTTTCTTGCAGGGCAAGACCTCCCACCTTATAAATATAAACGGTTGTGGCCTATTTAGGAAGTTCTGAGTGGCCTTGCCGATCTCAGGACAACCCTAGGCGCGTTGTTCCCGACGGGGTCCCTCCCGGAGTAGTGAATTTAGGTTTTCGGCGATGCTTTTGTCCAAGGCGGTTAGAACCCCCCACCAGGCGGTTAGACCGGCCCATGCTCGAAGCTTCGACGAGTTGATTTTCGACTTCTGCGCGATCTAGCGCACTCGTGTGTTCGACCAGAAAAAGCGTCAACACTATCACATAAATATTTGGATAAAAATGCAATTATATATGCCCGGTGCTAATAATGTTTTGTGTAGTAGTGACCCTGCACTACACTAGGGTGGGATTGATTAGTTTGTAACTATAACACAAAGATTAGGCTGCGTCCTAGTTAGAATTGTCATATTTTGATTTATGTTTAATAGCGCAGCTAGAGCCATCTCCACTGTCGCCGGAACTTCACCACCACATTTTCCTTCCTCCCGCTGCAACTGCTGACACCATAACCCAGCTACACACCACCCAAGTGCAGACCACATTCCTGGCCACTTCGCGCAAGCTGTCTATGCACCACCCCCTGCAGCCTACCGGTTGCGACCCCCTCCGCAGAAACACCATTCACTTGGACTCCAGTATCCAGACACCAGTAGCGGGTAGAGCCTTAGAGGACTCTGCCCCGCTCGAGAAAAATTGCTGGAACCTAACCCATAACGGCTCCTTCTTCTACAATGGAGTTGTGTTCTCCCTTGATCACGGAAAGGGCCGGTCATATTGCTGAAGTAAAGCCACATTACTTTCTAGATTCCTGGTTGAACAAGGGTTCTTAGATGAGTCATCCTGATGCCTCCATCCCAATCTCAGTTATGGATCTCATTGTAGCTGTAATCTCTATTTGATCTCCGACCCGACTACACACCACTAGACGTTGTTGCGACACTAATTGGCAATGGCTTGTTCACCTTTTCTCTGTGTTTATATATGTAGCTTGTGCTGGTGTGTATTGATGTTGCACTTATACATACTGTCGGGAGATAAGAAGATATAACTAAAAATCAAATGCTCGTCACTTCTGTTATTTCAGAAAATCTTTGAAGTATCCTTGCCAGTTGGATCACTAGGCAACGTAATTATTTTTGTCACCCCGACCATCTACCGACCTGCTACTCAACTTCAACTCCATCCAGTAAATATTTAGGAACATAACAATCCTCTAGTTATATAGTACGAGCTAGATAAAACACTATATCTCAAAAGATCCAATAAAAAAGAGAACACTTGGGGTGTACTTAAGAGCTATGAGCAATTAGTACGGAATTTAGCAAGATGAAGTGAAGCTGATGAGTGTATAAACACGAGAAAACAAGCAGACAAAGCTCGCCAACAACCAAACGAGGTAATAGCATATTAGACATTTAACTGCATGTTTCTTCTGCTCCCCCTTGGCATCTAAAAAATAGTGTCAGAGCTGATACCAGAGATATAACTAGGCTTCTTGTTAAGTTATTTATCTGTCACACCCGGTTTTTAAAGGATAAACCGAATGCACCCTTTATGCATGCTCAGGATCAACTTTCATGCATAAACGACATCATCAGTGTAATATCACAACATACATATTTACAACGTTTATATTACAAAATGACCAAAGGGTCTAAACAGAAAATTACATATCATTATTCTATCGCAGCGGAGTGAGCACCACCTTCCACAGGAACGTCAACTTGGGGCACGCCAACAACTTCAAGTCTTCATGATGCAACTCCTTCTATCTTCTCACTATCTAAGCAACAGTGGGGAGAAAACAGCTGGGGTTGAAAGGGAACAGTGAGCGTACTCTGAAAGTGAAGGAAAAATATATGCATAACATGCAGGCTTAGAGTAAGGAAGGTTTTATTTGGTGGACTGAAAAGCTCAAGTTTTAGTTGGTCAGATTTTAATTAAAGCACCTAGAGATATTATTTTTCAAAGGACCTTCGCATCTCATAACAACCTAAGGCCAAGCCATCTCGTAACCCGCACCAACATATCCAACAACCCAAATCAAATCATCCAACCAACTGTATGAGGGTCCAGGCCTTTCGTGACCGTGAGCACGACTGTTATAATAGTTTTTAACACTCTGCAGAGCACGATTGTTATAACAGTTTTTAATACTCTGCAGAGGTTGTACAACTTTACCCACGAGTCGTGTAAACACTCCAAAGAGCTTTAGACCCCGTCACGTTGTGCAGATCTGGCACTTTCACACTTCCTTAGGTGTGATAGTATGGGAACACTACGAGACCTTTACAAGGGATACACTAGTAGGTGTTGGCACACTCCTTGCCAAGTATTGGGCCCTGCACAAAATCTGTAGTGATGTCATATGTAATTCTGAGGTAGGATACTCCCAACTCATGCAGGATTGACTACGGGAAACCACCGAGGGTTTGTCGCGAGCCTGATACTCATGGCAAAGGGCCAAAAGCTCAAGGCAAAGGGTTTGCCGTGAGTAACTCCCGACAAAGTGCCCACGACAAATAATTTCTCGGCAAACAACTCTTTGCCATGATTCGAAGCTCGAGCACACGACAAAGGTGTGCTGTGAGTACTATTTGGCGCTCGACAAACAGTTAGAAAAAATAAAAAAGCCAAATCCAAAGGGTACTGTGGGCCCACCAGCTAGCCGCCATGGCCCTCCGCTGCCAGACGTCCATGGTCGTCAATGCCTGCACCACCACCACAAGATCTCAAGTCGCCACCTTCACGCACGATGTTGTCTCGGGGAAGTAGGAAAGTGGCGTCTCCTGTCGCCGACGAGGATAGAGCCTCGGCCCTCCAAATTTGGATGATCGCGTCGTGTCGATGAGGAAGCAGCCGGCTACCACCACCACCAGTAGTTCTAGAGGACGAGGAAGCCACCACGCCATAGGGGAGGAAGAGGTGACCACTGTGCCGGAGGGGAGGACGAGGAGGACGCGGCGCCCGAGCGGAGGACGAGGTGGACGCCTTTCCAAAGGGGGGGAGAAGGCCGCCGTGTCGGAGGAGAGGAGGCCGTGTTCGTATCTATAGATCTTGCCACCGGGGAGCTGAGGCTGTGTCCACCGCTGGGGCAGAGGAGGCCATGTCTGCCGGCACAGATTTTGCCGTCAGGGAAGTGGAAGACACATCCACACTACCACCACACCACTCCGCCGCCGGTGTTCCTACTGGTCGCGGCTGCCCTTCCTCGCCCCGTCGCCGCTCCTCACTAGTCCAGTGAGGAGTGAGCAGAGGGGGAAGAGAGGAGCCGTGAGAGTGATGTGGAGGGAGATGGCCGGGGAGGGAAGCGCGTGGGGTGGGGGCGGCGGCAGGGAGGGAGGCGTGCGAGGGAGGGAGATGAGGAGGAGAGGTGGTGGCGGGTGCGCAGGGTAGGGCGGCATGGGGTGAGGGGGATTTTTATTTAGGGTTTCGCTGGGAGGCCGGGGTAAAGGGTCTATGGGGTCTTCATGGGCTGATTTTGCTTTGTTGTGAGCCCAAAATCTGGCTCTTGGCGAAGTGTTTTTTTTTTTTGAAAATTTGATTGAAATGCATTCAATTAGTTAAATATATGCAAAAAAGTACCAAATTTGAATATGAAGTACTACATGTTGAATGTGAAGAGTGCAAACGTTTTGAAGTCAAATTCCAATTTGAACATCACTTTGCCTGCAAACCTATAACCGCATCCTCTTTAACTATATGAAACTTCTTCGGAGATGTTTCGATTTCTAATCATCGTGCGTGACAAAATATGTGAAACCCACTCATTTTTTAATCACAACCTCCACGTATGATATCATTATATATTGACAAATCTCATGAGTTTCGAATTTCATTTGCTTTTTTAGAATTTTCAAATCATTCGAATGCACAGGTGTTGAAAACTTGAGTGGGTTTATCGTGGTCATGTATCCTAGACCAGATGTTGAAAAGTTTTTTCATTTCATGAGTAATAACTCAAATTGGGCTAAATCACATAATATAATATTTTTATTCATTTTATTTTACTATTTGAATCAATTACAGTTAAAATTTGAGTTGATTTAGAAAAATGCTTGGAATGCAATTAGCTTGTTAAATATACAGAACAAATACTAAAATGTATCAAATTTTAACATGGAGTAACACATGTTATATGTGAAGATTAGAAAAAGTTTAGGGTATGAAAGAAAAAAAATTGCATGAAAAAGCTATGAAAATGTTTGAGATGAGAAAAGGGCCTTTTGCCATCGGTCAAAAGAAATACTCACGGCAAAATAGGATTTTGCAGTGAGCCAGCCTCTCTATTTTGCCATGAGCCGGACTCGAGATTCATGACACACAGACATTTTGTCGTGAGCCATGCTTTTTCCCATGAGTTTTCGTCATGGCCGTCGGTAAAATGGTATTTTGTCGTGACCCCAACAAATAGCTCCCGGCAAAAAGGCGTAGCTTACGGCTTACTTCGGTTTTCCGGTAGTGATTTCAGCCTCATCTCACATCTGAATTGATTCACTCATCAAAACTGTTATTAAACTTTTGGCAATTTGACAAGAGATTGATTTTCTTTAGCTTTTGAATATCTACACCTATGTCACCGGTGCAAGAAAGAGTTAGTCATTTTGAAACTATATTTTCAGAAGGCTTTTGATAGATTGAGCATGAGGTTGTGTTGTACATAATGAAATCAAAATCATTTGGCTCTCTTGGATTTCTTAAATTTGTATAATGTCGGGGGTGCAGATCTGCACTGAAAGAGCTGGGGTGGGTCTAGCAGGATTCGTTTGTAACTATCGCATAAAGATTGGGCTAAAATGCAATTATGCTTGGTGCTAAAAATGTTGTACATTGTGACACTGCACTGCACTATGGTGGGATTAGTTGTAACTGTAACACAAAGATAGGCTGTATACAAGTTAGAATTGTACTATTTTTACTCATGTTAAATAATGCAGCCAGAGGCGTCCTTACTGTCGCTAAAACATTACCACCACATTTTTCTTCTGCCTGTTGTAACTGCTTACACCACCGAAGTACCAACAACATTCCTGACCAGTTCGCACGCTGTCTACACATAACAGTCTTACATTCTTACTGTCCACATTTCATGAACCCAGCAGCAGAAACACCATGGACTCTAGTCACCGCTAGAGGGTAGAGGCCGGCTCTGCCCCACTTGAGCAACTCGCTAACAGTAAGACCTAGACATCGATTACTGGAACGTAACATATGACGGCTCCTTCTTAAACAACGCTGATGAGTTCTCCTTCGACCAAGGGTTTTTAGATCGATGAGCCATCCGATCCTGATGCCTGCCAAGTGCCAACCCAATATGAATTATGGATCTCTCTATAGCTATTATCTCTTCTTCATCTCTAACCCTACAGTCGGCATTGGTTCTGTTCACCTTCTTTCCCCTGTTTATGTTGCTTGTTTTCCCTCTTATACTATCTCAAGTAATTTAATAGTAGCTAATAGTTTCACATGTGCAGGCTATGGAGACGCATGGAAAAAACGACAAGAAGAGACAAACCATCTAAGTTAGTACTACACTGCCAACTTATTAATTACTCATTTACTCTTCTGCCGCAGGATCCTGAAAAAGTAACCATCCATTGCTTTATGTTGCACTTACATACTGTTGGTAGATAAGAAGATCTAACTTCCTATAAAGTTCTCGTCACTTCCTATGTAGTTTGCTATGAAACCCCACTTGTATAGGTGGTTGTAAATAGTCTTTATCGATGAGTAATCCTTCTCATTTTTGCAAATTTTGCATGGAGAACAAATTAAACCAGACAGGGACTTGTTGGAATTGCCACATCTAGAAAACCACACTACCCACTAATGTATTCTTCCATGGAGATTTTCTTTGAGCTGTACATTCATTGCCGGTTCATCTACAAAGTATCACTGAACAAAAGATATTTTCATCATGCAACAAGTTCAAACTAAAGCTAGTTATAGTTACACGAATTTAAATAGTTCATATGCAATCAGCATGATACACTACAAGCTCAAATGTTGTTGAAAGTCATAAAAAATACACAAATTTAAAGTTCGACATATGAAATACTACAGCAAACCATTAAGTACTACTAAGGTTTACCTATGATGGAATCACCTTGTGGATTAGTTGAACCTCCTACGATAGTACTACTCAGTGGATCTCCAACACTTGGGACTGGTGGTGGAGCATAACGACCACCAACAGAAGGTTCATGTCGTGCTACAACAATATCTACATGTTTTCCTTGCAAATAATGAAACTTGATCTCTCCCACATGCTCATTTTATCTGGCTTATTATCAGGAGGTCCAACTATGGTTTTCCCCTTGCCATGTGAGCAACGACAATCACCACCACCACCACCATCCCCAGTCCCTCCAGCAGCAGTAGACATCTCTACTTATTACACCAAATTATTGAGCTCCTGATAAACATTTGAGAAGGACTAAACTATGAAATATTCTTATAAAAATAATACATATAAAAGAAGATTATACCACATTAAAAATTTATTTTGCAAAATTTAGTATTTAAAATTAAGTATATCTTATTCTAAAATATAGCGAAATTCAGAGCAGACCGGACAGCTGGTTCGGCGAATCAGTGTTTTCTTGCAGCAGACTAATTCAGCCACCAACCTCTGTAGAAGATATTATATTTTCTCTTGCGAGTTGTACAAGGATGGTGCAGCAGAGACATCCTTTGATAGTGCAAGCCCTCCTGAACCCTTCCATTCATAAATTGTGTATATGAACACCATCGTTAATTCATTATGATATCTATGATTATCCCAAGCATACTGTGCTACAAACTTCTATCCTGTGTGTTTGGACACTTGAGTCTAGTACTGATACGAAGAAAATGCAGGACATATATATAGATGAATGTGGGTGTTATGCATTTTTTCTGAAGGTGATGGTTTTAACTATCATCATGACATGATAGCTGGAGTGTATCAATTTTTGTGCAGGTGAAAAGAGCTTTTATTAACTAGGTATGAATACGGGTACAATAATTCTCGACCAGGTTTCCAACGACCCAGCCAAACTGCTGAATGAGAATTATACCTAGCTAACAGACCCAGTTCATTATGCGAAAATCTCATATTTAAAGTGATTTTAACTAAAGACAATCTCGCTCAGAAAAATTGGAAACGTAGCAAAAAAATGCGTTGGCTGTAACCTGTAACCATAACGAGACTGTCCAACATTTATTTCTAGACTGTCATTATGCGAGAATGGTCTGGAGGATGGTATGTCTAGCTACAGGATTAACTCAACCCAAGTCTATACGACATATGTTCAGTTCTTGGCTTTCTAACCAAAATAGCAAGATTAGAGCTTTGATTTGGGTGGGGATTGATGCATTATGCTGGGCAATTTGGCAAACCAGTAATGATATTATTTTTCACAGAATTAAATATAACTCGATCGTACAGGTTATTTTGGGGGGGGGGTATTGGCTTCATTTCTGGGCACAGCTGCAGCATGGTGAGCACAACAAGAACTTACTCTCTTCGTTGAGCACAAAGCTAGAGATGATATCTTTAGAACAGGCCAACGGAGGACGGAAGCATTTATATCGTTTGCTTTAATTTTTGTCTCTACAGTTTGACATGATGTGCTCTTTGATACCAAACTTTGTAATAATGGGTTGTGTTGTGTACATCTCTTGACGTACAGGCCGGATATTGTATCCATTAGCCAGTTCATTTGCTCCGACACTCAAGCAGTTGCGTGTGTTCTTTATTAGCCTCTGCAATGATGAAGCTGATTTCCGACCTCTCTTTCTTGCACTTCATAGCCTTCAAGATCCGAGCACAATCAGATTATAAGATCACCTGATACCTGATTCCTTCCGTGAGTGCCAATTAGTGCGACTCTTATACTACTAGGAGAAACTAAAACACTTAGATTGTTGGCGCCAACTAGTGATGACTTACGAGGTATGCAGACAAGAAAGAATCAGCAAGAGGAGATGAAGCACACAAAATATCATGGATATGTACAGGGTCAGCAGGCGGGTACCATATGAAAGCAATGATCCATGACAAAGTGCAGGCGGTTACATGAGGATAAAATTAAATGCCCTGGCTTGGCGATCAGCTTTTGTACAACTACTATCGATTATAATTTATCCAATTCAATAAATCTTTGTCCATGTACTACTCTTCTTTCTCTTGCTAATTTCTTGAGAGGTTGTTCCATCTCTGGTATAGTACTTAGATGATGATAACTTCATTTTGACAACATTTTCAGCCTGTGCGATCTTTTCTCTTTATCACTAATTTTATTTGATGATGATGATAAAATTATATAACACATTATCATGGACATCCTTTTTTCTATGAAACAGGAGCTGAGGGGCATATCCTGCTGGCTATAGAAGCATGAAAGAAACTCTTCAAAAATATTACAACATCGATCTTGGCTATCCATAATTCCATTCCTGGGAAATAACTTTTCTTTGCTCTGTGCAAAAGCATATTAAACTCCTTCCTAGTTCTCGGGCTGGAATCCATCTCCGCTAGCACCGGCGTAGGTTGTGTCCCACCCTACCTAGTGTGGAAACAGCCTCGTTTAGACTTGAGCCACCACACGCAGCTACAGGATCTTCCCAGCCAGGGCAAAGCCGCTGACCGTCAGGACATCCTCCCTCTACTGTCATTGGCCGATGAAGGACGCAACTCTTTCGCCAAAATTCCCTGCAACATGGCACCTGGTGGCTGCTACTTCAGTGATAATGAGTTGTGCCTTTGTCACCATATGGGCCAGGCTTCGTACTACAGTAAATTGACATTACACTAAAGATGCCTCATCCAACAGTAGTTCTTAGATGAGTCATCCCGATGCCTGCCACACCTATCTTGATCTGCAACCGTACTGTCTCTATGTTCATGCCAATCGAGCAGTTGTGTATTCCCAGATCGGCACTGTCTAGCTAGCTCATCCACTCTACCTGTTTATGTGCCTGGTTCAGTGGTGCTCTCTTATAGTACCTTAGTGGTGTAGAAGATAAATATTAGGAAAAACTCCGTTTGACCATCCAACTCTCTTTTCTTAGTTTGATGTTGGCCATCAAACTCCAAAACTAGATATTTTTGGCCATTCAACTATCGAAACCGTTCAAATCTGGCCATTGAGCTATTTTGATGGATGATTTTAATTTTTTATTTACAATTACGTTCTTGGATCTTAAAATAATTATTACTTTTTGCTCGTACTTCCAATTTAGGTGCTTTGTGCGGTCACGCGTTCATAACAGTGAGCTTTATATTTGCTCGTACTATTTTATCACTATTTTTTCTATTATTCTTATGTTGTGTAAAAACAACAATACAAGAAAAGGGAAAAGAAGAGTTACAAAATAATATGAACAATATTTTAAAAAGAAAAGCTCATTGTTAAGAATGCATGACCGTAATAATCACTTAAATCAGAGATACAAGAAAAAATATTTACCATTTTAAGATCTAATAACTTAAATAATCAATTAAATATTTAAACTAGTCCTGAATGGTTGTCATGATAGTATGTCATTGAGGTTTTTTGATTTCCCTTTACAGAATCATAGCTCATGTGAGTTTGCAGTGTAAACTAATCCTCAGGATGAGATGATGCAAGGGTTAATTTGACATCCTAAAAAGGAAACTATCTTTCTATCTAGATAAACGAGATTATCTGACTTCTCAAGCTAGTCAACCTGATTAAGGTGAACAGTACAATAAACAAATTGATAATAAGTTCAAGAAATTCCTGAAGCTTGAATGAAGGACTTCTTTTGAGACGGCGCATGTAAAGAAATAGATAAACATGTCTTCAAAAGACCAAGACTTTAATTCGCAAAAAAAAAAGACCAAGACTTTATCTCCTACGATCCTGATCACCCTACCAACATTACTTACTGTCCAATCAATTATATTCTTACCAAAGAACCTATTCACGTCATCATATACAAAAGTAAATATATTTCACTGGAACTATTGTTAACTTATTTTTTGATGAAATTATATGAAGGAGCAAATACTAGTGAACTATCTGAATACTTACGTGCTTGGCAGGTGTGCAACTCTAAGTTTATTTTTACATTTTGACTCTGTATTCTTAATGAGACATGTAGATCTTGCATTGTTGCAACAACATCACCCAACATCCAGCGCAACCATTAATATCAACACCATTCCATGATCAATCCATCCTGTATGTGTTTATAAATTATGATATTCATATTTTTCTTGCTCCATTGCTTCGATGACGAACCCCATATTAGGTGACCTCTTTGCATGCCTGCTGACCTCTTGCATAGGTCTGGAAGGCATCAAGAAAATTCGAACAACATGATTGCCACAGAGAAGAAAACTGCCCCTGTCAAGAAGCAGACAAGCAGGCCATGGAAGGAGAACCTATTCCCAAACAAGCAGCCTGCAAAGAAGAAAGCTGCTATTGTGAAAAAGCAGAAATAGTCTAATGGGGGGATATGGTTAGAAGCTCGTCAAGAAAAAGTCTAAGACGTGACACTTGCACTTCCATAGAAGCCAGAGTTTGTTAGAGTCTGCAGATACCTACTCAATAATTTCAAGTTCTTTCCAGCTCAGTAGAGATGCACATGTCTGTGCACAGCTTCTAGTTCTCATTGAACTGTACGGGTGAGGATGAGGGGGCATGGTTTATTCTGCGAGGTCTTTTACGGCGCACAATACGACCTTGTACTATCAGTTCAAAAGAACTCGTATGTAATAGAAAAAGACCTATATGTAAGGATTCGACGGTTGAAATTAATTCTGTACTACCAGTTTTTCTAGCTGTAGTATAGATAGTATTCATAGCTATGTAGTATGGTAGTATAGGAGTATGATTGGAAAAATGTGAAATGACATTGTTGTAATATATCAAATATTTCTTAGTTATCCTATCTTTATTTCCTTTCTGTTGAATATTTATTGCCTTAATCACTTATGGATTTGATGGCGGAGGAGATACATCACGGGACACCAGCGGCGTGGCGCTGGGAGCAGGCCATTGGACGGATGCACTCCGTCCGGTCTTGCACAACGGGAAAAGGATCGATCTTATACTTAATTAAGAAATACTCTAGCTAGTAACCAATGGCAGTGAATTGGAATGGCGAATCGATCAGTGGCAGCGGCGTCCTGCGAGGCTGCGAATGACGGAGGCGGCGGAGTCCGGGGAACGGCGATGTAGTAGAAACAATCTTAATAATGTAATCCATGCAAATTACAATTTTACCGATACTAAAAAACTAGTTATACTACCGTACTACCATATGGTCGTATTGTGCGCCGTAAAAGACCTCTATTCTGCAGATGTTGTCACATGAGAGGGTGCTCGACGTGGGCCACGAAATTGGAAATGGGTACTGCTAATGTTAACCCCAACAACAGCCAAACTTCATCGTGGTGTTGAGTGGAGCCAGCCAAACAGCTCAACTCTACCAATTTATGGAGCAACCCAACTCTATATGTGAAATTTTTGGAGACCTAGTTCATCATTTCTTTGGAGTAGCTCTTCTACAACTCAAGCGAGCTCAAATATAAACTTAGTTGTGGAGTTGCAGGGTAACTACCCATCACTGTCACTTGTTACATGAAAAAACTGTTTTGTTTTCTTTCCTTGTACCGGCCTCCCGAGTCCCTCAGACATCGACGCCACCATCTCCCCGTGCTGCCACCACCTCTCTCCCCCCGTGGCACCGCTACCATCTCCCCTGCCATGGTTTGGCACTACTTCCACCATTTGGTGCCTCCCGCCACCATTGAGAGCCACTGCAGGAATTGGGGAACGTCGGCATCGCCGCTCACCGGGTTGACCACACACAGCTCCAAATTGGTAGTTCCACCTTTGGCTGCTCGATTAGCCGGTCAAGAGAGCAGACTCGACAACTCAAGTAGCCACGATGGTGGAGGGCATGTGCCATGAATAGGGGGGCTCCAATCCTATCACGGTGGACGAAACCCATGGCTACACTAACGAGAGATCGTCCGTGTGTGCCGGCACATGGAGGCTGATGAAGGCAGGGTCGGTGGTGTCTCCAGATCTCTGCTGCATCACCGCGTTCTTTGGAATTAATGAGGAGGCCGCTGTTTGACACCATGAGGAGGCCCCACGGGCACGTCGCGAAGAAGGCTCTTTGGAAATAAAAGATTGATGCCTATTTCATCGTTGCCCCCATTTGACACTGTCATTTTCTTGTTCTTTGTAATATAGTTTTCGTTGTTGACTTTCATTCTGGAGGCTATTCACCACATTTTAATATTGTTGAGGCTTTGTCTCAAAATCCATCTACCAATACATGATTATTGATTCCTATTTCATCATTTTGCATTACTACATATATGCAAGCGCGCATACATTCACCCTGCTACCAGCCCTAGCAAGACACACTAAAACCTGTAATCCAGTCAGTCTCTCACAAGCACCATGCAATAGAGAAAATGCTAGCTACAAACTCCTGCCTCCAGCACGGGTTAAAGATGGGTGCAGTGCGGGTCAATCCAGCGGATCACCAAACGGAGCCGTACAAATGACCCTAATGGGGTCCTAATTTTACCCAAAAAGCAGCACCCCCGCCTTCAGCACGGATGCATCTCAACCAGAGTCACATAAGCACTCTGCGATCAATGCTGCTTGCCGTCTCGTTACAGTTTGGACTGAGCGGCGATCAAGTGATCACGGTAGAAGACATTGGAACCATTGTGGCGATCATTATTCATCTTTTGCAGCGGAGGCTTCCTCGAACAGTGCAGGTGCTCCTGACCCCTTCCATTCTCAAATAGTGGGAACACCATTGCCAATCATGTCTATGTTAAGAAGTGGAGAGCTTCTATTGGACGACATATATATAGATAAAACTGGACGTTATGCATTTTTGTTGGAAGGTTATATGGTTTTAAATAGCTGGACAGCTGGAGTACTGTATCACGGTGCCAACTGCCAAGGAAATAAAATCCTACCTCAAGCCTCATCGGCCAGACAAATAGTGCAAAGTGGACGACACAGCCTAAGATCAGATATGTGGTGCACAGAAAGGAGTTGTTGAAATACAACAATTAGATCCTTCAGGTGGGGTAGAATGAAAAACCCAACGCACTGATCCAGATTTCCCGAATCCCGCAATCTTAGCACCGCACACTCGAAAGTCCGACGCACTTATCCGGCCTCAGGCCCACACGTCCAGAACCTCTGTCACACCCGGATTTAAGGGCAAATCCGAATGCATAGAATACATGTGCGCCAGGATCAAGTTTCACACATGCATCGACTCAGTGAATACCAAATACAGCGTCAAAAGCGTAAAGGAAGTATTATAACTTTATTACATGACCGAATGTCTCATAATCGTAACAAGAGTGAGTACTAGCAGCGGAAAAGGACGTCTTCACAGGCAGTCGACTGGTGGCACGCTCGGCTAGAACTCGTCAAACTCTCCAGGAAAGTCTTCAAAGCGTCTGTCTGAGCAGCAATCGGGTTGTGTAGATGCAATATAAAATAACAACAAGCATGAGCACATGTCGTACTCAACAAGGGAAAACACTATAACAACATGCAAAGGCTTTATGGTGGAAGCTTGTGGTTGCATAGCAGGTCAGCATTTTAGTTGGTCAAATTTTATTAAGCAAACTGATTTACTAGCAAATGTAAGTTTATACCAACCCAGAGATTAACATAAGCATCATCATCATGACTGAAAGTAAATGCAACAAGTTTAGTTCATCTTCCATAGTTTACTCATGTGAGGGTCCAGGCCGCCCTTGACCGTGGGCACGGCTAACTAGTTAGTTTCACACTCTACAGAGGTTGTACATCTTTACCCACAAGTCGCGTAAAAGTTCTAGGAACTTTAAACCCAACCATACGATGCCGGCCAAGCATCATACCACACTACCGAGGTGTGATTGCATAGGGATGCTACGAGGCCTTTACAAAGATCCCCTAGTGCAGGCTGCTCGCTAGGTTACTTGACAGCGCAATGCATAAACCTCTCTCAAGACTGCGAAGCTACCATAGAGCAGATCAGCCTGAGGGCCGGGCTATACACCAACTACCGGCAACCCCCAACCCCTTTCAGGTAAAGCATACCTAACACCAAGTTTTCTAATTATTCGGCCAAGACAGAGCCATATGTCTTGTGGTTGTACTATTTTCCTGGGTGGTTCTCCATGTTCCGATTAACAAAGGTGATCTTGTTTAATGAAGGTATAACATAAGTAAAGCAAGATTAACATTGTTATTCATTAGAACCACCATGATCCCAAGTTGAGCAACTAAGCAAGGTCTACCCAATATAAACATAAACCCAGGTTGATTAAGGCATAGGGATAAACAAAGCTAGTCAATCCTTAGATAATAGGACCCTGTGTATGCAAAGCAATAAATAAATAACGGTGTAATTAAAATGCATGTTGTAATAGGATAACTGGGAATGTAGCAAGGACTTGCCTTCTACCAACGCTTGCTACTGCTCAAGGTCTTGAAACCTTCGACTTCAGCGTATTCCACGTACGGATCGTCTTCTACGCACCACATCATTCACATACAAGCATACAATGGAATAAAATAAGAAACAATCACCAAACAGTACTAACAGAACAAAACAGGGGCATAAAACTGTTCTACTCTTTGATACGATCGCGTGGATATAAAGAACGCAGAAAATGGAGCTAAAACGTATATTCTACGGCTAAAACAAGGTACAGGGGCTAAACTGCAGGAAAACTAAGCTTCCAGGGGCTAAACAGCAAGAAACTAAGGGCTAAAACATAATTACGTATAAAAACCTAAGGGCTGCGGTGCAAAACTCTAGGGATGGACCTCGGGCGCTAAAACATAAAAACTCAGGGTTAAAAACGTAAAGAAAAGGACCTATCCGTAGGGTTCTTTGCACGTGGAAGGGAATATATGTGATTCTAAGAAACTGGAGGACTTTTATGCAAAAGAGGCGGGGCACAGCTGGGTTGACCGGTATGGTTGACCGTTTGACCCCGGGGTGGATTAGATCTGAGCCATTGGCTCCAGATCGGACGGCTGCGTTTGCCCGGGACACGACGAGCGGCGGCGCTGGCGGCGGTGCGCGGCGGCGGACGGCGGAGTTCCGGCGAGCTCCGTCAATCCCGAGCTAGGGTGCTCGATTCGCGGCGCGGAAAGGCTTGGGACACGGCTCGTGACACGGCGGGTCGATCTAAGGCATCTGAGCGAACGCACGGCTGACGGAGATGGCGCGCGGCTCCACGAGGCGGTCGGCGGCGCTACGGCTCCGGCGATCGCGCACGGACGATGTAGAGCACAAGGGCGAAAACAAACGGCACGGGGGTCCTGCTCACCTTGTCGTGAAGCTCAAGGCGGTATCTTTGTCGGCGGGGAGGCAGTGACGGCGGAGATCGATGGCGGCGGCCGAGCTAGGGTTCGGCGGGCGGCGGTGGAGAGCTGAGGGGCTAGGGTTTCGCGAAAGAGGCAACGCAAAGGTGGCGGCAGGGCTTATAAAGGCCGAGGGGGGCGCATCGACGTGCGGGCCCAGGGCCAGGGGCGGAGCACAGGCGCGGTCGGAGCTCGGACTCGAGTTTGATGCGGCGCGCTGGAGGAGGGAGATGACGGGTGGCTCCCACCCGTCAGCGGCTGCGGGCGGTGGAGGACGAGTTGGGCCACTCTGGGCTGTAAAGATGGCTGGGCCGCGAGACAGCGGGCGCCGAGCGAACAGGGCTAGAGAGGTCGAGGGCATCCGACGGACTTTGGGCCGACGGGCCGCGCGTGAAAGCTGGGCTGCGCGGCTGCTGTGCTGCGTGCTGGGCTGAGACTGATGTCGGGCCAAAAGAGAGAGAAAACGGGAAAAGGGAGAAAGAAAAGTTTTCACTATTTTCCAAAAGAGGTTAAACCTATGAATTCAAATCAAATTTGAATTCAGCCAACCAAAATTAATGCACCAGCATGCATGCAACAAACATCAAGCCACTTATTCAATTTGGAAAAATAAATAATGTTTTTATTTTTTTCCTGTACTATATTCCCTGTAAAGAATTAAATATTGGGAAAAATTTTAAAAATTATGGGAAATCGTTGTTTAAATTTTCTTCCTATTCACATCCTGAAATTCGGGAATTTCAGGGTGTGACAACCTCTACAATCTTAGCACCCCAACTCCGGCATGCCCCTTGGAGAAAGGCTCGGTCTCCCTAAAAGACTAGTCCGATAGGAGAAGGGTGGTTCTCCCTTTTAAGTTGTCTTCCTCCTCCTCCGCTAAGCAAGGTACGATAATTCTGATAGAGGAAGGGTGGTTCTCCCTTTTAAGGTGGCTTCCTCCTCCTGCCTACACTGTTGTGCGTCTGGCCAAACTGTGCTCCCGCTGGGCCACGACTGCCGCCTACAGGTGTTGCTGCGCCTGGTTAGCAATTTCAGAACTTAATTTGCTAAGATGGCTGATATCGGGTTCTATATATGCCTAATCTGTATGCCTGTGACTTTTTCTATTACAGAAATTTTATTTCCCTGCCGCTAGCTCTGTCACAGTTGCCAGTTATCTTGTCAGTTTTTCTTATTTTCCTGAGCTGGGTTTACCGTCAGAAAAAATATGTTTTCCTGTAAGCTAGTTAGAAGTCTCACTTCTCAATTATGTGCCAAAAAGCTAATGAATGTAGGCCAAATGCTTTTCACGCATCCTACATGAACCACTCTGTAAAGGCTTGCTCTGCTATTAGTTCAGTGTTTAGGAGGCAAAACCATACTATTACATTACATATTGTGCTGGGGTGCTTTTTCTCTTAATTCCTTCGTCCTTAAATATAAGTCAAGATGTTCAAATATGTATGTGTACAGTGGAGACCAACTACAACCAGCCTTTGTCAGGCACACCTGAATAGCGCCGACCATGTTTCTTGCAACGCCAGATAGCTTTTATTTTTTTTATTTTTGACAATGAACTATATTGATTAACAGCAACTTGCTGTAAGAACCATTACAGAGTTAATGGCTACATTTTGGAGTGCCAAAAGTAATGGACACTCATGCTCATGAGCAGAATGAGAACAAATAGAACTGGAAGAGTTATGGTTGTGGTTTAGCTCCCTAAAAGCCTGTTTAGCTAGTTGATCAGCCATATGGTTCTGATTTCTACTAATCCTGCGTATGGCCATAGAAGCGCCATCCATCTTGGAGCTGATGATTTGAGTGTAAGGCTTGATTCTCCAATCAGGGGGATGATCAAGTTGAGTTCCATTCAGAAAATTCACCAACTGCAGACTGTCTGATAAAATAGTTGATGGAAACATATGCAATGCTTCCAACACCATAGCTGCAAGAGCAAGTGCAGCAGCTTCTGCCATCAGAACTGAAGAGGGGCCCTTGAGTGCAGCTCTGAGGAATATACTCTGAGGTGGGTGAATCTGAGTGTTGACAATGAAAATGCCAAGTCCAGTATCTCTGGGCGAATGTACACCTAGATCTGGCTAAGTTGAAGCATCAACATAGCAGCGAGTCCCTTGAAGTAAAGTAGGACGAGGGACCAAGAACCTGTCGTGGGTTGCACCCACTTCCTCAGCAATGCCATCTGAACTTGGTTCACCAACTCCATTTGAACCTGCAAAAGGAGAAGTTGTACCTTGGCTGTTGGACCCTTGGGGTGGCGTCAATGCATATGTGCCTTGCTGACCAGTAAGAGCACCCAAGTGCGAATGCATATGAGCAGTAGCTGCTCGGTGCACCTGAGTGGGCGTCCAAGTTGTCCTCTGAAACCTGTTATCATTACGAGCCTTCCAAATGTACCAAAGAGTAAACAAAGTTTTACAAAGTAAAGGTTCAGAGGGGTGATTAGTGATGAGCAAAGGAATAGTCATTTGAATGCCATCTTCTTCTACTGGAATATTGTTGGTATATATAGGAGGGTTAGCTGTAGACCAAACAGCAGCAGACAAATGACATTGGAAGAACAGGTGCTGGTCATTTTCAATATTACCACAGTAAGAGCAGTGTTGATCAATATGAGTGGAATACCTGCCCGCACGTTCAGCAGTGGCGATTGCACGCCTGATCAGCCTCCAAGCAAATGTTTTGAGCAGTGGGGGAATGGTTTTACTCTTCCAAACCTTTTGTAGAATGAGATTGGCATCATGGCTGATACTTCTGGAGCCTTGGGAGGGTAGTTGGTGCACCTGTTGGTTCGCTAGAAAAGTATAGACAGATTTAGTAGTACATTGTCCATTTTTTGCCGGGGCCCATCTAAGAATATCATCCCTGTCCTGATTGACAACAGGAGTGGCTTCAATTTCTTGCACAACCTCCTCAGAGAAAGTAGTAGAGAGAAGCTGGTGATTCCAACTGTGTGTACCTGGGAGCCATAGGTCAGAGACCTTAGCTGGTAGAGGTAGATTGAATACTGGCAGGAGAAGGTGGTCATGGATGTGTTCCCAAACACGTGTCCAAGGCGATGACCATATGGAAGAATCGCCAGCATGTATTTGGCAGGTTGTGTGAGCATCAAGGTGATGTTTGACCTGCATAATGGAAGACCAATAGATAGAACGAGATGTTGTAACAGGGGCAGTCCAAAAGGAGTGGTCAGGATAATATTTAGCCTTAAGAATAGTAGTTAAAAAAGGATTTTTATTAGATACTATATTCCAGGTAGAATGGATAATCAAACTTTTGTTCACCATCTCCATATCTCTTATTCCAAGACCACCTTGCTCTGTCGGTTTAGAGATGTCATCCCAAGAGCGATAAGCAATGGGACTAGTATCCTGTTCTTCCTGAATTCCTGCCCACCAAAACCTTCGAAGAATAGTGTTAATTTTTTGAAGGAAAGTTTTAGAGAAAAGAATGGTAGACATATAATAAATAGGAATAGAAGCTAACACTGATTTGATGTACTGTAACCTACCGGCATGGTTAAGTTTGTTGGCCTTAAGAGTTCCGAATTTAGCAAGAAATTTGTGGTGAATGAAGTTGTATGCTTTGTTCTTATCTTTATGAGAGAAGATCATAGGATGACCTAAGTGCATAGTATTAGGCTTGAGGTCAGGTACAGGGAAGATACCTTTGATCTGATTTTTAATGTGAGTAGGAACATTCCTACTGAAATAAATGGAGGATTTTTGGAGGTTGGGAGTCTGACCCGATTGTTGGCAAAACTCATAGAGAATTGTCTTAACAGCTTGAGCTTCTTCCAGGGTGGCCTTGCCACAAAGAATGAGATCATCTGCAAATAAAAGAGAATGAATAGGGGGAGCACCCACTCCTAGGGAGATGCCAGATAGGTTGTTGTTATGGAGAGCTTCCTGCAATCTAATAGAGAGTTCGTTAATAGCAATCACAAAAAGATAAGGAGAGAGAGGGCAACCCTGTCTCAACCCTCTTTGTGGGTTAAAGAAGTCAGAAGGCTCATCATCGACAAGAACAGCTAAGGAAGATGTAGAAATGCAAGTATGAATTAATTTGATGAAACTGTCATTGAAACCAAGTCTGTGAAGAGCATCTGAAATGAAGGTCCATTCAAGTCTATCAAAAGTTTTGGCTAGATCAATTTTGAGCATGAAAGCAGTAGAATTCCAACTTTTAAGATTAAAGGTGTGGATGATCTCTTGAGTGAGAATAATATTAGAGGAAATGTGTCTATTGGCAATAAAAGCAGATTGAGCCTGGCTAACATAATTGGGGAGATGGGGTTTAACTCTATTAGCCAAGGATTTAGCTATGATTTTATAGATGACATTGCATAAACCAATAGGTCTATAATCTTGAGGGATAGAAGGATTATTCTTTTTGGGTATAAGAGAGATAAAAGTTTTGTTAAGATCAGTAGGCAAGTAAGCATGAGAGTAGAAATCTTTTACCACTTTACATGTCATCCTTTGCCCAGCGCCATGCAGATTTGTAGAAGGCTGCATTGAGACCATCAGGACCAGGAGCTGCATTACTGTGCATGTGCTTAATGATATCATGAATTTCTTGTGAGGCAGGAACAGAATAAGTAAAAGTGAACATGTTATCTTCATGCATGTTGGGAATGTCAGTATCATGATGAGCATTTAAATCACAGGGAACTTGGGAAACATCAGGAATGTGCGTGGAAGTGTGGTTATGAGAATAGCAGTTCAGATTAATAGTGTTGGTAGTAGAGAAAATATGTTTAAAGTAATTAGTCAGAGTGGCAGCAAGTTGATCAGGGGTGGTGGAATGGGTGGCATCTGGATTAAGAAGGTGGGTTATTTTATTCTTACGATTCCTTTTGATAATAGCCCTGTGAAAAAAGTCAGTATTTCTATCACCTTTAACTGCCTAGGTCTTCTTGACACGTTGAATGTGGTAGGTCTCTTCTTTGGACATCAGGTTTTGGTGCTGTTCATGGAGCTGTTGCTGCAAACTGTGGTTCTGGAGAGAAGGGTGCATGGTTTGCTGAGCCAGGATCTTGTTTTCAATCTGTGTAAGAAGATTACTATTCTTCAGTTTCTTTCTTCTCCATTTTCTAAGATCTGCAGCAAGAAACTGAGTTTTATGTGAGAAATCACGAGCAGAGGAGCGCTGCCAACTTTGTTGGGCTATGTCATGATATTCCTGCTCCATTAACCACCAATTTTCAAAACGGAAAGGCTTGTTAATACAAGGTCGCTGAGAGTTGAGAACCGCAAGAATTGGAGCATGGTCGCTATACATCATAGGTAGGTGGTAGATTGTAGTGGAAGGAAACATCAGATACCAATCTACATTGCCTAAACAGCGATCAAGCCTTTCATAAGTTGGAACAGAAGAAAATCTTTTATTAGTCCAGGTGTAAGCTGGGCCTTTATAGCCGAGATCAATGAAACCACATTGCTTAACAAGAGCACAAAAATTGCTTATACGATTAAAATCAGCAGCACTGGGACCTAGCTTTTCATTAGTATGCTTAAGTTCATTAAGATCACCCATACAGAACATAGGCATATTGGAATTAAGATTGATAAAATGCAACACTTGATCCCAGATAACATTTGTGGAACAATGATGGGGGTCACCATAAACACAAACTAAACCATACTGTTGACTGGTAGACTTATTAATACACAAAGCAAAAATGTAGTGATGACTATTATCTAAGATAGTGACATCAACCTCATCAGACCACATCAGCCAAAGGCCACCTGATTGGCCTTGAGAGGGTACAACAAAAGCATCATTGAGGTTAAAGTGATTCTTAATGGAAGTTTTAGTAATGGTAGAATTACGAGTTTCTGAAATAAAACATACCTGTGCTCTAGTTGATACTAGTAGCCGTGAAAGATGTACCATTGTTGAGCTGCGAAGGCTCCCGCCTGAGCCTCGGCAGTTCCATGCAAGGTGTGACAGTGCCATGGTGACTCTAGAGCCGGTGCTTAGTGCCGGCGTCGTACCTCGAACAGGATTGGAACGAGGCGGCGTCACAGGAGAGGTGGTATGGATGGATGGTGTAGTGAGGAGTTGCTGCGTGGTGCGAGGAGAATCACCAGGAGAAGAAATTGTGGGAGTAATATGGGAGGGATCAGGGTTGGCGGCGGGAGGTGGTGGGTCAGGGGGCACCTCCTCCGTGGTGGAGGAGACTGAAGCATGGCGGGTATGCATAGCCGCGCTCTCATGTGGGAAGGAGCGGACATGGGGCAGACCACTAGGAATCATCTTGGACTCAAGAGCGCTCCCTGGAGGGACGACCATGGTTCCAGACGCCATAGACATTTCGTCGAGCAGGTGGTGTTCAAGGAAAAAGCAGAAAGCACAACCACCCACGATTACCTTGGCTCGAACCAGATCTGCAGGATTGGGCGTCCTCGCCACTCGCAGCAAAGGTCTGATCAACCTGCCGCTCGCCGCAACAGAAGATGGGGAATTTTGCTGAGCACCTACCTGTGCACTGTAGATGGGTTGGGGATCGGCGGAACCACCAGCAAGCCAAGAGGATCTGGGTCTGATGGAGATCGATGATGGATGCAGGCGATGATGGATGCAAGCTAGGGGCCAGATCGAAGAGGATTTGAAGGGATTGGAAGGATTTGGGGAAGAGAAGGTAATCACGGCATTTCGCCCAGTACTACGGGGAGCACTCCACTTCCGCCAGATAGCTTTTATTGCACACTGCTTGCACTCATGACATGGCGGCAGTTGATTCAGTAATCAAGTGGTTCCTGGCAGGAGTATCCAAAGCGGCAGTAACCCCCGCATACCCAATGGAGATCTATAATCAGCATGCGCGTCGAGGCTTCCCCTGACAGTGCAAATC
Organism: Cenchrus fungigraminus; assembly: GCA_036936925.1. Classification (NCBI taxonomy): domain Eukaryota; kingdom Viridiplantae; phylum Streptophyta; class Magnoliopsida; order Poales; family Poaceae; genus Cenchrus; species Cenchrus fungigraminus. The sequence goes on along the minus strand of CM072774.1, from coordinate 22,075,004 downwards.
GTCTTGATCCCTTCCGTTCTCAAATTTGAGCACATGTACGTGTTACTATGTGTCATAGTCTCTCTGTCACTGGTTGTACAAAGGCAGAATAATTTCCTTTGGACACATGAATGTATTACTAACACGATAGAAGTAGCAATGCGGGACATAAATACATAAATGAAGGTGGATGTTTATATATATGCTTCTTTATGGAGATGCCCGGACAACATCAATGTGAGAAAACCACTCCATTACTTAGGTACGGAACATTGGTTTCCCTTTTCAACCGGATGTGTTTAATTTTGAACCTGAAGGCCAAAGCTTGACCGAGCAAGCTTGATATTGTTATGTGTTGTGGTACCCTTTTGCACGTTCCAGAATGATTATCACTTCCTATTCTTTTTCTAATAATTAGGTAAAGGCAGGTCTAGTTGCTAGTTCAATGAAATGCTCTCCATATATGGCTTCCCAGTTGCTAGGTAAAGATGTCATTCAAAGTCATGAAAAAAATCCTAAACATATTGCTGTGGAATGTCCGATGATATAGATATGCTAGTTTGCAAAATTATAATCATCTTCATATGTCTGACGCACTCAAGCCTTTTGGAAGGCATGAGTAAACCTCTGCAGTATGCCTATATAATCAAAACACTATTGCACTGAAAAGTTAGGGACATTTCTTAGAAGGAACTTTATGTGTACATTGCACATGCATTTTAAGATAACAAAAACCAATTTGAACAAAACTTTAGCCTTACAAGATGAATGTTGTTATACCAAAGTGACATAATTGGATTCATATTTTAATGTACTCTACTGGAAGTGGTGCCGGCTTAAATGCTTCCCTGGTGGCTACTGGTTGACCTTCACACAATAAAGTGATTTGCTAAACTTGTACACTAGTCACTAGGTGCAGATAACATGTTTGACAAACATTTGTTCTTTTGAAACGTGGCACACCAAACCTTCCGTGAACTAGGATGCAAGTTTTATGACGCGGTGTATTCGATTTGGAAAAAAAGGATCCCGGTGAACAAGGATGCAAGTTTGATGATGTGGTGTATACCAGTTACAAGTTTAGTGATTCGAATGACATGTTGGTCCAGGTTTACTGGGTTCCCATGCAACTATTTTCAGAATACCGGATGTCGACATGCAACTATGCACATGGTGCACATAGTCTTCATATACGTATATCGTTCTATATAGGTACGCATAAACCAAACCTCGCGATGTGCAATTCAGAACACTATATATGCACAAAGCTATATCTACATGCCCATTGGACTTGACTAATTGCAATCTTCTTGAACTTTGCATTGTCTCGATCTCAGATGTGCAGTCCTTAGCATATGGAATCGCATATGCCAAGGGATGGCATAGAGATGGCCCCCTCTAGGTGCAGCAACATGCACCCACCAGGAGAAACCATGGTGCATCCGACGACAAAAGAAAGAGAAAGACTCTGTAAACAGTTCCTCTGCGCATCAAATTCGGGAGGACGAGCTTGTGTTCTGACCTTGTCTTCGATCAGCAAACCAATGGCTGGTCACAAGGCTAAGTATCTGCCAGAGAAGTGTTCCCTATGGCGTTGAAGCCGTCCCCTTCCTGGTATCTTCCATTCCTACAACTCCTCACCATTAACCATTTGTCCCAATCTGGCCTGCTGTCAAGCAATACGACTCTTACACAAATGCCGAAGCAACGTGAGACCAGGGATGACTATGTGTATGTGTAGAGGAAGCCTGCTGGTGTCAAACATAATGGTTGATACGATGAGGGAGTACAAACTTGGTGGACACAATTTGTGGCAGGCTGTGCATAGTTGTAAAAAATGACCCTAGGCCTTGATGGCCAAAGGGCCCAGACGTCTGGTCCGGGGCACTAGCAACAGACGGTGGGCCCCATGTAATTATTTCCCACCGCCCAGAAGCGCTTTCTGTAGTGGTTGGGTTTTTTTTTAGAATGTGTGTCGGCTCGGTTTCTAAGTTCATGGGGGCCAGCACCTCCCGACCTCAAGTGGGTCACTTGCGTCCCCTCAGCCGCGCCCAACAACTTTGCAACGTTCAAATGAACAATTGCAACATACATCAGATAGGAGTGGATCATGAAAAAAAGGCTGTCACAAGAAGTAAAATTGTTTGTGGCAAAATCCGGAAAAACACATGTTGCAATGAAGGTATTAAGAGAACTTCTTGTGCAACATCAGGAGAAATGTCAGATGGTGAGATCTGAGCAGTCCAAAGGGGTACCCACGTGGTCGATTTGTAGGTAGAGAGGGATCGAGAGCTAAGAACGTGATGGATGTGCAATGAACAGACAGAACACAAATGACACGAAGGTTTATACTGGTTCGGGCCTCCGGAGAGTAAAACTCTACATCCAATTCTTGGTGGTTTGTATTGCTTCTGCACGAACATGACGGCGACCTGCGGGGGGTCTGTGATCGTCCGCCCTCGCCCCCCTCCCCCCAGGCCACCTTATAGTGGCCGGCGGCCATGGGCTACAAGTCTGTTTCCATCTATCTTAGTCGGTTACAATATGGAAGGCTTATCCAAGCTGCCTTAATCTGTCTAGACTGCCTTGGCTTGCATGCCAAGCTATCTTCTCATGTTTGGGCCCGCGTGTCAGGTTGGCCAGGGCCCACTGACAGGTAAGCAGGCCATCTAATAGGACACTTGTCGGGTATAGCTGAGACCCATATCTCTCAAGCCCCCGAGCAATATGTAGGCGAAGCGACCTTGATGGAGTCATGACGAAGCTGAAGCCTTGGCACCATCTACAGGTCGGAAAGGGTGCACGTTGATCAAAAAAGAAGAAATCTGTCGAACACAGCGAGGTTGTGCCAAACTATCGGAAGCAGACTTCCAGTAGGTCGAAGCAACACACTCTGGGGAGTAGCCCCTGAGCATTGAAGCAATTAGTATAACTGGTTCGATCGTCAAGAAAGAACCTACAAACTGCTACTTTGGAAACAGCAAAACCGAGTGTAGAACTACTAGAAGCGAACTTCTGGGAAGTCGAGGAGATGTGCGGAGGTGTCATCATGTAGACCAGCCGACCTGAACAAGATAAGGAAGTACAGTGTGAAGATGCCCAAACGTCCACACACTGGTGTGATGTGTCTGGCAGAGCTGTAGAGGCACGCCGACCTGAGGGAGGCCTCAAGTTCAGGAGACCTGGAAGGGAATTTGGCGCGTGCCGACCTCAAGGAGGTATTGTCCTGTAGGTAAAAGACTCTGGTCTATACCGACCCAAAGATGATGACCAGCCCCTGAGCGTGGAAGCCAGACGAGTCGCGGAAGCGCTAAGTCGCCTACTGCCGCGAGCCAGAGAGGTGCACTGTGAGACACACCAGGTCATTGTAGAGTTAGGCTTGTAAAATAAGATAACACTAGGTTGGTGTATCAATCTGTCGAATGTAACAAAAACTTAGCCTGAGCTAGTGAGGTGCATGTTGTTTTTTTTGAAAAAACATTCCCCTTATGCGGACTCAAAATCATTACAACTGCAAAATGTTCACATCGCTAACCACTACTCACGTAGAGGACGGCTTACCACACCACACGGCACAACAGGGAGCCTTAGGTGTAGGTGGCGCGCGGGGGGAGTCTAGGACTCATGATTTTGCAACCACAAAACATAAAATGCTCATAACGAGTAAAAGGCTGTTGAAAGAAGAACGCACATAAGCTAATTAGGTCCCCTCAGGTCTGGCGGCCTTTGAATTGGCATGGTCAATAAGCCCCCGAGCATGTCGAGAGGGAGGAGTCGTGAGAGTATGAAAAAGCATGTGGAGCAGGTCGGTGAAAGTCGTGAAGACATGAAGAAAACGAGACGATCGACGAAAGATAGTGAAATCGAAAATATTTAATTAAAATTAGAACTTAGCTTGTGTGTTGCCAAGGTCGGAACGTCCGCGGCGGTGCGAGAGGCCGTGGGAGCAAGCTGGAGCCATACCGATCTGTCGAGGAAACCGACGACGCCACCTGGAGTTGTGCCGAGCTGTCAAGGTAGCCAGCGACACGACCTGTCAAAGGTAACCGACGGTGCGATGAGCTGAATTCAGTTCCATGACGGTCGAAAAGGTCGGCAACTTGCGCGTGATGGCGCAGCAGATCGGAAGTTAATGAAGAAACCAAAAAGAATCTTCCCTGTAACTTGACCGACACCATGTTTCCCATCTACAATGTTCTCGTACTTTGCATCGTATCTCAGATGCACTCGTTAGCTTATGGAAATGCATATGCCACACGAGCCTATCATTTAGGCTGTCTCGCCGTGTTTTGTGACAGAGGGACGGCCCCCTCTGAGCGTAGCAACATGCACCTGCCAGGAGAGGCAATGGTGCAGTCTGACGACAGAAACAGATGAGTCTTTTTTTTTTAATTAAGGATTATATACAGCAAAAGGTTACACGAAACGAGAGTTTTTAGACTCTAAACCTTGCACCGAGGAAAAGAAATAAACAAGAAAAGAAAATCCCTAAGTCAAAGAAAAAAGAAGACTAAGTTTCAATCTTCTTCTCCATCCAAGCTTCAAATCTTCAAACGCCCGCCTAGCCATTCCTCCACAGGTAAAGCAGGTCAACAAGATTTCCAAAGTGATGCCCCCAAGAAGGAAACGACGTCGAAGACGCCGTCGTCGCTCCTCTAAAGAACCGGAGAAAGGTTTTCAGCTGGAAAACAAAGACCAAGTAGGAAGCATCCCAACAAACGCCTCCAAGGAGGACCACGACACCTGAAGACGTCGTCGTTGTTGACACCGACACCATAGTTGGGTAAGGATTTCGCTCGAAGCTTCGTCCAATGCCAACCTGATGATGAAGGATAAGTTGAACCGCAACACCGGCCACGACCATTAGTAGTGTGAGGGGCGAGCACTTAGGATCCCCTCGACCAGACCGACGACCAACGACATGAGAGTCACGACACCTTACCCAGCTCGCCGGCAGACCGACCCCGACTGGAAGGGCTGAGATCTTCAACAGGGAACACCGAAAGATGAAAGCAGCCCCCAGCAGCCGCCAACCGCCACCGACACTACGCTGCACACCGGTGAACGTCCGCTGCACTTAGGCCACGAAAAAGGTCCACACACGAGAGCGTGAGGCCGGTCGAAGCCGCCTAACCGTCACAGGCCACCACCAAACTCACCTTGGGAACGGCCACAAGAGACCAAACCCTTCCCCCGGAACTTAGTCCGAGCAAGGTTGGCTCCGAGGACCGGCACCCAACTACAAGCCACCAATGCCCATGCCGCACACTACAAGAAAGGGGTTAGACGCCGAGTGCCAAAACCACTCGGCGACGGCCACTATACACTCGGCGAGTCTATTCGCCATGTGTTGCCCTCGGCGTCCTCAACTCGGTGACAATTTACTCGGCAACATCCTAGATGCTGAGTGTCAGATGTCGGGCACTCAGAGAAGAGACGCCGAGTGCCAGCATCTCACTCAGTGAACACCAGCATCTCTTGTTGGCACTCGGCTCACCGTTTTGTCGCCGAGTGCCCGACAGAAAATACTAGGCGTACATGAAAACACTCAGTGGCTACCGGGTTTCTCGTAGTGGCAGCCCACCTAGACGCAGGCCACAACCCTGTAGATCTGATAAGCCCGACCACCACCTTCTCGTCCCATGGAATTGTGTAGAGAATCGGATGCCCGTTAGCCTAAGAGGGGGAGGGGGTGAATTAGGCAACTTAAAACCTTAACCTATGGCTCACTAAATTTTACACAAAAGTAAACTAGAACATACTATCTATATGTGCAACTACGGTTGTTCTAGTGTGAAACTCCCATCCCAAAACAAGGTTTGCAACCTATAGCCATTCCTAGCAAGATACTACTCTAGGAAAGTAAAGGCAAGCAAAGATTGCAATAGAGTAAATGCGGAAACGTAAAGGGGATGAGAGGAAGCAAACTCTTGACACGCGATTTATCCCGTGGTATCGGTAGGCACTAAGCCACCCCTAGTCCACGTTGTTGAAGCACTCACACAAGAGTATTGCTTCTCGGTCACCAAGTCTCTCCCAAGAGCATCAACTTGACTTGCCACAAAGGCTAGCCACTTAGGCACTTGTCAAGCTCCCTTGGTCACCTTGATGCCGCCTCCACTAAGGAGCTTCTCCACCAAGGAAGGGGGTCTCCACGTCCCCCGCACAAAGTGTCCTCGCCGCTCCACACCAAGCCGGAGGGTCGATGACGATTGCCGGTGAGCCACTTAGGCCCCAAGGCTTCCGGCGAACCTTGTACAACTGGATTCACTCAAGAATCACCTCACAAGGTTGGCACAACCTTGCACTCACTCAGCTCTAAGCTAAGCCTAGCACTAAGCACATACACTAAGCATATGCAAGTCTATGGATGAGCAATTAAGCACTTGGATGGATTGGATATGATCTTCTAGGTGTCTTGAACTCTCCTGCACTTCCACACAATCCAGCTTACTCAAATGGGTGAGTGGAGGGGGTATAAATAGCCCAAGGCATCAAACTAGCCGTTGGCTAACGTCCACTGAAAAAGGTACCGTCGGATGATCCGACGCTATATTTTCCAGGGCGTCGGTTCATCCGGTGCCCCTCCCACGTCACTTAGCCGTTGAGGTTCTCTGACACAACTGCTCCGACGCTATGCACCGACGGTGCGTCGGATCATCCGGTGCTGAAGACTCCGCGCTCAAGTCGCCTCTGTTAGCTTCCAATCGACCGTCGGATAGACCGACGCTTCTCCTTATCCAAGGCGTCGGATCATCCGGTGCTGAAGGCTTCGTCTTGGCGCGTCTCTGTATGAATTCAAACTGAGCGTCGGATAGACCGACGGGGTCCCCACTCAGACCGTCGGATCATCCGGTGCTACTGTCTTCCTTGCTCTTCCTCTGCAACTCGTCCGACACTACTAAATAATGGACCGTCGGTTCATCCGACGGTACCTAGGGTTTGACCCTGTGTACCAACTCGTCCGACGATTGCACCGACGCTTGTATTTGAGGGACCGTCGGTTCATCCGACGGTGTCTTTTCTTTTCCTTTTCTTGCTCGGTTTTGACCCTTGAAAAATACACTATCTTCTCAATTTGGCATATGGTTTTCTTGCATCCTTGGGACCTAGAAGTGTCTACAAAGACATGCTAAAACAATAAGGTTAGTCCCAATGATCATGTTGTCATGAATCACCAAAATCAAACTCGAACTAATGGCATATGAGGCCATGTTCGCTACAAATTGGCCCACCGGCGCCGGAGGCCACTAGACCCCGCCGCCCGCCGCCGGCAACCGCCGCTGCCACACCACCTGCCGCGGACGGCGAGCCGCGGCCGCTGCCATATCCGCGCGCCTAGCGTTGACCGCCATCTCTTCCCGCACCGGCCTCAGGCCCCGTCACAGATGCTACAGCGGCCGCCACCACCACCAGCACCGCACGCGTCGGCCAATGCCACCGTCTTCCAGATCCATACGCCGCAGCCGGACCCCACACCACATCCCTCCATGAATTCGCGCTCCCTCGCCGCGCAGCCACCACATCCGGTCGGGGCGGTGCCGGATCTGGGGGCTCCTTCCTCCTCCGCCGCCCAGACGCCAACACCGGCGAGAGGAGCTCTAGGGTGGACGGACGACCACACCCGCCCGTAGCCACCAGAGAAGAGAGGGAAGACCTCACCACCACCTTCCCCATGGGTCGCACGGGCACCCGGCGACCCGCTCGAGCGGCAGCGCGGCAGGAGGTGACGTGACGAGGGTTGCGGCGGCTTGGCTTTGACCCGTCACCCACGTGGGGTGGCCGGGGCGGGGGGGGGGGGGGAGCGAGATGTTTCTCCACCATCTCTGTTGTCTATTGATAACATAGATGTTGGACAAGGCGCAGTCTATGGTACATGGAAGGCACATCCATCATGTGCGCATCGAATTCAGGAGGACAAGTTTCTATTCCGCCATTGTCTTCGACCGACAAACCAATATCTGGTCACAAGGCTGGGTCTCTGCCGGAGACGTGTACCATGATCCATGGATGCCTTCCCCTTCCTTCTGTCTTCGGTTCCTACAGCTCACCATTTCAGTCCCAATCTGGCCTGCTGTCAAGCAACACAACTCAAATACCAAAGGTCGATGCAATGTACATGAGAACATAGAGGTAGCCTTCTGGTGTCAAACACGACTCTGTGATGGTGGACAACCCATCATTTGGAAGACTGTGCCTCGTTATACAAAATGAAGCTGGGCCTCGACGGTAAAAACCTGAAAAGAGAAAAGTATATATAAACACCTTTCAACTATTTAGAAGATACTTTATTTGGACATCGATGAACAATCTATTACGGTTTCATGTGATGCTGCAGTAAGCCCACATGCTTGGTGATAGGTGCAAATGACATTGGACCATAATGTTAAATAAGACAATACATAAGACTTGCTAGTTATTGTACTAGTGTAGAACATGACTTGCTATTTTAATTTTTCTGGCAAGTGAACTGCAAACAGAAGCTCCCACTATATGTATTTTGTGAAAATACCGACGGCATGCAGAAGTTCACATGATGTACAAGCATGCCCATAACGCACTCCTTATTAGCTTTCAATGGCAGGAAGTTCTGACTGGAACTGCATAACATTTTTCAACGATATGGCCAGGAGCATGGGGGCGCCCCGGAGGTAGCACCAGGGGTGGGCGCACAGGCTATTCATTGAATACCCTTTATTTTGCTAATCAGTGATATTTATCAATGATGCATGCATGACACAAAACAGGATTTGAGACAATAATTCGTTTTATCTTTTGAATTCTTAATACCCAAATTAACTCTATTCCCTTGGCCCGCCTCTGGGTAGCACACACACTGACACACACATATGCTTGGGTTCTTGCCTTGCTAAGTACTGACCTTGCTGAGTTGGTAGATACGCAAGCAAGAAAGTCCGATGTCGCGAATCTTAGCTTCCAATGCAAGGCCTCCTCATTCTTGCTAACTAGGTCTTAATCATGATCACGCCCTGCATAACACTTGTTTTGTGTTCTTGCTTACTACTGGATGTACGTGTAACATGTTCACCAAGTTCTTTCGAAAAAAAAAAAGTTCACCAAGTTGATCCTCACCACTCACCAGCACAGGTCAAACCAATCATCCATGTCATACAAAAGCTAGACACATACATAGTTAGGTCTAGAAGCATCGAAGTTTCAGTCAGCATTACTAGTTTATCGTGCATCAACTTCTAGTTCCACAAAAGTGAGAACCAGATAAGAGAAAACTGTACTTAAACACCTTTCGACTATTGACAATGCCTCCCCCCCCCCCCCCCCCAACACACCCACCCACCCCACCTACAAAAACAGATATTTATTTGGCACATTGAACTACCTCATACAGTGTGAGTTACATATATTCCTTTGTTAATGGTGGTTTCACGTGAGTCGGCAGTACGCCCCACATGCTATACGTGACATAGTGATATAGCTGGCAAATAACATTATATAAGACAATGTTAAAGCATGACTGTACTTATGGTAACGGAAAGTATTGGCAAGAGAGTTATTGTACTAGTGTAGAACAGGACTTGCTAATAATTTAATTTTGGGGAAAATAAACTGTGCAAATTTGACATATGTTCTGACTAGGCAATCTTACTCTGCATTTTCTAAGAATACCGATCACTACGGGAAACTCGACCATTTCCGTGCACCAAATGATTGCCGTGTGCAAAACCACGGGCGCACGGTAAACAACCCTCTTTGCCGTGCGTTGCACGTAAAAGCGCACGGCAAACAAAAACACACGGCACAAATAGTCTTTGCCGTGCGTTGCATAAAAAACGCACGGCAAATATTATCTTTGCCGTGCGCCGACTCCAAAACGCACGGCAAATACGTGCGCGCGTGCACACCACGAGCTACCCACGCGACACGAACGTCTGTTGAGGAAACGGCGGCGCATGGTCGTTAACTTTGTCGTGCGCCTTTCAAAAACGCACGGCAAAGTTTCATATTTGCCGTGCACCTTCGTAAAATGCACGGCAAAGTTTCATGTTTGCCTTGCGTTTTTTGCAGGCGCACGACAAAGTTTCAAAAAAAAAATATGAATTCTTAACTTCTTTCTATTTGTCCACTACAAATACATTACTTTGTAACATATATTTCAATTTGGTACTCATATCGATTTTTTTGCTATTTTTAACGAATTTATTTTATTGAAAGGATTTTTTAAGTCAAATTTGAACTACAAGTGCATAAAATTATAGAGTAAAGTTCGTGGAAAAATGATATTCGTGTAATTGAGTCTATTTTAAGACCTTATCCATGAAATTTGTTGAATTTTTGAACATTTTATTCGTGAGACACGAAAATCTACGTGATTTAAAAATATTTTTTAATTCTATAAAATGCAAACGAAGTTTGAAAATCATGAGATTCGTCGAAACCTCATGATATACTATGGGAAGGCTGTGAAAAATAGTAGAGAATAGTTTTGAACATTTTGTCACGCATAGTGTTTAGAAACCGAGACATCTCACGAGAAGTTTTAGATTGTTTATAGTTACTTCATTGGGTTTGTAGTCTTAGTAAAGTTCATAATGGATTTTTGACTTCAAAACTTTTTCTCTAGTGAACATAGATCATACATTGTCTCATGTTAGCTTATGATAATTTTCCGCATTCATTTGTTAATTTTCTTACATTAACATTCACGAAAATATAAATAAAATGAAATGTAGATTTGTTTGCCATGCGCTTTTAATTAAAACGCACGGCAAATAATACTCTTTGCCGTGCGCCTAGGTTAGGGGCGCACGGCAAAGGTTCTGGGCCCGCGACCTTCTCTTTAACTCTCTTCTCTCCCGGCCTTCTCTCCCAGCACACCCACCCGCCCGCGTGTGTTCGTAAAAAAAACGCACCCGCGACCCCGCAGGCCGGCCGCCACCGCCACCGCCTCCGCCGCCTGTTCCCGCCCCCGGCCCCGCCGCCCGCGCCCGCCCCCGCAATCCGGCCGCTGCCGCCCCCGGCCCCGGACGTGCCGCCCACTGCCGCGCCGGCCCCGGATCCGCCGGAGGCGCCGGCCCCAGCCTCGGATCCGCTGGCCCTCGCCCCCCAGCACGCGCCCCCGCCACGTCCCGCCACCGGCCCCTGCCGTGCCCGCCCCCAGCGCCGGCGGCGCCCTCCACCGGCTTGGATCCGGCACCGGCGACCTCCCCCGCACCCCTGCCCCGGCCGGCCTGGATCCGCCACCGGCGACCGCCCTCGCACCGGATCCGCGACCGCCACCTCCCCTGCACTACCGGGCTGCCCTCTGCCCTGCCGCCCCGCCCTCTGCCCCGGCTCCACCTCCCCCTCGTTGACTACCTCAACACCCAGTACTTCGGGGTCGTCGGCATCGGCACGCCGCCGCAGAACTTCACCGTCATCTTCGACACCGGGAGCTCTAACCTCTGGGTCCCCTCCTCCAGATGCTACTTCTCGGTGCGTCCATTATTGTTCTTGGTTTCCATCTCTCTAGCTAGTTGTTTCTTCATCTTGTGATTAGACTCGCTACAATTGATTGAACAACTAATAATACTCTGATGCCTAATTTGACCTTTTTCAATGTTACAATTTTCTCACACCATTCAGAGATGGTCGCTGAATATCTACACTTCATTTTTCCCCCTCACCAAATTATACAGGGGAGAGTTGCAAAATTACCTACGGCTCTGGATCGATTGCTGGGTTCTTCAGCAAGGATAAGGTGCTGGTTGCAGACCTTGTCGTCAAAAGCCAGGTATTGAAATGTGCTTTCACTCTAGTTCTAGTTTCCCATATCGACATTCACATGCGGACAGTATCTCTAATGCTGCTACTTATTCTCCTCATTGATGGTTACTCAACCGGCTTCTGCGCCAAGGGTTGTGCTGCCATTGCTGATTCTGGGACTTCTTTGCTGGCTGGCCCAACAGTATGTATCTTCATACAGATGATCCAGAATTTTTCTGTATTTGTATGATCATAGAAACTAGGCCTAAAAGTTTAATGCTGACCTGGAACCATTGATTGATATTAATTTCTTGAATTTTAATAGATACCTTAATATGTAGTAGCAGTTGCTGTGTATATGAATGTGAAAGGTCCCCAAGTTCTGATGAGACATGAGTGCAACCTTTTGGCAAGCTGGATGGCATGACTAAAATCTTGAATTTGTGTTGTTCACAGGCTATAGTTGCTCAGGTGAACCATGCAATTGGGGCTGAGGGAATTATTAGCACTGAATGCAAAGAAGTGGTGAGCCAGTATGGAGAGATGATTCTCAACCTGCTCATAGCACAGGTTTGCTAGTTTCTATATTTCACAGTTTTTGTTCAGACTTCCAACTATGGAAGATATTGTATACGTAATTTAATTCTGAGTTCTAATAATTTGGTAATGCTATGCCTCTGCAGATAGATCCGCAGAAAGTTTGCGGCCAGATTGGCCTATGCATGTTTGATGGCACTCACTCTGTCAGGTTAGTCCATTTTACCGGACCATTGTAATTGGGGATTAAGTTTACTTTTATCTTGGTCATTGGGTTGACCGACGAATGTTCTTGTGCTCGCCAGTTTTGGTTCAATCTTTAGTTCATCACTGTTTAACCTCAACTTCTTTCTGGTTTCTCTCTGTCCTTATTTTCTATGCGCAGGCTTCAGACTGACAGTAGAGAGGCGAGTAGTTGAGTCTTGGTGTTCTATTTATCTTGGCTTGGTTCAGAACTAGCCGCTGCAGTCTATTGTTCAATTTTTTCTCTGAACCTTTGTCTGTCCAGCAGCTCGAGTGCATCACCTTTCCTCTTGCAGCTGCAGTGGAAAGTAGCAATATGGTCGGTTTCTCTCTTAGGTTAGCAATGGCGAAACAATTAAGTTAATGTGAATTATTCTTGAATGCGAAATGTCTCTTTCATGCTAGATGAGACGATCATTGCAAGTTACTCTTACTCTTATTCACGCTTTAATAAACTATCATGCGTGATTTTCTGCAGTGAAGGAATTGAATATGTTGTCGGGACAGAAAACCTGGGCTCAAATGTTATGTGCTCAGCCTGTCAGATGGCTGTTGTGTGGATAGAGAATCAGCTCCGTGAAAACAAAACAAAGGAGCTGATATTGCAATATGCTAACCAGGTTAGAAAATATGATTTACTCTGAGTGGTTTCTTTTGCCATTGTAGAATTATATAATTGAAGACAAGATTCCTCCTTGTGTTCCAGCTATGCGAGCGTCTACCAAGCCCCAATGGCGAATAAACAGTCAGCTGCCATCAGCTATCAAAGATGCCAAATCTTGCATTCACTATTGCAAACAAGACTTTCACCCTATTGTTGATGAGTAACTTGTGAATTTATCTATATGTGATGTCTGCGATGATTATTGTGATATATATGATGCTTGTGATGAATATTATGATATATATGATGCCTGTGATGAATATTATGATATATATGATGCCTGTGATGAATATTATGGAATGCATATTATGCTTGTGATTTTGGGGATTTTTATACGTGGAAAACAAAAAAAACTGCATAGGTCACTTTGCCGTGCGTCAAACAGGAGGCGCACGGCAAAGTGACCAAAACCGCCGGCTGGAATAGGACCTTTGCCGTGCTTTTTTGCGTGGGCGCACGGCAAAGGCCAATTCTTTACCGTGCGTTTTACTTCCGACGCACAGCAAACCCCGGCCGACGCCGTTTGCATCGCGGGCGCCGTGAGTCACTTTTTTTTTGCCGTGGGCCGCCCGTGACGCACGGCAAAGATTTTTCGCCGTGCGTGGGTGGAGAAAGCGCACGGCAATGCGAGTTTACTGTGCAAAAATCTACTGTGCGCTCTTTGCCGTGCGCCTCGATACCTTTTTCGTGCGCCCGGCAAACCCCGAGTTCCCGTAGTGGATGGCCACAAAAATTGACATGATGTGCACGCATGCCCATAACATGATGTGCACGCATGCCCATAACGCACCCCGTCGCTTATTTGAAGCACATATGTACACCCCCACGGTCTACAGGCAGGGCCTAACATTTTTCAACAATATCACTACGCAGCAGGCGGGTGACACGCTCCGAACACACATAGGACATGTTCTTGGTTACCATCGTCGCTTGCTACAGGCCCGGGTTGTGCTTCCTTTTGCCTTTCCCACGGCAGCCTTCCCCTTCCTGGTGTCTTCCGTTCTTAGAACCCATCACTATTTCAGTCTACATGACTGAAATACCTAAAGAGAATGCAATGTGAGACCATTTACGAGTATGTATATATAGAGGTAGCATGCTGCAGTGCTGGGTGTCAAATATAATGCTGGATAAGACAAAACTGCACAGCGGTGGCTTGTGTCTAGATGTAATAAACCAATCTGAGCCTCGGTGTTCAAAACCGGGAAAGAGAAAAGTCCACTTAAATACCTTTCAACTGTCGACATTGTAACTACAAAGTATTCAGACATCAAACCATATGTAGCACGATGAGATTTACAACCCTTTATTAAAGGTGGTTTCATGTGATGTGACAGCATGGCTCAAGTGAATACCATTGGACCATAACATTAAATAAAACACAATATATACATCATGCATGACTCTACTTCCAGTAAAGGGAACTATTGTCACAAGATATTGTGCATGGGTATGACATGCTAAGACAGTTTAGTTTTGTGGGAAAAGCGTAATGTAGATTGCAAAATATATAGCAATAGTGATTGACATCTATAGTGGATGGACAAAGATATCTGGAACCGAACTGAACAGCAATAGTGATTGACACTTCTGGCCCGTGGCATAAGTATCTCTGCTTGCCTCACCCAGTGCGTGTTCGCTTGTAGCGTTTACATTTTGGCTGCACAGCCTGCACATGTGAAAACTTAGCTCCGATAATATATAATTTCAAATTACTTGAGCTATTGCAATAGGGAGCACAAGACACATAAACAGAGAGAGATGGTGAATAAGCCACTGCCTATCGGGTTCGCAGCAATGTCAACTGGTGTGTGGTAGGTTAGGGTTGCATATCATAAAGATAGAACGGCTATAGAGAGATCTATAATTGAGATTGGGATGGGAGGCATAGGATGGTTCATCTTACAAGCATTGTCTGACGAAGCATCTAGAATGCAGTGTGGGTTCACGTACTGCAGCAGTACAACTGGCGAAGCATCTGAGCGAGGAAGAACTCTTCTACATTGAACAAGAAAGAGCTCCCACGGGTTAGGATCCAGGGATTTCTAGCTCAGATGGTTAGCGGATTGCACTACCACACAAACAGGCATTCGTCCCAAACGGTTAGTACCGGTCGCATTTTCGCCCGGTACTAACGGGCGAAATTAGTACCGGGCACGTTGTACAGTACCCTAACGGGCAATTTAGTACCGGCTGGTGTCTCCAGCTGGTACTAAGTAACACTGCGGACCCTGCTGGCGCATCTCTACGGAGCTATTTAATACCGGGCAATGGTTTCGACCGGTACAAAATTGGCATCCCTGTCATTTAGTACCGGACCAAACCACCCACCGGTACAAACTACCCAACCAACTCCATTTATCTCCCCCGACCCGCCTCCTTGCATTCTATCTTTTTCCTCATCTCTATCTCTGCTCACATCTCTCCTCTCGATCTCTGCAGGAGGACCAGCCGGCGTGCGCGTGGAGTAGGAGGTGCATCGGCGGCGGTGTGTGGAGCAGGAGGTACGCCTCCCGGCGGCGCACGGAGCAGGAGGCGCTGGGGCAGCCCGCATCCCGGCGGCGCGTGGAGCAAATGTGGCGGCGCGTGGAGTAGGTGCAGCGGCGCGGAGGCGCTTCCCTCCACCGGCGGCGGCGACGGCACGCTCCGATGCATGCGCGCGGGAGCCCGATGGCGGATCGGCCTCCCCTGCGAGGCTGCGACGGCGCGGCAGGCTCCCGGCGGCGGCGCGCTTCCCCGCGACGGTGTGGTGGACCGGCGGCGGTGTGGCGCGGTGGGCTGGATGGCCACCAGGCGGCGGCGCGGCGCGGTGGGCTTGGCCGCCACCGTCGTCCCCGAGGACGGCGTGCGGGTGGTGCTCAGTATTTTATGTTGTAAATTTTGAGTTTGTGATTCATGTGATTTTCAAGGAGTGTGTGATTCATGTGATTGTGATTCTTCTGTGATTGTTATGAATCTGTGATTGTTATTCTCACTGTGAATCTATGAATCTGGGATTGAGGAAATAAGAAAAAGGAAAGAAGAAGAAAAAGGAAAATAAAAAAGGGGTCAGGAGTGCATTGCCGGCTTGCAATTTTGTATAGGTTGGTAACATCCACCGGTACAAAATTGACATTTAGTGCCGGGCAGGCTGACCGGTACTAAATGGCGTGGCAATTAGTACCGGCCAGCTTGTACCGGGCAAACGCCCGGTACTAACCTGGCCTTTTGCCCGGTACTAATGCCCGGATCTGTAGCCGTGTCAATTGGGGTAGAGCCTCTATCCGCTACTGGCAACAGTTTTTCTGCGCGGCGGGGTTCGTGACAGGTAGGCGCGCGGTAGGGGTGGTGTGTAGACAACTTGCGAAGTGACTAGGAATGTGGTTGGAATGAATATGACTTGGGCATGGTAGCCAGCTATATAGGCAGTACAAAAATGTTTTTGTAATCAGTTAAAGTAAGCAGGGCACTAAGAGAAATCTTCAGCAAATAGATCTGTCATAAAAAAAATGTTTTTGTATGTCCAGTACAGTTGTTACTATGTTTTAGTTCCATGGGCGTGTTTGGATGGTTGGAGCAAATATTTACCCCAAGGCAAATGTTTGGCTCCTCCCATTTGCCTAAAACAAATTTGTCCAAGGGTGGGGTGTTGGACAAAGGGGCAAATGTTGGTGGACTAAACATTTAATGACCATTTGCATGATAAAAGGTGGAGGAGGGATGCAAGAGTTGGCCCAAAAATTTGACACTCTTGAGGGGGAAATGAAATTGGAGGGGCTAAACATTTTCTTAATCCCATTTACCCCACATATTTGGCACCTTTGGGGTTAATTTATCCAGTAGGGGCCTCCCCAGCTGTTTCGGTCAATTAATAATTTGGGGTAAATTTACCCCATTAGTCTCATTTACCCCTCCATCCAAACATGCCCATATATAAATACTTGGTAGCATATTCAGGAGAAACAAGGTCATAATATAGTCAATTTAGATGACCATGTGGTGACGTTTTTCTGGTCAACACACACGAGCGCTAGATCGCGCGGAACGTCGAAACGCTGAACTCGCCGAGCTCCTGCCCGGACCGGTCTGACCGGTCAGGGGCACCGGTCTGACCGGTGGCTGCAGACGCACGGTGAAGACCTAAGATCGCCGCCTCGGGAGGGACCCCGTCAGAGGTGGCGCCCCTAGGGTTGCTCTGAGGTCGGCAAGGCCACTCAGAACGTCCCTGATCGTCGTCGAGACAAACAAGGAAAGCACGAGGTTGGAAAAGTTAGGGTTTGAGAGATAAAAGTTGTAAATAGTAATGATCGATTGGGTGATAGCCCCTCAACCGGCCGTGACCCTTTATATTTATAGGGTGGGGAGGTCTTGGCCCACAAGGAAACCCTTTACAAGTCGAAATTCGCTAGGATTCCTCAATTCTACTCGGACTCGGGGTCCACCGGTCAGACCGGTCAGGCCCACCGGTCAGACCGGTGTGGCCGTTGCCGGATCGGCTACAGGACGCCCGACCGGTCAGACCGTCCAGGGACACCGGTCTGACCGGTGGCGTCAGCCTGATCGGCTTTGTGCCAATTTTGGGTGCGAACATATGCCCCCCTGTTTTTTAGTAAAGCTTGCTGTCTAAAAAATAATTCTAAGGTCGATGTGACACTTCACCGGCCATTTTTTGGTCTAAGGGCGATTTTTGCTTTAAATCGGCCATATCCTATCAAGCGTCTTGCCAAACACTTGGATGAAATTTCTTCAAGTATCTCCCGTTGAGAGCCCTTGGAAGCCGCTGTCCTTGGAAAGTTTCCACCATATAAGAATTCCCAAAACAAACCTTGACAACCTTGTATGGACCTTCCCAACTTGGAGACCACTTGCCGAACTTGTTACTTTTAGTCCTAATAGGTAAAATCATCTTCCAAACCAAATCACCTACCTGAAAGGATTTGGCTTTTACCTTCTTGTTGTATGGTCTAGCAACTCGCCTTTTGTCCTTTTCGATTTCCTCCGAAGCCTCCATGCGCTTGTCGGTCACTTCATCGATGTTATCCATCATCAAAACATAATATGTCTCAACATCAAGATTATTCTGCTTTGCAAGTCTATGTGTGCCTAGATTCACCTCAACGGGCAAAACGGCCTCTTGACCATACACAAGCTCAAAAGGAGTAACTTTAGTAGCACCATATCTAGAAATACGATGAGCCCATAAAGCTTCAGATAATACCTCATGCCATCTTCGAGGATTGTCTTCTATCTTCTTCTTTATGAGCTTTACTAACGTCTTGTTGCTAGACTCGGCTTGTCCATTGGC
Organism: Cenchrus fungigraminus; assembly: GCA_036936925.1. Classification (NCBI taxonomy): domain Eukaryota; kingdom Viridiplantae; phylum Streptophyta; class Magnoliopsida; order Poales; family Poaceae; genus Cenchrus; species Cenchrus fungigraminus. Next base: position 22,056,576 of record CM072774.1, on the reverse strand, counting down.
TTGAGCATAATATGGAGATGAATTGAGTAATTTAATACCATAAGAATCAACAAACTCACGCACCTCTTTGGATATGAACCAAGTCCCTTGATCCGTAGTCAAAGTTTGTGGAATGTCAAATCTATGTATAATATGCCCAGTAATGAACTCAATCACCTCTCTATGTGTCATACTCTTCAAAGGAATAGCCTCAGTCCACTTGGTAAAGTAATCAGTAGCCACGATCACAAAACAATGCCCCTTCGACGAAGGAGGGTGAATCTTGCCAATAAAATCCAATCCCCATCCTCTAAAAGGCCAAGGCTTGATAATCGGATGCATCAATGCAGCAGGTACCAACTGAACATCTCTATGTTTTTGACACTCTTCGCAACCTTTGTAGTGCTTGAAACAATCAGCTATCATGGTAGGCCAATAAAAGCAAGCTCGCCTAAGGAGCCACTTCATCTTGGGAGTCGATTGATGAGTACCACAAATACATTCATGAACCTCTGCCATAGCCAACCTAGCTTGATCAGGACCCAAACATTTTAAAAGCAAATCCTCTGCTGTCCGATGAAATAATTCACCATCATCAAGAACAAACTTAAGAGCCCATCGTCGGACTTTTCTATCAACTGAACTGCTAGGATTCTGCAAATAATCAACCAGAGACTTTCTCCAATCCTCCACTTCATTTTTATCACAAAAAACCGAGGAGGATCTTTTACCAGGGGACCGGTCAGACCGATCGTGAGCATCGGTTAGACCAGTGACATTAGTCGACCCAGAACCAGGGGACCGGTCTGACCGTTGTCACCGACCGGTCAGACCGGTGTCACCGGTTAGATCGGTCGGCTGTGTCGGCCTGACCGGTGCCTCCAGAGCAAAGCACTCGGCTGTAAGCAATGGTTTGTGTTCTTGAAAATTTCTTTTTCGAACATTATAACCAGTTGCTTGCTGAGCCAGAGCGTTAGCTCTAGGATTTTCCTCTCGTGGAACATGATAGATAACAAATTCATCCATACAAGATATGATGTCTAAACATTTATCAAGATAAGCATTTAAAAAGCCATTTAGACATTGACATACCTTGGAGACTTGCTGCACCACTAATATAGAATCTCCATATGCTTCCACATGTTTTACTCCCATGTCATGCAAAATCTCCAGTCCAAATAGAAGAGCCTCATATTTGGTTTGGTTGTTAGTACAATCATGATCCAATTGGTTAAGAGCTTCAAAAACAGCCCCACTTGGCGAGATAATGACAACTCCAACACCACAACCATCTTTGCAAACCAATCCATCAAAATGTAACTTCCATGGAGTAAAAGTAACATAACCGACATTCAAATCAAGTTGCTTATCTACTCTATCTCCAACAATAAAGTCGGCAACAATTTGACCTTTCATTGAACTTAATGGCTCACAATGTAAATCATACTCAACTAAAGCATAAGCCCATTTGCCGACTCTACCACTTAAAATTGGTTTATGCAACATGTATTTGATTATGTCAGTTTGACATGCTACTATGCAAGTACTTGGTAATAAATAATGCCTTAACTTGGTACAAGTATGATATAGTGATAAACACAACTTTTCAATAAAAGTGTACCTTGTTTCGACGTCCAGCAATCTTCTACTCTCATTTGCAACAATGTACTCCTTGCCTTCGGTCTCTTGAGTCAAAACACCTCCAATGACATCCTTCTCAGCCGCTACATACAACTTGAAAGGAATACCACTCTTGGGCGCTTGAAGAACGGGAGGCGAAGTCAAATAGCTCTTAATCTCATCAAATGCCTCTTATTGCTTTGCCCCCCAAGTGAAGTCAACATCATTTTTCAACCGAAGTAAAGGAGTAAAAGCATTCACCTTCCCAGACAAGTTACAAATGAACCTCCTCAAGTAATTTACCTTGCCCAAGAACTTCTGCAAATCCTTTTTACAAGTAGACGCTTTAACACTCTAGATTGCCTCAATCTTTTTAGGATCTATCTCTATGCCTTTCTCATGCACAATGAAGCCCAAAAACTTCCCAGCCGATACACCAAAAGCACATTTGAGTGGCTTCATCTTTAATTTGTACCGACGCATCTTTTCAAATGCAAGTCTTAAATCAGCTAAATGAGAACCATCTCCAGCCGATTTGACAACAATGTCGTCGATATAAACCTCTACTATGATGCCAAGCAAATCATGAAAGATTAAATTCATAGCCCTTTGATAAGTAGCACCCGCATTTTTCAATCCAAAAGTCATAACAACCCACTCAAATAAGCCAACAAAACCCGGACAAATGAAAGCCGTTTCGGATATATCCTCATCGGCCATAAAGATTTGATTGTAACAAGCATTACCATCAAGAAAGCTAAGAATTCTATGTCCGGATGCAGCATTAACAAAAAAATCGGCTATAGGCATAGGATATTCATCTTTAGGAGTAGCTCTATTAAGATCTCTAAAATCAATGCAAACACGAAGCTTTTTTGTTCCTTTTTTCTCAACAGACACAATATTAGAGATCCAATCAGCATAATGGCAAGGCCTAATAAACTTTGCATCAAGTAACCGATTGACTTCCTCCTTCACTCGGTCATAAATATCAGGATTAAAGTTTCTACGAGGTTGTTTATAAGGCCTAAAACTAGGTTTAATAGGCAAATGATGCTCAACTAAATCACAACTTAAACCAGGCATTTCATTGTAGTTCCATGCAAAGCAATCAACATACTCCTTTAACACCTTTATTAAATCAGATTTAAACAAAGGATCAAGATTCTTGTTTACAAATGTCAGCCTAGGTATAGTGCCATCACCAATATCTACCTCCTCTAAAGGATCAGCTGACGTAAACCCTTGTCCTAATTTGCTTAAATCATTAAAGTCTTTGATGGCCTCACACATATCGTTCTTATGCACCTGATAGTGCTCTCGCCTTTGTTGCAACCACTCCAGATTTGCATCCATCAAATCGAAAGAGAGGTTCTAGCCTGATCAACGATCGGCTTCATGACAACAGTAGCAAAGCCATCTTTGATAGAATCAATAAGCCTTAAATTAGATAAATCTAAACCAGTTAAGCACTTAAGATTCTCATGATTATCCATAGTAGAGCTATTGGCCACTACAACACAAGCCGACGTATCACCATGAACAACCTCTATCTCGTCGCCTACCCATTGGATTAAGAATTGATGCAAAGTAGAAGGCACACATTGATTTGCATGAATCCAATCACGACCAAGGATAAGACTGAAGTTACCTTGTGTCTCAGCGACGAAGAATGACGTAGCTGACGTATCACCATGAACGGTGAGCTCCATAGAGACGACGCCTTTAGCTCCCATCGGCTCGCCTCCTCCCACACCGCTGACCATCATGTTGGTCTTGATCAGCTCATCATATGAACCTCCCAGCTTCTTGAACAAAGAATACGGCATCAAGTTGACGATCGCTCCTCCGTCCACCAGCATGCGAGAGATAGGCTTCCCATTGATGTGTCCCTTTATGTACAAAGCCTTCAGATGATTTTCAGTAGCTTTAGGCTTCTGGAAAATAGCTTTCTTTGGCCCAAAGTCGAGATGCGCAACATCCTCCTCCGAGAGCAAATAGCCATCCATAGACATATGGATCACGTTGATGTCCAAACTCATGCGCTCGAGCGAAGAACTATAATCAACAAGCTCCTCATCGTCTTCTGGTGCAGGATCCGATGCGGACTTGTCATCACAAACCATAGGAGCCGAAGAAGAGAAACCGGGCGGCGTCTCTGGGTCATCGGTCTGACCGACGACCTCCACCGGTCTGACCGGTGTGACCGGTCTGACCGACTCCTCCACCGGTCTGACCGGTGCTGGCTGGGAGCTGGTCTTGACTCTCCACTCCTTTTCTTGAGGTACCATGGGCCTGTACTGGTTGAAAGCTTCGTCCCTCTGCTTCTCTAGCTCCTTCTCCCTCTTCTCTTGAAATCTCAGGCGTTGAAGTTTCCTCCTTTGTGTGCGAGTCAAACCGGGAGGAAAACACCTTGGCATGAAGTATTTGGAGTTGGAACCACTCCCACTGGCCTCATGGTCATTAGCAGCAGCGAATACCCCTGGAGTTGATGTCACAACCTTATTGTTTGGAACAATCGGTCTTTTGCCATCTTCTCCAATAGGAACATCCATTGATCCAATCTGAATAATATCTTGATTTGTAGTCTTCTCTGGATCAATATCCATCCTCTGCACCTCCTCCTTTTGCTTCGGCTTGTAAACTTGCTTTACTGGAGGTGGCGCAGCCTGCCTGGCCGCACCGGTCTGACCGGTGGTAGCGACCGGTCTGACCTGTCAGGTCTGGTGACCCTGACCAGAACGGTGCGGAGCCAATCGGTCTTGGATAGGCCTGGAGATTCTATCAAAAGCTGATCTCTGTCCTCCCCATCCAGGATGAAAGGCTTGTTGATACGGCACCCACATCACTCCATTGTCATCATATATCGGGCGTGGTGCATTTGAACTTGATGACGCCCAAGGTGGAGTAAAGCGTTGCCCTTGCTGTGATGATTCACCTTGAGTCTTGTAATAGCCCTTGGAGGTGAAGACGACCCTCCTTGGTGTGTAGGTGACATCATCCTTTTTTTAATGGCCGATCACTTGTAATGGCCTTTTGTTTGGAATACTTGTCAAATAGCATGTCGAAAGTGACCTTTGGCTTAGGACCACTCCCCTGATTCTTAGCTACATTAAGCTTCCAATTTCCAATCTCCGGACGGCTTGGCTTGATCATCCTCAGGCGACCTGGGGGTGCACCGGTCTGACCGGTCACCTCCACCGGTCTGGACAGAGATGGCTCAGACGGTCGCTGATCGGTGGGTGTGGACGATCCTTGCCCCCCATGTCCAGAGGCACTCGTAGTAACCTTGAAGGTCTCTTTGCCATCAGGATTCTTCTCATACTCAACTTTACGAACCAGCTCCTTTCCTCTCAAATCAGGCTTAGCCTCCCTGATTACCACGTTCTTGCCTTTAGTTGCTTCAGCTTGATGTGGCCGAACCAGTACCTTAGGCTGCTGTAAATCCATGGTGTTGATTGGAAAAGGAGTCTTGTCCACTTGCATCTCATGAAAAGTCAAATGACCTTCGTTTATGGCCGATTGAACCTATCGACGAAACACATTGCAATCATTAGTGGCATGAGGAAACGAATTATGATACTTGCAATATGCACGCCTTTTTAATTCATCAAGTGGAGGAATAGCATGAGTTAATTTGATATTTCCAGATTTAAGCAATTCATCAAATATACGATCACACTTAGAAACATCAAAAGTAAACTTAATTTCTTCTTGCCGACCTTTACTAGCCGGCTTAAGGGATGAGCAACAATAAGCTTTTTCTTTAGAGGGCCAAACAAGTTCAGCAGCATAAATTTCTTTATCACTATCGTCCGAACTATCAGAATCATAATCAATAATATGAACATTAGAACGACGTGATTTAAAGTTATCCTTCTCTTTATTCATTCGGTTTTCAACAACTAAAGCTCTTACTTGAACTTGGGCAACCGAAAGAAAATCAGAGCCCTCTATCTTATCCCTAATAGATGACCTTAAACCTTTCAGACAAATGTCTGCAAGATCCATATCAGTGATTGACAAATTAAAGCACCGGTTTTTAGTTTCTTTAAACCTTTTAATGTAGGAGGAGACAGTCTCATCTCTTCCTTGCCTAACCGATGTTAAATCTGTCAATTTTAATTGCATGCTCCCACTATAAAAGTGATCATGAAACTTACGTTCTAACATATCCCAAGATATAATAGAACCAGGAGGAAGCAAAGAAAACCAAGCAAAAGCGGTGCCAGTCAAAGATAGAGAAAATAAGTGTACTTTCAAAGCATTATAGACATCCGCTTCACTTAGTTGTGCAGTGTATTGACTAACATGCTCCCATGTTGTTCGATCATCATCACCACTAAATTTAATTAAATCGGGCATACGCCAACCACGTGGGAGAGGAAATCTATCAAACTCGGGATCATATGGCTTTTGATACAAATTAGTATTACCAATATCAACACCAAGTTTAGTTTTAACCACATTAGCCAAATCTTCCTTAAATTTATTAAATTCCGCCCAATTAGGATTATTTGGCTGTTGTGGGTGAGAATTCTCCAAATTCATCTTATTTAGATAGGGAGCTATCTTAGCTTGAGCTAGCCTGTAACTTTCAAACACATCGTCCGGAATAATGGTTTTGGGGGCCGATGTATTCATTGTCGTACTATAATGAGGTCCAACATTACTAATTGTATTAGAAAAAGCAGGACCCATCTGATTTGGCACGACAGATAGTGGCAATGGCTGATCTGGCACCACCTCCATGGCACCGGTCTGACCGGTACCCTGCACCGGTTCAACCGGTACGGCCATGTTTGGCCTGTGCGGTTGAAACTGAGGGTACTGACCTGATGCTGAATTTGGTGTCAAACCATATGCATAATTAGCATTATTTACAGGCAAAGGTTCTAAGCTAGGATAGGACCCTTGAGGATTAGCTTTAGGAGTACTACTATTAGTTTCATTATTATTAAAACCTAGACTCCTATCCTTTTCAAGATCCTCTAAGCGTTCTAAACGAGCAATATATGAAGCAAGTAATTCATCACTTTCCACTATAGATTTCATAGGAGAAGGTTCAGGCGGGGGTTTCTTACTTACAGTGGGAATTACCTCAACGTTGTTGTCGTTTAGCTTGATCGCCGGTAGCTCGAAACTCTTTCAATCTTGCCACCTTGCCGGATCGATCCTTCTTGACACCAGCTAGGAATTGTACTTGCAAGTACTCTTGTAGCGCCTTGAACTTCTGCTGCTCCTCTTGAGGGAGATCTTCCAGCGACGTGGTGACAATGTTGTTCATGTCGAGATCGCACCGAGCACCCATCTGGCTGAGGTTAGACTGAACGGTTTTAGCAACCTGATCTTTCGTCCCCAGCGGAGTCACACGAGCGCTAGATCGCGTGGAACATCGAAACGCTGAACTCGCCGAGCTCTTGCCCGGACCGGTCTGACCGGTCAGGGGCACCGGTCTGACCGGTGGCTGCAGACGCACGGTGAAGACCTAAGATCGCCGCCTCGGGAGGGACCCCGTCGGAGGTGGCGCGCCTAGGGTTGCTCTGAGGTCGGCAAGGCCACTCAGAACGTCCCTGATCGTCGTCGAGACAAACAAGGAAAGCACGAGGTTGGAAAAGCTAGGGTTTGAGAGATAAAAGTTGTAAATAGTAATGATCGATTGGGTGATAGCCTCTCAACCGGCCGTGGCCCTTTATATTTATAGGGTGGGGAGGTCTTGCCCCGCAAGGAAACCCTTTACAAGTCGAAATTCGCTAGGATTCCTCAATTCTACTCGGACTCGGGGTCCACCGGTCAGACCGGTCAGGCCCACCGGTCAGACCGGTGTGGCCGTTGCCGGATCGGCTACAGGACGCCCGACCGGTCAGACCGTCCAGGGACACCGGTCTGACCGGTGGCGTCAGCCTGATCGGATTTGTGCCAATTTTGGGTGCGAACACCATGATAATATTGTTTTCCATGATATCCCATCGCTCTCCAAAGAAGATTTGAGAAAACACATAATCATTACCACAATGCCTTAATAAAATGTAGAAGAAACATATGTCTAAGATTTAGTCAGGTCCTCTATTTTTTTCTTGTTTATAGTTTTTCGTAATTTTCTGCACAAACAACAGTAATTAAAATACTAGTGCACAAATAAAAAAGGACATTAACATGGTTGGGAATTCAAGAAGAAAAGTTTACCTGCCCATATGCAGGCTGTACTAGTACTGACCTGATCAGTAATTATTTTTTTAGACACCTGATCAGTACTGGTTCGGAACTTGCTGTTTTCTCAACGAAAAATTTGGAAGAGACAGAGATTGGAAAAAATATATTATTGCGCTATCGTTTGCTGTTTTTCAGGAAGTTCAATAGGAAACTCTGAGGTCTGACCCAATCATGCATACTTGTTTTGCTAATATACTAACATTAAAAATTACTATTTCAACTAATCCGACCTTTGATCGCAGGAGCCAGAGTTAGTTCTGTTTCTTATTTAAGACGAGTAAGTGCTGCAGTTGATAACATGTGTCAACTAAAAAGTTAGGGACATTTGTTAGAAGATACTGTATGTGTACAATGCGCATGCATTTTAAGATAACAAAAACCAATTCCAACAAAACTTTAGCCTTACAAGATGAACGTCGTTACACCAAAGTGATATAATTGGCTATTTGGCTTCGTATTTGAATGTACTCCACTGAAAGTGGGGCTGGTGTTGGGTTTAGTCCCACATCAGAAAATGATGGTGGGGGAGCACAATATATAGGTGGGGGCAGTTCTCACCCAACATGCTAGTCTTTTGGGTTGAGTTAGGCCTTGGGTCTTGTTGTTGTGGGCTCCGGTGGACCTAAGGCCTGGTGGGGCGTCGGCTCGTGGGTATAGCGGGCTGAGCCAGAAGCCGCTGCGCACTCTAACAAGTGGTATCAGAGCCGAATGTCGAAAAAATCTGGAAAAACATCTTCAGAGTCACATGGTGACGGGGGAGCCTGTGAACGTCTTCGGAGGGTCACACAGATGGTTGTGACTGGAGAGTTGGACTGGCTTACCTGGCTACCGGTTGACCTTCAAGCAATCAAGTGGTGATGAGATATTAGAGTGAAGAGTACTGAGAACGAGGATTGGTAGGATGGCCCGGAGGTGGCACTTGCGCTGTCCAGTTCCTTACTTGCTTATCCAGTTTCTTAATTGCTTGTTTACCGGTGGCGTCTTCGATCAATTCATATAGTGACACGCCCATGCCTTGTCCGTCGTGTACGTTTGTAGCGAACATGGCCTCATATGCCATTAGTTCGAGTTTGATTTTGGTGATTCATGACAACATGATCATTGGGACTAACCCTACTGTTTTAGCATGTCTTTGTAGACACTTCTAGGTCCCAAGGATGCAAGAAAACCATATGCCAAATTGAGAAGATAGTGTATTTTTCAAGGGTCAAAACCGAGCAAGAAAAGGAAAAGAAAAGACACCGTCGGATGAACCGACGGTCCCTCAAATACAAGCGTCGGTGCAATCGTCGGACGAGTTGGTGCACAGGGTCAAACCCTAGGTACCGTCGGATGAACCGACGGTCCATTATTTAGTAGCGTCGGACGAGTTGCAGAGGAAGAGCAAGGAAGACAGTAGCACCGGATGATCCGACGGTCTGAGTGGGGACCCCGTCGGTCTATCCGACGCTCAGTTTGAATTCATACAGAGACGCGCCAAGACGAAGCCTTCAGCACCGGATGATCCGACGCCTTGGACAAGGAGAAGCGTTGGTCTATCCGACGGTCGATTAGAAGCTAACAGAGGCGACTTGAGCGCGGAGTCTTCAGCACCGGATGATCCGACGCACCGTCGGTGCATAGCGTCGGAGCAGTTGTGTCAGAGAACCTCAACGGCTAAGTGACGTGGGAGGGGCACCGGATGAACCGACGCCCTGGAAAATATAGCGTCGGATCATCCGACGGTACCTTTTTCAGTGGACGTTAGCCAATGGCTAGTTTGATGCCTTGGGCTATTTATACCCCCTCCACTCACCCATTTGAGTGAGAAGGATTGTGTGGAAGTGCAGGAGAGTTCAAGACACCTAGAAGATCATATCCAATCCATCCAAGTGCTTAATTGCTCATCCATAGACTTGCATATGCTTAGTGTATGTGCTTAGTGCTAGGCTTAGCTTAGAGCTGAGTGAGTGCAAGGTTGTGCCAACCTTGTGAGGTGATTCTTGAGTGAATCCAGTTGTACAAGGTTCGCCGGAAGCCTTGGGGCCTAAGTGGCTCACCGGCAATCGTCATCGACCCTCCGGCTTGGTGTGGAGCGGCGAGGACACTTTGTGCGGGGGACGTGGAGACCCCCTTCCTTGGTGGAGAAGCTCCTTAGTGGAGGCGGCATCAAGGTGACCAAGGGAGCTTGACAAGTGCCTAAGTGGCTAGCCTTTGTGGCAAGTCAAGTTGGTGCTCTTGGGAGAGACTTGGTGACCGAGAAGCAATACTCTTGTGTGAGTGCTTCAACAACGTGGACTAGGGGTGGCTTAGTGCCTACCGATACCACGGGATAAATCGCGTGTCAAGAGTTTGCTTCCTCTCATCCCCTTTACGTTTCCGCATTTACTCTATTGCAATCTTTGCTTGCCTTTACTTTCCTAGAGTAGTATCTTGCTAGGAATGGCTATAGGTTGCAAACCTTGTTTTGGGATGGGAGTTTCACACTAGAACAACCGTAGTTGCACATATAGATAGTATGTTCTAGTTTACTTTTGTGTAAAATTTAGTGAGCCATAGGTTAAGGTTTTAAGTTGCCTAATTCACCCCCTCCCCCTCTTAGGCTAACGGGCATCCGATTCCCTACAACGTTTCACATCAAATCAGCAGCAATTCAACCATGGTTCGCAGGTGAGTGTATTGCTTTGCCCATGCAAGCCCTCCTGATGCCTTCGGTTCCCTAACCTAGTAACCTCAGCTAAGAATACCATTTCGATCCCTGCCCACCCTGCCTAAGACACGACTCAAAACACTGCTCTACCTAATTGTAAACTGCGCCAGCACCTTGTCGCTTGCAAAATAATGGATTAATGACTGGAGAAATGCATGACTATATAATCAACAATTGAAGGGGCAAAATGAGGACATCTATATAGAGGTAGCCGCAATTTTGAGTATGGGCCCTGTGAAGAAAATATCCATCATGTTGATTCTAAGAAGAAAATAGTAAATGAGATGAGTGACCAGAATTCACTAACGTTACGGTATCCCATTTGGATGAATAATGTGGTTTTTGAGAGCTGTATGCTTTGGATATATCACTCAGATGTGAAGAAGCATGCATGATGGGAATGGTTAGGCAACTATTGCAGGTGGTGCTTGCTTGGTGAATCGATAATATTCGAATTTATGTATATATACAAACATGAAGGAAGAAAGCAAGTTGAATTGAGGCAAAACAAGGGGTGGTGAGATATTTGGGAGAAGAGTACAAAGACCGTAGGATGGCCTGAATCGGAAGCGGCACTTGGGCTATCCAGTTGCTTATCTGATTGTTTACAGGTGGCACCTTGTACTTTCATGTGACTATGTGAGTCAGCTGCTCTGCAAGCATGGCTCGCAGGCGACTATATTGCTTTGTCCATGTAGGGAATCGGATGCCCGTTAGCCTAAGAGGGGGAGGGGGTGAATTAGGCAACTTAAAACCTTAACCTATGGCTCACTAAATTTTACTCAAAAGTAAACTAGAACATACTATCTATATGTGCAACTAAGGTTGTTCTAGTGTGAAACTCCCATCCCAAAACAAGGTTTGCAACCTATAGCCATTCCTAGCAAGATACTACTCTAGGAAAGTAAAGGCAAGCAAAGATTGCAATAGAGTAAATGCGGAAACGTAAAGGGGATGAGAGGAAGCAAACTCTTGACACGCGATTTATCCCGTGGTATCGGTAGGCACTAAGCCACCCCTAGTCCACGTTGTTGAAGCACTCACACAAGAGTATTGCTTCTCGGTCACCAAGTCTCTCCCAAGAGCACCAACTTGACTTGCCACAAAGGCTAGCCACTTAGGCACTTGTCAAGCTCCCTTGGTCACCTTGATGCCGCCTCCACTAAGGAGCTTCTCCACCAAGGAAGGGGGTCTCCACGTCCCCCGCACAAAGTGTCCTCGCCGCTCCACACCAAGCCGGAGGGTCGATGACGATTGCCGGTGAGCCACTTAGGCCCCAAGGCTTCCGGCGAACCTTGTACAACTGGATTCACTCAAGAATCACCTCACAAGGTTGGCACAACCTTGCACTCACTCAGCTCTAAGCTAAGCCTAGCACTAAGCACATACACTAAGCATATGCAAGTCTATGGATGAGCAATTAAGCACTTGGATGGATTGGATATGATCTTCTAGGTGTCTTGAACTCTCCTGCACTTCCACACAATCCAGCCTTCTCAAATGGGTGAGTGGAGGGGGTATAAATAGCCCAAGGCATCAAACTAGCCGTTGGCTAACGTCCACTGAAAAAGGTACCGTCGGATGATCCGACGCTATATTTTCCAGGGCGTCGGTTCATCCGGTGCCCCTCCCACGTCACTTAGCCGTTGAGGTTCTCTGACACAACTGCTCCGACGCTATGCACCGACGGTGCGTCGGATCATCCGGTGCTGAAGACTCCGCGCTCAAGTCGCCTCTGTTAGCTTCCAATCGACCGTCGGATAGACTGACGCTTCTCCTTGTCCCAGGCGTCGGATCATCCGGTGCTGAAGGCTTCGTCTTGGCGCGTCTCTGTATGAATTCAAACTGAGCGTCGGATAGACCGACGGGGTCCCCACTCAGACCGTCGGATCATCCGGTGCTACTGTCTTCCTTGCTCTTCCTCTGCAACTCGTCCGACGCTACTAAATAATGGACCGTCGGTTCATCCGACGGTACCTAGGGTTTGACCCTGTGTACCAACTCGTCCGACGATTGCACCGACGCTTGTATTTGAGGGACCGTCGGTTCATCCGACGGTGTCTTTTCTTTTCCTTTTCTTGCTCGTTTTGACCCTTGAAAAATACACTATCTTCTCAATTTGGCATATGGTTTTCTTGCATCCTTGGGACCTAGAAGTGTCTACAAAGACATGCTAAAACAATAAGGTTAGTCCCAATGATCATGTTGTCATGAATCACCAAAATCAAACTCGAACTAATGGCATATGAGGCCATGTTCGCTACAATCTCCCCCTTTTTGGTGATTTATGACAACACAACCAAAGCAAGCATAAATTTGCAAGAATTGACAGAATTAGAACCACTTACACTTGCTTGGATGCTTACCATCATCCAAACTCCCCCTAGATCAAACTTCCCCCTTTTTGATCTTCATGTTCACATTCTCCCCCTTTGGTCTCATATCCTTGAAACCACTTGTAAGCATCCTTGAACCCACTTGTAAGCTTAAGCCACAAGCTTGCTTTGGTCTCACATTCTCCCCCTTTGGAATAAAATCTCCAAAAAGTCCAAAGCAAATAGGTCCAAGGAAACTAGCAAGATCTAGCAACCATAGCTCAAAGGAGAGATGTTAAATGCAAGGGAGAAAGCCGCATGAACCATGATCCATATGTATGATATCGATGAAGATACCACATGTGAGAATAACTAAGGTGGATCACATGCTCATGAGACTAGCATGATACAAACTAAGCTCCCCCTAAGTGTGTGCATAAAAAGAATACCACTTGCAAGACAAGGGTAGTGAGAGACAAGTGCACAACTACAAACTTGTAAAACAAGGAAGCTTAGAGCATATCATGCAAAGAGGTAGCTTAAAGGACAAGAGATAAGACAAATGGGTTCTTGTTACATTACCACTTGTAGATATCACTTGTAGTCTTTTGATCATTGCATACCTCCAGGGGATGATCCTCTCTACCTTGTTGGCACCACATTGAGATGAGCCACTTGGAAATGATATCACTAGGTGACACCACTTGAAAGAAGCTTGCATAGAAGACACTTGGGGTACCACAAGGATTAGGAATGTATGAGTACATTGCCTTTTGAACTTATATAGACATAAGCTCGCAAGGACATGACTCAATAGAATGAAGCTCATATTGCTATATTCACTCTATTAGATATGTTAGATCACATTGAGAGTGAAATAGCATTCTCTTAGAATGAAACACCGCACCGGAACGCGTCACCAAGGGACTACATAAGATAGGCTTGAAACAATGTTAGTCCCATAACCAAACCATAGGATGAGCTCCCCCTAAATGTGTGCATTTAGTGTTTGAATCACCAACCAAATGTATGCACATTGTTTATGACAACAACGGGAAGCTTACCCTATAGCTTGTTCATGATGCAAAGAGATATATATGAATACATGCACCATGAAAGAACAAGTGTAGTTTTCCTACACACTAATCAAACCATGTAGATTGCTCATGGGTTAGCACATGACACAAGCAACCTACCATATGTAAACATTGCAACAAATGCAACCTAAACAAGGCAATGGAGCTACAATGATGCAAGAGATAGGTACTAGTTTCCATTACCTCAACCGGGGAACTTGGGCAACACATTGTCCAATTTGCAAGCTTGGCTTATAGGCTTGAATCTTCTCATCTTGATTGTGCCAAGCCTCCCAAGTCCCCGTACTCAAGGCCTTCAAGTGGCCTTTGGAACCCAAACCATTTGAGGCCCCTTCATGTTGGTGATGAGTTCCTTGGGCACCCAAATGGGTTGGTTCCTACCCCGCTCTTCCTTCATCTTCCCAACCTTGTGTGCAACCACCTTGCCATTTGCTTTCTTCTTGATGACGTAGGTGTTGCTATTTGTCTTGTTCTTGCGGTTGGGCTTGGTGTAGATGAGGGAGCTCTTGATTGTGGGCTTCAATTTCTTCTTTGCGCCCTTGTCCATCTTCTTGACAAATTGGGGGCATTTGTAGAACTTGTGCCCTTCTCCATGACACTTGTAGCAAGTCACGGTTGCACCCTTCTCAAGCTTCTTCACCATGGGATCACGGTTATCTTGAGAAGGTTGGACTTTACTCTTCATGTCTTGAGAGATGTCCACTTGTTCTTCATCATTCTTGCCCTTGCCCATCAAGTTTGCCAACCTCTCTCGGAGCCATTTTACTTCTTGCTTGAGCTCATCATTCTTCTTGCCTATGAGACAATCACATGTTTCTACAACAACATTCTCATTGCAAGATGGTGAGCAAGATTCATCAATTAAATCAATGCAAGAAGTTGAAGCATCTACCTTAGAGATAGGAATTGCACATGGGATAGATGGTTCATTAAGCACAAGGGAATCACTAGTTTTAATCTCAATGCTCTCTAGCTTAGATTTTAGCTCTTCATTCTCCTTGCTAAGCAATTTGAATTTGCACAACAAATGTTCATAATTTGTAGCAAGGGTAGCACTAAGATCATTGAGAGCATTAAGTTCTTTAATTTCATTAGCTTGTTTTTCTAGCATCCCTTTTTGTTCATTTACTAGCTCAACAAGATCATCAAGAGAGGTGGTGTCGGATTCATCATCACTTACATTGCTTGAAGAGCCATGCATGAAGCGGGTGGTGAAGTTCTTTCTTGATTCATCACTTGAGCTAGAAGAACTTGATTCTCCACCACTTGTCCACTCACGGACGGCGATAGTTGCTTCTTGCTTTGGCCTCCTCTCCTTGACCACCTTCTTCTTGGGCTTGTGCTCGATCTTGGTGAACTTGATGTGTTGATGATAACGCCCTTCTCTCAAGTGGACGTTGTAGCCGTACATGTTGACTTTCTTCACATACTTGAAGATCTTCTCCACGTACTCGGCCACCATGGATTCAACCTCTTCATCACTTGAGGAATCTTCATCGTCACCATCATCACCATCATCTTCACTTGAGCTTCCATGAGTAGTCATCCTACTCAACACCTTCTCTTGTTGGCTTGAGAGGGCATGGCTTGTGCTTGGAGAAGATGGTTCTTGAGGCTTTTCTTGGGACGCCTTCTTGGACTCGGGCATGATTTGAAGCTCATGTGCCATGATCTTGCTCAAGATTTGAGATGACTTCAATTCTTCGAGCTTTCTCTCATAGATGATAGCCTTCACCAAGTCATAGTCGGGCTTCCGGAGACTTTGAAGGATCTTGCGGTTGATGTTCAAGTCCGTGATGTTCTTCACACCTAAAGCATTGATTCTATTGACAAGCACATTTAGGCGTGAGTACATAGATTCGGCATTTTCATTTGCAAGTTGCTTGAAGCTATTGAATTCCTCAAGGAGACAACCATAGCGTTCATTAGCAACTTCTTTTGAACCCTCATTTTGCTCCTTGATGGTTTTCCATAGCTCATGAGCATTTTCACAAGTAAAAACTCTATTGAAAACGCCTACATCTAGTGAGGACAAAATGATACTCTTAGCAATCACATCAAATTGCTTTTCTTTTCTAGTACCATTTTTCATGCCCTCATCGGTGACTCTCCAAACATCAAGGTCCCTTGCTTGGAGATAGGCCTCCATGAGAACCTTCCACCGAGGATAGCCCGTGCCATCGAAATGTGGAGCCAAACCTAAGGTATCCACCCCTTTCATTCCTCTAAAGAGCAACTCACTAGGCGGTGAAGCCTAACCGTTCCAATGAGCCGGTTTTCACAATTTACCAATCGAATTGGTGTTTCCTTGTGAAGGAAGTGAGTCCCGGCTCTGATACCACTTGTAGGGAATCGGATGCCCGTTAGCCTAAGAGGGGGAGGGGGTGAATTAGGCAACTTAAAACCTTAACCTATGGCTCACTAAATTTTACTCAAAAGTAAACTAGAACATACTATCTATATGTGCAACTAAGGTTGTTCTAGTGTGAAACTCCCATCCCAAAACAAGGTTTGCAACCTATAGCCATTCCTAGCAAGATACTACTCTAGGAAAGTAAAGGCAAGCAAAGATTGCAATAGAGTAAATGCGGAAACGTAAAGGGGATGAGAGGAAGCAAACTCTTGACACGCGATTTATCCCGTGGTATCGGTAGGCACTAAGCCACCCCTAGTCCACGTTGTTGAAGCACTCACACAAGAGTATTGCTTCTCGGTCACCAAGTCTCTCCCAAGAGCACCAACTTGACTTGCCACAAAGGCTAGCCACTTAGGCACTTGTCAAGCTCCCTTGGTCACCTTGATGCCGCCTCCACTAAGGAGCTTCTCCACCAAGGAAGGGGGTCTCCACGTCCCCCGCACAAAGTGTCCTCGCCGCTCCACACCAAGCCGGAGGGTCGATGACGATTGCCGGTGAGCCACTTAGGCCCCAAGGCTTCCGGCGAACCTTGTACAACTGGATTCACTCAAGAATCACCTCACAAGGTTGGCACAACCTTGCACTCACTCAGCTCTAAGCTAAGCCTAGCACTAAGCACATACACTAAGCATATGCAAGTCTATGGATGAGCAATTAAGCACTTGGATGGATTGGATATGATCTTCTAGGTGTCTTGAACTCTCCTGCACTTCCACACAATCCAGCCTTCTCAAATGGGTGAGTGGAGGGGGTATAAATAGCCCAAGGCATCAAACTAGCCGTTGGCTAACGTCCACTGAAAAAGGTACCGTCGGATGATCCGACGCTATATTTTCCAGGGCGTCGGTTCATCCGGTGCCCCTCCCACGTCACTTAGCCGTTGAGGTTCTCTGACACAACTGCTCCGACGCTATGCACCGACGGTGCGTCGGATCATCCGGTGCTGAAGACTCCGCGCTCAAGTCGCCTCTGTTAGCTTCCAATCGACCGTCGGATAGACTGACGCTTCTCCTTGTCCCAGGCGTCGGATCATCCGGTGCTGAAGGCTTCGTCTTGGCGCGTCTCTGTATGAATTCAAACTGAGCGTCGGATAGACCGACGGGGTCCCCACTCAGACCGTCGGATCATCCGGTGCTACTGTCTTCCTTGCTCTTCCTCTGCAACTCGTCCGACGCTACTAAATAATGGACCGTCGGTTCATCCGACGGTACCTAGGGTTTGACCCTGTGTACCAACTCGTCCGACGATTGCACCGACGCTTGTATTTGAGGGACCGTCGGTTCATCCGACGGTGTCTTTTCTTTTCCTTTTCTTGCTCGTTTTGACCCTTGAAAAATACACTATCTTCTCAATTTGGCATATGGTTTTCTTGCATCCTTGGGACCTAGAAGTGTCTACAAAGACATGCTAAAACAATAAGGTTAGTCCCAATGATCATGTTGTCATGAATCACCAAAATCAAACTCGAACTAATGGCATATGAGGCCATGTTCGCTACAGTCCATGCAAGCTAAGTCCTCCTGACGCCTTCCGTTCCGTAACCTTAACTAAAAAAACCATTTCAATCCCAAGCTATATATCCAGGCCAAGCAACAACTAACTCAAAACACTTTCGTCTGCTGCGCCTTGTCGCTTGGAAACTGATGGAATAATGACTGGAGACGTGTATATATGACTGTATATGGGGCAAAATGAGGCCATCTATATAGAGCGAGGCAGCCTGGCATTTTTGCATATGGGCCCTGCAGGTAGTAGTACGATAGCGAAAAACTGGGCCTCTCTACCTACCTTCCCCTAGTGTCAATATAAATGATATTCTGAACAAATGTCTGTTAGTCAGTAGTGATAGAAGCGGTTCTTTACCTTTCCATTCCTAGAGTCTTGCTGCCAAGTTGTCAATCAACAAATGGATGTGCAAGGGAAGCCCCAAGCCTTGAAAGGACACTGAAAAGATTGCATGACCACCTTCACATTTAGCTCTTCACATCGAATGTGGAATACGACACTTTTTGCGTTGCGCTGTTAACCAGCAACCCTGATGGCTGATGCCACCCCAAAGGTTATTAATACTTCACTCAAGGCTTTCATGTCTTTAGCTACAAAAGAGGGTTTGACAGATCTCATCAGAGAAAACAGGATAGCAGGCTAAACCTCCTCTGTTCCAAGAACAGCTTCTCTCTGTTTTTAACAGTTTTCCTAGATACCAGTTTTGTCTTACTAACAATCTCTACCATCCTACAGTAACTAGCAGGACTATAACGTTCCAACAATAATATGTACGTGTTAGTTGTTTATGGAAGCATGACGTGATTACAAACAAACGTAGTTGCACGGAGGTCCAGAATCCAATGGGTTGACAATAACAGTATGTAAATGTGTGCAACAGCCAAAGAGTTACGTAAAAGTTCCTACAGTACAGTTCATATTGTGTTACTGTTACCATGCTCCTGGTAAGATTCCCCATGCCTTCTATTCCTACAGACATTCAGATGGCATTGTGATGTCTTGGAATACTCTATATGCGATGTAGTAATCCTTTGTGGCTCCCTTTCTTCTTCTGCCCTTATGTATCCTGATCACCACCATTTCTCATTTTTGAGAGACGTATGTCTGACCTTGTAAACACTTTGATGGAATGAAATATGTTCAGGTGGGTCTTCTTGACCGCCCGTTGATTCCTTAAAAAAAAGCGCCCAGTGACACTATGGGTCAGTATGGACATGAACAGTTTTATTCTTGGAACTTTTTATAATTTTTCCATTCAGTAGAATGTACTCAACATATATATGAAGGGACTATACATTGAAGGATAAAATTCTACGAGCTTAGCGGTAGAGATAGGAAGCAACCATACAGAGACCCGGGGGAGCCCTACAGTGAGTTCATCCAGATGCTTGCAGTCGAAAGAACAGCAAACTCGAGTAGTTTGTTTGTTCATCCAGATCAATTTAGTCTGAATAATAAGCATTTGCATTGGCTTGTTCACCTTCTACACACCACTAGACGTTGTTGGGGCACCAATCTGCATTGGCTTGTTCAATTTATTCTATGTGCAAGTAAGATCAGTTCAATTTATTCTATGTGCAAGTAAGATCAATTTACTCTGTAAGCCTACTACAAGCCACTAGACGTTGTTGCAACACCAATTAACATTGGCTTGATCACCTTCTCTCTGTGTTTACGTAGCTTGTGCTCTCTCTTGCACAGCCTATAAAGTAAGTTACTCTTCTGCCACCCGATCCGAAAATGTAATCATGTGTACTCAATGTTGCACTTACATACTGTTAGATAGGTAAAGATATAATTGCCAATAAAATTCTCGTCACCCAGACCAGCTACCCATCTCCATCCAGTTAAATTTAATGTTGACCCCTTCGATCCTTGATATATACTTTTTCATGCCTGCTGCTCGCCCTCATACATGCATATCTGCTCTTGCCTGAAAATCTTGCCCATGCTAATCTTCTATGAAGCTTTGCTTCACTATTCTTGAACCACATACATAGCCTAGATACGGATGGCATCAAGAAATCCGGCATAACTTTTATTTACAGATACTCTAGCTCATTCCAACGTGTGTGTCATTTTTGCACACAAAGCGACATTGCCACCGTGATTTCATTTGTACTTCTGGCTGCTCGACAGAAAGTCCAAACATCAGCCTCGGAACCACAGGCATTTGGGAACACCGAGAGCCTGTTTGGACCAAAGGAATACAAAACAAAGAAACGGGAAAAAAACAGAGTAATGGAGGATTTGTGTTTAGATAAAATAGAGGAATGAAAAACACAGAAAACTCGTAGTACGAGGTATTTGTAATATAGGAATTAAAACACAGGAACTATCAAATATTAATTACAAATCAACCTTCATTGATCCAACTAAAATGCAGTCAAAGGGTGTTTACATACCATACGAACCCAAGGACATCTCCCATTGGTCATAGAGCGAACTCCAATATTTCCTTTTTTTAGTCACTCGACACCTTCCTTGTCCCTTCCATACCCATCCTTTCCTGTCTTTTGTGTCATGGAAGCAAGTCAGTAACATTCTCCGCCACCGTTGTAGCTTGTCCACGGAGCACGCAAGCACTCAGGTATAGTCTTTATCGATACCAACCTCATTATGATATTAGGTGGGCACTTGTTTCTATTGGTCAAAGAGAGAACAATATTTGCTATAGGCCAATAATCAAACGAAGAATGTGACTGACGGGCTTGCTTGTGTATATCATAGAACTTTCCGGTGGTTCACAAAGCCACGGCGCAAGCACGTATATATATTGGAATGAAATGCAGCGCCCTGTCCTTGCGACAGCGCATATATTCATTCTATTATATCCTGCACATATTATAGGTCAAAAGATTTATGAGACAACAGACACCTGGGTAAACAGTACTACATCGGTTCCACATTGTAAGAAAAAATGGCATGAAACTTTGAATGAAGGTAGTAGCTTAATATTTATGCTGCGCTTTATCAATACGAGATTGTAGATGCTGACAGATATTTTGCTTCTAGAAAGTTAGAATGCAAATGTAAGTAACCAGTCAGGTACAATTGTACCAAGCAATGGACAAGGTCAGGGAGCTAGCATGCATATTCTTGCAGCTAGGCACAACGATAGTATCAGATCAAGAAGATTCAGATGATCAATGGCTCACCTTCTCTCAGAGAAGGTTATGGTGACTGAACTTTCATCTACCGCCTCTGTATCGCAAATATCACCACAATGAATTTTGTCTTCTATGTATAATTTCCTGTCTCATCCACAAGGTATATTAATTGCCACTCTCTCTACTTCTTACAATTATTGACTGTAGAAAATAACCACCGAGCGAATCAAGATGAATCTCGTCTAGTAAGCTAATCCTGTCTCTCACTCACCTGATCCTGTCTGTCCCATGAAGCTCACTTCCATATATAAGTTTCCACACTCGATAGTGAACTATGCCGCATGTACTGCAGTACTACATTAGTTCCTTCATACATGCATGTACACGTAGTGAAGAATTAGTAAAACTATAGGAGTGAGAAGTATTAGGAAATTTCCTACCACGCATGTGGTATGAACATCTTGATGAAATGGTCGAGAATGCCAACCTTTGTCCAAGATAGAATCGAGATTTCACATTCATAGTATTTGACAATGCGGCTTGATGAACAGCTGCATATATTCCAACTCTCTTTTGTGCAACAGCAAAATGCCACAGCAACATTGTGCACAAGCTGTCCAGCTACCCAGCCGTCTCTGTTCCAAGCAACAAAGCAACACCATGCATCCAATAATTCTAGGTTCAAGAATTTATCCATGAAACATTATGCAAATGGAAGCTTGTCGATCTCTTCTAATATTAAAGAATTTTCATGTGAGCTATTAATTATTTCAGATGAAATCAAGCCAACGAATAAATGATGGACCATGTATAGTCCAGGAAATCTCTAAAATGAGACATTCTTGTTGTGGCATTATTCAATTAACTCGAGCGTGATCAACGCACTTCTCACTTAAACATGACTATGATCAGTGGTGAGCATTAGAAATGAAAGCTAAACTGCTGAAAGCAGTTTGTGAGAAGTTGAAGCTCACTTGCGCCTGCAAAAGCCTCCCGCAGAACTATTGTACCATTTTACGGTTGGTCGCGAGATCTAGATCAAGAAGAGAAAATTTATGGAGTACAGGCTAAAAAAATATTTGGTAGTTCATACAATGGAATATCTGAAGACCCTGAAGTTATGATCTTCATATATGCACAGCAGCTTTTTTTTTCTATATATATATATATATGGTGTTATCATTGATTTAAGTACTTGTCCATCATCAGTGACTACACATGATTTATACATTGATGATTGATCCGTGGGACGAAGTTTTCATTCCTGCCAATTGTTGCTCACAAAGTTCATGCATGTCAGTACTGAATTGACGCCCATTGCTGCCACAATCCCCAAGTGTCACCAGATTTGAAGATTAATAACGAGCATTGGATCGAGTGTAATATATACGGAACAGGATTAAGGCCTCATGATGAGTGCGCATTAATATAGAAACAGACACAGCCATTGTCAGCTATATTAAAGTATATATTTTTGTAGGTCAAAGTCTGTTTTTCTAATTTAATAAAGAGGTCAGAGTCTCTACATGCTTGAGTATACACCGCACCCAGTCATTGTGTCACTAAAGGGTATGAATTAATGCACTCGACTTCGAGACTAAACAACACCACACTTTCCTGACCGAGAAAGCATTATATAGTTCCCTCTCTCACCAGCCTAATATTGTCTGTCTATACACCACTACATTATCAGCTCATACACACATATACATACCGCAAAGAAGAGTATCAGCAAGCTATATGGAGTGGGAATGGGAAGTATCAGCAAGTAGGGCTTGATGAACGATTGCGCATGCCAACCTCTGTAGAAACTATAAACTAGCCTTGTCGGGGTACATCACGGCAAGATTGTGTGTGCAAGCTTTCTAGTTTGTCAGCCGCCTCTGCTCAAATATATCCACATGGCTTCTCGTTCCTGACATCCGAATAATCTACTACCACGTAGCACCTGATCCTGGACAATTGATAAGGACTCCACAGCTAGTTTTACGCATGCACACGTTTAGATTTGGTATGTTGCATATATATTACCACTAGTTTTTTTAGAACTGAATGATACTTGTACTAATGGGTATAGGGTAGTAATTTCAAGAGTTATTAGAATAGGACATATCACTACATAGTTTAATTTGGGGGTCTGTGTTTATAAAAAAAGCATATGAATAAGGGTAGAATTTAGAAATTTCGTTTGTCACTAACAAAATTCGTGAAATTTCAGTGATATTCATGAAATTTGGAACCCTTCTCACAAGTGATTCCATATATATCTTTATCAATTAGCAAATGGACATTTTATCTATGGGGATATAGTTCTTGTATTAGTATCTTGTAAGTCATAAAGAATTAGAGTGATAAAAGCAATCTGAGCCGAGAAAATCAGAATATTGACTCGCTCATTGGGATAACACAGAAGCACAACTACTTCCAAGGATAAATTCAAGTGTGTGAGTATTGGAAGTAAGATGCTCGAAAAGTAGTCACTCTCACATTACTTTTTTCGTTCAATGCAGCTTTCAAAAATATTGACTTAACATTGATGTCAATCCAATTCTGTCGTGACCTGTCATCTGTCACATATATGGATGCTACAGGTTGCCAAAACTCCATGTTCACTTAACAATTTTCTAGCATTCAGAGGCATTGGGACCATAAGCATGCATCGAGGCTGATCTTTAGACACGAAATTGAAGTTGTGTGGAGGTGGCTTCATTCGACGATGCAATTCCACTGGATCCCTTCGACTATAAAATTTAGGATGTCGCTAACTCCTTATAAGCATGTCTAACGTTAATTTAATGTTAGCACCAACACGAACGGAAGGAAACAACACATGACAATGTATTGCCCATGGGGCAGGGGCTTGCCACTTCGTAAGGGGGTTTGGCTTCTTCGTGAAGTGGCACTAAGGAAGTCACATTGATGTTGTAATCACATGCTTAATTAAATTATATAATTAAGGTAATTGGTTACTATAGTGATTTACAACATTGCATATGCCTTAATTGTTGGGTGTAATTAAATGAAGCATAAGCCTGGATTTAACCACATGTAACATCTGGCTAGTCTATTTTTTCATCTAGTGTTCATCTCGATTCCTTGAATTTCACCAATTCAAGATTGGCGCCTTCAATTTTTTTTTTGGGGGGGTTCATAACACATTGGTTTCCCCCCAAAAAATATCACTAGTGTTTCTATCTAATTGTACTATACTTGGTGTGGCCATGTTTTTTTTTGAGCGAACACCGTGGGGCAAAACCCCCCGGCAACAGAGAAAATTGTATTGCAGGAAAAAACAGATAACAGTTACTTACAATGGATCAGCCAGAGGCTGGAGGAGAGAGAGACCATGTTGGCCATGTTGGCCTTCACTCTTCCTCTGACAATGCAAAATCTCCTGATCCCTTCCATTCTCGAATTTGAGTGCATCTATCATAGTCTCTCTGTCTCTGGTCATACAAAGGCAGAGTAAATTCTGTTCGACACATGAATGCATTACAAACATGAAGAGAAGTAGCAAGGCGGATAATATAATTAAGTTTCGCTTTGGAGATCCAAAGCGTCATGAAAGTGTGGCAACCACTTCATTTCTTATGAAATATAAATTTCCTTTTCAGTGCTAATCAGCACATCAATGCATTGCCCTCTATATGATGGACTTTAATGTTTCTCAGAAATTAATATTTCATAAGAAATGAAGTGAGTGATAAGTTTTTGCCTAGTCAGCAAAGAAGATACATATGTCTGGTACAGTGTCCATTGTTAATTATGCCAGGCAACATTCCAATTTTCATATTTTTGTCAGCATGATGCGAGCTATATATGTGCTTTTCAGCCATTGTTTTGCATTTGCGAACTGATTCATTAGATTGTTATAGCATGCTAGACCTCTTAAGCATGTCATGTGGAGGTCTGGTGAACGTTCAAATGCAAAATTGCCAACTGGCAACTGATGAAAAGTTTCTGAACGGTTATAACCACCTACTAAGAACATCCATTCTCAAACATGATCAGTACTGAAATTACCTTCTCCTGTTAACAATCTGTGTACTGTCTTTGTTATTGCCACACACACTACTATCCTCCTCCCTTTAGTAACATGTGGAGGAGGTTATAGCAAACATGACCCTAGTAAGCCATTTATTCATTGATTTTTGTGATTCATGTGCAAAACAATCATTGGGACTAACAAAATGTTTAGAACATGCCTTAAAGTATTCTAGGTCCACAGGAAATAGCTACAATCAAAGCCAAGGATAGAACCGACAAAATATAGAAAATAATAGAAAAAATGCTCCGTAGGATGTTCCGATGGTTGCTCAAAAGAACACTGGAATTGGTACACCGATGAAGGTTGAGATCAAACCAACTATCAGTTGTTTTGATAGCCACAAATCTAGTAGCATCGGAGTAATTCCAGAGGTAGGGCTAGAAGCAAGGAAGTACTAGAAGAAATGATGGTGCATCGAGTGATGTAGTGTACAAAGCATATTTACTTGAATCTACGCAGAGAGGTTTTGGATGAACCGATGCCAGCATCGGATAAATCATCTAATGAACTTTGGATGTGCTAGAGAAGAAGCTGGGCATGGGGAGTCATATTCC
Source organism: Cenchrus fungigraminus (assembly GCA_036936925.1). Lineage (NCBI taxonomy): Eukaryota > Viridiplantae > Streptophyta > Magnoliopsida > Poales > Poaceae > Cenchrus > Cenchrus fungigraminus. Next base: position 22,031,029 of record CM072774.1, on the reverse strand, counting down.
GATGCATGCCAAATTAGACCATTGGAACATCCTATGGTACCGAATTTTACCCCCACCACTTGCCCATTTGGGGTTGTTGAAGTGACCAGGCATGCGTTGAAGACCATCAAGAAAACATCCAAGCCATCAATATTTAACATCATCCCTTCAACTTCAATTATCTTGTTGTTGACACCCAAAATTGGCATGTCAATAAATAAACGGTTAGACCGTCCTGGTCAAAGTCTTCAAAAGGTAATTTGGACTTTACCATTTGATAACTCTCGTTGAGTAGATCAAAATTCATATATAGAACGTCCAATTTGGAGTCCGGATGAGAGAGATATGACTTCTGGAAGACATGCACGTCACACAAGCGGTCAGACCGCGTGGTCCAGGCGGCCGGTTAGACAGGGTTTGGGCTTTGTAAACCGAGTTGGAGTTGTACTTTAGCACGAGATTTGTTCGGGCTTCAACTCCAGTAGGGGCAAGACCTCCCCACCCTACAAATATAAAGGGTCATGGCCGGTTGAGGAGTTATCACCCAATCGAACAAACAATTATAGTACTTTTATCTCCAAACCCTACTTTTTCAACCCTTTTGCTTCCTTCGTCGCCTCTACCGCGATTTAGGGTATTCTAAGTGGTCTGCTGATCTTAGAACAACCCTAGGTGGATTGTCCCTGACGGGGTCCCTCCCAGGACAACGATCTTAGGTTTCCGGCGACGTCTCTAACCAAGGCGGTCAGACCGCCCTCCATAGGCGGTTAGACCGGCCCGTGCCGGGGATCTCGACGAGTTGATTTCTGAACTTCGCACGGCCTAGAGCACTCGTGTGTTTGACCGGAAAAAGCGTCAACACTTGTTAAAATGACGAGAGAGCATTTGTTCAATTATATATCCAGAAAGCAGGAAAACAACTCTGGTGGTATTGGCCATTTGGCTGATATCATCTGGCGGACATTTCCTCTTGTCGGAGAGTTCTTGCATTTCCCGCTTTTCGTATCTCCCATATGATGAGTAGGGTGGTCTGGCTTCGAATCACTTTTCTTGTGGGTGTTGATATCAATGTTATCTGAGTTCACTATGAGTTGGGGTCATCCACTACTCGCTCTCAAATTACTTGGTTTCATTTCCTGGATCCCGATCGAGGATGCCGCAAGTGACCATATTCTCTTTATGTACCACCACTCTGCAAGAAGGTGGTGCGCTGACTTCACGGTCTGTCTCCAAAAGGACACATGTTTGGTCATTGGGCCATCCACACGTTGCGAGCCTGTCATAGGATCATACTCTGTTTTTTTAATGATCCAGACGAAGAATTTGCATTTGGGGGGGGGGGGGGGGCATACGCACCAGATCAAGTTCCATTGGTGCTTCCGATGAATTGGACCTTATATGTTGATGCCATTGTGGCGAAGAGGTGTGGTGCCATGTACTTTTTGGTCGTCAGGTATGAATCCAAGCAGAGTGCCAGAAACGCATTTTTTCTTAGCAGAAAGATAATCTTCGATTAGAAATTGTGGTTGCGGTCATGTCTTGTGCCTTCTACTTGCACTGTGTCTATATATATCGAGGCCCAGCCTACGTGTTGCCTCACCACTAAGATTATCACTCCACAGTATCTTCTTATCCTCCACTACATTATCACTCTTCTAGGATTGTAAGGCACTGGGACCGAAGTAGGTAGCTAGTCTGGATGAGGTTGAGGGCCTCTGCAGTAATGTGTGAGCAGAGAGTATCATTGGAAATGGTGGATGGAGCTAAATTCACTTTACATCTTCCTTCTCCTGACTTTTGAGCTAAGGGCACTCCCAACCCAGACTCTACCCATAGAGTCTTTGAGTTCAAGACTCTAACACAAGAAACTATTGTCCCCAATACTGAAATTGTAATAGTAGTTTCTAGAGATTTACTCAACACAAAACAAAGTGATCAGTTGTGGCATAAACCATGTGATCCACCCTACACCTCTCAACTATCACCAACCACTAAAATCAGTACAGGATTGAACTATACACAACGCATACACATACAGAAGTAATCGATAACTTAACCATATAGTAGCATATCACTAAAGCAATCTCGTTCACACATCCAACAGTGTATATCCAAAAGCATACAGGATAGCAAATGACCAAATCCAGAAGCGTGGAGCCGCTCGCAGCACAGCGCCGCCACCACTCAGATGCTGAGCTGCCGGACACCGTCACGGGTTCGATAGCGCCGTCGGTGGACGTCGCACCGCCCGAGTCAGCAGGGGGCGCGCAGGTCGTGGGCTCGCCAGACCTTCGCGGGCTGCGCGTCGGCAACAGCCGCAGCGGCCATGGATCTGCACGCCGGCCCCTTGAACGGCCGCCGCCGCCACCAAAGCGGCCACCGCCAAGCTTGAGCTCCACCGACGAAATCTGCAGCGCACCCGTCAGATTTGCCTCCGTCCTCGCCAGATTCGGCCGGCGAGGCCACGGGAATGTGATCCGGTGCCCCGAGTCGACCGTTCCACAACTAGGAGCGGCGTCGGAGAAGAGGGAGGCGCGCGGGGCAGGGCCGCTCCATCACGCGCGAGGGGAAGAGAAGCGGCGGCTGATGTACGGGATCCATGGAGTCGACCCTGTCGTCCCCCAACGCGAGTCCTGTGGAGTCTCGCGGCCTCGAAGGACCCGTCGACGCGACGTCTACATAAGAAACGAAGTCTTATTTTTTTCCCTTCTCTCTTCAATAAATATGGTACCACATCAGCAAAAGATAATAAATAGAGGCTAATAAATGGATTTGGACCTGCATTAATATTGTTGGGTAAGTGGCGCAGCTAGCTTCAATGGTTAATTGTGGCCCTCGCTAGTTGTTGTATGTGTAATAACGCTGACAGGATGAAATACACTTACATTGAAATACACTTCAATGGTTTCCTCAGCCCTAGAACCTCACCCACGTCTAAATGAGCACATATTTTCACAATTCAATCATCTTTCTCCGCGTAACCGAACCTTATTTAAAAAATATTGAACTAGACGTGCTTGAACTAGACAATGCTCTATTACAATATTTGAATTATTTCCCTTTTAATTAAGGAAAAACCTTGGACAGTAGTGGAGCTGTGTATCACGCTTGCCCTTCCATGCATGTACTGGACCCTGGAGGGAACTTGACTACTCGAACATCTCATCCATCGTAACGGCCTCTACTCCTCATCATCACCGGCCTGTTATCAGAGCAGAGAACATGGAATGGTGACCAAACGCACAAGATAGTACAACCGCAAAGATGGAGTAAAAAGTCAAGATCTTAGATTTTTTTTTTGAAATTAAAGGCAGGAGCACTGCCATATCATTTAAGAAGAAGAAGCAATTGTACATCACGAGCCTAAGCGAACACCACCACCACACATACAACGCACGCAAACAACGCACCCAACAACCCTCTACACCACCTCAACCTGGGAGAGAAGCCAAAAGTAAGCCTTCGAAAACTGCGCTGTCAACACCAACGTTGTGCCACGTCTAAAGTCGTGACCCGCTGCAAGCCAAAAGCGACAACTCGAACTCCTCCACCACGGGCCTGTCAACCTCAAGCCGTACACAACTGGCCGCCGATCCCCCTGCTCCAACAAAGCGTCAGCAGTAAACTTCCATCGCGGCACCAATGCAAACCACTGATCCCGGCCACTCTGCGTGGGGGCCTCGCCTCATCCACCGCCTCACACTCCTCTGCCAGGGACTCAGATATCTGAAGCCAGTATAAGAGCATCGCTTCCGCCTAGCCATCACCGAGGTCACCACCGCACCAAGCGTGCCAACTCAAGACCTCCAGCACCCAAGGATCCTCTGCACCTCCCTGCCAACGCAAACCAAGCGCACCTCCCTTGCCATTGTGCACGAGCAACGCCACCAACCAACCACTGCCACTACCTGACCAAGACGGGCCTCAGATGCGGCGCCTCCAAGAAGGGCACGACGCCAAAGGCGCCGCCGTCGCACGTCCAGAGATGGACAGGGTTCACACCCTCGAGGCCTTGAGAGCCTCATGCGGTAGGAGGCATGATGCCTCACAATGGTACCCCCCAGCAGGTAACGCGATGCCACAAGGACGCCGCCACCATCGCCACTGACAGAGACGTCAGTGAAGGCTTACGCCCGACTCAGCACCATGCCTGCCACAAGTTCTTGACCAAGCCAGTAGCCCGCTCCTCCTCGCCTCCGCATCGCCTCCACCGGAAGAAGCCCGGCACCACACGAAGCACCACCACGACGCCACCAGCAAGCACCAGCCAGCCTCCAGCCCCACCACCAAGGCAGCGCCGGACCAACATCAGCGTCGAGAAAGCACCAGCCGACCCACCTCAGAGCCCGTCGCCCATGCACTGCCCATAGCCACGGCCAGCCACAACCGAGCTACGGCCGGCCACAGCCAGCCACAACCGGCCACGGCCAGCCACAGCCGAGCTACGGCCGGACACAGCCAGCCACAATCGGCCACGGCCAGCCACAGCCGCCGGCCAGCCACGGGCGCCACACCCAGCACTGGCCGCTGGCCGGACACGACCCGCGCCCAGGTCCCTGGCCGGACACGACCCGCGCCCAGGCCAGCCCGCCACCGCGCCAGCGCGGCCACTGGCCGGCCACGGCCCGCGCCCAGGCCAGCTCGCCGCGGCGCCATCTTTGCGCCCCCCCGCATAGGCCGCCGTCGCCGCCGCTTCCACGCCGGACACAGACGCCGCCGGGGCCGTCCGCGCCAGCCGCAGTCGCCGCCACCGCGCCCAACGCCGGCCACCGCCCCTCCCACGCACCAGATGTGCGCCCCTGTCGCGCGGCCGCCAGATCCGGCCGGGGCATCGCGGGATCTGGGGCCTCCTGCCCCACCGTCGCGGAGGGCCTCCCGCGCCGGCGAGCCACCTCCAGGGAGGTAGGGAGCCAAGACGGCTGCGCCCGCCTCGATCTACCGGAGGTCAGGGAACAGGCCCCGCCGCCACCTCACCGCGAGCCGCACGAGTTGCCGGCGGCTCGTTCGGGCGGCGGCGCGGCAGGAAGGACCGCGGGGGAGAGGCGGCGGCTAGGGTTTGGTGTCGCCCGCGTCGCCCGCACGGGGACGACGGGAGCGACGGGCTATGTTCTATCACACATAGGCGCCCAAGATCTTAGATTTGGCCTCTGGGACAGTTGTACCAAGAATGAAGCAGTCTGGAAGGCGTGCGCTTCGCCTGCGGCGCCCCTGCGAAGCAGTCTTGCATGTGCAGGACGTGTGTCTCGGGGGCGTGGTCCGCCTTTTGCCGAGGTGGCGATACTTGTTTTTCACCTATACTCCCATCCTCGAATCAGATACAACCGTGCAGAAAGAAGCACCAATATCTCCGTCATAACTAATTACCATAGTATACATATATATGTTCGGCTTCTCTTCTTTCCGCTTCTTGCGGTGTATTTTTTCTCTCGGAACAAATCAGCCCTACAAATCAGCACACAATATTCTTCCTCAAAACAAGATCTGCCAAACAGAATCATCGAACCAATCAGTAGGGCAAGTTTTCCCAACGTCTCCCATTATCCAAAGTTGCACTAACTGTTTTCTCATGACGTGTGTTATCCATGAACGAAATGTGATACAATAGGACCGCATAATGAAAGAGCACGCTAGGCCAAAGCACAAGACCATGTGTGTGTATATATAGTGAAAGCTAGATGTGTGTTTAAATGTTAGTGAAGGGTATCAATTTTTTAGGGAATAAAAGTCCATTTTATTTATTTTCCTCACCTATCCACTTTATCGACTTAACCCCTAAACAAAGTTTTGGTGCACTCTACTTCCCTGCATTATTTCATTTGGTCTAATCTACTTATTAGGTTTCTTTTTTTCCTTTGGTTATTAGGTGGATCAAAAAATGCCATGGACTCATAAACAAGGGGAAAATCTACTTTTACTCCCATAAATACCCATAAATACATTCTCCCATTATACAAGGAACAGAAACAACATAGAACCGCTTCGTCCCCCGCGTCGCCTCTTAGGCGGCACGGGCGGAACCGCCCGTGGGTGCCCTCGCCGCCGCCATAGTCCTGGCCCCCGTCTCCCCTCGTCCCCGGCCTCCTAGCCGGTGGTAAGGGGAGCGGGGGTCCAGCCCTTTAGTAGATCGAGTCCCAATCGAGTCCGTCTAGGTCTAGGGTTTGCTCGCCGCCGATGCTCGGCGGTGGAGTTAGGTTTTGCCGATGGAGTGTGGCTTCTCTGCGGCTTGGTTTTCCTGGTGGCGTCGGCGATGCGGAAGCAACGACATTACAGAGGAATAATTTCTCCAACTTCTTTCGCTCTCCGATGACGATCTACTCCGACGTCAACGGAGAGGTTGGGGAGACCTGTCTAGGAGTCGAGGGCCTACGCATCGTCGTCTTCTTCAGGTGATGATGTTGTTGACTCTGTTAATCTCGAGGAAGATGATCTTTGGTAAAAATCTGAGCTTTGCTCGGGTTGCCGGCGGTGGAATCGAAGGATGCGTCGTGGGTACCGAAGTTGGCCGATGCGCCTGGGAGGCAGTGTACTCGGCCGATTCGCCTAGAAGTAAGCCCTCCTCTGCGTCCTCCACCTTGTGGAGATTGGCTCTGGTGCCCGGCGACGATTGGGAAGCGGATTCGACGGCGGTGACGAACGGATCTCTGAAGGCTTCGAGGAAGATGAACATGAGATTTAAACTTCTTTGTAATTTTCCTTTTCTTTGGAGTCCTGTTTGTAAAAGAACCGGTGTAATGCGCTAAGATGAATGCATCTCCCTTCTCAAAAAAAATACATTCTCCCATTATTTCTTCCGGCTCTTTGACAAGGAAGAATCCATGACTTGAACAACAATTCATCTATTCACAGAGTTTAGTGTTGGAGAAAATTCAATGTATGTTGACTGCTTGGATGGTGAACTCTACAGGAAGCACGTACTCTTGATAACTTTATTTACTGTGTAAATCTTCCTGCCCAAATACTGGTATTTTCAGAAATTTTGTCAAAATGCACCAACCTCTAAATTACATCACAGCTACAGTTTTATGTCCTGCATGTCAATGTCAATTGTAGAATGCCGATTAGGAGACCCAGTCAGTTTCCATCGCCTCGAACTTGAGTTGCATTGCACCTGTCCTGCGTCCAGGGAGGCTCATTTGCAATGCTGTTTATTTTATTGCTTCTTTGGACATAAAAAATGTCACAATTGCCCCCACATACTCCCGCTCGATATGCAGACCACCAACAATTGTGTGTTCTTAAGCATGCATCTTCTATGCAAGTCAACAGAAATGCTATAAATCTTGATGATGAACAGGACTTACTTTTGTCGCTCATTCCAGAAAATATCCTGATGCCCCCCATTCTCAAATCATCACCCTCTACAGATGGTCAGGAACTGGATTGTGGACTTTGGTGGTAGTAGTGCTGCTCCAGAGAAAGAGGGGAGCTAGGCTGATGACCATGCTCTGGGCGATCTAATAATAAATAGGGGATAGGGGAGAGGCTAATTTTGTTGGTATAACAAATGAATACGAAATATGTTTGCTCGAGTGTTTGGTGAATCATATGTATTCAATGCTTTACCCGAAAAAAATTGTATTCAATGCTTCCAGGTTTCCAAAGACGAATGCTCTCGGTCCATAATGATCAGACTGGTAGCACTCGTCGTACCCTAAAAACCATCCCCTAAAGGGAATATTCCGCCTAGTCAGCAAGAATTTGCAGTACAGTACCAGTTTCTCTGCATCCGTCATCCCCTAAATCTTCTACTCCATACCAACCAACAACTGTGGGGCCCACTTGTAAGAGTTTTTTTATGTTTTCTTCACCCTCCCCCTCCCTCCCACTTCCTCTCCCCTGCCTGCTTGTGCCTCCTCCGCCAGCGCCCCTCCGGCCATCCCCCTCGCCGGCACGCCGGCGCGCCGCCCCCTCCCTCCACCGAGGCGCCGCTACTTCCCTCCCCTCGGAGCTGGTGACCGCCGGCGAGCCGCTCACTCCCTCTCCGGATCTCCACCTTCTACCGCCGCGGCAGCAGTCGGCCGCCGCCCTCTCTCCCCGACGAGCGGCGGTGGCGGCCGGATCCAGACCACCGTGCGGCCGGGGCAGGGCCGTATCTCCCCGCCCTTGCGCTCGATTCGGCTCAAGGCGAGGCGGCCGCGGCCACAGCGGGAGGAGCACCGACGGCGGTGGAAGAGGAGATCCACGGTGGTCGGATCTCGGCGGGGGCGGGGGCGCACGTGCAGGGCGGTGCGGTGCGGCCCGGCGGAGCTCGTCCCATCGAGCTCGTTGCGAACGAGGTCGTTGGGCTGCGACGGCGGAGCTCCATCCCCTTCCCCTGCTCTGCGGCGGGTGGCTGCGCGGAGGGACCCTGCGCGGCGGACGGCGACGGTACGGCAAGCGCGGGAGGAGGAAGGAGTGGAGCAGGCGCGGTCGGCGGCGGCGGTGGAGATCTCGCGGCGCCTCCCTCCCGCCTCACCCCGCCTAGCCCGGGAGCTCCGTGTGGGGACGGACCTTCTCCATTGCGGCTCGGCTGTGCTTCCTGCCCCTCTTCTCCAGGCGCAGGCGCGGGTTGTGGCGTCGGTGGAGTGACCGGAGACGCCCGCGAGCGCGGCGGCGTGGATGCGCGGGACGAGCGCGGGCTGCGCGGCGGCGAGGATGCGCGGGGAGAAGCAACTGTCTGCGACGAGGTGGGGCCTCGCGGTGCGTAGCGCACGCGCCGTACCGCGCTGTATCTAGCGCACGGGAGGGGAAACGGGACGGTCCCGTTCGCCTCCCAGTACGCCGGTGCGGCGTTGTGGTGCGCCAAATGCGTACTGCAGCACGCGTACCGTGCGTCGTAGCGCACCCAGTGCCACCAGCCTCATGGTGCCTTCACCATTACTGGGGAGCATGGTGTGAGCATCCAAGTAGCCCCTAGTCATCTAGTCACGTTGTAGACCCTCATCGGCGATGCTTAGCATTTGCTACTGAGGATTTACAAAGATTTGCGGACACACACTCACTACGGGAGATCCTGAAGATGCCAAGTGTTGAAAACACTCGGCGAAGGGTAAAACACACTCAGCGAAGGTTTCACCCAGTGTAACACTCGGTGAATGACACTCGGGAATTAAAGACTCGGCGAACACTCCTTCGCCGAGTGTTTTTCATCGCGCACCCGGTGAAGCTTCCCGAGTGCACATATTTGACACTTGGCAAACATTATTGGAAAATATAAAAAAAGAGCCCACGCTAGCAGCAGCTCCCTGACGCCGCCGCCGGCCCCCTCCCCTCGACGTCACCACCACGCCATCGCCTCCACCAGGGAGATGAGGCTGGGCTCGGGGTGAAGCCGCCACCACCGTCACCACGACGTCGTCGCCACCGCCATGGTGCCGCGTCACAGTGAGGAGAGCTAGCTGGCCGAGTCGCAGGGCATGCCACTAGAGGGAGTCCGGGGAGGGAGGGCCGCACTGTCGGAGGGGCGTGCCACCGGAGGGAGGGGAGCGGCTCCAGGCCGGCCCGCACTCCAAGCCGCGCGGCGCCGTGCCACTCGTCGAGGCCGTGCCGCTGTACCATGCAGCCGAGGCCACCCGTCGAGGCCGCGCCGCCGTGCCACCCGCCGAGGCCGCGCCAGAGAGAGGGAGGGGAGGAATCCACGCCGCTGGAGAGGAGAGGAGAGAGTCGTGCCACCGGAGAGGAGGGGAAGGGGTCGCACTGCCGAGAGAGCGATGGGAGGGGGCGGCGCGGGATCTGAGACATGCGCCTGTGGGAGAGGAGAGGGAAGCAGAGGATAAGGAGGAGGGGATTCGGTAGGATAAGGAGGGATGGGATCCAGTGGGAAAAGAAGAGACCAATGAGAGAAAAGTATTTGAGATGGAGGATTGATGACATGGATCATTCGCCGAGTGTTCCTACGAGCACTCGGCAATGCGTTCCTTTCACCGAGTGTCAAAATAAAACACTCGGCAATTTTTTTTTTGTTTTTCTATTTTTCAAGTTTTCTCTCATTCTCCTTCTTTTCCATAACGTAAATTCAAATTAATATCAATTAATTCAACAATATCTTGTCTAATTCACTCAATAATTTGTATTTGACTTTTCTACACATATAGTTCAATTATGCACTTATAGCTCAAATTAAATTTATATTAATTAAAATACTACAATGACATTTAATACATTAAGATTATAAAATGGTTTCAAAAAATTATCAAAAAATCACAAGAAGCAAACTTTGTTCTCTGTTGCATATACAAAAAGTTTTGTAGTCAAATCATAATTCGACCAGCACTTTGACTCCAAATCTTATTGAATCCTGTTCAACTCGAAGATTCTTCTTGTGAGATACTTCGATTTCTAAACATTGTATCTGATAAAATGTTCAAAACCTTCATGTATGACATCTTGACAAATCTCACAATTTTTCAACTTCATTTGGATTTTTTAGAATTTAAAAACAATTTGGCCACAACCTCATGATCATGTTTATTGAACAAGACTTGTAAAATTTTCTTTGATTTAAAGAGCAAGGTCTCAAAATAGACTAAATATCATGAATAACTTTTTTTGACCAATTTTATATCATTTGTAATCACTTCCCGTTCAAATTTGACTTATTTAAAAAAATTTCTTTGAATGAAATTAACAAGTTAAATATCATAAATAGATCGAGAAATGTATGATATTTGAGTATGGAGTACCTAGTACTGTATGAGAACTAAAGAAAAAATTTGAAGGCAAGAGGAAGAAAAAAATTCAAATTTTGGGAGTGTTCTAGTCAGACACTTGGCAAACAAGTGTACGCCGAGTGTCTGACCAAGACACTCGGCGTACACATGGGTAGATGTCGAGTGTCTAACTAGGACACTCAGAGAATAAATAACATTGAGTGTTTTGTGTCCGGCACTCGCCGAATAAGGTGTCAGGAAGACGTCGAGTGTTTTTCGTGTACACTCGGTGAATAACACTGGTAGGGAGAGGGACTTTAGTTCCGGTTGGTAAATGAAATAGGTCTCTCATGTCCAACCGGGACTAACGATGAGAGACAAAAAGCCTCCCTTTTAGTCCCGGGTGAACGAACCGAGACTAAAGGGTGTCTCCCGCCGCCGCATCCCTGCCTGCTCCCACCGCCGCATCCCTGCCTGCTCCTCCGCCATCCCCTACAGCTCCGGCTGAGCTTATTACCAAAAACGAAGAACACACCCAACCATCTCAAAATCACACAAGTTCATCTCAAGTACTATGACAATCATCACAGGAAAAGGAAGAACACACAATCAATTGAAACAAAAATCTAAGTCACAACCACATGAGTTTGATTTCATTCTCAAATCTTATTCACAGCCACATGTGTTCGATTTCATTCTTAAATCTCATACAACATCGATTTCATTCACCACGCAAAAAAAGAAAAAAAAACTGTCGGGCTGCCTGCTGTCGCTGGAGGCCGGGCCTGCCGCGCCTCCTTCCGGTTGGCCTGCCGCGCCTGGCCGGCCGCCGGCCACGCCCGTGCCGGATGCGTGCCAGCCGGCGGCCACACCCCATGCCCCGCCGTGGCTGCGCCGGAGGCAGCGCCCGGCCCCGCCCCCGCCGTTGTTGCGCACCCGCGGCCCGCGCGCCCCGCACGTCGGCGGCCCGCGCCCCCCGCGCGTCGGAGGCCACGCCGCGCCCGCGCCCCGCCGTGGCCGCACCGGAGGCAGCGCCCGGCCCCGCCCCGCCGTGGCCGCGCCGGAGGCCGCGCCGGAGGCCGCGCCGGCTGCCGCGCGCCGCAGGAAGCCCCGCCATGGCCACCTGCATAGGAAGAGCAGAGAGATGAGATAAGAAAATGAGAGGAGACAAGGAATTGACTGGTGGTGGGAGAAAGATAAGGGGAGAGAAAAAGGAAGCCAATGTGGGGAAGAGCTTTAGTCCCGGGTGGTGTTTCCACCTGAGACTAAAGGGTAACACAACCCGGGACTAAAGGCCTACGCCAATAATTGCCAAAAAAAAATGCAGTTGGACACCCCCTTTAGTCCCGGTTGGTAATACCAACCTGGACAAAAGGGTAGGGGCGTTCGCGGGCATTTGAGGCCACGTCGATGAAAACCCTTTAGTCCCGGCTCCAAAATTCAACCGGGACTGAAGGGGCGTACAAAAGGTCCTGACTCTACCAGTGTAAGGCTAGACGCCGAGTGCATGACCAAAAACACTCGGCGTCTTTCGGATTTCCCGTAGTGACTTCCTGAGTTCGTGAACTGAAATATCAATTTGTCATAAGTCAATTGTAAAACGTTCCATGATTGTCTCAGTCATGTAAAGTAATAGCCACCATGCACCTTTGGAATGGGTCTGTTGCGTTGCACAGTTAAAGGACCCATATTGTTGTTATTGCTGTCGACAAAGGACCCGACCCATATGAACAAGTGAGTGGTCTTACGCTATCGAACAGGGTCGATTTTGTTTAGCATTTCTAGCATATCGGCTGTGAAGGGAAAACGGTCTCTCCAGGTGTTATTGTTTGGCTTGTAGGTACTAATGCAATTCTTGCTCTTGTAACTGTCATTCGAGGAGCATTATATGTTTCCCTTCTCTGGCACTACTGAGACGTGGGCCACGTGACTAACCCATTCACTGTTGGAATGGATAGATGATGCCGTCATGAAATCAGTTGATCATTTTTTGCTTGGACGCCTGCCACCTTCAAAATTGTTCATTACCAGAGCATCTGGAAGATCGATCCCAAATTCTTGTGTGTTGTGGACGTGCTATAGAGAAACTACAGACTGCTGAGCCCATTTGCTTTGGTCACACATCCCAGAATTTTGTAGTAAATTTATCTTTCTATATATATTCATGTAATGTGAAGAATTATCATTCATCTTCTTACCACTCAGTTGCTAACATTTATCAACATATTTTTCTGCCATGTTCAGTTGATAGGGACTGCACAAGTAGTTGAATGTTGTGTGAATCAACAAGTAACTCTATATATTCAATGCAAACTCAACTACAAGTGAACTCAATTTTAATAAGTCTGTGAATTCATATGTTTCATATATTTCTGAGAGATGTGAACTGAAATCGAATCACAAATCTTCATATAACATACCCTTGCACAACCCTCACAAGTTCCTCACCATATCTTCACCTCCAATTGGCAATTCAATAAAACATGGCAGAAAAAAACCGTCTGTGAATGCGGATGCAAGTTTTATGATGTGGTGTATTCAATTTCGGAAAAATGATCTCTGGTGAACGAGGATGGAAGTTTGATGATGCGTTGTATAGCAATTACAAGTTTAATGATTTTGATGTTATGTTAGTATAGGTTTAATGGCTTGCCATGCAATCTACTGTGCCAAAAATACCGTGTCCCATGCCATGTCTGTGGATGATAGATCAGTAATGGCTGGCTGGATGAATCAATCGCTAGGTGACAGTGTCATATGTGAGACCATGCATGCGTATATAAATAGAGGCAGCCTGCTGGTGTCAGAAATAATGCTGGACAACGTGAGTACATATGGTTGTTAGTGGACAAGCAAATGGAGTTTGCAAATGGTGATAGATCATAGGGCAAAATGTTGGCAACACTTGTCATGTTGAAACATCAAAACAAAGCTTGTTTTGATGATCAAAAACACACTTATAAGGCTACTAATGTATATAGTAGTTGGGTCTTGTGGGCCCATGAAAGCCATTGCATATATGGTCCTTGATAGCAAGAATTTTAATTTCATGTTTGGCTTTTGCAAATTGGACCCCACTCCACCTACCCGTTGTTTTTCTTGCTACATACTCCCTCCGTCCCGAAATATAAGGCATTTTAGGATTTTTAGGGTAGATTAAAGAGGTGGGAAAATGTCACATATATCCTTAGCCAATGATAATTAAAGGTAAGTTTTCTAGTTAACAAGTGCAATATTTGACAAGTCTTTAATTAAGTTGATTGAGTACTTACCAAAAACTCCAAGGATGTCTTATATTTGGGGACAAATTTTGAACCCTTGAATGCCTTATATTTCAGGACGGAGGGAGTAGCTCTTAATCATGATGATGTAAAGGTTAACATCTATTTTGTGTTCTTGCTTACTACTACATATATATGTAAGGTGTTAATTAGCATTTTGAAAAGGTTTGTACACCGAAGAAGTAAGGTAGCAGTGTAGCACAGTAAGTAGGGTCATATATCGCATATGAGCCTTGGTAGTATTACCCATGTTCATCGTAGTCTGGAAGCATAAATGGCCATTGTGTTAGAGAAGATTGCAATTATACAAGAGATCTTGTTATAACATTACCACACTCCTTACCTTCGTCTCTAACATACAATGACTGATATAAGAAGTTGGTGGCATGTAACATACCAGGATTTAGGAGGTGTGAAAATTTTGAAAAAATTAAAACTTTTTGTTTGTTAATCAGTGCTACCCAATTTGAACCCCAAGTGCTAGCCATCCCCCTTAAATTCTCCACAAATAAAACCATATATAAAAATATAAATTCAAATTATGGTAAAATATGTGAGTTGGTTTTTCTTGGATTTTATTTGGAGTTAAAATTGTGTGTGTTTGAATTTGAAACTAATTCAAATTCAAACTAAATAAAAACCTAGTTTCAAATCTAATTTCAAAACATAACTACTAACCTGGGCCTGCTGTTTGTTGTGGAAGTTCATCAGTGCTCCCTCAACTCTTGATCCAAAACCCCCTAACACCCCTAACCTATCTAACCGGCCCACCATCGCCGCGGCCCAGCAGCCCACCACAGCAACACCTTTTCCTCTCGCTGACCGGCAGGTCCCACCTGTCATCCCCTCCTTTTCTTCTTCCCCCTCGCCTTTCACTCTGCCGCGTTGCCGTACGCGCGCACCCAGCCGTGCCTGCGCGCGCCCGATGGGACGGCCGCACCGCCCGGCCGGCCCGCACGCCGAGCCACCTCGCGCGCGCTCGCCTGGGGAAGCCTCCAGGGGGAAAAGACCCCTTTACCCCTCGCAGCCACGCCCAAAGGCGCGCCGCCGACCACAGGGGCGCGGCCACATCGGCACCCATGCCCGGGCGCCCAATCCCCTAGCGCCGCTGCATCTTTGCCCTTGCACCGCCTTGACCGAGTGCCTACACCCCGGACCGAGCCCCAGCCAGGGCTCTCACCTACCGCATTGGGGTTTTTCCCCTTCCACTGGTTCGCCACCGCAAGAAGGAAGAAAGGGGGGAGTGGGGGAAGATTGGTGGAGGAGAAGCCGGAGCCGCGCGTCGCGTCGCTGCCGACGCGCCGGAGCCGGAGCCGAAGCAGTCAAGGCCGGAGCTGTCCGTGCTAGGGAGGCGACCGTCCGCGTCCAAGGAGCTGGAGCAGAGGAGTGCGCCGCCGCCGTGTACCACTACGCCGAGCCTGCGATGACTCCACCGCGGACGCAACGTGAGCAAGCCGCAGCCTTTTCCTCTCTTCTCTCCCTCCTTGGTCTCTTTCCTATGATGTGGGAGTGCACCCCAGCGTTGCGCCGGTGGCGTCGAGACGCACCGCCATGATGTTGCCTGTGTGCTGGCCTTCGTGCCGCAGAACTGCCGCCTCACGACGGAGTGAAGCTCCAGGGCGAATTCGTGCCCTTGTGCTCGCCATTGTCGTGCGATGACCAGCTTGAACTGTGACCTGGCCGTCGCGTCGTGGACCTTTTGCAGGGAAGCCGTGCGCCGCCGCACCGCTTTGAGCCGCGCCTCTGGTTACCGGACGGCTGCGCCGAGCGGGCGTGTCAGAGGCCGCGTCCGTGCGAGCAAGGCTGTGGCCCGCGCACCCCAGCGCACGGCCTAGGCTCGGCCTTGGGCCAGCCACACCGTGCACCGCGCCGTGCGCCGCCGCACCCGGGCGCCGCGGCCCGCCGCGCTGCGCGCCGGCCGCAAAGGCCCAAGGTGGGACCTTGGTCGCGCGTGCTAGCCGGCCGTGGCTCAAAGACGCCGTCCCGGGGGTCGCTTGGCCACCGGACGTGCCGAACCGCCGCCGAACCACGCGTCGCTGCCGCGGGATGCCACTGGCATTCCGTCGAGCACTTCGTGCGCGACGACGCGAGGGCGGGGGTAGCCACCGAACCCCAGAACTGTCCAGGGAGCATGTGCGCACCCGGGAGAGTTCAGGGGCCGATCTTAGACCTTTTCGTTCCGAGACTCTAAACGGGCCACCGTGTGGGCTTTGGCCCATCAAGGCCCAGCGGAGCCCGCTGCCGTTCCTAACGCGTTGAACAGGAGAGTTTAAGGGTGTTTTCTAGACTTTGGCTCCATGGGCCGACTGGGCCAAGTCCATTGGGCCATTAGGGCCCACTAACACTTTCGTCCCACTAACAGCCCACTAACCGAGGGTTGCTGACGTCAGCGGCTTTTTAATAAAAAATCCTTTTCTTTTTAAAATAATTTCAGAAATGATTTATAAATGTTTTAACCTTTGAAAAATCATAACTAGTTATAGGAAGCTCCGAAAAATATGAAACCAACTTCTATAATTTCGTAATTTCGAAACCTTGCTGATTGTAGCTAGATTGAGATCTTTTGGGCTTCCTAAAAAGAGGTTTCTATTTGGAGTTATTGCTTAGATGTGTACCGCTTTCTTACGCGCGCGTCGAACCTCGTGCCTACAGGCCCGAGCTTCGACCAGGAGGACGCGGAGGACCCGGAGTACGTCGTCCCGGACAGCGAGTACTACAACGACAACACAGGTGTCATGTCACTCCCAACCATTTAGAACCCATGATGCTATTAGATGCTAGTGCTTTACTTTTATGAATGCATTGATCTGTTGGATTGCATAGCCATTTGTTTAGCCATGTCTTGATATTTGATATATCCTGTTTCCTTGCTTTACCTACCTTGGGACTAGCTACAGACCCCTAGCTAGTCCCATATACTCACTATCCATACTTTTATTGCTTGAATATGGATGGTATTCTGGACTTGGACTCAGATGTGGGAGATCTTGGTGTGTTCTAGCGTGAGTTCTGGGTGTGTTCTTCCTTGACGTGTTACTGGCGGGAGCGAGCCATTTGGTTACTTGTGAACGCCTACCACGGGGAGATGCGATCTGGCCTCTCGCCCGAGCGGCGTGTCGGACGTGATGGAGATGGGGAGTGCTCGCTCTCGGCCCTTAAGGACCGATCGTCAGTTGACCTTGCTTCAGTGGACTTTTACCGTACAAACCGCCCGCTCTGTTATGGGCGGGGGTGCGGGGTGAGACTCGTAGTGGATAGCATTCCACCTGTAGGTGGATCGGTGTGATCGTGCTAGGAGATGCCGTTCCTCCTTAGAAGACTTCGGCCCGGCGAGGCCGGGCAAGGGTTCCACAGCTTCGAGGGACCCCTCGCTGGCAGTATGAGCTCTATAGCAGGGGTTGCGCCAGACTCAGAGAGGCAGGGGAGCGCTATCCACTTACTTGGACTCCAGCCGTATGGTAGGGATAGGAGCAGGTGGGCCCCACATCGCAGATGAGAGTTGGGAGCTGGATCGTGGTTGTGATTCAGTGCTTTGGTGTGATATCCTTGTTGCGGGGTGTAGACCCCAGAGGTGTGGACCTCGGACGTGTGGACCTCCCTGAGGTGTTGACCTCACTGCATATTCTGCTTACCTTGAATGTTGCTTCGCTGCTTTGCTTAAGCCTTCTACAGCCAAAGTAGGTTTATATCCTGCATAGTAGTTATATACACCGCTTTTGCTCTTTGTTGGGAAGCTGACATGACCTACCCGCTTATCGGGTAGATCCTGGCGTCTCTGATACAGAGCCGGATTATGACTTTGAGAACGACAGATGGGATGAGTAGGGCACCTTCTACGCTCGAGTTGCCTGAGGAGTTGGAGCCTTCCCCGCTACCATGGAGCCGCTGCGTGATGTTTCTTTCTGTTTGATTCAGTCCTGATGGACTTGTACCCGGCATGTGCCGAAGAGATGTACTATGATTAATGTAATAAATAAATGTTGTACTCTATTTTATTTCATGTTTTGTATGGATTTTGGTATTGCTGAGACAGGGATTGCACGTGGTAGCCTTCCTGGGACTACCACGGAGGTGCAGAGAGTCAGGTTTCCGTTTGCGGAAATTCGGTTCATTTCAGTTGGTACCAGAGCCATGCTTGACCGTAGGACGAGCCCTAGCAATGGTCGATAGCATAGGAAGCCTTTCTAAACCTTGAACTCTATATAAACCCCTTGAACCTATATGTATATATATCTATATGTGTATATATATGTATTTCTTATTTAACTTCAACTTACTTCCTACTAACTACCCCTTAAACAATGGTTTGCAGATGGTGGAATGACAATGGATCCCGATCAAGACTGACGGCAAGTGGGCCGGAGGGTTCTGCCGCATTCTGCTAGAGTGTTTGGAGGAAGCCGGAGTGGAGGTCAACGAGGTGTGCTACGACGGGAAGACCACCGGGTTCATGGATCAGTCTCCCACGTTCCTGACCCTGACTGTCCCGGAGGACCCGCGAGTGCCGGAGTTCAAGAAGGTGGAGATTCTCTGCTTCGAGAGCTCTACCATGGAGGCACTCCAGGTCTGCGCACGGAAGGCGCTGAAGGAAGTGTGCAACCAGCTCAGCGAGAGACTCAAGGGTACGTCGTTCAGTGTACTACCGACGACAGTCTACGACCCTAGCCGTTGGGATACAGACGACATCAAGTACCTGGAGGTGACCACAGTGGAGGAGAACAAGAACATGCAGATGGCCAACAGGTGCATACTAGCGCAGGACCAAGCATTGTACCGGGCAGATAGCGAGATCTCCTTCCTGAGGTGGAAGTGGGACAACACTCTGGAGCGCAACCTTCAGCTGGAGCGTGAGAAGCAGACCTTGGAGCACTTCCTTGGAGAGGCCCACCGGAGGAACGGTGAGCTGGTGGAGTTGGGGCTAGCAGCCGCCCGAGCCAGCTCAGAGCGGGACGTTATGAAGATAGCTACCCTGGAGGCACGGCTGAGAGTCGCCGAGGAGAGACACAGAGCTACCTTGGACGCCACCCGTGTGGACAGGGAGCGGCTTGGAGAGGCAGAGTACCTGGTCGAGTCCCTCGGTGCAGCTTCAGTGGACTACCATGAGAGAGTGTGGGATTTGGAGGAGAGAGCTCGTCACAACTTCTACCACCTCTGCCACTTGGGAGGCCGACTGTACGAGGCGCAGTACCTTGCTGCCAGGACCCGCACGGCCTGGGAGCGCTCCGACCAGAGGAGGCTGGCGGAGTTGGAGGAGGTTACCGCACTTCTACCACCGAAGAAGAGACCATGACTGCAGGAGGAGACCTTTGAGCTGTCACCGACACTTCTTCCACCACTACGCCAGTACCCGAGAGGCACACAGGACACAGTAGAGATGGATCGAGCCTTGGAGTTTGTCCATGACTACTATGGAGGGCCGGAGATCAAGATACCAGACTACCCGGGAGTCAACTCACCACCGTTCTACGCCATTCCCTCCGACTCCTACCCAGAGGTGTCACCGGTGACACCACAGTGCACCCCGTGATCGAGCGTGGAGGTCCAGTAGATAGAGCTAGTAGAGGAGATCTAGTAGTAGAGTCAGAACCATCATGATGTTCTAGCAGTAGTTGTTGCCACCCATGTTGTCACGGCTGTAGTAGCTACCCGCCATGATGTACCGTGCGTTAGCGTGATGTGTTGCTGTGTAATCTTGAAGGTTGTTGGAGTAAACCTCGAGATACACACCTTTTGTATGGTGGCATTGATTGAGTGACATGGTTCTTCATGGTTTTATTCGGAGTTCCTGCTTCTTAAATGTTTGAGTGAAATTGCTTGATTGTCAGCAGGATTACTCCTTTATAGTTAATAACCCTATAGTTTCTCCCCCTACCAGAGCTGACTTTCAAACATGGAATAGATGTCGGGAGTAAGGAGGTTCGGACGGCTTCTGGCCTGCTTCGAGGAGGTTGCCGGAGACAACGGAGGGGAGGATGCCCCTAACCCAGTTGGAGCTGGAGCACGCGGTCGCCGTGGAGGCCACGCACCGAGAGGAGGACGCTGTGGAGGACACCACAGTGGTCAAGGAGGCCGAGGTGGCCCAGGAGGGTGTGGACCCATGAACCACACCGAGGAGGACTCAGAGGAGGAGCCCGAGCCAGAGCCTGAGCCTGAGCCAGAGCCGGAGCCCGAGGGAGAAGCTAACCAAGAGCAGAACTAGGCAGTACCACCGCCACCACCCCCACCAAACTTGGCTGATGTGATGGCAGTGCAAACTCAGCTGATGCAGATGATCACTCACATGCTAGCTCAGAACAACAACAACAACCATAGAGCGCAGCACTGGAACTTACCAGAGGGCTTTCAGAAGAAGGTAGAGAACTTCAACAAGCTGCGTCAGCCAACCTTTGACCACTCAGCGGATCCCATTGATGCAGACAACTGGCTGAGGGAGATCGAGAAGAAGCTGGAGCTGACAGAGCTTACAGAGGAGGAGTGTGTGACAGTTGCAGCGCACCAGCTGATCGGTACCGCAGGTGCTTGGTGGGACAGTTACTGCGACTCACACCCGGACCCGCTTCACATCGGGTGGGACGAGTTCGTGGAGGCCTTCAGGGACCACCACATCCCCGAGGCAGTGATGGATGGGAAAGCTGACGAGTTCCATCACCTCAAGATGGGAGGGATGACCGTGCAGGAGTATGTCAACCGCTTCCAGGAACTGATGAGATACGCGCCAGATGATACCAACATAGAGAAGAAAAAGGTGTACTGGTTCAGGAAGGGACTACACCGTGGGATGGCACACCACTTGGTCGCTCACAACTGCCTGACACTTCGTACACTGATCGACAAGGCACTGATTGTCGAGAGGTCGAGGCTTGAGTACGTGGAGGTCCGTGGGGGCAAGAAGAAGCGCACCGACTAGGCAGGACGCCCAGGTCCGCCCCAGAGACATAGGACATGTTTTCCATAGAGCCAGCAGTCACAGCCGAGGCACTACGCTACCTCGCAGCAACAGAACAAAAACAACCCAGGAGGAAGTGGAGGACCAAGCAACTGGAGGTAGAGACAGCAGCCACAGGCCGCAGACAGAGCTAAAGTGATCTGCTTCAACTGCCGTCAGGTTGGACACAAGTCGTTTGAGTGCCCGCAGCCAGTTCAACCAGGAGGTCAGAACCACAACTCGCAGTACCAGACACCGGCCAAGGCACCAGCACCGGGAGGACAGCCACCTCGTACCCAGCAGAGGACCGCGCAGCCGCCGACTACCCGAGGACACCTGAACCACCTCACTACCGAGGAGGCCGCAGCTGCACCTGACATCACACTCGGTGAGTTCCTTGTTGACTCGGTTATGGCAACAGTCTTGTTCGATACCAGAGCTCAGTATTCGTATATCTCTACCAAGTTTGTTAAAGAAAGGTCGTTACCAACTAAGCCTCGACCAAGGCCTATTTTAACTAGTTCTCCACTAGGAGAAAAGAGGAGTATGCTAGAGTGCCGAGGGGTGAAGTTTGTGTTTGAGGGACAGCTGTTCACGACAGACTTGACCGTTCTGGAGTCAACTGGCATTGACGTGATTCTAGGAATGGACTGGTTGGAAAAGCACAACGGGATGGTGTCATGCAACCCCAGGTACATACAGTTGGAACACCCTAGTGGAGTGAAAGTGCGGATTGAACCCCAGAGTCCGAAAACTGCAACAATGCTATGCAACATGAGTGGGAAAGAAATGGAGGAAATCCCAGTGGTCTGGGAGTTCCCGGACGTGTTCCCAGAGGAACTTACGGAGTTACCTCCCGACCGGGGACGTGGAGTTTGTGATTGAGCTGATGCTAGGAGCTGGACCCATTGCAAAGAGTCCGTACCGGATGTCGTCAAAAGAGCTGGACGAGTTAAAGAAACAGCTCAAGAAGTTGCAAGAGCAAGGCTTTGTCTGGCCGAGCGCTTCACCGTGGGGTTCACCAGTGCTCTTTGTGGAAAAGAAAGATGGCACGAAGAGGATGTGCATAGACTACCGAACTCTCAACTCGATGACTATCAAGAACAAATACCCGCTACCCAGGATTGACGACTTGTTGGATAGGCTCAAGAAAGCAAAGTTCTTTTCCAAGATCGACCTGAGGTCAGGGTACCACCAGATGAAAATCCGGGAGCAGGATATCCCCAAGACGGCTTTTACCACACGGTACGGTTTGTACAAGTTTGTGGTGGTTTCTTTTGGGCTGACCAACGCCCTCGCTTACTTCATGAACCTGATGAACAAAGTCTTCATGGAAGAGTTGGACAGGTTCGTGGTGGTGTTCATCGACGATATCCTGATTCTCTCAGAGACAGTAGAGAAGCACGAGGAGCACTTGAGGATCGTTGTAGAAAGACTTAGGCAGCAAAAGCTATACGCTAAGTTTAGCAAGTGCGAGTTCTGGATGGAGAAAGTCGTGTTCTTGGGACACGTGTTGTCAGCAGAAGGGATCGCCGTGGATCCGTCCAAAGTGGAGTCGGTTACCAAGTGGGAGCAGCCGTTGAACGTGACTGACGTCAGAAGCTTCCTTGGAATGGCTGGATACTACCGGAGGTTCATTGAAAACTTCTCCAAGATTGCTAAGCCGATGATGGAGCTACTAAAGAACAACACTAAGTTCGAGTGGTCAGAAGCGTGTGAGAGAAGTTTTCAGGAGTTGAAGAAGAGACTCACCACAGCCCCCGTGCTTACCTTGCCAGACATTAAGAAGGATTTCGTGGTTTACTGTGACGCTTCGAAGCAAGGACTCGGTTGCGTCCTGATGCAAGAGGGAAAAGTTGTGGCATATGCTTCGAGACAGCTGAAGAAACACGAGGAGAACTACCCGACACACGACTTGGAGTTGGCAGCAGTCGTGCACGCACTTAAGATCTGGAGGCACTACCTGATGGGGAACAAGTGTGAGCTGTATACCGACCACAAAAGCCTGAAGTACTTCTTTACCCAGTCAGAGTTGAACATGAGGCAGAAAAGGTGGTTGGAACTGATCAAGGACTACGACTTGGAGATCAACTACCACCCAGGCAAAGCTAACGTCGTGGCCGACGCACTGAGCCGAAAGACGTACTACAACAACCTCATGGTAAAAGAAGAGCAACCTGCCCTGCACGAAGAGCTAGAGAAGCTGAGGATAGAAATCGTGGACCGAGGGCAAGCCAACGAACTGTGGGTGACCTACGACCTGGAGGAATGCATCAGATCGGCTCAGAAGTCGAGTGCGGAAATAAGAGCCCTGCGGGAACAAATGTTGGAAGGAAAAGCGGAGGACTGCCGGGTGGACCAACAAGGAACGGTATGGCTAAAAGATCAGATCTGTGTACCGCAAGACAAGGAGCTCTTGGAGCTAATCATGAGAGAAGCCCATGACTCGAGGTACTCCATCCACCCTGAGAGCACGAAGATGTACAAAGACCTGAAGACAAGGTACTGGTGGAAGGACATGAGAAGGGATCTAGCGCACTACGTGGCCTGTTGTGACACTTGCAGCAGAGTGAAGATCGAGCACCAAAAGCCCGCGGGTCTGCTTAAGCCGTTGGAGATCCCAGTTTGGAAATGGGAGGACATCTCCATGGACTTTATTGTGGGATTACCCCGGACACCAAAAGGAAATGACTCGCTTTGGGTCATAGTGGACCGGCTGACCAAGGTGGCGCACTTTGTGCCGGTAAAGACCAGATATACAACAAAGAAGTTGGCTGATTTGTACGTAGGGCACGTACTCAGACTGCATGGAGCACCCAGGAGTATCGTGTCCGACCGTGGCCCCCAGTTCGTGGCCAAGTTTTGGAGGAGCTTTCACAAGCTAATGGGCACCACTCTTAGCTATAGCACAGCTTTCCACCCACAGACAGACGGACAAACTGAAAGAGTCAACCAAGTTCTGGAGGACATGCTATGAGCGTGTGCACTCACTTACGGCACCAATTGGGAGAGCAGCTTACCGTATGCAGAGTTCTCGTACAACAACAGCTATCAAGCTAGTCTCCGAATGTCTCCTTTTGAGGCTCTCTACGGGAGAAAGTGCAGGACCCCGCTAGTTCAGAAGTGGGAGAAAGAACACTCTTTCGGCTAGCTATCATAGAAGAGGCAGAAGAGAAAGTGGAGAAAGTTCGTGAGAACCTGAGGATCGCTCAAAGTCGTCAAAAGAGCTATGCCGACAAGAGAAGAAGGGAGTTGACCTTTGCAATCGGAGATCGTGTGTACCTGAAGGTCTCACCACTTCGAGGAACTAAGAGGTTTCTAGTGAAAGGGAAGCTTGCTCCAAGATACGTAGGGTCATATCAAATCACCAAGAGGATTGGTAGTCTCGCGTACCAGCTCGCGTTACCAGAGACTATGACCGGAGTACACCCCGTGTTTCACGTGTCACAGTTGAAGAAGAGTGAAAAGGAAGTAGAGGAAAAGCAAGTGCCCACAGAATTGCTTGACCTGCAATATACCCTTGAGTACGCAGAGTACCCCGAAAGGATTCTGGATCGAGTAGTCAAAGAAACGAGAAGGACCACCATTCCTTTCTGCAAGGTGCTATGGAGTAACCACACTGAACGAGAAGCTACCTGGGAGAAGGAAGCCGACCTTAGGAAGGAGTACCCTCACTTGTTCGAGGAGGAGGTTGGAGCCTAAATCTCGAGGACGAGATTCTCGGTGGTGGGGGGGAATGTAACATACCAGGATTTAGGAGGTGTGAAAATTTTGAAAAAATTAAAACTTTTTGTTTGTTAATCAGTGCTACCCAATTAGAACCCCAAGTGCTAGCCATCCCCCTTAAATTCTCCACAAATAAAACCATATATAAAAATATAAATTCAAATTATGGTAAAATATGTGAGTTGGTTTTTCTTGGATTTTATTTGGAGTTAAAATTGTGTGTGTTTGAATTTGAAACTAATTCAAATTCAAACTAAATAAAAACCTAGTTTCAAATCTAATTTCAAAACCTAACTACTAACCTGGGCCTGCTGTTTGTTGTGGAAGTTCATCAGTGCTCCCTCAACTCTTGACCCAAAACCCCCTAACACCCCTAACCTATCTAACCAGGCCAGCATCGCCGCGGCCCAGCAGCCCACCGCAGCAACACCTTTTACTCTCGCTGACCGGCAGGTCACCTGTCATCCCCTCCTTTTCTTCTGCCCCCTCGCCTTTCCCTCTGCCGCGTCGCCGTACGCGCGCACCCAGCCGTGCTTGCGCGCGCCCGATGGAACGGCCGCACCACCCGACCGGCCCACACGCCGAGCCACCTCGCGCGCGCTAACCTGGGGAAGCCCCCAGGGGGAAAAGACCCCTTTACCCCTCGCAGCCACGCCCAAAGGCGCGCCGCCGACCACAGGGGCGCGGCCACGCCGGCACCCATGCCAGGGCGCCCAATCCCCTAGCGACGCTGCATCTTTGCCCTTGCGCCGCCTTGACCGAGCGCCTACACCCTGGACCGAGCCCCAGCCAGGGCTCCCAACTACCGCATTGGGGATTTTCCCCTTCCACTGGTTCGCCGCCGCAAGAAGGAAGAAAGGGGGAGTGGGGGAAGAGTGGTGGAGGAGAAGACGGAGCCGCGCGTTGCGTCGCCGCCGACGCGCCGGAGCCGGAGCCGAAGCAGTCAAGGCCGGAGCCGTCCGTGCTAGGGAGGTGACCGTCCGCGTCCAAGGAGCCGGAGCAGAGGAGTGCGCCGCCGCCGGGTACGACTACGCCGCCGCTGGGTACCACTACGCCGATCCTGGGACGACTCCAGCGCCGACCCAACGTGAGCAAGCCGTAGCCTTTTCCTCTCTTCTCTCCCTCCTTGGTCTCTTTCCTGTGATGTGGGAGCGGACCCCAGCGTTGCGCCGGCGGCGTCGAGACGCGCCGCCATGATCTTGCCTGTGTGCTGGCCTTCGTGCCGCAGAACTGCCGCCCCGCGACGGAGTGAAGCTCCTGGGCGAATTCGTTCCCTTGTGCTCGCCGTCGTCGTGCAAGGACCCGCTTGAACTGTGACTCGGCCGTCGCGCCGTGGACCTTTTGCAGGGAAGCCGTGCGCCGCCGCGCCGCTTCGAGCCACGCCTCCGGTTACCGGATGGCTGCACCGAGCGAGCGTGTCGGGGGCCCGTGCGTGCGAGAAAGGTTATGGCCCGCGCACCCCAGCGCGCGGCCAAGGCTCGACCTTTGGCTAGCCGCGCCGTGCACTGCGCCGTGTGCCGCCGCACCTGGGCGCCGCGCCCCGCCGCGCTGCGCGCCGGCCGCAAAGGCCCAAGGTGGGACCTTGGTCGCGCGTGCTAGCCGTCGTGGCTCGGAGACGCCGTCCCGGGGGTCGCTTGGCCACCGGACACGCTGAACCGCCGCCGAACCGTCGAGCACTTGGTGCGCGATGACGCGAGGGCGGGGGTAGCCACCGAACCCCAGAACTGTCACCCGGAGAGTTCAGGGGCCGATCTTAGACCTTTTCGTTCGGAGACTCTAAACGGGCCACCGTGTGGGCTTTGGCCCATCAAGGCCCAGCGGAGCCCACTGCCGTTCCTAACGCGCTGAACACGAGAGTTTAAGGGTGTTTTCTGGACTTTGGCTCCATGGGCCGACTTGGCCAAGTCCATTGGGCCTTTAGGGCCCACTAACACTTTCGGCCCACTAACGGCCCACTAACCGAGGGTTGCTGACGTCAGCGGCTTTTTAATAAAAAAATCCTTTTCTGTTTAAAATGATTTCAGAAATGATTTATAAATGTTTTAACCTTTGAAAAATCATAACTAGTTATAGGAATCTCCGAAAAATATGAAACCAACTTCTATAATTTTGTAATTTCGAAACCTTGCTGACTGTAGCTAGATTGAGATCTTTTGGGCTTTCTAAAAAGAGGTTTCTATTTGGAGTTATTGCTTAGATGTGTACCGCTTTCTTACGCGCGCGTCGAACCTCGTGCCTACAGGCCCGAGCTTCGACCAGGAGGACGCGGAGGACCCGGAGTACGTCGTCCCGGACAACGAGTACTACAACGACAACACAGGTGTCATGTCACTCCCAACCATTTAGAACCCATGTTGCTATTAGATGCTAGTGCTTTACTTTTATGAATGCATCGATCTGTTGGATTGCATAGCCATTTGTTTAGCCATGCCTTGATATTTGATATATCATGTTTCCTTGCTTTACCTACCTCGGGACTAGCTACAGACCCCTAGCTAGTCCCATATACTCACTATCCATACTTTTATTGCTTGAATATGGATGGTATTCTGGGCTTGGAGTGAGATGTGGGAGATCTCGGTGTGTTCTAGCGTGAGTTCTGAGTGTGTTCTTCCTTGACGTGTTACTGGCGGGAGCGAGCCATTTGGTTACTTGTGAACGCCTACCTCGGGGAGATGCGATCTAGCCTCTCGCCCGAGCGGCGTGTCGGACGTGATGGAGATGGGGATTGCTCGCTCTCGGCCCTTAAGGACCGATCGTCAGTTGACCTTGCTTCAGTGGACTTTTACCGTACAAACCGCCCGCTCTGTTATGGGCGGGGGTGCGGGGTGAGACTCGTAGTGGATAGCATTCCGCCTGTAGGCGGATCGGTGTGATCGTGCTAGGAGATGCCGTTCCTCCTTAGAAGACTTCGCCCCGGCGAGGCCGGGGAAGGGTTCCACAGCTTCGAGGGACCCCTTGCTGGCAGTATGAGCTCTACAGCAGGGGCTGCGCCAGACTCGGAGAGGCAGGGGAGCGCTATCCACTTACTTGGACTCCAGCCATATGGTAGGGCTTGGAACCGGTGACGGCCGGTTTCGGCCCTATTCGGGCGGGTACAGTTGTACAACCTCTGTAGAGTGTAAAACCTATAGCTATAGTCCGTGTCCACATGTTATGGATAGTCTTCTGATCTTTCACCTAACTAGACTCTTTTCTTGTGCTTCTTCTCTTCCCCGAGTGTGTGAGCCCGTCCCGAGGCCGTTGAGATGTGGGGATAGGAGCAGGTGGGCCCCACATCACAGATGAGAGTTGGGAGCTGGATCGTGGTTGTGATTCAGTGCTTTGGTGTGATATCCTTGTTGCGGGGTGTGGACCCCAGAGGTGTGGACCTTGGAGGTGTGGACCTCCCTGAGGTGTTGACCTCCCTGCATATTTCTGCTTACCTTGAATGTTGCTTCGCTGCTTTGCTTAAGCCTTCTACAGCCAAAGTAGGTTTATATCCTGCATAGTAGTTATATACACCGCTTTTGCTCTTTGTTGGGAAGCTGGCATGACCTACCCGCTTATCGGGTAGATCCTGGCGTCTCTGATACAGAGTCGGATTATGACTTTGAGAACGACAGATGGGACGAGTAGGGCACCTTCTACGCTCGAGTTGCCTGAGGAGTTGGAGCCTTCCCCGCTACCATGGAGCCACTGCGAGATGTTTCTTTCTGTTTGATTCAGTCCTGATGGACTTGTACCAGGCATGTGCCGAAGAGATGTACTCTGATTAATATAATAAATAAATGTTGTACTCTATTTTATTTCCTATTTTGTATGGATTTTGGTATTGCTGAGACAGGGATTGCACGTAGTAGCCTTCCTGGGACTACCACGGAGGTGCAGAGAGTCGGGTTTCCGTTTGCGGAAATTCGGTTCGTTTCATGGCAAGTTAAAGCCCTAGCCCAAAATGGCTATGGTTCTGTGTTCTATATGTTGATAAACTACAGAACCAACAAAATAATCAAATCGTTGGTCCTATAGGATATATGGTCAGAGAAACTAGTTAATATCAACTTCGAAGCCTAGACCACACAACCACTCGTAGGAACTGGGATAACGTATAATCAATAATATAATACATACTGTATTATCCTCATAGTAGCTACTAGCTTTCTTGTTATTTGTAACATAGTATCCTCTTCGCCATGTTTTAGTACTCCTCCACTTCATAATTGTTGTCGAGGCTTTGCAATACTACAACCAATAAAAAATTGATGCATATTTAATTGCTTTGCACTACTACATATGCAAGGATGTATGCATTCACTCCGCTACCAGCCCTAGCAAGATGTAGAAAAACATGTACTCAAGTCAGGCACACACAAGTGCCAAACAATCGAGCAAAAACTAAAAACTTCAGCCTCCATCATGATTGCATCTCATCCAGAGCCGCACCCCAGCACTCCGTGATTGCTGCCGTCTGCCCTTTCGTTGCAGTTTGGACCTAGCAGCTAGTTCAGTGATCAAGTTATTTCTTGCAGGAGTCTTATTGTACAACCACAAACCGTAGAAGATGTTGGACTTATCGTGGCAATCGTTAATCAAGTTGACATGAATATGTTGTTGTGTCTCTGTGAATGGTCTAGATCCTCCATGATTTTGAGCAATATCAGAATCCAACAAGCGAGCTTTCTCCCCTCTCCTTTGTTGTGCCAAAAAAAAAATGTTTTGAGCACCAATAGAGACAAAGTTCAAGTCACACATCATCAGGACCACTTGATCTTACCTTTCAAACATTGGTCATACTCAAGCTTAATTGGGCAGGCTAGCTTATCACCAAGTTCCTGACCCAAGGTCCTGTAGTACCCCATTTATAGTTTCAATACATACTTGATACATCATATTCCCTTACCCTTTTCTTCAAATAGGTTACAAGAATGTGGTCTGTCTCTTCTTGATCTTCCTCTGCAACCTTGAACAAGCACTGCATGTCGACAGAAACAATTAATTAAATGAGCAAGTCATATAACATCATTGTTGAATTGATTTAAAGCCCCAGCAATCCATGTTTCATAGCCTTTTTTGAACCATGCTTACAAAAGTGCAATTCTATTTATGTAAACCTTTTCTGTCTAAAGTAGTTGCGGCACAAGGAACAAGGACACTTAATAATGGTATAAATTTCGTCTACACCCGATAAGAAAATGCGTGATTCAAGAACCAAGTGGCCTGGTTTGATCAATACAATAATTAGTTGGTCCTTTTACAACGCAGCCAACCACTATACATCCATGTGCGTTGTGACATGTTAACTA
Source organism: Cenchrus fungigraminus (assembly GCA_036936925.1). Taxonomy (NCBI): domain Eukaryota; kingdom Viridiplantae; phylum Streptophyta; class Magnoliopsida; order Poales; family Poaceae; genus Cenchrus; species Cenchrus fungigraminus. The sequence goes on along the minus strand of CM072774.1, from coordinate 22,001,208 downwards.
TTTCTGTGATTGAGAATTACTATATTAGTCATCACATTTTATGTCACATTAGCTTAGGTATTAGAACAAACACATACAACTGTTAAAGCAGCCTCTCCCAGCAAGCATATAATCACACCATTTTCCATCAAAAGAACCTTTATAGGAAGAAGAGGTTTACCTTCACTGATAAGGGAATGCAAGACACTTCCGGTCCTTCGGCCCCAGATCTCTGTAATTTTTTACAATGCATAAGTTAAACATTAGCTCACTGGAAAAATAGTACAGCAGGAAGCAACAAGTAAACAGTAGCTATATTGGAACCTAGATAACAAATAGCATTGCAAAAATGATTATATTAGTTATCACATTAGTTCATGTCGCATTTTCTCAGCCTCTGACAGCAAGCATAGAATCACACCATATTGTATATAAATGGAACAGTACAGTAGCAAGAGGAGGTTTACCTTGACTCATATGGGCTATCACCGGTCCTAACTATATGTTGAAAGTGGAAAGCAGCTTTTTTTTTTTGTGATTGAGGAAAGCAACTTCATGCAAGACTCCTCCTGTCCTTGTTCAACACCATATCTTCATTACTATTAATACATGAAGGGCACAATATTAGAACTTCAAATACAATAATGTCATGCTGCTAATAAAATTAACAAAAAAATTCAACCAGCAGATAATTAAAAATAATGATTCTATGGAAAAAGAGGCTAAGCTATGCAGATACATGCATGATCAAGAAATTAAATTCATGTAGTCCAATATGTTGACAGCAATCCCCAATGACAAAGTAGGCCACAAAAATACAATGCAACACACATACCACAAATGTTAATTATATTCTTCTATATCACAATTATAACCACTGAAGAAAAAAGAATTATGAAATGATGCAGAAATTAATCCCACTAGTGTTTCTGTGCCACATGTTTATTTCCAAAATTACCTGGTTAGGGTTATCCCATCCAGATTCTGTAATCAGCGAGCACTTGTTTCATGGGAGTAATGCATACATCTGAGAAGAGAAGGGAAAAGAGAACAAGCAGTTACAGAAAAATAGGTAGGTTTCTACCTGACAGTTCTTTTTCCTGGTGCAACTGCAAGTATGCATTGAGGAAGAACAGGTGGTGACATATGATCATCTCCCTATGTATTTTTGTCTTCCCAACAGTGTAATACATATTCGGTGTGTAATTCGGTTACTGAAAGATTAAAAGAAATGTTTATGTGTGTTGTTGTAAATACCCACAGAATTACTCATCAGACATCGCCCACGGGGAGATTCCTTTCTAGTAGTACTGTATACAGAAGGTCGAAGTAGCTTGTGCTAAAATCGGTTGTGTTTTATAAGATGTAGAAAGGGTTGCATTATTGAGCACATTACCTTGATTGGCTTATTCTCAATTTGAACTCATGATAATTCTATGTTACATTTATTTTTCCCACTGCCTTTTCATGTTGTTCCAAATCTGTGCCTCTGTTAATCCTAAGATAACTTATATTCAACTCCTATATATCATGACTACCATTTCTTAATTCATAATTTTCAATAATCGTGGCAGTTATTAATTAAATAGCTAGTATAGTACATGGAAATTTACTGTTATGTAGTTCTAATGCGTGGCCAAAACAAATCACTGGTACCTTATTACATGTGTTTTGTGAACGAATTATATACATATAATCGAAGGGACAAACTGCACTACTAGTTTTCAATATAATGGATTGAATAGCTGGACATAATGCAACTTCATTGTTTTCTTCAACAATGCTTGCTAACAAGAGGATTTTGATTAATTTAATTTGTTGCAAACATGCATGTTCCATGAAAGTTGGATCTCTAATTAAATTTAGATAGGTTATCATATGGTCAATATTGACCATGGATGGAAGACGCAACAGACGAACATTGCAGTGAAGGTAAAGAACAACAAAAATCCATATAATAATGACTGGCTTGTGTTTCAGTTGTTCCTCAGACAAAATATAAAACCAGACCATAGTCTGATTTACAAAAACACTAATATTCCCCTGAAAACCCCCTGATTATTGAGCATGATTCAGAAGTGAACTGAAGAAAAAGCATGCTCCGGAATACCAGGGAAGACAAGTTCAACAAACATTCTGCAATTATATCAGTTTGATGCATCAATATCCAAGTCTTTCAAACCATATAATTAAAATTCAAAGAATGACCGAGAGGCTGAAACTCAACTACATAGCTGGTATAGTACATGGCAATTTCATATCAGTTACATAGTTCTAATGGGTGGCCAAAACAATTCATCAGTGCCTTGTTACATATGTTTTGTGAACAAATTATATACGCATATTGGCCATATGGAAAATATGAAGTAGAGGGGGCAAACTGTACTACTCGTTTTCAACATAACGGATCGAATAGCAGGACACAAGTTCATTGTTTTCTTCAACATTGCTTGCTGGCCATGTTGCTTGCTAACAAAAGGATTTTAATTAATTTTTTGTTCCAAACTTGTTTCAGGAAAACTGGATCTCTAATTTTTTACTGTCCATATTATTTCCCCAAAAACTTTGCCAGTAGGCTATCATATGGTTAATATTGACCAGGCAGCAGGCATAGAAGACGCAACAGACGAACATTGCAATAATGAAGGTAAGCTGAAGAACAACAAAAACCCATATAATGAATGTTTTGTGTGTCAATTGTTCCTCAAAAAAAATTATAAAACCAGACCATAGTCTGATTTAATTTACAAGAAGGCTTATATTCCCTGTAAATGTAAATTTCATTGGAAGGGTACTTCTAAAAAAACCGTCGTTATCCAGCACGATTCAGAAGTGAACATGAACAAAAAACATGCCCGCGAATACCAGGGAAGACCGGAAGACAATTTATAAGTCTTACAAGTTCAACAAACATTCTCAAATTATTACAGCAGTTTCATGCATCAATATCAAAAAGAAGTCTTTTCGAAACCATAGAATAATTAAAATTCAAACAATAACCAAGTCTGAAGAACTCAACTACATCCACACATGGAGCGAGTGAATCAGATGTAATCTCCACACATCAACATCCCCATGTATGCTTCCCCCCGTACACACTGTTCCCCCGCATGCGACGGAATGCAGAGCTGCGCAGTGTGACGGATGGCAAAAAGACGGTGGCGTCAGTACCACGGAGCAGACGCAGCGTGAGCGTGCCGTTGCCAAGATCCACCGTGAAGACCTGGCAGTGAGAATGGCCAGGACCGCAGGTGCGAATCAAGAGCATTCCGGAGCCCACATCGTTAACAGCAGGAACGAGGTAGGACCTCTCGTTCATGTCGTCGCCGGCCTCGTCCCCAGCTTGCCTGGCGACGAACGTCAGGCGGGGCTTGGGCCTGAGCTCGAGCCCTAGCACGTCGCCGGAGCAGGAGGGGACGAAGAAACGGCCCTGCACGGAGAGGCCGCCCTGGATCGCCGGCAACTCACCCTCTATCTCGTCGGCGCAGCTCATGTCCACCGCTCTCCAGAGAACGTCCCCGGGCTCGGCGCAGACGATGGCGGCGTCTGTCCCTGCCTTCAGGCTGAGCACCACGGTGGGGACAGGATTCGGCGCCTCGCCGCCGACGTCGACAACGACGCCGGCAGCTACGATGCTGTTCTTGCAGTACGCGACGCCGCGAGCTCTGGAGCGACGCGCCACCGCGCTCACCGCCGACATCGACGGGAGATCGGTGGACGCCATGGTGAGGGGGTTGAGGAGGCGTACCCTGTCGGTGATGGCGTCGTGCAGCACCAGCAGGCCCTCGGCGTTTCCGTGGTGGGTGTACTTCATGGGCGTCGGCAGGTAGATGTGGAGCACGGCGCTAGTGTCGACGTTGACGAAGCGCTCCGGCTCGCCGTCGCAGCGGAGCACGTGTTCACGGAGCAGCAGCCACTTCCGGGGGAAGAACTTGGGGTCCAGGAGGCTGGGGTCGGCGGTGGAGTTCCTCCATGGCATGCAGACAGCTCTCAGGCGTATGTACTCGGTCACGTCGGCGGAGAGGAGGTCGCCGGAGATCTTGCGGACAAGATCAGGTGGCAGGTTCGCCCAGTCCCTCTCCTCCTCTTCCTTTACGCTGCAAAGACAACATCGAGAGAATATGATTCACCATGAGATCCAGATCTGCTGCGTTGGAAATGGGGAAAAATGGATCGGCTGGGAGAGAAGCAAAGGGTAGAGCGACGGCACGAGCTTACTCTGGAACAGCGTCGTCGGTGGCGGTCACGGGAACGAGCTCCGTTCCAGAGGTCCCGGCGGCGCGCCGCGGTTTCTTGGCGGCGCGGGAGCGGGGCATGGCGGCTGCTAGGGTTTGGGAGGTTTGCTGGGTTGGGTTGCGGCGCGGGCTCGAAGGTTTGGCCGGAGAGAAGACACGGCTGGAGGGACTGCTGGACTTATCGAGTAGCGAGTGGTGACGAAAATGGAAAGTGGCCGGAACTCCACAGGATTTTCTGAGCGTGTAGATAATAAGCCTCTTTTTTTTTTGCTCGTTTTGTACTAAGGAAATCTAGAAGATTTTTTTTTAAAAAAAAATTAAAGGCTAAGTCAACACGTACATGAATGCTAGACGATGTTTATTTGCTTTTATAATTCTGTGTAGTATGCATACAGTTTAGTTTCGTATCAGTATATATAATTTTTAGTACTTACTTGCAAGTACATAAAAAAATATTTAGACTCAGAATATGTTGTACTCATAGCTTACGATAATTTTCAACTCAAGTTTGACCGCTCATCCTATTCAAAAGAATTGTACAAATATAGTCAAACACTCCTGAATGCTGCAGCGTTAATAATTAAAATGTGACCAACTAATTAAAAATGGTGAGTGTTGGTATTTCTTAAAGTCTAACAAGTAAATCTCTAAGAGTATGAATATCGATGTAGCTTTCACTCGGGAATATTCGAGAGTATCGGTTTCTAGGGAATGAAAAGTGATCTAATCCTAAAATAGTTCGTCAAGAAAGATGGTTAGGGGGTTGACATCGACGAGAATAGAGATTGGTAAGCGAAAGGGTAGAGACGGTAGTTGGGTGGCGACTTTGGTCACTCGAATAACTAAGCTATTGAGGCTTACTCACACTAGGAGCCTGTTTAGTTCCCAAAAATTTTCCCAACTACCCGTCACATCAATCTTCCGACACTGATTAGGAGTATTAAATGTGAATTAATGACAAAACCCATTCCATAACCCCTACCTAATTTTTCGATACGAATCTAACGAGCCTAATTATGTCATGATTAGACAACACCGTGCTACAGTAAACAATCTCTAATGACCGATTAATTAGACTTAATGGATTCGTCTCGCAATTTCCCGTCCATTCATGTAATTAGTCTATATCTAATCCTCCTAATAGGCCTCTAAAAGAATCCCAAAAATTTTTGTTCCCCAACTAAACAGGCCCTAGTTCATTACAGGCGCAGGAACATACCACCCCGAAAAGGGATGAGAAAAGGGGTGATGCTATCCCTTACTTTCTGTGGGCTACTAGACCCAATATAGGCTGAACAGGACTGTCACTAACTGCCAGCTACCTCAGCTATTTTGTGGATCTAGTTACAAACCTAAGTAACCTCTAGTCTAGACATCATGTCCACACTATCTATTACTACCTTACTCGTGCACTAAAATAAGGCATTTAATCAATTAATCAGAGGGAACCGGAGTTACCGAGATTAAGAAGTTACTCGAAGCCTAATTGCATCCGCCGAGGTACAAGGAGAAAGAGGGGCCAGCTCTGACTCCTTGTCGCACTCTCACCTCACCTCTCTTCCTATTTTTCTAAGCACGGTAGTGGCAGCGCTTCACTTCTTCTTCTCCTCTCTTGTGTTGTGTTTTGTCCTAGGGCAAATGCCTCTATATATAGGGGTGTTTGGCAGCACTCCGGAGTAGCAAAAACAGCTCCACTTCACCAGCTCCATAAATTTTTCTGCCAAACACATCTAGCTCCACCAGCTCCAACTCCAGAAAAAGGTGGAGCTAGGGGTCAGATCCACCTTTTTCGTGGAGTACCTCAAGAGGTGCTCAAAAAACCACTGTTTCCAACTCCCCCAAGGAGCTATAGGGAAATTACCAACCAATGTCATTGATTACACGAAAATGGTTCATCCTTTCTATTTCCTCTCCTTCCCGACGCAACCTCTGCCTCGTCCCCGTGCCGCTCACCATCGTGGCCGCCGCTCCCCCGCACCGACCGCTCTCCGCAGTCGTGACATTCACTGTTGTGGCCATCTGTTCTCGTGGCCGTCCTCTCCCCCACGCTACCTGCTCGCCGTTGTGGCCGTCCTCTCCAATGGTCGTCCGCTCCCCCGCGCCGCTCGCCGTCGTGGCTGTCCTCTCCCATGGCCGTCCGCTCCCCCGTGTCGCTCACTGCCAAGGCTGTGGTTCGGGAGCAAGGGGCTGTTGGGGTCACAGTACTCTGGGCTGGTCTGTTGGGGCCACGATGGCTCGCGGAGTGCTGCCGCCGCGCGCCATGGAAGTGTTGCGCCTTGTGCCATGACCGTTGATGGGCTCGTGTGAAGAGGCAAGGTGGCCAGGGGCGTCAAGGAGACGGGCATGTACAAGTGCGGCTGCGGCGGTGCCGTGTCCAAGAAAAGCTGTGGATTGGCTACGGCAGTGCCATCTTCCCTGAATCCCTGATGTTGTTCCGGTACTTTCTCATTGAGCGAACAGAGATTGAGAGAAGAGAGAGGGGAAGAGGAAAAGGAGAGAAAAAAGGAAGAGTATGATATGTGGGTCCATTTGCAATGGGTAAAAGTAGACTTTTTACATCAAGATCTTATGTTTTTGGACCTGAAGCATCCCAATGTGCCAAACGCATACATCAACTCCATATTTTCCAGGAGTTAGTGGAGTGGAGTTGGGAAAGTGTGGAGCAGATGGAGTGGACCTAGTTTTGAAAAGGTGGAGTGCTGCCAAACACACCCATAGTACCCAGGAGGCAAGAGGTACTGTAGGGAGTGGGGAGAGGTGGTTCGAGGTGGGCCCCTGGTCGACCAAACCCTTGATGGTCGGCCGACCCTAGGATCCACTGCCTTTCTTGATCAAGCGGTTCTGATGAGTGGGAGCTATGCGAACCAAGTTGTGGAGTCCGCCAACATGGTGGGGTCGGCCTTTGCTAAGCGTCATCCTCGACAAGGGGCACTTGACAAAAATCGGCTAGCAAACAGCTGTTTGTCGAGTGTCTTTTGCCGGGCGCTCGACAAACCTTTGCCGTGTGTCCAATCTGACACTGGGTAAAGATGAGCCTTTGCCATGTGTCAGGTTTGACACTCAGCGAAGTTGTGTTCAGTAAAGGGTCAAAACAAATTGAAAAAATATAAGGGAGGTAGACCCCACCGGCTAGTCGTAAGTCGCGCATCTTTTTTGCGAACGGATTAGAACCCACGACCTCCCCCTCGCGCAAAACCTCCTCTACCACTACACCACAGACTCACTTACATCTATACTCTGTTTTCAGTCCTTTGGTGCTCTAAGCGACATCAAATTAAAAAATTGTCAACTATAAATTTTGAGATCCACAACTTTTATTTCGGGAGTATCTCCATCCAAGGTAGTTTACAAAATTTGAATTTCAAATTTGAGAAATTCATACTTAGTTTTTTTTGACAATATGATTTCAAATTAAAAACTATAAACTACAAAGTTTCATAACTTTTCAAGATCTACAACTTTTGTTTTGATAGTTTCTCCATCCGAGGTCGTTTGAAAAATTCAAATTTTCATATTTGAAGAATTCATATGTACTTCTCGTTAACCAAAGTAACTCTAACTAAAAATTGTTCAAGTACATAGTTGTATAACTTCTGAAGGTCTACAATTTTTATTTTGGTCATTGGCTGATCCGGTATATATAGTGGCAGTAATAATATTCACAAATCATATATATCGCTAGTATAATTTCATAAAGCTATATAGGAGATATAGATTTTTGTGAACAACATTATTACCAGACCCAATAAAATTTGTACATCTTCAAAAGTTCCACAACTTTGTAGTTGAAAGTTTTTAATTTGAATTAATTTACTGATTCAAAATGTGATTTGTATTTCTCTTTGCCGAGTGTTTTTGCTTTAGCACTCAGCAAACTATGGTTTTGCCTTCGACCACAAAAAACACACACGGCAAAAAATATTTTTGCCGTCGGTCAAAAAGAGCACACGGCAAAAAAGTTCTTTATCATGTGCCAAGACCAAAGTACTCAGCAAATCAGTTTTTTTTGCCGTGTACCTTTTTATGGCCGTCGACAAAATAGTTTTTTGTTGAGTCTTTTTTTGTCAAGTGTGTTTTGAACACTCGGCAAACTTCTTCTTTGCTGAGTCCCCGAGGGAATGCAATCGGCATACCCCCAAACATTCGGCAAATTGCGGGTTTCCGGTAGTGGCTCATTTTCTTTCCTAATATAAAATAGGGAAAAAAGTCTAAATTACTCCCCTCAAGTATAAACAAAATTTAAATAGCCCCCTAAAGTAATTCTTGGTTCACTTCACCCCCTAAACTATGCACATTGGTTCAATTTACCCCTTAACACAATTTGTTTTTTTTCTCAATGCACAAGAGGAGTTTTAAGTTCAAATTTTTCAAGCTTATGACACACAACATAAGGTATGTTAGAAAAATATATCATGAATTTTTCATCCGTATTTTGATAGGGTAATATATTTAATAAGTAAATTTATCCTTAAGATATAAAATTATATTAAACTAATGAGGAAAATTTCGTCAAATATTTTTTAAATATAGATTATGATGTCCACTACCATCCTCCAAAATCTCAAATTAAAATTCAACCTATGTATGGAGAAACAAAAATGACAAGTTGCATTATGGGGGTAAGTTGAACCAAATAGCATAGTTGAGGGGGTAAATTAAACCAAAACATATTATAAGGGATTATCTGGACTTTCTCTTGAAGGGACTAATATGGACTTTTTCCTATAATATATAATGCCTTCTTAGATATTTTTATTGGCTTAGTATTAATATAGTCACTCGGCAAACTACGTAGTATGCATACAATATAGTTTTGTCTCTGTATAATTTCTAGTATTAATAACTTGCCACTGCATAAGAGTATCTCCAATAGTTCCCTATCTCAGGTTGTCATTCTTATTTTTCTGGCAAAAATAGAAAAAACTTTCTCCAAAGTTCCACATCCAAGGTTGCCATTTATCCCCAGTTCGGAAAAAGAGCCTCTGCATGCCCATTTATGGGCGCTCATATCCACGACGCATCCGTCCGTATCAGAAGAGATGGAATGACATAAACATAATTTTGTTTATGTCTCAGAGTTTCTGATGTAAGTTTTCAGAAGGAGGAAGAGTATAAACATAATTTTGTTTTTCTCTCAGGGTTCCAGATGTAAGTTAGATCTGGGTTTGACAAGTGAATTATGCCAAACTGTTGCAGATGAGCTTATTTTTTACTTGACATATCTTTTTGTAAGTTGGCAAAACACAAGATTTTCAAGTAAAATTTGGCAAACACTTGAAGATGCTCTAAATATTTTGAGCATACTTCCTACATCAATAAGCACCATTCGGCTGACTAGATGTGATTCATTGGAACATCGACGCCTATTGCAAATAACAATGACCAATAATAATGCAACCTCGATCGAGCATATTAATAATTATTATTGGATAAAGTTTATATTACTAGCTACCTGTAGTATACTTTGTCCCCTTAAACTTCTGAATAAATTAATCTTGTTTTGATTAATTTGCCCCTTAAAATATTTTGGGGTGTGTCCAATGTACCCTTCAATTAGATTTTTCTGCAGATTTTTTGTATTTCTACATAGAAAATAAATTCAAAAATATACCAAATTTAAACATGGAGTTCCATGTGTTGTATGTGAAGAGTAGAAAAGCTTTCGAAGTTGAACTCAAATTCGACATCAATTTCAATTTAAACCTTATCGCATCCTTCTCAACTCTCTGATTCTTCTCCGGAGATGTTTCCGTCTGTAAGCATGGTACGTGAAAATTTTGCAAACCCGACCCAATTTTTTACCACTACCTCCACATATAATACAATGAGGTATTGACAAATCTCATGATTTTCATAATTCATTTGCTTTTTCTAGAATTTTAAAATCATCCGGACACACATTTGTGGGTGTGTTTCGTGGACAAGATGTTGAAAATTTCTTTTCATTTCATGGGTAAGAACTCAAATTGGGATACTCCACTCATTTTATTTTATTATTTAAATCACTTTCTGTTTAAATTTGACTTTATTCAAAAACAATTGCTTGAAATGCAATAAATTAGTTAAATATAGAAAAAATACAAAATTGTATCAAATTTTAACATGGAGTACCACATGTCTAATGCAGAGATTAGAAAAACTTTAGGGTGTGGAAGATAAATATAGCTATAGGTTGCTTCACAAGTGTCCCTTCTATATTTAATACAAAAGAAAACACTTATTTAGATTAAAATTTTGAAATACTTCCTTGCTAAAAGTTGTAGAACTTTCCAAGATGTACAATTGTGATTTAAAGTTTCTCTTCATCCAAAGTTGCATGAAAATGCTACGAAAATATTTTGAGGTGTGAAGAGAGTTTTTTCCCGTTAGTCAGAACAAAGGCACATGGCAAAATAGGATTTTTGCCATCGGCTGAAAAAACACACGGCATAATAAGTCTTTGTCGTGTGCCAGGTCCAAGACACACATCAAAGTCCTATTTGGCCCTACATTTTTCCGTGTGTTTCTGTCGTGGCCGGCGACAAAATAGTATTTTTCTGTGTGCCTGGCAGAAAGCCCACGGCAAAAAACAGGGCACATTGTAAACTCGCAATTGCCAGTAGTGTATCAAAACTGAAGAAAATATACAATAAATGGTGCATGCTGAGAAATCAATGAGACCCGCCTAAAGAAGCCAATTTTATTATTATGAACTAAGAAGTGGAGGCGTGCCATCAAGGAACTTCGTTACTTTCATCACACTACTTGACAAAAGCCACGTTGGCAATGGTGGAATTATGGAGGGTTCCAAACCGGGGTTCCTATATCACTTCCGGAAGCTAGTATGGCAATGAAACTTTCATCCCATTTAGTCTCATCTTCTCCTTCTCTTCTTCTTCTCTTCTTCTTCCCCGTCTCGCCACCGCCACCACCTCGTCCTCTGCCCCGACCAGAGGCTACCGCACCGCCTGCCCGCCATCCACTGCCGCCCACTACCCTGCCCTACCTAACCCAAACTCTTTTCGTGCCTCTGCCGCCAGTCACCCACTAGCCATCCAACTAACCCCGCCTGATCGGCGGTGCGACCACCGCCACCTCCGGTCCTCCAGGTCCCCCTACCGCTCCATTTCTAAGTTCGGTGAACAATAGAGGTCCCCGAAACCCTAAAGTCCCGAACTCGCGAAATCCAAACTCTAACTCTGATGCCTCGACCACCGCCCGTGGCCGGTGGTTACCCGCCGCCGTCCGCCCCCACCCACCTCCCACCCCTCCGGCGTGATGAGCTCCCATAGCGGCAACGCGACGACCTCCCACGGGACACGACTAGAGGAAGGAGAAGAAGGATGGACGGCCTACAGTTTGTGCACAAATCTTAAACCATTGTGTACCAAGTTGTTATCTTGCTTCTGGAAGCCAGATAGGTTTTTCGGTTCCAAACATATACATGCACATCCTTGGCATCAAAATTATGTCCACTGAAAAAGTGCATCCAATACATAACATAACACCCGCAATGAACAATACAATGCAAAAATCTTTCACACACAAGGGTACTGAATTAGCAAGATCAATTCAAGCTAAAAATCTTTCACACAAAAGGAAGACCAAGCGTGCAATGCATTTTTAGATTTTGTTTGGCTCCTGATTGCACCATGCATACTAATGGTATCAGCATTAGTTATACCCGATTTCATTAAGCAAAAACATTTGGAGGGGTTGCCTTCTCTGATCCATATGTTATTTCCTACAACAACAAATAGCTGAATGAGCTGTGCACAAAGAAATAGGCATCCATTATTAGTATGTCAAAGAATATACATGCATACAATATGTTGTGTCTCCGCGATTTATTTTGAGCAATATCATCAGAATCCAAGTGAGCTTTCTTCCCTCTGGTCTCCTTCGTTTTGCCAAGAAATATTTTTGAGCACCGATAGCGACAAAGTTCTGGCCAGACCACTTGATCTTGCCTTTCAAATATTGGTCATAAGCTCAATTGGGCAGGCTTGCTTATCATCAAGTTGCTGACCCAGGATCATATAGTACCCATTTCCAGCTTCAACACGTGCTTGATACATCATGTCCCTTGCCAATTTCTTCAAATAAGTTTCAAGAATGCCGTCTGTGTCTTGTTGATCTTCCTCTGCAACCTAGAACAAGCCCTGCATGTGCAGAGCAACAATGAATTAAATGAGCAAGTCATATAACATCATTGCTGAATTGATTTGAAGCCCCAGAAAAGCACATGTTGCTTACCAAAAAATCAGAAAGCACATGTTCCCCACATGTCTCAACAGATTCAATATTAAGAAAATAATCATCCCATTCCACAGCTATGCCTCCCAATGACTTGTCCATGCTACTCTCCCTTGACTCCTTGAGGCTGACCCCAAGATGTGTAGTTTTTTTGTAGGGGGGTGTGGGGCTTGTAGTTGACATAGCTGAATTGCTTGTACACAAAAATTGAATACTATCAACTCTACAACAATGGAGCTTACTGCAAGCATCAAGGGACACCTTGGTACTTTGCTGAGGTAGACGTACTTTTGTTTGGGGACCAGTCTTTCTTCCACTTTTTTTTTGGCCGTCTCTACATAGGAGGGGTAGCAATTGTCACTAGGCCAGAAAGCATTTTTACTGGCAGCTAAAACAGGTTTGTGCTGGCGGGTATCGCACCCGCCAGCAACTCTGTGCCAGCAAAAATGACTATTTACGTTGGCGGATGTTTGCCCGCCAGCATTGGCAGTTTTGTGCAGGCGGGGCTGTTAAGCCGTTCGCCAGCAAAGATCATTTTTGCGCTCACGGGCCTGTTATGCCGCCCGCCAGGAGAGACTATTTTAGGCAACAAAAAAAAGCGGGCTGCAGCCGCCGCTGCTGGCCGCCGTCCCACGAGCCGTCGTGCTTTTGCCGTTCTGAAGTACCCGTTCTCCGTCCCCGCACCGCCCTCGACAGTCGACACCGGCCGTGTTGTCGTCCCGTGGCTTCCGGCGAGCTATCCTGCTCGTACCATCCGAGAAACCCCACCATCCTCCTATGTGCCGCACGGCCAATTACCTTGGCCTATAATGTCGTTGTGCCTCCGTTCCCATCCCCAGCAGGCCGCCCGCACAAGCTGTCATCCTCGCCGGAGTAAGAACTCAGTTTTATCTGAGGACAAAGCAAGGGAAAATTGATGAAAAATAAAATGATCCCACCCAAGCAAATCAACCATCCTTCGCATGAATTGAACTCGTAGATCGATGTAAATTCACTACACAGCATCAAGCGAGGAATTGAGGAGGCAACTAACAAAACTCACCCTACTTGGGGATCTCAACGGGACGAAAGAGGAGTTGACCTCCATGCGTGCATCTCGGCGCTTGCCGTAGTGGCGTGGACGTCATCCTCAGAGATGCCAGATGCTTCGAAGAGCCACGACTCGAGGTCGGCCGCGGCGAGGGCCCGTCGTCGCTCTCGCCGATCGCACCCGCCTGCAGGTCCCTGCGCGCGCAGCTCGCCGGTCGCGCCCCGCAGGTCCCTGCGCGCGCAGTTCGCCTGTCGCGCTGGCCTGTAGATCCCCGCACCGCTCACCGGCTGCGCTCACCCGCCGGATCCCACACCGCTCGCCGGCCTCGCTGTAGCGTCCGCCCATCGCCAGCTCCTGAATAGATAAGGCCAGGGAGAGAGTGGTGAGCAAGAGAGAACAAAGTGAAAGAGATAGGACGCTGGGAGACACAATTGAAATAGATATACTTAGCTCTTAGCGCTATTTTTTTCATTTGGCGCTCTCGTCCACGAAAATTTTCAAATCTTTTGCTAGCAGGTGGCGTATCTGTACTGGCGGGTGACAAATTGCCCGCCAGTATAGATTCTATTTGCATTTTTCTTTTTCTTTTTCTATTTTTTAATCAAACTAAATCAATTCAAAATTTGTTGAAACTTCCAGAAAAGAGTATATGTATATCCTCATACATGTGAAAAATATATTATGTTACATATGATAGTTTCATTTGGTAAGTTAGTTGACAAACTAAAAGCTTGACTTGAGTTATATGAAACATTGTTAGTGGAGTATACGTTTGTGAACAAAGTATAGTTCAATTTTCCCATAACATGCTCAATTTTTTATGTCAATGTTGTAAACTCATGAAATAACACCCTACCAATAATTTATATATTTTTTGGACAAGATTGTAACATTATTAGATTTTTTTCTCACCAAAAGTTGGAATAGAAGTGATAAATGCATTAACAAACTTGTGAAATTTTTCATGTAATTTCATGATTTGGGATAAAATGGAACATACTCTATGATTGTCATTTTTCTGCAATTTTTTCAACTTATTTGTGAAAAGTTTAGTTCAAGTATCAATTAATTTCAATAAACGTGATTATAATCATTTAAATTCTGAAAATAGTAAATCACTTTCGAAAAATTTGAAATGTTTAGACAACAACGCATAAGTAGTCTAATACGTATCAGAAAAATATTTGGATACTAAGTTTTTTCCCCTTGTTACACACTTTTGAGCTTTGCAATTCATATAAATTGAAAATCATTTGTGCTGACGGGTCACATAAGCACCCGCCAGCACAAATGAAGGGCATTTGTGCTGGCGGGTGCCTTATGTGACCCGCCAGCATAGTGACATTTGTGCTGGCAGGTGTTCACTCGGCGGTCTCATACACATTTGTGCTGGCGGGTGTCGATAAAGCCTGCCAGCACACAAAATTTGATGTGCCAGTACAAATAGGTTTTGGCCTAGTGTGTGGTCCTTTGGGAGCCCTTGCCGGTAGTGGCCAAACCATGAGAAGCACTCCGATCCTTTCCTAGGTACATTGTACATTTACGAGATGCATGATTGTTGGATGCGTGATGAATGGCTCGGGCCATCTACAAAAGAGAACAAGTTAGTTTCATTTATAATAGAACAATAGCTAACTGGCAAAAAAAAGTACACTAGGAAGCAACAATAACATAAAACAGTACCTAAGTGGAAAAAAAGGTACAGCAGGAAGCCACGAGATAAAACAGTACAACTAACTGAAAAAATAGTTCAGCAGGAAGCATCAAGAACATAAAACTGTAGCTAACTGGAAAAAACAATGCAAATTTAATAATAAAACAAGTGCAGATATAATCAGTACATTGGGCCCTAGACATAACAAATAGCAATACAACAGATTGACAATTTGCATCAGGATTAATGACTATAGATTCAAAAATCATTTGGATCATAAGTCTGTTCTTGCTCTTCATCCATTGGCTCATCCTCTTCCTCTGTAGTTTCACCCTCTTCCTGCATAGCTTCATCACGTCCCTCATCTTCAACTATTCGATTCTGTATTGATTCCAAGTCTTTAAGGTCAATGATCTCATCTAAGCCCAACGAGGTTATAGAGTCCAAGGCATCTCCCAAATCAGAAGCAAAGGTGCCATCCAAACTACTCTCTTGGTACTTGGTAGACATCCTGCATTTCTGCTTATCGAACAGTGCACTCATTATTGCTGCCATTTACATCAGGTACACATCCATGTGGAGCAACGTAACCTGGTACACAACCAACAAATCAACAATGGAGATAGATCCCCGTTCTTACATGGGTATGACAGATAGTAAACTTGAGTAACTGGACTAGCCATCAGAAATGTCCAAAATTTGACAGTCTTAATGCATGCTTAATCTCTACCGAGCCCAGATCTTCAGTACGCTTCAATCATTATAATATCTTCTATGACACCATAGTATATACTCAAGAGCATTGCCAGTTTCATTATATGAAGTAACAAACACCACAATTAAGGTCTTCCACTATCTTAACTATCTGAAAAAACCTATATCCATTAACATCATAATACCCTAGCAGCTAACTTGAGTGCAGAAACCATAAGACATTTGGTACAGGCCTTTGTGAATACTTGGAGTTTTCATGAACTGAAAAAGTGATTTCTATGCTATTTTTCTTTCTTCAAGTTAAATATACACATACAATATATGAACTGGATAAGAACACTACTTTCTTTTTGAACAAATAAAAAAATTGGTCCTGGTTTTATGCCATGACCACTGTTCCAACCATTTAACCTCTGTGGACTCAACCCGTTTGTTCCACTGCTCTTTATCAAATTGTCTAGATTAATGGAATTATAGTTATGCATATATGTAAATACAATTGAAGTAACATTAAGGAGTACAAGTTATTTATAGTACATGATGATGAAGTCATCCACTCTAGTACATTTGTCAATATGTACAGGAAAGCAACCTTGTACTCCTCACATGATTGTGCACAGATACCCTGGGCCGAAGCATTGACCAGGGCATTTAAAATACTCAAGGTCATATGATCCTTGAAATGTTGATGCATGATCATCATATCTGGGGATGTTGATTTCAAAAGAGGGAGCTTTAGATCTAAGATGGGACATAGATTACTGGTAGCCTCTTTAACTAGAGATGCCTAAACTATTCCAACCTCAACATGTGCCTTATTTCTTACTTTCTTCTTGATTTTTTGGATACACCTACGGGGTAAGAGCAACATATTACAAGTAAAAGCTAACTTAAGGACGACAAATTAAAGATTAACAATATATGACATACCTACAGATTTACCTCTCATATGCGTTACTCTAACGAACTAGGAGAGGCCCTCCTAATCGTTCCTCATATGGAAGGTTAATGATCGGATGTTGCGTAAACCTTGAAGCAGCCAGGAGGAAATATCTTCTCTGGTTTGCAAAGAAGCGCTGCAACATTATCTTATGGAGAGCAAACATCATCTTTGCAGAGCACTTTGGAAAACAATTATTGCCGATAGAAGAAACTAATCTCAGCCAAACAACGCCATATCTCGCGGAACGCAAGACACTTCCTGTCCTTCAGCCCCAGATCTTGCATGGTAGCTTCACGAAAGACTCTTCCAGTCCTTGCCCAAATCTTGCCCTTGTATCAGTCATTTTTACAATGTATAAGCATTAGCTCACTGGAAAAATAGTGCAGCAGGTAGCAAAAGGAAGATAAATGAGAAAAAACAGTACCGATTTGATAATGAAACAAGTGTTGATTTAGTAATAAAACAAGTGTAGATAGAATAAAACAGCAGCTACATTGGATCCTTGATACAAATAGCATTACAAATATTCCTATATATTAGTTGTCACATTATCTTAGGTATTGGAACAAACACATAAAACTGTTAAGGTAGCCTCTGACAGCAAGTATAGAATCACACTAAGGAATATGCACAGGAAATGGAGGTCTACTTTGACTGACAAGGGCTATCACTATGTGTTGAAAGTGGAAAGCAGGTTCACTCAAGACACTCCTACTGTCATTGTTCAGCACCAATTCCTCATTGCAGTACACGAAGGGCACAATATTAGAACTTCAAATACAATAATATCATGCTGCTCATGAAATTAATCTGAAAAAATTAACCATCAGATAGTTAAAAAATAACGATTCTAAAGAAAAAGAGGATATCAAGCTATGCAGATATACATAAATTCACGTACGTAGCCAAATATTTTGACAGCAATCCACAATGATGAGGTAGATCACAAAAATACAATACAACACACAGATACCACAAATGTCAATTCTATTGTTCTATATCATAACAATCACAAATGACAAAAAACAAAGAATTATTAAATGATGCGGAAATTAATCACAGTAGTGTTTTTATGCTACAAGTTTATTTTCAAAATTGCCTGGTTAGGGTTATCCCGTCAAGATTGTACAGTCAGTGAGCACTTCTATCCTGGGAGCAATGCATAATTCTGAGAAGAAAAGGGAAAAGAGCACTAGCAGTTGCAGATACTAGTTGGTTGTACCTGACAGTCCTTTTTCCTGGTTCAACTGCAATTCCTGGAATGAAGAAGAACAGATGGTGACATTGATTCCAGGAGCATCCTTTTAATTTGCAAAGTATATAGCAAATTTTCCTGGAAATAAGTGAGTTTTTTTTTACCTTAACTGGGTTGAAAGCAAGGTGCGCCGGTCAGTATTGGGCAAGCTCCTCCGTGGGTTGGTGTCAAGCTCTGGATCCAGCATGTCACGGGCAGCACCGGTATTGTGACCTTGTGCAGGTCTAGCTTCACTAGAGGACATACTTCTCACCAGGGCCTTGATTCGGGGATCGTGGCGGCGGCCTCAAAGGTGGCCACCACATTGAGACACCAGCGCCATCAGATGGGGGCGCCGCCTGCAGGGGATGGGGGTGGCGGCATGGATTCGGTCGGGGGAGAACCGCCAAGAGGGAGGTAGCGCATTTTAACCGCAGGGGATGAGGGACGAAGACAGCGTTGATTAAATCCTAATCATATAGCTAGTATAGTACACTGCAATTTCATATCAGTTACAAAGTAGTTCTAATGTGTTGCCATAACAAATCACTCGCACCTTATTTACATGTGTTTTGTGAATGAATTGTATATGTGTAATGGCCATATGAAAACTATGAAATAGAAGGGACATAGTGCAATAATACCCGTTTTCAACATAATGGATCTACTAGCGGGACACAAGTTTATTGTTTTCTTCTACATTGCTTGCTAACTTGTTTCAGGAAAATTGGATCTCTTAATTTTTGTCCATATTATTTTCCCAAAAACTTTGCTAGGCTATGGTTAATGTTGACCAGGGATAGGATACGCAACATAGAGAACATTGCAATGAACCCAAGAACCACAAAAGATCATATGATGAATGGTTTGCGTTTCAGTTTGTCCTCACAAAAATATAAAATCAGACCATAGTCTGATTTACCAAAAGGGCTTATATTCCCTGTAAATGTAAAATTCCTTTTATATATCAAGAATAAAATTCTTTTTTCTAAAAGAAATTCCATCAGAATGGAACTTCTGAAAAAACGTCGTTACCGAAATGATTCGTAAGTGACCATGAATGAAGAAGAAAAGGCATGCTCGGGATACCAGGGAAGACAGTATTTAAGTCTTACATGTTCAACAAATATTCTGAAATTACAGCAGTTTCATGCATCAATATCCAAGAAGTCTTCCAAACCATAAAATTAAAATTCAAACACAACGACCGAGTCTGAAACACAACTACACGCACACAGATGGAGCGAGAGTGAATCAGATGAAATCTCCACGCATCAACATTCTCATGTATTCTTCCCCATACGCCACGTTCGGACACACGCGAGGAAATGCAGAGCTGCGCAGTGTGACGGATGGCAAAAACACGGTGGTGTCAGTGCCACATAGCTTTTGCATGGTAAGCGTGCTGTTGCAAAGATCCACCGTGAAGGTCTCGTAGTTAGCATTGCCACGCCCCCACGTGCGGATCAGCAGCATTCCGGCGCCGACAACGTTGCCGGAAGGAACAAGGTAGGATCTCTCGTTCATGTTGGCCTCGTCACCGGCTTGCCTGGCAACGAACGTCAGGCGCGGCTGGGGCCTGAGCTCCACCGCGAGCACGTCGCCGGTGCGGGAGGGGACGAAGAAACGGCCCTGCACGGAGAGGCCGCCCTGGATCGCCGGCAACTCACCCTCTATCTCGTCGGCGCAGCTCATATCCACGGGTATCCAGAAAATGTCGCCAGGCTGTGCGCAGACAATGGATGCGTCCGTCCCTGCCTTGAGGCTGAGCACCACGGTGGGGACAGGATTCGCCGCCTCACCGTCGACGTCGACGATGACGCCGGCAGCCTTGATGTTGTGCTTGCAGAACGTGTCGTGAGCTCCGACTCCGTAGCGTTGCGCCGCCATGCGCACCGACCACATGGACGGGAGGTCGGTGAACGCCATGGTGAGGGGGTTGAGGAGGCGTACCCTGTCGGTGATGGCGTCGTGCAGCACCAGCAGGCCCTCGGCGTTGCCGTGGTGGGTGTACTTCATCGGCGTCGGCAGGTAGATGTCGAGCACGGCGCCGGTGTCGACGTTGACGAAGCGCTCCGGCTCGCCGTCGTTGCGGAGCTTGTGTTCAGCTATCAGCAGCCATTTCCTGGGGAAGAACTTGGGGTCCAGGAGGCTGGGGTCGGCGGTGGAGTTCCTCCATGGCTTGCAGACAGCTCTCAGGCGTATGTACTCGGTCACGTCGGCGGAGAGGAGGTCGCCGGAGATCTTGCGGACAAGATCAAGGGGCAGGTTCGCCCAGCCCCTCTCCTCTTCCTTCACACTGCAAAGACAACATCGAGAGAAAATGATCCATATCAGATCCAGATCTGCGGCGTTGGAAATGGGGGAAAATGGAACGGGAGGGGAAGAAGCTAGGGTAGAGCGACGGCACGAGCTTACTCTGGGACAGCGTCGTCGGTGACGGTGACGGGGACGGGCTCCGTTCCAGAGGTCCCGGCAGCGCGCCGCGGTCGCTTGGCAGCGCGGGGGTGAGGCATGGCGGCTGCTAGGGTTTGGGAGGTTTCCCCTTGGTTGGGTTGCGGTGCGGAGGGCTTATTGGTTTGGCCAGAGGGAAGACACGGACTGGTGGGAGTGCTGGACTTTTATTAGCCCGTGGCTACAAAAATGGAAAGTTGCCGGAACTCGATAGGATTTTCTGCGCTTGTAGATCTTTTTGCTCAATTTTTTTACTGAGGAAATCTAGAAGAATCTTTTAAATTTCAAAGGCTACAAAGTCAACAGCTGAATGCTGCAATGATCTCGTCACGCTCACTTTCTCTCCCAATAATTTTTTTAAATAATGGATAATATCGGGCCTCTATATTCACACTTGATACGTAGCCAACAAATTACAAGAGTTTTTTTTAGACTCCAGTTCTGAGAAACATAATAACACACAAAAGAAAACACAAGATTAAGCAACAAAAAAGTTAGAAGAACTAAGCTTCGAAGTATTTCTACATCCTTCATCTTCAAATCACGTCTGCTTAGAAACTTGTTAGAACATCCTGCAGTAAAACATCCACTTCATACTTGTTAATCCATCTCTTGGAGCGAACTGAGTGGATCCATCATGGCCTTAAGAAATCTCAAATCATTCAGAATAAACTCCACCAACTATAGATGGCAAAAAAGCACGAGGCCCATGGGCCGGACCAAAGCATGAATTTTTGACCCGACACTAGCACGGGCACAGCACGATGATTTCGGGCCTGGGCCGGCACGAGCACGATGTTAGGCTGTGCTGGGCTGCATGCAACCCCAGCCTATAGTGCCGGCCCAGCACGACACGAAATCAAATGGCACGACGCGGCCCATGTGTTGGATCGAGGCCCAGTAGCCCACTTGACCCAGCCGGCCCGACAACCCAGGGGCTCCTATATACCTACCGAAAGGTGGATAAGCCTATGAACTTCCAACCTACCAAAGCCCATCTGAATGTATGTTTTTTATTTTCTCACCAACCCACTTCATGACTATTAAATTAAAAATGTTCCAACATTTTTTCCTTCAACATTTATAGTTATTTTTCGTCAACATTATACAAAATGTTGCAACATTTTTGGGACCAACATTTTTTAATCAATATTTTTCTGGAGGCCTCTTCCAACATTTTTCAGAAATGTTACAACATTTTAAGAAATGTTGGTTTCGTTAACTATTTTTTGTCAATATTTTACAAAATGTTGCACATTTTTTTTAAATGTTGGAACAACATTTTTCTCCATCTTTTTTGAGGCTTCTTCCAATATTTTTCAGAAATGTTGGTTTCATCAACTATTTTTTGTCAACATTTTGCAAAATATTACAACATTTTTTAAAAATATTGGGAAAAAATCAACATTTTTCAATGGGAGCTCAGCGCGGGCACAGGCACGGCGGCGGCCGGTGAGCTCCCGGCGCTGGTGGCCCAGGACGGGAGCGGCGGCGCACAAGCCGGCCGCGTGGGAAGGCCGCGAAGGCGCGCAGGGCGGCCGGTGGGAAGGCCGCAGTGCCGCGCATGGGGGTCCGCGATGGCATGGCTGGGGTACGCATGCGGTGCAGCTGGGGGGCGCGGCGTTGGGCACGAGGCACGCGGGAGGAAGAAGGTAGGTGGTGGGGTTTCGCTGAGTTGGGTTTTTGATGGACTGTTATTGGGTTTATAGTTCATTAAGATAACATCTTCCGGAAAATATATTGGATTTCCGCGACAACCCCGCTCCTGTCCACCCCCTCCCCAACGGCCCCACCCAACGGTCGGATGCGGCGCCGGGGCCAACGCCCCCAGAATTGTAGCCCCCACCCCACCACATTCGCCCCTGACAAATGGCCATGTATACCACCAACCACCCAAGACGACACCTCAAAGAAGGAGGGTACAACACCATTGTGCCACCATCGTCTGACTACACTGACCAAGGTCTTTACTTGAAAAGCTCGCCGGAGAGAAAGGAGTAGGAGCCAAAAACGACGCCTTCTTGAAGAAGCTTAACGGCGCCTGTAGAGCGTTGTCATCATTGACCTGCAACAACCATAGGATTTTGCCTGCACCCTTTTCGTTACGGCATCTGCCGACCCAGAGCAGCTCAGCAGGGCGACAACACGTCAAGAGTGTTGCGGCCACCTGAGTCCCAAACCGGGCCGGTCGTCCAGGGGCTGCGAGGATGTGACACCACCCTGGCTAGACGAAGCAGATCTGGCACGGCTTCGTCGACGGACGACGAGCCCAGCACATATGTCCCGGTGCCCTCCGCCTCGTTGGGGCACCTTATCGCCACTTACACTACCGGAAAACCCATCTTTACCGTGCGCTTTCTCCCTCCGCCTCGTTGGGCACCTTGTCGCCACTTACACTACTGGAAAACCCATCTTTACCGTGCGCTTTCTTTCGGGTGCACGGCAAAGAACTTCTTTACCATGCGTTTTTATAGGGCGCACGACAAAGAAAAAACGCACGGCAAAGAACTTATTTGCCGTGCATCAAAAAAAATGCACGACAAACTCATGAGTTTACCGTGCTTTTTTAATTTTCTCCGCGCACAACAAAGTATTTTTTCCACTTCGAATAAATGAAGTGTCATTATTTTAAAAAACTTTGTCGTGCGTTGGCGCACGGCAAACAAAAACTTTGACATGCACCCTTTTTAAAGCGCACGACAAAGTATTTTTTCTATGAACCCTACCTCCTCCGAAATGCAATTGCCCAGAATTAAAACTTTTCCGCGCATTTTTCTATGACACACCGCAAAGTTATGAGTTTGTCGTGCCCTTTCTTTTATGCACGCGGCGAAGTATTTTTTTTCTCACATTCAAATTTCATCTAAGTCCCAAATCCAATTTTCCCCAAAAAACGTCTCATCAACTTAAAATTTTTTCTACTCTATACATACAACATGTGAGACATCATGTTAAAATTTGGTAGATTTGTGTAGTGATTTGCTATGTATAAGTAAATAATTTCATTTCAAGCAACTTTTTTGAAAGAACTCAAATTTGAATTACAAGTGATTCAAATAATAGAATAAAATGAGTGAAAATGATATTTATGTTATTTAGCCCAATTTTAAGACCTTTTTCATGAAATCAAAAGAAATTTAGAACATCTTGACTAGGAAACACGACCATGATTGTGTGTCCAAATGCTTTAAAAATTCTAAAAAATGCAAATAAAGTTTGAAAATTATGAGATGTGTAAATATCTCATGACATCATATGTGAAGGTTGTAGAAAAATGTGAATGAGTTTTGAACATTTTGTCATGTACGATGCTTAGAAACCGGAACATCTCCGATGAAGTTTCATGGAGTTAAGAAGTATATTGTTAGATTTATAGGCGACATGACATTCAAATGAGTTTTGCCTTCAAAACTTTTTCTACTCCCTCCGTCCCAAAAAGCTTGTGGTTTTAGGATTCCAAATGTCCCAAAAAGCATGTCGTTTTACTTAATTTGGTATGTGTGCATGTGTATGTAGGCACGCAACAATCAATTAGCACCAAATATGGTAAATAATTAGGGGTAATCGAGGTCATTTTACCTCCTTAAGAATCTGTCCTAAAATTTCTAGAATGACATTCTTTTTGGGACAGAGGGAGTATAGGGGTTTTAGGGTTTTAGGAGTATAAACAATAGACAACATAACTTATTTTTTGTTATTTTTCAGAAATTTTCCACACTTGTTTCATAATTTTTAAGATTAAGTATAATTATTAAAAAATCTTTGTCGTGCATCGTGCACGGCAAAGTTATTTTTCCATTGATATATTCTCCTAGTCTCAAATTCAATTGCCCACAAACAAATGTCTCCTCACCTTGAAATTTTTTCCACTCTATACATACAACATGTGATACTTTTTGGTAAAATTTGGTAGATTTTTTAGTAATTTGCTATATTTAACTAATTAATTGCATTTTAAGCAATTTTTGAGAGAACTCAAATTTGAACTACTAGTGATTGAAATAACGAGATAAAATGAGTGAAAAATATTCATATTATTTAGCCGAATTTAAGACCTTTTCCATGAAATAAAACGAAATTTTGAACATGACCAGGAAACATGACCATGTTCATGTGTCCAAATGATTTAAAATTTTAAAAATACAAATGAAGTTTGAAAATTATGAGATCTGTCAATATCTCATGATATCATGTGTTAAGGCTGTAGTAAAAATTTGAATGAGTTTTGAACATTTTATCATGTATAATGCTTAGAAATCGAAACATCTCGGATGAAGTTTCATAGAGTTAAGAAGTACATAGTTAGATTTGTAGATGATGTGACATTCAAAATGTGTTTTGACTTCAAAACTTTTTCTGTAAGCAATAGACAACATAATTTATTTTGTGGTAATTTTTGAAAAAAAATCAAACTTATTTGATAATTTGTATGAATTAAGTATAATTATAAAAAAACTTTGTCATGCACCAGTGCACGGCAAACAAAACTTGTCGTGCATCTTGGATCAGGCGCACGGCAAAATAAAATTTTGCCTTGCGTTTTGGGCTCACACACAACAAACAATGCTTCTTCACTATGGGTCGTCGATCTCAAGATCTGACGGCTCAAATACACTGCAACTACGTATATATGTGCCCAAACCTTAACCCTCCCCCTTCCCAACCCGCACCACATGCCTCTCTTCTCTCCCCTGCGCCTCGTGCCCCTCTCCTCCCTCCCACGCCATGTCGCGCCGCGTGCCTCTCTCCTCTCCACTGCACCTCGCACCTCTCTCCTCTCTTCGACGGACGTACGGTGGTGGCCGCGCGTTGTGCCTGTAGCAGGCAGCTCCTCTCCCCCGCCGCTGCCCAATCCCCTCTCTCCCCCTCCCACCGACGCAGATCTGCCAGGCGGTGCGGGGTCTGCCGGTGAGCGGATCTACAAGGCGGTACGGCCTCCCTGAGCTTGCAGCAGGGTGAGGGCCTCCTCCTCCTCCTCCTCCGCACGAGGCGCGGCCTCCCCGAGCTCTCTGTTGGTTGGCCGTGGCCCGGTGGTCTCTCTCTCTCTCTCTGATTCGGCGGTGTCCTCCTGACATCTCCCTGAATCTCCCTCAATAGGTGGTGGCGGCGGGCATGGTAGCAGCGGCAGTGGTGTGTTGGTGGTGCTGGTTGTGGTGGAGGCGAACGGGCTGGTGGTGGTGGTGGCGACAGTGGTGTGGTGGCGGTGGTTGCGGCGGTAGCGGAGCTGGCGTGGTGCTGGTGCTTGTGCAGGTGGTTGTGGCGGTGGGCGTGGTGGTGGTGGTGGCGTGCGGCGGGCGGTAGGGTGGAGCATGGGACAGCTCCGCCGCTGCATTTCTCTTTTTTTTCTGTTATTTTTTTGCCGTGCACGTTAAAAAACGCACGGCGAAGATTTTTTTTCTTTTTTGGAACTTGCTTTTTTCATGCGTCGAAAAGAACACACGACAAAGAGATTCACTGTGCGTGCGATAAAAGGCGCACAGCAAAGCCGCTTTTGCCATGCAAAACACTATCATGCGGCCTTTGCTGTGCACACCGATAAAAACGCACGGTAAAGGGTTTGTTGTGCGTTTTTCATACCTTTGCCGTGCGCCGGCGGCGCATGGCATACGTGCTCTATCCGGTAGTGTCACGCTGTCGCTGGCCGCTGCTGCCAGTGACACCGTCGCGGGCTGCCACCTTCGCCCACATCGTCGGCGTCAGCGCAACTAGATCTCTATTTCGCTGGTGAGGAAAGGCACTGGGAAGAACGTACGCTAGGAAGGAAGCCTCTCTTCCACCATCCTTGTGCCATAGCGGGCTTTCGACGGCGCGTTCTGATGGCGGCGAGGTGGAGAGGGAGCCTTGCAGGGGGAGGAGAAAAGGATGCCGACTGTCAGGCCACGCCGTAGCTTGCAGTCGAAGCATAGGGAGATTGGGAGAAGGGCTCGCACACACATGATTATAATAAGGTAAAGTATTATCCCTTTAGAAGAATTATGACAAAATGCTTACTCGGCATGTTCTTATTAAAGTTCCGTGGAGCTCATTTCGTGAGGGGATTTTCATTAGAAAAAAATAGTATTTTCGTGGAGCCCGGTTTCATGAAAGGATTTTTATGAGTGGAACGTCGCGAATCATTTTTAATTTGGCACCTTGTATTGTGCATGCAAACTCAGTCGCATATATAAATTAAAAGCCAAATTGAAACGCCAACACCATAATAGTCCCTGTACGGTGGTACTGAAATGGGGCTGTCTTTAGTCTAACAACGAAAAGAATTCAAAAACTGTATACTTCACTTAGAACAAATATGCATTACAAATCGGTTACAACCATTGGGCAAGACCTCCGCTTATTTTTTCTTAAACTAGCTACAACACACCTTAATACGGTCGAGCTCATCTCAGGCTTGGGCGCCAATCCCAGCAAATGCGTCAACAAGGTGGGGGACAATTTTGGCGAGCGCTAGCCTGAACCCCAGCGAGCACGCCCGTCCACTGCTCTCCTGATCCGTGACAAAGGCCTCGCCGTCGAGAGTGCCGACGGGGCAAGCTTCCTGCTGGTACGCCTTGCACGCACGGAGGATACGGTGCCCGCGACGGCGGAAGTGATCCATAACGAACGTCTCAAAGCCTGCCGGCGGGCGGCGGATGAGGTGGAGCATGGTATGGAGGTTAACAAGGTAGGTGTTCTCACAGTAGGGGATCTCGTTGCGGCGGCCCTCCGGCGTGCCAACCTGCGCCGCGTAGCCAGCCTCGTTGTAGTAGGGCTGGGCTGTGAGCACCAGGCCCTGGATGGAGACGACAACCTGGAGGATGCTGGACGATTCCGGCGACCACAGCTCGGCGCCCTTGCCGCCGAAGGTGTTGAGCAGGCTCAGGCACACGGTCCCGGAAGGGTAGAGGTTGGGATTCGCGCGGAGGCCGAACGAGTGGTACTTCACCAGCGGCGGCGAGGCCGGGTATGATGACGGTGGCAGCTGCAGATCGAAGAAGAAGAGGCCATCCTGGTAGGGTGTTCCGCTCGCACCCACCATCACTGCTCGGAGAATGTCCATGCGATCCTCGAAGGCCCGCACATAGATGGTGTCTGCATGCAGTACAAATTATTGTAGTTTGTTTAGAGATTAATGTCAAAAGGCCACCCACCCCCCCCCCCACCCCCACCCCCACACTGTATTGTCAAGAATTACCTGGAAGGCTAGTCTCAAGAATTTCCCATTCCTTTTGCACTCTTTTGAGCCACTTTCGTCCACCACCATTGCCCTGTTTATTGATAATGTGAAATGTCCGGCGCCATTTTTCTAGATGTTAGTACAGCATTGATATTATATCAAAATAATCTTGGCAACAAATGCTTAAAATATCTTTTTTATAATTTTATATGGCTAGCAAGAACTTATGTATGATATATGATTCAATAATTCGCTTCAAATTATGCAATTTATATGGCTAGCAAGAACTACTCCCTCGGTTACAAATTATAATTCGCTTGACTTTTTGGATAGAGAAGTACATGCAACATATTACATCTGTTCTTGTAGCTTGCTTTATTAATAAATTTTTTTCAAAAATGATTTATATTTGACTATATTTGTACAATTTTTTTCTGAGGTAAAAAAATCAAAGAAATTATAAATTGGAACTGAAGGACTATCTATGGTATCATCAATGAAGGTAATAAGCAAAAAAGAAAAAATTACGCACCTGCTCGTTATTGTTGAGGTAATGGTGATCGTGAGGACTTTGCACAACAACTTCAAAATGCTTGAAGTGAAACAGGTTGTGACCTGCATCATGGCTTGGCAATGCCGCAGCTTCTTCCTCCGCGTGGCAATGAACAACATCACCAGTCGTAGCAGGGTCCGTTCTCAAGACTAATGCCATCTTGACCTCGGCAAGCGTTTCACTGGCTGTCGCAATCACTGACTGGATGATATTGCCAACCTTGCCTATTGTTGCCATCACTGCTAACCGACGATCTTTGCTACCACCAACATCATTGTTTCCCTGTGTCAGAAATAATAAGACTGTCCATCATTGTTGTAGCGGGCCAAGGGGTTTAGCGAGATCGATCACTAGCTCTAAAACAGCTAATAGTGGAGCTAAAATGAGGCTACAACGTACGTAGCTATAGCGGCTAAGTTCATCATATGTCTCAAATAGCTAATAAGTGTTCTAGCAGACAATAGCAGTAGCTGTTGAAGGAGATTTAGAACCTTGATTGTTGTTGATCAATATAATGCAGTACATATGCACAATGTGAGAGGTCGGGATACCATGGAAGAGGGTGCTTCTTGAGGAGTGTCGTCGTCTTCATCATCGTGCACCCAATCGCCCAATTCCCGAAGAATTTCATCAACATTTTGTCGCTTGACAAAAGCTATCTCATGAAGCAACACCTGCAAGGATGTGATTTCTTTGATATTATATTACTCAAAATATGCATGTCCACGAATATCATCGAAGTATAAGTCACATTCATATTGTTGGTTTTATTTATGACAAGTTATATAACTTCTTTCAGAAATAAATATATATGTTGCGAAACATGGGAGAAATGTGAGAAAGTGTGTCTTAATATATATTACCTGTGACGTGCTGCCATCACCCCACTTGACCTCGAGGTATTGTGCATCAGAGAGACCAACAATATGGCCGACCCATGAAAGGTCATTCTTTGTGCCTTCAACGGCGGTCGTAGATCCTAGTGTCGTCGTTGGCTGTAGACGGACAACGATATCTCCATAGAAGAATCTGTGGTCAGGACTCCGCTCCAGATCGTACGTGCTCATCACAGTCACAGCGTCGTCGACCTCACTGGACTCCCCGCCGGTGATCCACGACACGCACACCGTCTGATCCTTGTAGTCGAGGCTTTTGACGATGGCAACACGTCCAGCTGCAGTATTGTTTGCCTTCTCAGCAGCGACGGGCGGCGGGGAAAGCATCTTGGTGGTGACGCGCTGCCCCGGGAAGAAGTCTTGCTCGTTCCGCACTAGAATCCGGTGAAGCGAGGCCGACGGCAGGTCGTGATGCCGCGTCCCGTCCTGCCACAGCACGTCGACCGTCGTATGGGAGCCGGCAACGCCCAAGGTGCGCTGAAACTCCGTGAGCCGTCGCCGCCGCCACTGGTGCACTCGCTTCATCATCCGATGCCGGTGCCGACGCCGGCGCCGGCGCTTCTTGTCGTTGGCTCGATGTAAGAAGCACCGGAGGCTTACACCCCAGAACCACCCGGGGCAGAAGAAGGTAAGGTTGTGGGAGTTGGCCTGGTACGCCGGAGGCGCGGACGCTTGCACGGCGTGCATGTCGGTGCCCAGATGCAGCGACGCGACCCAGTCGACGAGCACGCCGCCCATCTCCACCTTGGCCACGGTGCCCTCGCCATGGCTGGGCTTCCAGTGGCCCCTCAGCCACCGTGAGGCCTTGAAGACGAAGGCGTCGGCGGCGGCGACGACACCATCCCCCGGGCAGAAAGCATTCTTGTATTTGCTCCAAAAGCAGTTTCCCACGACTCGAAGCTTGTCCCCCGCATTCGTGACCCTGCAGACGGAGCGGCCGTCGTCGAACAGCACGTCGACGTCGACGGACAGCTCCAACACACGCCCCAGCCACGGTCCTGACACCACGTAGTCTCCCTCGGTTAGGTCGTTGACCGGCCGCACATCTGCCAGCGACACGCCGGTTGCGACAACGGTGGGCTCGTCGCCGTCGTCGTCGTCGTCGACACGCGCGAGGTCGAGCGCCATGGTAACGCCCGTGATGACTCCGGGCTGCCTGGTATGG
The DNA here is from genome assembly GCA_036936925.1 of Cenchrus fungigraminus. Taxonomy (NCBI): domain Eukaryota; kingdom Viridiplantae; phylum Streptophyta; class Magnoliopsida; order Poales; family Poaceae; genus Cenchrus; species Cenchrus fungigraminus. The sequence goes on along the minus strand of CM072774.1, from coordinate 21,970,963 downwards.
TCCGACACCGACGCGACCGCCAGGCCGGGGTACAAGTAGCTCCGGTCGACGACGGTGACGTCACAGGCGTTCTTCGTCACCTCCGTGCCGTCCACGAGCCGCACGCTAAGCTTCTTGCCGCCGGGCAAGGCCTTCAAGGCAATCCCCCGGCCGTGATGTGTGCCGCCGTTCGTCTCCGACGACATCACGAGGTCGAATGGGTAGATGGTCTGCCCCGTTGCGTCCTGCATCATCGTTGCCGTTCTAGCTAATTAGTTAGATCTCCTCTTGCTCTCTCCAACCGATTCGTCTAGTATCTAGTTATAATAGTATATTATTCTATAGTCTAGTTTATTATATATACATATACACAGGTACAATGTTTGTACACGTTCAGAATCGGGAGTTCCAGTCGGTTCCTCTTCGTTGCCGCTGCTGCCCGGCGCCCGCCCAGGGAGGGAATAATCCCACCTCGATCGCACCACGGCTTGGAGCGCCAGCACAAGTTAAACATGAGACCTATTCTCCAAAAAAATTTAAAGATGAGACCTTTCTCTATATGTTTTTGAAATAAGTTTCTCCATAAATTCGGTCATAAAAAATCATTGTCACTTCTTCAATCTTTATTAGTACCCAATTAATTTGATTGATGTCATAAACATTGATACTTTTCTCTATAAAAAAATTCGGCTATAATCAAAACCTCCCTCGCAACGGCGGCTCGGGAGCATCACATCGCCACCACCTACTACCGGATTCCCCTTCTTTGCCGAATACACACGACAAAGGGCGCACGACAAAGCTGTAGTTAGCAAATAAATGGGGCTGAAATAAAATTTTACAAAAAAAGGTAGGGTTTTCCAGCTGACATCATCCTTAAAAAAGACAAAGGGCACACAACAAAGATGTAGTGGGCAAAGAGCTCTTCATCGTGTGCCTTTTGGCAAAGAGATCTTTAATTTGTCGTGTGCTTTTTGTCAGGCACACAGCAAAATACTTTGTCATATGATAAAACAAATACTCGGCAAATGACTTTCAAAAACAATCTATAACTCTTATATAGGAGCTCCCCACTAGGGAGTTCTCTCAACATGCAAGCATGCCACCTCAACAGCCCCACTAAGACCATGACATCCAGTGGTGGGCCCCATTGTTTGAACTAGCTAAAAAATGTTATAACTCAAAAATCAAAAAACCAAATTAAATTCTGATTACACAATTGGATTCCTTTTAATAAATCCTTCAAAACAAGATCTCATATGAATATATTTTGATAAAATGACAAATAGGCCCCATCGATGGTAGTTGGTATAGAGTAAAGTGAAAAATAAAAAAAAGAATGAAAAAAGGAAAAGGAAAAGGAAAATGAAGAAAGAAAAAGAATAGGAGGGTGATAGTAATATTCTAACTCATAGATTTCTCCTACATACTCGCGGCAACGCGCAGGGAATTGAGGAATATAAAGGAATAGCAGCGTAGATAGTCCTAGCAGAAACATAACGATCGGATCTTTTTTCATTTGACATCATGAAATATATCCATTTTTATACTAAATAGCTATTCAACACGTGAGTAGGCCCGGATTGTAAGAGAAATCGTGCAAACTGCAAATAAAGCTAGGTGAATTTTGATGAAATACCACCGTGACTTTAGTATGTCATCATGTTAACACACGGTAACACTGATTACTCTAGGGTTTAGGGTCGCAGCAACGCGCGTGGTGTTCAAACCTAGATCAAAGAATTACCAACGGCGGCGACGAGGTTGCCGAGGTCGCCGAAATTCTCTCTTATGATCAGACACGCGAGGTTGCCGAAATTCTCTCTTACGAACATTGCATTTTTCTTATGATCATTGCATTTTTCATAATAAATCTAATGAAACTTGTTAGTCATCAGAAGCATTGCTATATTTTTTATATAAACCTAGTCAAACATAAGAAATCATGACTTACCAAAGGGACACTCTTTGCGGAATGACGGGAGTAGTCAAATTTTTTAGTCATAAAGCAAGCCACCATAAAAAATATGATATTTTGCATAATTTTTTGAATAAGACGAGTGGTCAAACTTGGGGTTAAAAAGTCAAACGAACTATAATTAGGAACTGAGAGAGTAACTCATTTGCAGGGTCATCTAGTAATGGTGGAATGCACATTTTTCGGTGTTGTATATGGCGACTAAAATCGAGTCATTAGACATTAATCCAAAGGAAGGGAAAGATTAAGTCTTAGCAGGCTGTATCTATCAATCGAGATGAGCACATTAATAAATAAAATAAATTATTTGAATAATAATTCAAATCCTTGTAGTATCATATCGACATGAAATGAGTTTAATGTCAAAATGAAGTTGTATATGCAAACCAAAAGATAAGAAAAACATGCGAGCATGACTTGCACAAGTATAGCAAATAAAGATTTTTATGGAGATCTGAAAGTGGAAGGAAAGAGTACTCCCATACGAATTAAGAAATATCTTTATTTGCACGACATAAACATTGATTGTAATCTTTAGGAAGGTTTATACACATCAGACTTCGATACCTTAGCGGTTTACCATTTATTATGAAATCTTTGTAAAAATCTCGTTGTGAATCACATGCCACTCACCTGAGATGTATTTAAGGGAGTAACTAGTCCGAGCATGTTGGAAAACACTACTTGTTATTTTTTATTAATTGTTATTTTATTTATTTTTGTTTATGCTCAATGTGGATGATATAAACTTATATTTATTAGTATTAGTAATTGCTAATAAATTTTGACCAACCAATTAAAGTGCTAACATGCTATTAAACCTCAGCCTATCCTTGCATAGCCTTATGCTACATATTTCCAAAGCTCGTTGAGTACGAAACATATGTGTACAAAACCTTACTAAAACCTCTATACAGCCCAATAATAATACTTTGAGGAGTTTTCTGAAGATTTTGAGGAGTTCTAGGCATACGTGTGCCACCAGTCTGCTGGCTATATATGGAGTCATGGTCAGAGTTTTCCTGCTAGATAAAGACTTATTATGCTATTCGATTAAATAATTTTTTATGATGTAATAAATTTAATACTCTCTTTATGTTGTGGCCCTGTTTGTGGTATTTACTGAAGTCATTGGATATATGAAACTTGATCCTAGTGCACATGAAATTATTCATCTGATTTTGCCATTAAAACGGGATATTACTAGAAGTAGAGACGATCAAGGTTACACTGATTGTATCCCAAGTACAATTATTCTTATATGTCTAACATTGATACTCTGTTATTTTTATTAACGAGTTTATTATTAATCAACAAGCCTTTGTTCATGCTAATATATGTATAGACAGCTACTAAGATGATTTTTGTTATTTTATTAATTATACGTTGTACATTTGTACATGTCCATAGAGTATTTTCTGAGAGAAATATTGTCTTCCAAGGATCTTGTTCCTAATATCCCCAAAAATTAGGTAGTTTTAGTATAAATTCAAATACTTAATAAGGCTCGTACGATTTTGGTAAAAACTTAATGTTACTATTCCTTTTCCTTAATTTATTGGATAGTGATTAAATTTGTGCACTTGTTTTAGATATATGTGTAATTTGGATTTTAATTGGTTTTGTATTGATCTTACAAAGGTTTTCTTGTGTTTCAAATATAGTAAAATAGAAAGTAAAGCTAATATGTGCACTTTGCATTCAAAGGATCTCGGGCTGGGGTTCCGAAGGCCGTGTGAGGTCTTTGTAGGTTCTTTCCCATGAAACGAGCAAGACACAAAAGCTGATGGGTCAGCTCCAAGGTTCTTCAGGGTTGCTTTCGCAAAAAAAACAGGGGTGGGGCTGTTAGGTTGACTCGTGTCATAGGAAGGTCTCAACCATACATGTCTAGAGCTACAGGCCACCGTTCCCCAAATGGTTCAGATGGGGAGAATGAGCGGAATGGTGCGGATCTCACTAAGGCATTCTTGTCGTCGATTTCGTGGAGTGGAGGGTGGATGGTGGCGCGATGCGTACATGTTCAAGGGCACTTATGGAGAGGGGTGCTCTAGGCTCAGTTCCGCGTCTGTGGACATTGGTGTCACCTCCTGATGATACGAACGGGTGAGGGATGGCCTTGTGGAGACAAGAGGGTGTACAAGTGAGAGTAGGGCTTGAGTTTGGATAAACAATGTAGTAATCGAGATATTGTGGGATATGGGATCACAATGCATGTAATCAATGAAGCCATGGACACAAAATGTGAGTGGAGTTGCTTTGAACTCCATCACCGTCGCGAGCACCAGTTGATTGGTGGGTGTCGACTCTTCATTGAGGTCAAATGCAGCATGTATGTGCTAGGATAGGCATCAGAAGATCTCAGCTAACTCGTGTCATTGGAAGATCACGAAAACAGAGCTCCACCCGAAGGAAAAAGCAGAGAGCTCTAGCGTGTAAATCCAACATCAGTTAGTCATGAATCACATCACTAACAAGGACCTCCCGATCCAATTTCAATTCAAATTATGCGAGATAGTATCTACTGAAGTTGTTGTAGGTGCGAAACTTGATCCTGGTGCACATGTAATTGTTCATCTAGTTTTGCCTTTTAAAACCGGATGTTACAAGAAGTAGAGACCCTAAGGGTTGCACCAATTACATCCAAGGTGTAGCTATGCTAATATATGTCTACAACATCATTTTTATTATTAAGTAGATTATTAGTCAACAGGATTTTGTTCATGCTAATATATGTATAGGCCATTATTAACATGATTTTTGTTACTCCCTCCGTATCAAAATATTTGTCACTATTGACTTTTTTTACAACTTTGATGATTCGCTTTATTCAAAAAATTATGCAAGTACCTTATATTTTGTTTGCTACATGCTTTATTACCGTAGATAGTTTAAGCTTGACTTGTCATTTTACTTATTTGCAATAACTTTTGTAATAAGACGAATGGTGAAAGTTGTAAAAAAAGTCAACAACGAAAAATATTTCGATACGGAGGGAGTATTTTGTTAATGATACCATATACATTTGTAACTGTACACAGAGTATTTTTTGAGAGACATACTACTTTCCAAGGATCTTGTTTCCTTGATAGCTATGTCAGTCATTCGTAATATCCTAGAAATTAGGTAGTTTTAGTTTTACCAATTTTTATAAATTTAATTTTTGAATAAGGTGTGTATGAGAGTTTTGTAAAAATTTAGATTAATTTTCCTTTTTCCTAAATTTATGAGCTAGTAATTAAATTTGTGCACTTGTAGTTGAATTGTGCGTAATTTGGATTTTAATTAGTTTTGTCTGGGTCTTCCTAAATCATTCTAAAATTTCATTTTCTCTATATCTAAAACACAAAACAAAGCATAAGAACAATATATCAAAGGAGGATGAAGAGCTTACCTTTAAAACACATCAGTTTTCTGATTTACCTTCACAACACTTTAGATGAGTGAAATCACCAATACAATGATGAAACAAAAATATAGCAGCACCTCCCTAGGTTTTTCAAGTCGCCATAGAGAAGTAGCCTCAAAGCTCTGTATTTCAGTGGCTTGGGCACGAGAGGGAACAAACTTCCAATCGGGCCTAAACATTTAGTCCGGGTTGGTAGTTTCATGTCAAGACTACATGTAGTTCTAGTTGTAATTATCTACCGGGAGTAAACACTTAGTCCCAGTTTGTAGTTCCACTCGGGACTACATGGTTGGCATTTAGTCTGGGATGGTATTGCCAATCAGGACTAAACGTTCTCCTAGATTCGCATATGTTTCTAGTTGTCGAGACAAAAGGGCAGGGCCGGTGGGTTGACTTATGGTCGCGTAAAGGGGACAGCTGCGTCGCGGGCTGCTCTCAACTGGTTTGGGTCGCGCGCGAGCTACAGGCCACTGTTTCCCAAATGGTTTGGATAGAGAGAACCAGGAGGGCGGTGTGGATCTCGCTGCGGCGTTCTAGTCGTCGAATTCACGGAGTGGAGGGTGGACGGCGGCGCAAGGCAGATGCGTTCAAGGGCGCTTGTGGAGAGGGTGCTCCGGGCTCGGTTCCACATCCGTGGACATTGACATCGCCTCCTTACGGTACGAACGGTGGGGATTGGCCTTGTGGCGACGACAGAGTGCGGTGGCTGGTGGACGGCAGACGGTAGCGCAAGGGAGAGCAGATATTTTTTTGACAACAAACATATATATTGATATGAAGCAGTCATTTTACATAAAGGTCCTCAAAGAAGACCGGAATTACAAGAAGGTCCACAGACCTAAGAACCAAAGCAAGAACACCGATGCATTCAACGATGGAGAACTCGCCGGCGGGGGTCGCAAGGGCTTCGAGGGCGCTTGCACCAGGGGTGGAGGACCACGCGATGCGCCGGTTGAGGGAGGAGCGACAGGGCTAGTAGAACCACCCCAAACGACCGAAGGATGTAAATATTATCGTCGCTGGAGATACAAGAAGGACCACCAAGTCGCAACCAAGGTAGAGGCGAGATCTTCGGAACAACCACCAGAAATCTGCTGCAGGGGTGATGTGGATCTGCTGAGGAGAAACAGACTGCTTGACGTCACAGGTGGAGGCGATGGCGGAGCTGGAGGCGGAGACGGGGGAACAACGGTGCATTCAACAACGGCATCACCGTCGGAACAACCACCAGAGTGCAGGAGACGATCCCAGAGATCAGATCCACCCTAGGGTAGGCACGATCTGTAGGCGGGACGCTCGAAACGAACCCGGCTCCAGCCAGATCTGGATCGGTGGCGAGGGTCGTGGTGGCTGAGGCTGAAGGGAATCGACGCGTTCGACAACGTTGTGGTCTCTGAAGCAGAGGCCAAGAACGCCAGAACAACCATCGATGAGGACGCCAGTGGCAGCGGCGGAGCTGAACACGGGGCAAAATCGATGCGTTGAACGACAAAATTCGTCGGAACATCCACCGATTGAAAGCCACCAGGACCAAATCCAACAAAAGGGGAGCTGGATCCAAAGGTTGCTGCACCCAAATCGGCTCCACGCCTGCCAGCCAGAGGCGAGGAGAAACCTCAAACCCAACCAAAGCATGAGCGGCAGTGGGGGAACTCCAGCAACAAGGTGAGGGAGGCGGAAGGGAAGAAGCTGGAGATGGCGACTTTATTGTACTACGACTCACCTGAGAAGGGATCGCGACGGCAGTGTAGAGACCGGAGAGAGCTCCAGCAACTACAACGACGACGGCGACCTCCAGGCGGCGACTACCACAAAGGGAAAAAACCATACGGCACAGGAGGAAAACTAAAAACCTACTACTACGAGAGTCCGGGGGGCCCTCCTCCCTACCCGCTGCGGTGAGCTCGCCGGAGCGAGGTCACCGGAGCCGGGAGGGAGGGGGCCGAGTGAACGGGATCTGGGGAGACCTAGGGGAGGCTTCGAGGCGAAGTCTCCAGAGCGCCGGGTCGCTCGGTCGTTGATTATGGCCTTCACATGTTGCTATCATTGAGGTCTTCCGGAGAGCAGAGGTTGAGGCCTCGAGTTTAGGATACTGTGGGTGTGGGATATGCTATCAGCATGCAACAGGGAATGATCCATTGGTAAAAAATGTAAGAAATATACTACTGAACGTTTGACACGAAATCGCACAGAATTCCACCAGAAGAAAAAATCGAAAGTAACACAAAATGTCTGAATCAAAATCGGAGGCCAAAAACAGAGCAATCAAATATCAGTTCATCATCGAATAGAGCACACGTCTGCAGCTGATTTCAATTCTGTCTGTGTTCAATCTCGAACGCACAGGCACAGCAACTGACTATTTCAGCAAGAAGAAAACGGCCACGCTCGGTCCGCGCGGCGCTGCTACCCCTGAGCCGCCGGGACGCGGTTGGCGGCGTCGTGGTGGTGGTGGTGGCCGTCGTGGAGGCCCTCCGCGGCGCCGTCGTCGCCGTGGCCGTGGACGACTCCGCTCCGCCGCGCGACGTAGGCGAGGAGCCCTCCCGCTCCTGTCAGGGCCCGCGCCATCTGGGTCAAGTTGGGCACGTAGCTGCGGAGCACGTGGAAGGCGGCGAGGCCGGCGTCGGAGACGACGAGGCGGGCCTCCGCAGCCCACCCGTACCAGGGCAGCTGCTCCGCTCGGCGGGCGCCGCCGAGAGCACCCGCGGTCGCGACGACGCCTGCGGCCGCTGCCAGCACGCACGCCACCTGCGTGGCGGCGCAACGCTGGAACGCGGCGCTGAGCAATGGCGCGGAGGTGGTGGCGGGGACGCCGACGAAGTTGACGACGACGCAGGCGGTGGCGGCGACAGCGACGAAGCGGAGGACTCCTGGACCCCATCCGCGGCGCTCCTGCGCGGCGAGGTCCTCCGCCGTGCCGTCGTCGCCGTGGAGGTGGACGCCGCGCGGCCACGCGAGGTGGGAGAGAAGCCCGGCAGCGCCAGCCAGGGCCCGCGCCGTCTCGGTGGAGTTGGGGACGAAGGCGCGGAGCACGAGCAGCCCGGGGCTGCCGGCGATCTCGTGGAAGAAGCGACAGGTGGCGAACGCAGCGTCGGAGAGGACGACGCGGACCGCTGCAACCCACCCGATCCTCCTCCCGTGCGGCTGCGCGGCGTGCAGGGCCAGGGCCACGGCATCGTCCTCGCCTCCGTGGTCCCTGGCGTCCTTGCTCGACTCGGGGAGCCCGGGGAGGGGCTGGCCCTGGTTCATGGTGCGCGGCGGCGGGGGTGGCGCTCTCGCTCGCTCGCTGCAGGCGGCGAGGCGGCGCTTCTCTCGAGTGGCTCTCTAGCTCCCTCTCGTCTCTGCCGGTTGGATCGCTGCTGCCTCGTGTGAGACGGCCAACAAACTTATAGACCACAGCTGTCAGCCGTGTGCTGCACGGAAGCGCGAGCATTTTTTGTAACCGTTTCGCCGTCGTGTCGTGTGCTAGCTGCTTCCCTGCCCAGCGGCCATCTCCCCTCCGCTCCCGGTCCCACACACCCACAGCCTTCTTGCGCTCTATGCAGTAGTTGATGATGCAATTTTATTTATTTACATTGATCGGTTTCAACCAAAAATTCTTTTCTTAACCGTGCTACGTAGTACTGTGAAGAGTAGTCACACGATTAGAAACCCCATTGCTTGGTTGGACTTCCCAAAGTGCTTATGCACCGACTTTTCATGAAGCTCTACAAAAAGGACAATTTAAAATGGCATCACCACAAGGGTCATGGCGGAGAATTAATCCATGAAATGGCGGCTTACGCTAAGGGTCGCTTATATCCTTTGGTACCGGGCGCCAAGTTTTGCGCGGGAACATCTCCCACACAATCACAACAACGACAGAGGAAGATTCCTTGGAAGATACTACCCCTCAGAACCTCGACCAATCAGAGCAAAGCACTACGATTGAAGGGCTCACATATCAGAGCAAATCCACTCAATCCCGAGGGAATCACCAAGGATCATGGCAAGGGCCCACCTCTCGGTCATAGAACAAATTAAAGGACGGCAGCGGGGAGGCTCCACCTAGAGTCATCCATATATATATAACCTATATAGATGCACCACACTAAGAGTCGTTAGTTATATTTCTCTTTTCATGCAAGCTATCCATATCATCTCCCAACGATTAGTTCTTGATGCCAGCTATCCACATCATCTCCCACTAACTAAGGGTCATTACTTGTACTGGTAGCGGTAGATGAAATTAACGGTCACTTTTGGTCACCGGTCTCCTATCTATTACATTACTTTACTCCACCCCTCAGTTGCAACCCCTTTGTTAAGCATGAGCCATCCAATTGTCATCAACGCGGGGGGATCATCTAGTTAATAGGATTTCTGACAACAATCGGCTTCAAGCTAAGTCAAGTTAGGGAGGGAATAATGGGGCTGACCCAATGGTTTTCAGAAATCAAAGTAAAATAACCATCTTTAAATATATCTTATTATCCACAACATTCGAATGGAAATATGCACTATAAGAAAAACGTCGAGTAGTGATCCAACGAAATTTTCATAAATATGTTTCTTATGTCATAAACCATGATTAATGACGTAGGATGTTACAAAATCCTTTAGTCAGCAATCGAGTGTCATAAACAGCGACTAGTGACGTTCCTCATTTTGGCACGTCACTGAAATTAAGACGCGGGCAAATCATCAAAACAAAACATTATAACTTGGTTCCCGTAGTTTTACCACGTTGGACCTAATGTGATGTCGCATCCTATGTGGTATGGAAATTATGAGCAATTGTTTCATCACAAAATGAATTTGGCCTATTTGTTGTTGGGTCAAGCCTAAATATGTTTTGGCAGGCCGATGTGATTCAGATAGCCCAAAATTAAATTCTTTATGCCCTTTTGTTATTAGGTTGGGCCCAACATTGTCTACACAGGCACGGGGAAGGAGGTACACTAGGAAGGAAGCCTTGCTGCCGCCATCCTTGCACCCTCGCGGGCTTCCAGCGGCACTAGGGATGGCAGCTGTGACGCCCCAGGTTTTTAATTAGCACTATTAGTGCTAATGACCGAGTCAAGCAAAGTCATACACGTTGACTCTAGTCAAACCTTGATCAACCTGGGTCATCACCTCGAAAACCTATCCAACAATCACTAATGACCTTGTTAACCAAGTCAAACACCTGGTCTTTGGTCAAACTCTGGGTCAACCATTGATCAAAACCCCAAAACCCTTTCAAGCCCCTAGTGTCCATACCCCGTTCCTAGAACTTTTGCCGCGTTCTCCAAAATTCACCTAAACACTCAAAAATCGGCCAATACAAAAGTTGTTCGTCTTTTTGAGGGACACACTTTTCATAATTGGCGGGATTTGAAATTTTGAGTGGAAGGGTTTCAAATTTGTGGTCAAAGTTGTTATGAATAGTGCTTCGGGCCGAGAAAAATGCCATTTTGGTGTGGAGTTCATGCTCCAACCGTTGCTCTAAACATATGTCGGCCTTTGTAAAAGTTGTAGGTGGTTGATTCATCTACAACTTTCATATTTGGAGATTTTGAACTACTATTCAAAGTTTTCGCGTTTGAAGCATCTGAAACACCGTCGGCCAGGTAAAACGGACGCCCAGCGCGCCGAGGGCGCGGTCGCGCGCGCGACGCCGCGCTGACCGGCGCTCGCGTTTCCCCGCGCTGCCATCGCCCAGGGCCCGGACACCAAGGCGTCGAGGCAGCCGCGTGGCAGGCGGAGTCGGCGTGGCCCGCCCTGGTCCGGACCCCCTCGCCGGCCGGTGCACGCCAAGGAGCCACGTGCTAGCACCCGCGCCGGACCCCCCTGGTTTCCCCCTGTCACGCCGCGCCGGGCCGTGTCCCCATGCGTCGCGCCCTCCCGATCCCCCACCGCTCCACACTCCCTTCGCGGCGAAGGCAAGACCTCCATCTCCTCCTCCCTTGGCTATAAAAACGCGCTGCAGCTTCACGCGTGCGCGCGCGCCGTCCGCCATGGCTGCTCGCACACCGAGCTCCCGCCTCCGCACCTCCCCGCAACCGGTTGGACCCTCCATCACCACCACACACACCTACCTAAGACTTCCGAGCCGCGGGCCGACACGCATTGGCCGCCGTCTCGCCGGAGCCGCCGCCCCAGCGGTCGCCGCCGCATGGCTCCGCCGTCCTTGCTCGCCGGCGCTGTCCCCACCCCGTCTCCGGCTCCCAAATCGACCCATGGTGAGCTCCCCCTCCCCTCTGGCCTCTTCCCCGGCCAAGAGCGCCGCCGGAACCGCCGGATTCCGGCAAGCCCCGCCGCTTCCCATGGCCAAGGGCCACATTGCAGGGCTTTTGTTCTTTCTAGGGTGTTTTGTGTAAACTAGGGTCCCATCTGTAAGGAATCAGATAGTTCCAGGGACCTGTCTGCGAATTAGATTCTTATAGTTTTGTGGTTTTTGGTTGAATCTTAGAAAAATCATAGGAAATCGTAAAAAAATGATAAAAATGCAAAACCAATTTTTTTTATTTCCTTGTGAATAACCATACAACTTTCACAAAGCATGACCCCACTTTTAAGTGATAGTTTTTGCATGAAAAATAGAAATCTGTTAAACCTAGATCTGTTGTAGTTCAAAATCTACATGTGATCTCAAGCTGAATTTTGGATATGTTGTGAGTTATGCTATGCCTAGGTTCTGTACCAAAAAGTGCACAAAGTTACTCAGTAAATCTTTTAATATTATTTATTTTGTATTTATGATGAATCTGACTAAATGATTTTTGTAGATAAAAATAAATAGATTTTTGTGCCCAACTTCTGCATGTGATCTTGTATTTCCTACATGCACCTCTGGTAAATTAATCATGATTTTATAGATGTCAGAAATATTTATTCTTGATTTATGCTTAGTTTTAAATATAAATGCATAGCTCAAGATCTAGAGTAGCTCTTGATGTGTTTGTAGATTTTCTAGCTCAGTTTTGGACTAAAGAATCAGTGAGAGAAAGTTGGAATCCTTTTGTTCTTTATTTATTTTTATATGCATTTCTTATGTTTCGGTGGCCAGAATTTGTTATTTTTGGTATAATTAATTTATAGTTCCTTTAAATGTGAAATCTGGTTCAGTGGCTTTATCTAGGTTTGTAGTGCTTCAGAAACACCCCCACTGAATTTTATGAAATTATTTTATGAATAAAAGCAATGGAAACCATTGAAGCTTAATATTAAATTTAATTGGGAAAATCACCAACATCACACCTAATGGCTTTATGAATGTGATGTAAATCATGCTAAGAAGCTAAGTGACACCACCCTTGCTATTTGTGGAAATTAAATTAATTTATTTACATAAATATGTACACAATCACTATCAAAAAGACTAATTAATGAAGAACCCCATATTGTTCCTTTTTGAAAGAGTATGTTGAATGTATTCTTATCTAGGTGAATGTGGTCAACCATGCACCCCAGAGTTGTCATGTGTTGTTTTGTAATTAATTAAATTAAAACCGTCAATTAAATCTTGCATTGCATCCTCGTGTAGATCTTCCCGACGGTAGTTATACGCTCGTGCCGGAAGGAGGAGACGGAGGTGCTGACGGTGAGCTGCAGTACGTGGACGTAGCTCAGGACCTGGACCAAAGTCCAGAAGGGCCCAAGGCAAACCTTGCCAGCGAAGGCAAGCCCCGGATCATTAACCCTTTTTTAAAAATTATGCAATTACCTGTGCTATGTCTGTGCATTTACGTTTCAGGAGTTGAATTGAAACCCTAGATGCATGATCCTTAGGTACCTATGCTCTTTTACTAGTATGCTAGGTCGATAGCTGCTATGCTATAGGACCGGTACAAGTCGAGTGATGTTCGTCACTCGCTAGAATAGGTTCTTATGTTGGAATCATAAGATCTTTATAAATGGATTGCTCATGTGGTAAGAGTATGGGATTCGGGCTCCGGTCCAGTGGCTTTCGTGGGCTAAGCTTTTGAACGTACTAAGCACTTGTCGGGAATGTGACCGGTAAGCCTAGTACCTTAATGAGACGGTGCGGGATCTTACTATTACTAATCTTGAGTATTCACCTGCCCGACTTGCAACCGGGAGGTGGGTACATGTGTGAAGCTGGGTGCCTTGCGGGGTACGCCAGATAGCCGTGTACCCGGGACTGTAAGATTCGATCCCAAGCCGAGGACTTTTGGGAACCGCCTGGTGGTTGTCCAGTGTGAGGGCACCCTACCGTGTGTTTAGGTTTACCTTGCAAGGTTATAAATCAATCGATTGTCGGCCTCTCACCATTATCGGAGACTGCTTAATCAACTGGCCATGATATCCCTTAATGATGGAACTTGTGAATATTATTGCGTGAATTAATTGTATGGTACAATTTTTGATTGCAATAGATGGCTCACATAGAAATGATAATTAACTAGAATTTGAGCTAAAATATTGAAAGTAAGGACATACTCTTTGTTGCTTCTCAACAAAAGAACCCCACCGGCCAAAAAGCCTCTCATGTCTAGAGTTTGGTGATGTAGTCATCCCCGACGGTTAAGTCTTGCTGAGTATTAGTATACTCAGCCTTGCTATGTAACTGTTGTTGTAGGTGGTTTGGCCTGGTGAGACTCCACCTGGCTGGGAGCTGGAATGGGTGGATGACGACGAGTGCTGGCATCACGGACGGCCTCCTGTGATGTCTATCGTTCCGTAGTTTAATTTTCCGCTGTTTTCGAACTCTGAACCTTTACTTATCATGTCATGAACAATGGTTTGTAATAATTAACCCTTCGGGGTACAATTTGGATTTAATTTGTGTTCGTACCCTGGACTCGCCTTCGCGTGAGTTTTAATGCATATGTTCGATCCTCTATGTGATATCCAAGTGATTTACCGGGCTTTGACCCGGCAACCAACGACGGGATGGTACCTTATTATCGCTTAATGACCAAAGAGGATTGGTTTAGGCGATAGTACGGTATTTTCCCGGGCGGGTTGTCACAGCAGCGGGTGGAAAACCCGGTGGGGGTAGAAGAACACACCCACACCCATTAGGTTTAAATCACCCGCCACCCATGTCGAGTCTCAAACCCCCCCCCCCACCCACCACCCGCGTGGGTGACAGATACCAATCGGGTCACCCACACCCGCCCACTGTGAGGTCACCACTGTGCTGAAGCCCCAAGTACTTGACGCACCCCAGCCCCGACGCCCGTCGAGCCGCACTCACGCACGGCCCCAGCTTGGAGGTCCAGAGCGACAGCGTCGGCTGCCGAGGTCTGGGAGCGACGGCGGTGCCCTGGTCAAGATCTGGCGTAGGGAGGGGCGGCGGAGTGGTCAGAGGGGCGGCAGCTGAGTTGGTGGCTCACGTAGGGAGGGGCAACGTCCTAGCCAGATTCAGGCATGGGGGAGCAGTGGCGGTGGCTTGGCTGGGGTATCGTGTAGCTCTGGAGGGTGGCCTGGATCTCGCGTAGGGATGGGGCGGCGACAGCCACGCCGAGCGGCTGGGCGATAGGAGTAGAGGGCTGACGGCACCGCACAAGGAGACACTCAGAGAGAGGGTGGTTGTGGCCGGTTGGGTTGAATGGGAACATTGACTGCTGATGTAGGGTTTCCATCCTTTATATACCAAATATAAGTGAATGACTAGTTGGACCTACCAGTCATACTTAAATGGGTGACCCACCAGGTATAGGGTACGGGGTACTAAAGAATGCACCCGCACCCGCTTAACCTGATGAGTGAGGTTTTCACCCATTAACAACCCCGTGCGGGGGGGGGGATTCCCCCAAACCTGCACCCTAATAGAGTTTTTACCAACGGATAAACTGGTGGCGGGTACCCATGCATTGTCGTCCCTAAGCGGCACGCTCAGACAGCGGTGAGGTGGAAAGGGAGCCTTACAGGGGGAGGAGAAAAGGATTTTGAAGGCCACGCCGGAGCATGCATTAAGCATAGGGAAAAGGGCTCGCACACGCGTGATTATAATGAGGTAAAGTATTATACCTTTAGAACAATTCTGATAAAATACTTGCTCTACATGTTCTTGCCAAACTTCTGTGGAGCTCATTTCGTGAGATGATCTTCATGAGAATCGACTCCTTGTAATTAACTATCACAAAAAAAATGGTATTTTGGTAGAGCCCGCACTACAAGAAAAATGTTGACTAGTGACGTAACCTTGGTTGCAGAAATCTTATTGTCATTGATTTCTAGCGTTCCTGGCTGATATTGTCATGAAGTTTTACTTCCAAGGAAATTTAGTGACAAAGTTATGAAATGTCATAAAGGTTGCTACTATAGCCGTAAAGAAATTGTCATTCCTTGTTACATGGTGGTTTTGTGACGACATGAACTCCGCAGAAGCGTCATAAACCAACCTTGGTCTCACATGTAAGCATTTGTTAAAAAAAAGTCTACAAAAATATAATAAACTGAGGGAGATCTCCCATGCAAGAATGAGTTCAGCAATACAATGGTTCCAACTTGTCATAAAATTTAGTTGGTTTCCACAAGTAAGTCTCATAAAAAAAGAGAGGAAAATCTAGAGGATACAATGTCAATAGCAGGGGTCGAACCTGCAACCTTGGATTCCAAAAGGGTACACACAACCACTCACACATAATGCATTTCGCATTTTTTTAACAAAGAACGTCCTTATATTAAAATTTAATTAAGTGTGGCCCACTATCCAGTTGCAGCCCAGAGCAACGGGTATATTGATTTAAATTGGTTTTGTCTAGATCTTACAAAGGTGTTTTTGTATTTTGAAATATATACAAATACAAACTAAAGATAACTTTAAAAATAAGTATGAAACGATGCTGAAACCGCCTCAAAAAATCATGAAACTTTTTATAGTGATACAACAAATAAATATGAACCCGTATTTAAGAAATGTATACATACACCTTTTACAATTTTAAAACTAAAATTAACAAAAGCTTATCTGAATTTGCATGACACCAAAACACTTTCAATAATTAATATTAGTCACATCAGATGCTGAACTTATTGAATTATTCATAGCAAAACTTACAAAGAGAATTATGAAGAATCATAAATTTGGGATAATTTAAGAGAACCTGACAATTATCTATGTAATTTATGAGAAATGCAATTTTGTAAATGACTACATTGCATATAAGAAATATTAGTTATTTCTAAAAGAAATTGAAAGTATTTTGGTACCATCAAATTTGAAATATGCTCCGAAAATAGCTAGTAATATTTGGTGAATTCTAATTTGGAAATATTTGGAAATAGCTAGTAACATGCGTGGTTTTAAGCAAAATAAACTCATCTAAGTTCTTCTATTATAAAAAAATATTTCAAAAATTTTGGAGGTAATTTGATGGTTGTTTATATATTTATGTGATAAAAGTGATGAAATGTAATTAAATTACAAAAGAAGGAACTCTGTGTCATTTAAGGGAGGGAAAAAATTCAGTATCAATAAAAGACTTAGTCATCTTGTTCCTAGCTAATATCTCTAAAAATTAGGAAGTTCTATTATAAATTAGGGAGTCATGGTCAGAGTTTTGGTGCTAGAATAAAGACTTGTTATGCTATTCGATTAAATAGTTTTCGATGATGTAATAAATTTTATACTCTCTTTATGTTTCCGCCCTGTTTGTGATATTTAATGAAGTCGTTGCATATATGAAACTTGGTGCACAAACAATTATTCATCTGATTTTGCCTCTAAAAGTGGATATTACTAGAAGTAGAGACGCTCAGGTTACAATTATTGCATCCCAAGTAAAATTATGCTAATATGTCTAACATCGATACTCTGGTATTTTTATTAACAAGTACAGTATTAACCAACAGGATTTTGTTCATGCAATATATGTATTGGCAGTTATTAAGATGATGTTTGTTATTTTATTAATGATAACCTATACATTTGTACATGGATATACACTCAAATTGAAAAAAAAAGATACGAGGACCATTTAGTCACACGAGACTAAGGGGTGGACGCAAGCGCTGGCGTGCCCCCTAGTCCCGATTGGTAGACTAAATGACCCCTTTAGTGGGTTCGTTCACCCGGGACTAAAGGATGGTCTTTTGTCTCCCATCATTAGTCACGGTTGGAGTGAAGAGACCTAAGGCCTCTATCAATAAGACTAAAGCCCTCACTCTACTTAGTGGCCCATCTCCACCTTGGCCACGGCTGGGCTTCCAGTGTCCCTTGAGCCACCGGGATGACTCGAACAACACGGAGGCGTCACCGGCGACAGCATCCCCGGGACAGAAAAGCATGCTTCAAGTTGCTCCAGAAATTCTCGCGCACGCGTCGAAGCTTGTTCGCCGGCCTTGGTGTGACTCTGCAGACGGAGCCATAGTCGAACAGCACGTCGCCCTCGATGGACGACTGCTCGACGAGCCGCCCCAGCTAGCCACGCACGGTCCAGACACGACGTACGTAGTCGCAAAGGCCTTGCTCCATGTCACATGGGGTGGTAGAAACTATGTATGGTGGAATTCTCAACAGCTGTTAGTAAAACAAGCTTTCGATATTTTTGTCTGCCATTTGTTAGGGGACACGTGCTGTTCTCTCCATTAGCTGAACTGGTTGTTCGTAGAAAGAAGACAGAACGGGCCAAAATAAGCTGGACCCATTACGAGGCGCAGTTACGGAGGCCGAGGGCGGAGGCAAGCTGGAGCATGGTGGTGCGTAGGATGTCACGCGGCGCGGCGCGTGACGGCCGGTGCGGACGATGCGCCACACGGCCTCCTCGCGGTGACGGACGGCGGCGAGCTGGCGCGCCATGGCGCGAAGGAGGGACGTGCGGGCCTTGACGTAGACCAGGCGTGGGAAGAAGACGGGAAGGAAGGCGGCGGCGGCGGCGGCGGCGACCGCCCCGAGGGCCAAGCGGGGGGGGGGGTTGTGGGAGAGAAAGATGACCACGAAAAATGCAAATCCATTTAGAGGTTCTGTTGGAATTAAATTTTTGGATCAAAACTATAAATTTTATATTAGACGAGTCTCAGTGGGAAGTGTCATGAGAGGGTCATAAGTATTAAATTTCCTGCCACATCATCAAATTTATGAGGAGAGAGGATGAGGAATGTCATGGAATGAGAGAGGAGGGTCATCACCATGACCCTCCAGTGGTACGGTTCTTAAGGTTCCAGTTTTGGTAACTGTGCGATGACCCCCTCCTTTGAGACTGGCCTTAGAGCCACATTTGCATGAGTTGTTGTGAGCATTGAAACTTCCAGACCACCAAAACTCACTTAAAATTGCTAGTTATTAGTTTCCAAACATCTCACCACATGACTATTAATTAAAAAAATATTACAATAGTTTTTAAAAATATTACAATATTTTTCAAATAAAAAGTTGAACCAACATGTTTCGTAAAAAGTTGAACCAACATTTTTCGAAAAGAGTTACACCAACATTTGATTAGAGAAAAACATTGGATCCAGCATTTTTTCAAAATGTTTTCACCAACATTTTCATGGAAATATTGGTCAACATTTTTTAAAAATATTTCGCCATTTTATGAAAAAAAAATCAACATGTTTTTCAATAGATGTGATTGGTTGCACGAATCTTAAACATTGAAAGTTTCAACACCTGTTATCTTCCGAAGATATATAGGATTTCTCTAGCTCGGGTGGGCTTTCACATAGCTGGTTGAGAATTGGGCCTAACAAAACTGGCGGTGGGCTGCGAAATGAACGAGGATGGGCCAGCCGAAAAGCGTTGGCCTCGGCGAACAAACACATGAGGTCCGTGCGGCGGCGCGATCCTCCCTTGCTCCTCTCGTAAAACTTTTTATATTTTTTCCTACGATTTTCCGAAAATAAATAACCGTTTGAAAGTTTTGCAAAACTAGCTTCGAACCGCCGTTTGAAAGGACGGCAGGACTTTGCCGCCGCTTCAAGCAGCGGCAGGTCCTGTAACCGCCGTTTCAAACGGCGTTAAGGGCTTGCCGCCATACCATAAGGCGGCAACCGTAGCCGCCACTCAGTACGGCGGTTACTCTTAAGGTAGCGGGCGGCAGGTAGCCGCCGGTGGCAGCTGGAGTTGGCGGTCAACCGCCACTTCCCGTGGTGGTAGCTCGAGGCTTATTACCGCCGTGCACAGCGGCAGTAGGTTTTTTTAAAGGAATTTTAAATGACATCATTTAAATTAAAGATAAATCACCGACGAAATTGCAATGGCATGCACGACACAACTCTAATCCTAACATGCCTTAGGGAATTTAGATACTGGTAATCAAGTTGTACGAGAACCTGTCGGAGAGCAAGGAGCCGGCGCCTGAGGACTGCTGAGACAGCATGTAGTACCCCGGTCGTAGAGGTGGAGGTGAAGGAGGAGGGGACCAATCTCTCATCTTCACGTGGCATTCACAAGTGCAAGTCGCACAAGGGCAGCACTGGTTGTCGGCGGGACGATATGGTGGATCTGGGGAAGCAAGTGCTTCGTCCAGGCGCCGCTTCAGGTTGTAGATGACGATGTCGCGGAGGTAATTGATGTAATCCTAATAGGGGTCGATGGCTGGGGGATCCACCCATTGCGAGAAGCCACAGTTGTCATCATCGTCGGAGAACTGAAGATACCCAAAAAAATATTAACAAACCAAGCATGGTTGATGAACAAATATCATTTCCATAGCTTACCCTTGCTAGTGGGCAGTGCCAGAAGCGACGACCGTAGTTGTCCCAGCCCTCGTAGACTTGCATCACGCAGCGCTCACCGTGTGAACATGTTGGCCACAACACCGGTTTGTTAGGTGCGTAGCTTCTAACTTCACACATGGAACGGAAGTCCCTCTTGTGTAGAACTGGAAATTCCCCCTTGAACTCTGGATCTTGCTCCTCCCAGAACTCAGGACCACACCCATATTCACCTCCACTCCCGGAAGCCATTGCGGTTTGTTGTGGAGAGGCATTGTAGAGAAGGGTGATATATGTAGAAGAAGGGTGAGTGGTGGGTCCTTCGATCCGTGGGAAGGGAATCGAAGCAGTGACTCAGAGGAAACACACCCTAGCAGTAGGGGACTGTAGAATTGTGGCCCCTTTGATCCGTGGGAGAGGAAATTTTCAGTGACTCAGAGAAAACACACGGTACCCTATATGTTCCATTCACTGACAGGAAGCACACCCCTAACCAACTCTAACTGACGACGAAATTAATTCGTGATTTACAATTGATACAATCCGACTCCGCTGCTACTACTCTAGGTCTACTGAGTACAATGAGGGTATTTCCCCTTCCTAATGGCATTGGGTCTAGCTTCCTTGGCCCGTCGAGCCTCTCCCTCTTCCTCTCTCTATCTACTTCGCGAGCCTGGGCCTCTTCACGCTCTCTCATCTGCTAGCGAATGTGAATTTCCTCCTGTTGTTGTTTGCGTTTTTCCTCTTGTTTTTCTGCCTCAATCATGCGGAACCACCTCTCTCTTGCAGCACGGGCCGTTGACTCGACGTAACTCTTGTCGTCGTCAGACTGCTCGGTATCTAGCCACTGCATGAAATCACAAAGAGGAGGTGGACTCTTTTTGCAAAAACATGTTAGTAAATAACATAAAAAATTGACAAATGAATAATCGTGAATTGCACTAAGTTCTTACTTTGGGTCTATCATTGCGGTTCAATGGCTTGATCGGGTCGTGCGCTTAGTTGGCGCACATGAAGAACCGCATCCCGTAAGCGTGTCCGAGAGCCTTGCACTTGACAACCTTGCAATTGTCACCGCAGTAGCACATAGGAGTGTGGATCACCTTAGGCACTGCAACCACCTCTGTACTCATAGTGAGCAACTCCAAGTCCAACTCAGGACCTGAGGCAGCCATTCCGAACCTGCAAAATAAGGTATTATTTGGATGTTACCACATGAGGAAATCCAAATATTGCAACGAAATTATAATAATCCAGTAAAAAAGTGAAAAAAGGAAAGTAAGGAATACTGGTTCAATTATTACAACACAATTAAAATAGGATCTAGCTCTTACAGAACAACATTACACTACCATGATTCAAACGAAATAGTATTTCAGATATTACACCACCGCTAGATCAAACACTACAACATCGCACAACATGACAAACTTCAGCCATTCCTGCGACGTGACGACAAAGGTTTAGCTTCCTTGGTAGGTTTTGTAGTTGGTGGATTAGCAACAGACGGGTCTGGTGGTGTAACATAAAGACCACCATAAGGAGGTTCCTCTCCTCTTGCAATGGCATCGGCAGTTTTCCGTTGCAAATAATGATGCATTTCTTTTGGAGCATAAAAACCATCCCATGCAGGTTCCTCTCCTCTTGCAATGGCATCTGCAGTTTTTCCTTCCATATATCGAAGCATGCCTCTTTCGAACGTGCTCATTTTCTTCAGATTAGGTGCTGCATTTGTGTTTTTCCCCTTGTGGTGTGAGGAATCACGATCACAACCACCATTGCCATCCTCACCACCTCCGGCACCAGCAGACGCCATCTCTAGTTACTGTTACATAAATTCAACATGACAAATAAATACGATAACATGCATAAGTTCTTACACAACATAATCTAAGGAAATACTAGTTCAATTATTACAACAAGTTCGACTACAGAAAATAAGACATTATTACAAACAACTCAGACAAATAAGACAACTAAACTCAATGCATTCCTTCATTGTGACAGCTACGACGTCCACGTCCACGTCCCGAAGGTGCACTTCCACTAGCCGAAGGTTGGGCAGCATCATCCGCGTTTGACGAACTAGGTGCATTGCAAGCGTACATTATTGCAGTGCATTTCTTGTAGGTGTGTCCTGGATTAATGCACTTTGAGCAGAGCGCCACTGAATGACCAGCTTCAGCTTCATCCATGTTGTTCCTGATCCTGTTCTTCTTCCGTCGACCAACGCCTTGGCACAATTCTGGATTTGGATCAGGTATGTATGTTGCATTTCCTTTGGGATCTTCAATGAAAGAACTGATGAAGAGATGACCCTCCAGAGTGTGGTTCCAAGTGTCCAGGATGGTTTGCTTCAAGTAGTATCTAGACACGTACCGACCCCAGTGCCAACCTCTAGTTTTATAACATGCAGTGAGCACATGACTGCAGGGCTTGTGTAGTAGTTGTGGTTTGTGGCAGGAGCATGAGCACGTCGTGTTCGCTAGAACCACAATTTGCCTCTTTTTCTCATTTGTCTCCTTTCTGTGATTTGGCTTTGCACTCGACCAGATACTTCCACCTAGTTTCAGAGCCAGTTGGACGGTGTATAGGCTCATGCTCTGCTCGGTGAAGAAGAGCCTTTTTTGTTTTATCTCCAAGTACTCGGTCATCGTTGTGGAGTACACCTTCTGACTATCAGCCATAGCTGCGTGTGTTGCATTTGCACGCTCATAAAAGTACTTCATTGTGCGGTATAGGAAGAACTCAATGATGCCAACTAGAGGATAACACCTGGCCCCACGCAAGACTACGTTGTATACCTCAGCAAAATTAGTGGTCTTGATCCCATGCCATACACCTCCTGTGTCGTGCAAGAGACACCATTTATCCTTCGGCTCGTTCTCAATCCACTGGCTGAAGGTCTTCACTGCACGTCCCCTTCTCCTTCTGACATTAGGAGCATCTAACCCAACGTCCTCAAGAGAAATTGGCTCTTGCCCCGGTTCAGGATTGACTGGTTTCTTTGCTATTTCCTCTGATGCTTTCTTCGTCAGGTCATCTAGTTTTTTCCATATCTCATTGAACTTCCTCTCCTGATTCTGCGAGCATAACCGTTTGAAGAGTTCAGTCAATTGCTTGTTCTTGAATTGGCTGTGGAAGTTTGCTCATATGCCTAATGCACCATCTGCTATGAACATCGGGCCACTGGGCTGCTCTGTTTCTTTCTTCGCTACCCTCTTTGATGTCATTCATCGCCTGCAAAATTCCTTTGTGCCTATCGTGTATGACACACACGTCTGGCACCTCCTTCACCACCATCTGCTTCAGCCTCTCCAGAAACCAATACCAACTATCTCCATTATCTCCCTCCGCAAACGCAATAGCCAATGGCAACAACTGATTGTTGTCGTCCGCTGCCACCGCTGTCAAGATTGTGCCCTTGTACTTCCCTGACAAGAATGTGCCATCTATGCAAATGATAGGTCTACAATGTCTGAATGCCTCAATGCAGGGCCCCAATGCTAAGAATGACTGCTGAAGAACAAGCTTGCCTGGCCTAGCTACCAAAGGATATGTCTTGATGTCATAGTAGGTGCTAGGATTTAACACAGCTATTGTGTTCAGCAAGGCTGGTAAATTGTTGTAGGATGCTTCGTAAGTACCCCACCTCATCTCCATAACCTTCTTCTTCGCCCTATATGCTTTGCCATAGCTGATCCTGTACTTACATTTCTCCTCAATTGCACAGATAATGGACTTGGGCTCATAAGCTGGATTCTCCACAATCTGGGAGTACATGTGGCTAGCAACAAATCCGGCAGTCAAATTCCGATGACTTGCATCTAACTGGTCAAGTGCACATGTGTGATCCACAACTATACTGATCTTCCAGTAATCTTTCCACTTGCCCTTGTAAGCATGCACTCTAAATGGACAGTCGGGCTTCACACAACGAACATCATACACTGTTGGAGAACTCTTCAATACCCTAAACTCCCTATTCAATGTCAAGGTGGACCACCTCTTCACTGCATCCTTAAGCTCTTTTGAATTTGCATACAGAGCTCCTTCCGACAGCTCATTCTCCTGGTACTTCCAAGCGAAATTCGCACCAGGATTGATAGTAAGCTGTGAGAAATCGTAGCTCTCCCAGTCACTTGGCATAATGGATTCACCCTCATCATCTGAGGAGTCATCTTCCAATGCACGTTCATAGTCATCGATCTCTCCATTGTACTGCATCAGTACTTCTGGGTCTTCTTCTCCCCCATCAACCACACCAATTGCTTCATCCCCCTACTCAGCATCGTCATCCCCTTCTTGTTCTTCCTCTGCACCACCCTCTTCCTCCTCTCCACCATGATGGCTACTCTGGCCATCACCCTCTGCTTCCTGATTCAGTTGAACCTTCTGTACAAATTGGACAAGCAAAACCACCAGAGCACCAATTGTGCATGCTCTCCTGACATAACGCCTCCAATTTTCAGTACCTTGTAACTGCATCAGCTCCCAAAACACTGGTTCACTTCTGTTGAACAGAGCCATCACCGACAGTTTCCATTGCTCTTCATCTACCCTGAATGCCTTGTAGAGCCAGTTGGTTATGAGGTTATGACCCCCCAAGGTCTTTCTTCGGCTATTGTAAGATCTCGCACCACTATTTTAAACAGTGACAGATCAACTCCTTCGGGATCATATCTAATTTCCCCAGATCCATAAAACAATTGAACCCGGACTGTCTGTGACATCCCTGATATCATATAGTGTACAAATAACTTGGATTAACTACTAATAGTACTTTCAGGTATTTTGTAAGTAAATTAAAGTATTTCTAAATTATTTGCAAAATTTCTAAGCAATAAGGTATTTCAAATTAACTACTAATAGTACTTTCAGATATTTCTACGCTTAACCAGGAATTTGTACGATACATCTGGTATTTACTAAATTTCTACGCTAATTGTAGTATTTCAAAACTATTTCCAGAATTTCTACACTATGTCTATAGTATTTTCTGAATTTCTACACTAATTCTAGTATTTCTATACTATTTTATGAATTTCTACACTATTTTCACAATTTCTACGGTAATTCTAATATTTCTAAACTATTTTCATAATTTCTACACTATTTCTAAACTATTTTCAGAATTTCTAAACTATGTTCTGATTTTCTAAACTATTTTCATAATTTCTAAGCTATTTCTAAACTATTTTCTGAATTTCTACGCTAATTCTAGTATTTCTAAATTATTTTCAGAATTTCCACCCTATTTCTAAACTATTTTCAGAATTTCCATCCTATTTCTAAACTATTTTCAGAATATATAAACTATTTTCTGAATTTCTACGCTATTTCAGGTATTTCTAAACTATTTTCAGAATTTCCACCAAATTTCTAAACTATTTTCTGAATTTCTACGCTAATTCTAGTATTTCTAAACTATTTTCTGAATTTCTACGCTAATTCTAGTATTTCTAAACTTTTTTCTAAATTTCTATACTATTTCCTGAATTTCTACGCTAATTCTAGTATTTCTAAACTATTTTTTGAATTTCTATACTATTTTCTGAATTTCTAAACTATTTTCTGAATTTCTACTCTAATTCTAGTATTTCTAAACTATTTTCTAAATTTCTACGCTAATTCTACTATTTCTAGTATTTTTCCAGAAGTTCTAGAAATATTACCAGTGGTACAGAAGAGCTTTGCTGTGGTCACCTCCTTCTCTACCGGGAAGCTAGGACTGCGTCTTAAGGCTCATGCGGATCTCCACCGGGGTGCTGCTGTGTTTTATAGGGACCTGGAGGACCAACCGCCATATGAAACGGCAGTAGGTCTTCGCAGCTGTCGGCGGAATCGGCGGTTCGTCCTGCCGCTCTGTGAAAGGGCGGTTGGGCGGTCAACCGCCCTATCATCTGGCGGCTGCGCCAACCGCCTTTGCACGTGGCGGGTGGTGGCCGCACCTCTAGGGCTACGTCACCAACGCCGTTTGAAACGGCGGTTACAGGTCCTACCGCCGCTTGAAGCGGCGGCAAGGTCCTGCCGCCCTTTCAAATAGCGGTTCGAGGCTAGTTTTGCAAAACTTTCAAACGGCTATTTATTTTCGGAAAATCGGAGAAAAAAATATTAAAAAAAATTCCTCCTCTCGAATGTGTTGAACCTTTTGAACCGGTCACGGCGCTACGGCCCGACCAGCCAGCAGGAGACGGCATGACCAGCAGCGGGGCGATGCTGGCACCGTTTTTGCAGATGTCAACGGGCATAGCGTGACAGCGGCACGGAACAGGGAACAGAGCAGCATTGCCTCGCTCCAAACCTGCTCGATGTTATCAAAAAAACTGCTCGATGAAATGTGCCGGACATGTACTGCCTTGGAGCAACTTGTCTATTAGCGCGTTGCCAGCCTGGCGCTTCGCCGATATAAGCATCAAATTTTATTGGTGTCATTAACATTATAAACAATATTTCAACAGTGATTATCACCAAATTTTCCAAAGTCCACCGATGTCAACTGACAACTGACATCTACAACTACATGTAACTCTGTCACTGTCTATTAGACCAGCCATAGTAGCCAAATCAGACAAAAACGGTGCGTTTTTCCTAGTCTACACTGTATTATTTTATTAATTCAATTAAACCACTTTCAATAAATCTCACCACGAAAAAACCCAGCCCGACTCCACCGTCGCCCCCGCAGGCGACGCGGGGAAACCCTAACGCCGCCTCCCCCAACCCTCCTCCCTCCCTCCTCTACCTCGCCGCCGCCAGAGGGGTGGCCGCCGGGATCCCGTGCGGATCCCAAGGATGGCGGCGGCGAGGCCCTCCTCCCCTGGCAGCTTGCGGATCTCGCGCGGGTGGTGAGAGTTGCAGGCTGTGCGACGGCGTTCGATCCGGGCTAGGCGGCGGAGGCGGTGTGGCGGCTCCGGCGTCCTGTGCGGCGGAGGCTCAGGCTGCTCTAGCGTGGTGCTCGGGGCGGACGCGGTCGGCGCCCTCGCCGGCGTCCTGCGCGGTGGCGAAGGCTGAGGCCTCCAGATTCGGCGTCGTCCCGGCCGGCTCTGGAGGTCGCGCGACGGGGGCGCGCGCCGGTGGGTGGCGGGGGCGGCGGCCGGCGATCTGTTGGGAGCGGCGGTCGTGGCTGACATGGGACTCCATGGCGGCGGTGGTCGGCGTGTTGACGGCGGCGACGGTCGGCGTGGGAGGGCGCAGGGGGTGGCCGCCGGCGGCTCTGGTCGGTGCAGTGGCACCGGCGACTGTGGCCGGGCTCCCTGGGCCTGCCGGTTTCGAGCCTTGCGGTGAGATGCTGGTGGGTCTGGTGGGGTCCTGCGTGCAGGCAACGGGTGTCTTCAGCTTGTTGGTGGTGCTCCTCGTCTCCTCGACGGTGATGCTGGTCCGGCGCCGCTCTGGTGGTGGGGTCGGGGGTCGGCAGGTGCTTGCTGGCGGTGCCGTGGTGGTGCCTCGGGCGGTGCCGGGCTTCTCCCGGCGGAGGTGTCGTGGTTGCGGGGGTGCTGGCATCTGCCTTTGGTGGAGATTGTGCGGCAGGAGTGGTATTCCGGACGAAAGTCTCCACTGTCGGTGGCAATGGTGGCGGCGC
Organism: Cenchrus fungigraminus; assembly: GCA_036936925.1. NCBI lineage: Eukaryota > Viridiplantae > Streptophyta > Magnoliopsida > Poales > Poaceae > Cenchrus > Cenchrus fungigraminus. Next base: position 21,943,426 of record CM072774.1, on the reverse strand, counting down.
CCTTGGGGCGTCGTTCTCCCTGCTGAGGGCACCATTGAGGACTACCACGTCCCTGTAGCATAAGTTTCTAGGGTGAAAACCCAGTCCTATGTGGACGTGCGGCGACGGCGTCATCGGCGTCGTGCCCTTCTTGGAGGCGCCGCATCTGGAGAACCGTCTCGGCTTGTGGCAGTGGTGGCGGGCGGCTGGTGGTGTTGCCTTGTGCGTTGCGGTTGTGGTGGGCGCTTGGTCCGTGTTGGTAGGGAGGTGCAGAGGGTCCATGGGGATGTATCCTCGGGTTGGTGCGCTTGGTGCAGTGGTGATCGCTACGTCGGCTGGGCGGAGGTGTTGCTTTCAGAGTAGTTTCAGATATCCGAGTCCTTGGCGGAGGAGTGAGGCGGAGGATGAGGCGAGGCCCCCACGCAGAGTGGCCAGGATCGGTGGTTTTCATTTGTGCTGCGATGGGAGTTATCTGCCGAAGCAACGTCGGAGTAGAGAGATCGACGATCGGGTGTGTGCAGCTTGTTGGTGATAGCCCATGGTGGAGGAGTTCTGGTGGCCTCTTCGGCTTGCAGCGGGTTGCGGCTTTGGCCGTGGCACAGCGTTGGTGACGACGGCGCGGGTCGCGACAGCTTCTTTGACTCTTCTCCCAGTTGGTGGTGGTGTGGTGTCTTGTTGTGTGCGTTGTTCGTGTGCGTTGTTCGTGTGTGGTGGTGTTAGCTTCAGCTCGTAATGTACAATTGCTTCTTCTCCTTACATGACATGGCAGTGCTCCGGCCCTTATTTTCAAAAAAAAAAAATCTCACCACTGACGAAGCATAGTGCAGTATGTTTTTTTAGGCTGCTACGAGCTGTCAGACCAAGATTCCCCTACTGCTACACGCTGGAGGAGAGGGTGCCCTGATTCGTGAAGCCTCACCCTAGCGCTGCTGCTAGACTTTGCACCCAGTGCTCCAAATAAAATACTCCCTTGTGCTCATGACTGTTGCTCCCCTGTGAGCCACTGAACCTCTGGGGTTATGAAGCAGCTAGGTGACATGTCCAGACGCTATGATTTTTGGCAAACCATACGCTGGGCCTGCTCTAAAAGCAACTCCAACAAAAACGGCATCCCACTTGCCTAAGCTATTTCTAGCTATCACGAACCAAATCGAACCTCCAACAGAACCACCACCTTCCTCGTTATCTTGTTGGACTCGCTATCTTGCTCCTGGCGCTCGCCAGACCTGGCGAGTCGCTGGCGAACCACATCGCCTCGCCATATGATGGGCCCCATGCGGACGCTCTCCCAGCATGGCATCGGGATGCCGTGGGAGGAAGCTGGGGCCGGAGGACAAGGTCGGTGGTGGCAGGGACGCCGACAGGAGGAGCTGCGTTGGGGAGGATGGGGACGCCTGTGGAAGGTGCTGCGCAGGGGGAAGGGGAGGAGCGCCGTCGTCGACGGCTGGGACGGGAGGAGAGGGACACTACGGTCAAGAGCAGAAGAGGGAGGATAAAGTTGTTGCCCCCACGGTCAGGAGAGGGGAGGAGGGTTGACGCTGCTAGCGGCGTGGAGACGAGGATAGGGGCGCACCAGCCAAGTCACGGGTACCCCCTACTGCGCGTCGCCGAGGGTCTCGGTGGGGAGAGAGATCGGCGGCGAGCAGAGGAGTCGAGGATGAAGAAGGTGGAAATGAGAGGATGACGTGTAGGTCCCACACACAGTGTGCTGGAGATGGAGGGTTGAAGGTAACGGTTGTGGTTCGGAGAGGGAGAGATAGGGAGAGTCTATTGGAGTGAGTAATTCAGTGTAGAGAGAAATCTTTTTGATGAGTCGGGTAGAAAGTCAGAAATAGCTCTTCCATTGGAGATGCTAGGGGAGGGGGTTGTTGCATGCCTCCAGTGGCTATTGAAAATTTCCACTATATGAATTGTAATTCAGCTATCATTCATCAGTTTTAGAGTAAAGTGCAATTTCGGTCCATAAACATTCTATGTTGTGTCATCCCGGTCCATAAATTTTTAAATTGTGTCATTATTGTACATAGAAAGCTACAATGACACACCTTAAAAGTTTATGAACCGGGATGACACAACATAGAAAGTTTATGGACCGAAGTTGCACTTTACTTTAAAAAGTATATATGCTCCTATTAGTTGTTGTAGCTTCTCCACTGCTAGTCACATATGCACCACTATCATGCATGTACGGTCTCACAATCATGTAAATCTAGATGCAAATTAATTGCAAGTGAGCTCAAGTACATAGGATGATAGGAGCGTGTGTTGCACTGATCGACCGACGAACCTAATGCCAAATTACCTTGGGTTAATTGGATATATGCCATTACAACTTTTACGGTTCGGAGATATGCCATTAAAAATCGTCTATTTGAAAAAATGCCATTACAATTCCTTCTTTTAATTTTTGAAACAAAACAATTCCTTCTTTGCCTGAGATCTGCCATTTTATACGTATTTGATGCTCTTAGATCTGTCTTTGATTCCTTAGACCCATCTGAAGGCCTTCGTATTTTCGTATGGTCTAAAATACCCCTAGCACCTCTCTTCTTTCAGTCTCGCTTACACATGGGCCCCATGTCATCTCCTTCCTCCCTACTTCGTTCCCCAACTCGCTGGAGGAGATGACGGGACGACACTGAGCTTGGTGCGGCGAGTCGAGGTAGCCGCTTGCAGTGGCGGTGGCGTGGGATCTCCTGTTGACGGTTGTTAAGTGCTTACTTTAGCTGTCAATTTACTCATGAATAAAGGAGCAAGAGGCATTTCTTACACGCATTTTAGTTAAGAATAATGTAGTTCCACTTGTCCTTGGAGATTATGTGATTGCAGGAAAATAAGCATAAAGAAGTGGCAAACTCACCTTCTATGATTTCATGCCACGTCACCTCAACCAAGGAGTGGTTGCCACCTCAGGTGCCATGCATGCAAGTCATGTCACCAATCCAAGGGAGGCAAGCCCCGACGAATCAGAGCGTGACACGTGGACTTCACATGGATCCATGGGCCCACCAGAGCGCCTAAACCGCCTCAAGAGCACGTGTACACCAGGGACCGACTTAAGGGCCCACAGGACAGCCACCCCGAGGAAGCACACCCCGAGGGGGGCCCACCTGGGGTCGGCCGACCCTTGGATCGACCGAACCGACCTTGGGTCGGCTGATCCAGGGCCTCCACGTGGTGCTTGTCCATTGGTCCTAGAGGCCATTCCCGGGGTGTTTCACTCCTCTTTGCGCTGGTGCTCTGGCCTATAAATAGAAGGGGAGGGGGTTCATTTCTTACCAACACACTTTACTCCTCCTCTCTCACTTTTGGTTTCTAAGGCTAGGAGGTAGGCTAGAGTAGTTCTACTTCAGGTTCAAAGTCTACTTTGGGATCTAGGTATGAGTTCTCTTGTATCTTTATTTTATTGTACGACTTTGATCTACTTCAGTTATTCAGCTAATTCATATAAAGTTGTGCTTGTATACATGGGTGATTTGTTCATGTGTTCTTCGCTTGTTCATCATTTAGAGGCTCACGTTCTTGATGAACAATGCCTTTCGATCCAGTTGATGAGTGACTTACATATGTTTTTGGTGTTTGTTCATAAGTTAGAGGCTCGTGTTCTTCACGAACACGACCCTTTGATCTTGTTGAATAGACATAGGAAAGCACAAATCTGTTTGTGTACCTAGCCTAGTTTGATCTAGTTAGATCCCATGTTTGTGTTGTATGAAGTTCGTGCTCAAGCTACGGTACTCGGTGTAATTGGCCGGTTTATCTGGTGGCTCTGACCTGGGTCACAATAGCCCGGGCCGGTCAGGGTCCTGCTAACAACGTAAGAGTGGTGCTTGGGTTGCGTACCTACATTACTTATGAGTGTATCCCACGGTTTGTCTTGGGGTAGGCCGCGGTGGTGACAGCCGTTGGACCCTTCTGGAATCCCCCACGTTCGGATACGTTGTAGGAATCTAAAGTCTAACAACCGGAGTCGTGCGTAAGCGACGCGGGAGGTTAGCTCCCGGTTTGTACCTGGGTGCTTGAGCCAGTAGTCGTGCAATGCTAGTGTGTATCTAACTCGTCTGACTAACTTTGTGTGTTTAGTACCTTAGAACCTAGAACTAACTCGTATGTTGTCCCCTAGCCTAGGACCTTAGAGAGAGTGTGTGTGTTCACACTACCATCCTATCTATCATATCTTACCCCTGTACTTGAGTGTCTGGTTTGTTTCCGTATATGATCTATACTCATTGCAATAGTGTTGAACTTATTAATCCGCCCAGCCTTCCTTGGATTCGATACCCTTTGGAATACTCCTTTGGGGAAATGCTACAATGGTACTTCCGTGCGCTTGCGGACTCTTGTAATCGTTAGGATTACCATTTGGTTATTTCTGGCATCGTTGCTAGGAACCCATAACTTAGCATCGAGGTTAAGAAATACCAACAAGCATTTCTGGCGCCATTGCCGGGGAAGGCTAAGGATAACATGTCAACACTTTGCAAATATTAATAATCATGACAGGAATGAAACAGTTCTCAATGCAGGCTAACCTTGATTGTCTTCTTTGTCTATTGATGATGAAGACAGGTAGTGTAGGACTGGTTTCGACTTACCGCTGAATTTCACTGAAGATCCTGAGTCACTCGTAAGGAGAGCTAGAACTCATTTCGGTTCTCCCCAGCGTGTACGTACAGAAGTCGACCCAGCTTCCTTTGTGCCATCTACATCAACTCCTATGGCCAATCAAGAGAAGACTCTTCGCGAGTACTCTGCTCCCTCTGCTGATCAGGTGCCCACCGGCCCCGAGATCAACACCGGGAACGGAAACTTCGAGATCAAGACTGGTCTCATTACGATGGTACAGGCTAGCCCATTCTGTGGTAAGCCTAATGAAGACGTGAGCGCCCACCTGCAACAGTTCCTGGAGCTGTGCAGTACCTTCACTATACGAGGAATGGAGGAAGATGCCATCCGTCTGCGGCTGTTTCCATTCTCACTTCTAGGAAAGGCGAAGCAGTGGTTCTATGTGAACCGTGCAGACATTGACACCTGGGCAAAATGCTCAGCAGCGTTCCTCGCGAAGTTCTTTCCGTTGGGTAGGACCAATGCCCTCCGAGGGAGAATTTCAAGCTTTCAGCAAGCAACAAATGAAACCATTCCAGAAGCTTGGGAGAGGCTTCAGGAGTACATCCTGGCTTGTCCCCATCATGGGATGGACAACTGACTTATTCTTCAGAGTTTCTATAATGGGCTGACTCCGACAGCCCGGGGCCATATTGATGCTGCTGCAGGAGGGGCTTTCTTCTCTCTCACTATCGCTGAAGCAACTAAACTTATTGAGAAGATGGTCTCCAGCCAAGGGTGGAGTGATGATCGACTCCAGCCACGTCAGAGGGGTACACATACTGTCAAGGAAGCGGATATGCTGCACGCCAAGATGGACCTACTTATGAAGAGAATGGATGCTCTGACCAGCGAGAAGGCTGCCATGGCCATCACTACTCAAGCTATGGATGCTCGCATGACCTGCGAAGTCTGTGGTGACACTGGGCATTCAGGGAATTACTGCCCTACTACCCAGGAGGACGTGATGTACATGAACGGCAACAACAACGGTTATCGTCCACAAGGAGGTCAAACGTGGCATCAATCGCGCCCTTATTATCAGGGAGGTAACCAAGGTAACTCTTTCAATTCAAACCAACCTTCCCTGAGAGATCTGGTTTTCGGGCAAGCTAAGATTAATGATGGGTTTAATAAGAAAACAGCTGCCTATGATAAGGCTTTAGAAAGCCTTAACGTTAAAATTGATAGCCTTTCTTCTGCTCTTAAGAACCAGCTGAGCTTTAATAAAATGATAGAAACCCAGTTGGCTCAGTTAGCTGCTTTGGTTCCTTCTGCTGAAGACGGGAAGATTCCGGGGCAACCTGTGTCTTCTTGTGAGAATGTTTGTGTAGTGTCCATCAGATGGGGTAAGCCATCTGGGAGGGCACGAGCTGCTGACTATGCAGGAAGACCCATACAGCAGGTTCTTGATCCATGGGAATCTTCAGCAATTGTGCACAGGAAAGACCCTGGTTATCCGGCTATCACTTGCACAATATATTATTAGAAAGTTAGGAATGCTCTCTGTGATCTTGGTGCGAGTGTTAACCTCATGTCCAAGGTGATGTTCGAAAGATTGGGGTATCCTGCTCTTACTCCAACCTCGAGGATAGTTCAACTTGCTGATGCATCGATCCGGTATCCAGAGGGGATTGTGGAGAGCCTACTGGTATTTGTCCAGGGTTCCTGCATCTTCGCAGACTTCGTGGTCCTTGATATGCAAGATGATGCGGAAATGCCACTCATTCTTGGGAGGCTGTTCCTAAGTGACGCTCGGGCAATGATCAATGTGGAAAATGGGACCATCCGTTTCCGCATTGGGAAGAAGAACTTGATGTTCCGATTTCGACCAACAGAAGAGCAATGCTATTCAGTGCAAGGAAATGATGAGCAGACTGGGGGATGGACGGAGCCACAACCCCCGCTCAAGCAACCTCTGACCGCACCAAGGAAGTCAAAGAAAACACGGAAGGTGTGGCGGGAGGTACAGAGATCACACCCCTCTACTTCTCGGGAGTGGGGTGACGAGTGGAACTGATCGCCGAGAAAAGTCCCGCTCTCAGACTTAAAATGATGAGTCCTTTCGCCAAAAGGTAAAATTGGTAGTTATCTCATATTTCCCTTTCCAAAGTTTAATTTAATTTTTCCAATGCATATTTGAATTTTCCATTCTTGCATCTGCATGCTGGAATTTTTCTAGCAATTTCCCTTTTTAAATAAAAATTCTGAAAATAGAAGTTTGAGTTAGAAAATCCTTAAAATTCATTTAAGCAAGTTTTTGGGCAAGTTTGGACCAGGACACCTAGGCAGGCCATCACATGACCGTTAGAGAGCCATTGCAAAAGCCTGGAGGCGAGCGGACCCGAGGTGGGTTCGGCCGACCCCACAGGTCGGCCGACCCAGCCTAACGGCTATCTCGGCCCTCCTTCCTCCAACGGCTCCTAGCCGTTGCACACGGCCCATGTCTCGGTGCCCGGCTCCATTGCCTATAAATACCAGGGGGTTTGAGGGGTGTCTTCACCCATTGCATCACTCTCTCCCTCTCTTGTTCTTGCTCTCTGGTTTTCGTGGATTTATTGCTTGAGATTGAGGTGCTAAGTGATCTCCCCAAGTGTTGCTGAATTATTGATCATTGGTGGAGCAATCTCGATAAGGATTTCATTCGGTTTCACTAACCCATCACCGAGTTGCTCGTATTGTCTGATTGTTGTGCAAGATGAGTTGGGCCTCCGGCGCATTCCGGAAGCTGACTCGCTCACGCCGTTCACGTGACGGGGGGAGTTTGTCTCGTCATTCCGAAGCTGCACCAAGCCCAATGTCAACCGACCGTGAAGAAGAGGGAGAAAAAGAGCTACCCACGCCACAAGCCGAAGAAGTGTACGCCTTCGACGCTGCCTTCATCGACTTGAGGAATGATCGCGAGAGACAAGCCTACGCTCTCATCAAGGACCGAGTCTTCACCAACACCAAGGAGTTCGACTCGGACCTTCTCGAGAAAATAGGTATGGACTCCGAGTTCGATTCCATTTGGCAAGCTCTAGGATGGGAAGGTTTTGTCCCAGTTCAGGAGGTTGGTTCTAGACCTACCACCATCCAGTTTCTTTGCACTCTTCAGGAGGATGCGTCCGGTATTTCATTTCGATTTCATGGAGTTCCGTATCGAGTTTCATGGAAAGATCTTAGTCGCACCCTCGGTTTTCATCGTCGCTGCGCTATTTCTCTTGAGCAAGCTTGCACCGGTTTTAATCGTGAAAGTTTTTGGAAGGAACTCTCTGGTCGGCCTATTCTCGGCAAGTTGTCACCTCGGTGCAACGATATCTTGCATCCCACTCTTCGACTGTGGCACAAGTGGCTCGCCGTCACTCTCTTCCCAAGGGATGACGTACGACCCGTGCGCACTGACGAGATGATGATCTTATATGCCACGGTTAGACGGATCAAGGTCGCCCCTGTGCAAGCTATGATTCGGCAGTGGTTGACGAATTTTAAGATGACGGGTTCTATTGAGTGTACGTCTCTGATTTCTCGCATCGTCACGAATCTTGCGATTACGCAAGGGCCCAACGTGCCCTCCATTGCTAATCCCCGGACTCAGATTGATGAGGCTTATTTGACTCAGGGGCATATTCTTAAGAAGGGTTCGGATGATGCTTTGGTTTTCTTTTACCCGGGCCATACAAACAAAATTCGGTTACCTAACCCGGATTTTAGGTTGTACGGCCAAGGGCCACTGACCGTCCCTCTCGAGGAATCTCGTCGTTCTAGTGTCTCTGGTGACAGGGTTACAAGGAGCGCATCGAGGAGAGCAGCTGGAGCACAACAGACGCCACCACAGCCGTCTCCGCAGCTGTCGCCTCAGCCACAGCCTCAGCCTACCACACCTCCGTCTGGTACATGGACCTCTACCGAGTACATGCCTGGGGTTACTCCCGGATATGCTCCCGGTTGGGACCAGCCCATGTACCAGCAGGGTGCGAGTAGCTCAGCTTGGGCTAGCGCGGGCACTGGCGAGTGGGCCGTCCCTGTTGGTACTGCCTACGGAGATGCGACATCTTCGTCGTCCAGGTTGCGCTCGTCATCTCGTGGGGCCACCCTCACTCAGCAGATGAGCGAGCTCAACATCCGAGTCGGCGACATGGAGGAGACCGTGCACCAGCACGTCGAGTCCACCCGGGACTAGCAGCGGATGTCTGGCGAGAGACTTCACGCCATCAAGCTGGCACAGCAGCAGCAGCTGGAGGAGCAGAGGGCCTACTACCGGTGGATGGGATTTCCCCCTCCACAGTAGTGAGCCTGAAGCTAGCTTGAGGGAGGACCCCCACTCTGAGGTAACTTGTATCCTTATTTTCAGAATCTCATATGCTAAAAACACATAAAAAATCTGCAAAATTAAAAAGACCAAAAATATTTATTTGTTTTCCTAAATTAGTTTGCTTTTCATATGCACGGTAAGAATACTTTCTGTTCTTCATGGTTGAAATGATGAATAGTTGCTCTGTTTGTTCCTTTTGTATGCCTTGCTACAGCTTAGGACCCTATTTAAGTTTTGAGTTTGTTGGCTTGCATGATCAACCCCTTAGCTTGAAACTTGAGGGTTGCAAAAAGCATGACTTTTGCCTAGGTTGTTGTGAGGTATGATATGGTATAATAGAGTTGCTATGAGCTTGTGCTAAGTGATGATTGATATCCGGAGTTTCCTTTTGAAAAATGATAAAATGATAAATTCCTCAATGATGAGAATTTCCTATCCAAAGCCATATGTAGATCCTAGCTTTTGTTAGCCTCCACATATGCTACTTACTTTCTTCATTGAGTCTTGTCGAAATGTTGTGACCCTCGGCGAGAAACTTGTCATGCTCCCATGATCAAGATCACGTACACAGCCACTATATGCTAAACTTCTACACTGAAGTTGGCACCCATCATTTCATCCATTCCACAAATAAAGCTCTGTGCATCGTTCTATGATTACTCTCTCTCTAAAAATATGCAGAAAAGACTATGGGCTATGTAAAAAAAAAGAGAAAAGAAAAGAAAAAGAAAGAGAAAGAATAAAGAGACATAGCCCAAGTCTCAAAAATCTCAAAAGGAGAAGAGAGACTCATATGCAAAAAAGGAGTTCATCATCCATCCACCATATACACACACATGCACATCTTGATCAGGTCGTATGACTCGTTGCTCCCAAGGATCCGGTTTTCGACTCGACAACATATGAGAAACAGGTATGCCACATGTTTTCCCTACCTACAGCTCCACATATCAACCCATTAGGAGTAGGTGGAGAAAGAAGGCAATTCAATGCCTTGGCGAGGAATCATACACAATGAGCGATCCGAGAGTGTCATTCGAGGAACTTTGATTTCTTTGTGAAAAATTTGCAAAACCTCCGGATTGACAACTGATCAAGGCACTTGTAATTGGTAATTTCTATACAACCATTCTATCTTTCAACCGCCCAAGGCAGGTGAAGCTACAAGCCCCATATCGATCAAGCAAAAGGTAAGATTAATGCTAACTTATTCAACCCTTGGTAGAGTACCTAGTTGTATGCTTGTCATAAACTAGGAATACAACATTGTAGCAACTCCTGATCAACCAACCTAAGTCCTAAGTGTCTTGCTCGGGACGAGCAAGAGGCTAGCTTGGGGGAGTTGTTGACGGCTGTTAAGTGCTTACTTTAGTCGTCAATTTACTCATGAATAAAGGAGTAAGAGGCATTTCTTACACGTATTTTAGTTAAGAATAATGCAGTTCCACTTGTCCTTGGAGATTATGTGATTGCAGGAAAATAAGCATAAAGAAGTGGCAAACTCACCTTCTATGATTCATACCACGTCACCTCAACCAAGGAGTGGCTGCCACCTCAGGTGCCATGCATGCAAACCATGCCACCTCAGGTGCCATGCATGCAAGCCATGTCACCAATCCAAAGGAGGCAAGCCCCGACGAATCATAGCGTGACACGTGGACTTCACATGGATCCATGGGCCCACCAGAGCGCCTAAACCGCCTCAAGAGCATGTGTACACCGAGGACCGACTTAAGGGCCCATAGGACAGCCACCCCGAGGAAGCACACCCCGAGGGGGGCCCACCTGGGGTCGGTCGACCCTTGGATGGACCGAACCGACCTTGGGTCGGCTGATCCAGGGCCTCCACGTGGTGCTTGTCCATTGGTCCTAGAGGCCATCCCCGGGGTGTTTCACTCCTCTTTGAGCCGGTGCTCTGGCCTATAAATAGAAGGGGAGGGGGTTCATTTCTTACCAACACACTTTACTCCTCCTCTCTCACTTTTGGTTTCTAAGGCTAGGAGGTAGGCTAGAGTAGTTCTACTTCAGGTTCCAAGTCTACTTTGGGATCTAGGTATGAGTTCTCTTGTATTTTTATTTTATTGTATGACTTTGATCTACTTCAGTTATTCAGCTAATTCATATAAAGTTGTACTTGTATACATGGGTGATTTGTTCATGTGTTCTTCGCTTGTTCATCATTTAGAGGCTTACGTTCTTGATGAACAAGGCCTTTCAATCCAGTTGACGAGTGACTTACATATGTTTTCGGTGTTTGTTCATAAGTTAGAGGCTTGTGTTCTTCACGAACACGACCCTTTGATCTTGTTGAATAGACATAGGAAAGCACAAATCCGTTTGTGTACCTAGCCTAGTTTGATCTAGTTAGATCCCATGTTTGTGTTATATGAAGTTTGTGCTCAAGCTACGGTACTCGGTGTAATTGGCCGGTTTATCTGGTGGCTCTGACCTGTGTCACAATAGCCCGGGCCGGTCAGGGTCCTGCTAACAACGTAAGCGTGGTGCTTGGGTTGCGTAGCTACGTTACTTATGAGTGTATCCCACGGTTTGTCTTGGGGTAGGCCGCGGTGGTGACAGCTGTTGGACCCTTCTGGAATCCCCCACGTTCGGATACACTGTAGGAGTCTAAAGTCTAACAACCGGAGTCGTGCGTAAGCGACGCGGGAGGTTAGCTCCCCGTTTGTACCTGGGTGCTTGAGCCAGCAGTCGTGCAATGCTAGTGTGTATCTTACTCGTCTGACTAACTTGGTGTGTTTAGTACCTTAGAACCTAGAACTAACTCGTATGTTGCCTCCTAAGCCTAGTACCTTAGAGAGAGTGTGTGTGTGTTCACACTGCCATCCTATCTATCATACCTTACCCCTGTACTTGAGTGTCTAGTTTGTTTCCGTCTATGATCTATACTCATTGCAATAGTGTTGAACTTGTTAATCCGCCCAGCATTCCTTGGATTCGATACCCTTTGGAATACTCCTTTGGGGAAATACTACAATGGTACTTCCGTGCGCTTGCGGACTCTTGTAATCGTTAGGATTACCATTTGGTTATTTCTGGCATCGTTGCTAGGAACCCATAAGTTAGCATCGAGGTTAAGAAATACCAACAGCTCCTATGCCATGGTTCCCAGCTTGTGGCGATGACGTGCGTATCTGGCCGTATTTGAGCTTCGGCCTGCCATGAGACCGGTGTGGGAGCCCGAGCTCCGAGATGTGGCGATGGGAGGGCTCTACGGGGGAGGAGCGGAGGAACTTCAGCGGTGCCACCGAAGCTCGGGGAGGGGGGGTATTGCAAGCAAGTGGGCTGGCGGCGCATGGCGACCAGCAACCATGACTGCGTATGGCTATGACCGTCGGGCTGTAGGAGGGTGAGCACGGGACGGAGGACGTCCAGGGGATTGCGGAAGCGACGCTGCCAGAGACCCCGGGCGCGTTGCTGCAGGGAAGCCGGTCGGCAGCCATTGGAGGAAGAAAGGAGAAAGATTGAAGAAGGAAAGTGAAGGGAATCACACATGCGACCCACTAGTCAATGAGTGAAGGGAGAAGGACATTTTTTTCCATACAAAAATATCAGAGCCTGCACATGGGTCTAGGAGCATAAAAAACATATACAATGGCAAATCTCAGGCAAAGAAGAAATCGTAATGACATATTTCCAACTAGACGATTTTAATGGTATATCTCTGAATCGTGAAAATTGCAATGACATATATGTAATTAACCCAACTACCTTCTATTCCTCCCTTCTCTCCTCCGGCTCATCCTAAATGCTGACATGCTAGGCTAGTCGACACTCTTAGATAACCACATCAGCTGGTTATGTAAGCCCTATACATGAACATGTGGAGGTGTGAACCTAAGGGTACAACTTAAAAATAATTTATTGACTTACAAATGCACATTAAAAAATGATGGACCTCATTGACATCGTTTCACAAATGTATAGAAAAAATGTGACAACTAACACAAGCGATAGTTAGTCACTTTTGTACTGCTATCGAAAAGAAAGCATATATTGGTGAAAAAAGTTACAACCAAATTCGAATTACCGCTTTTACCAAAAGGAAAATCGAAGTTACCTCTCCAGAAAAATTGAAAACAACTCCAGCTGTTGTGATAACAAATTTACATGACAGAAAGGTCAAAAAACTCAAAATTATTAGGAATTTTCGCCTTCGCATGGCAGGCACCTTTTCCTGAGTCATTTACCTACATACCATTAAAAAAAGATAGCGGGTACACACAGGTCACAAAAAAGTTTCCAGACACATGTGTGTCATGACCTCAACTTTTATTTACGTACATGTCATTCCGTCCACCATCTGTTAGAATTTAACGGTTCCACCAATCCGACGAGTGGGACCCACATGGAAATGACTATTTTGCCCTTAGCCATTTACACCCGTGCTCCTCCGTCTCTATCGCTGGCAGTGGCGGAGACCGCGCTAGGGTTCGAGAAGCTTTCTTCCTCTCGCGCGACAGAAGACGTCGTCTCCTCTTTTTTCCCTTCTTCTTGGTGGAGCAATAGGAGCTCCGCGGCTGGCCATAGCGGCGCGCGCGAGCTCCGCGGACGGTGGCGGCCCTGGTGGTGGCAAGCAGGAAAGGGTGAAGGGCCGGCCGTCACCGCCCTCGACCCGGCCGCCCTCGATCCACGCCGCGCCGACCTCAGGCTACGCCGGCGCCGCTTCCGCCTCGAGTGCCGGCCGGCAGCAGGAAAAAGGAGAAGGGGAGGAGGATGAAGATTGGTGGGGCCCACAGGGCCTGTCGATTTGACACCTTTGGTTCAGAATATGGACGGAATGACATGTACGTAAACAAAAATTGAGATCACGACACACATGTGTCTGAAATTTTTTTTCTGGCACATGCGTAACCGTAGGTAAATGACTCCCTCGTCCCTTTTCCTCCCCTCGTCAGTACTCTGTAGTCTCTGACCGACTCCTCGCACGCCCACCTTCTCCTCGCCCCCACCCCACCTCGCCGCCACCGCAGCAGCCGCCTCTCCCTGTGCCCGGCGGCCACCACGCCCATTGTGACAGCGCGGGGCACGGGAGCGACCGGGCTGGTCTAGGGGCCTCTCCTCCCCCAGCTAGTTCGCGGAAAGAAGAGCGGGCCGGGGCGGTAGCTTTCTTGAATCGATTGCTCCCGAGCTGCTCGCGACGACTAGTCGTCCCGTGCGGCCGTGCGGCAGCCATGTCTGTGGAGCTCATCCTCTGGCTCTTCTCCTTCGCCTCCGTCATGGTCCTCATCGGACTCACCGCGTACCAGGCAAGCCCCACGACGAAACTCCTTTGCATCTCACCTTTTAGCGGCGAGGCTTGACTGAATCTTGCGCGGTAACGGCGAATTCCTGCCTGGTTTCGTGATACGGCTGCCGGGAATCTGTAAGGGATTTAACGAATTCGATGCCGGGTTCGGTCAACGGTGCCGTCCTTGGGAGTGTCATTCATACCTTCCAGGATGGGGGACAAGATGAACTGCCGGATAGATTTTGTTTAGAGAAGAATCGTTTTTTAGTCCTCGAGGAATTCTGACTGCTATTTTCTGATATTAGTTCTTAAAGAAAATTCATATATATGTACTAAAGGGCCCGGTATATTTGTTTAGAATATTCCAATTTTCTTGGTGTAGATATAACCTTGTTTATGTGCTTTGATTTGTAATTTTTTTGACAGTAAGGCTTTGGTATCTTGTTAAACAAATGCTGCTAGTGCACTAATTGAAGCTTCTTGTTCTTGCTGCTCTGTTTGGAATGTTAGCACCAGTGCTAGGAGCCTAGGACTAGTGGATGTAATCATAGATGGCATTCTCAAATTCCTTTAGTTGGTGTGAAACCAGCCTGGTCTTCAGTGGCACCTGCACTATCATTGCTATAGTGTCTAAAGCTCGAATTCAACATGATTGATTCAGTGTTACTAATGTGGCTGATTGGTCTCAAAGTGTTTCTGCCAACTGTCACGAGTTTTAAGCTTTTTATGTCAACACATTCAACACTTATCTATTTTCTGCATTCCATGGTCGTATTCATAAGAAAATTACAGTCTGTATGTAAATGTAGTGATTTATTTAGCAATCGGCCTCCCTTATTATTAGCTTGACTAACCTTGTTTATTATCCTGCTGATTTTGCTTTCTGCTTTTATACCAGCTTATCTGTTTGTCTGATTTGGAGTATGACTATATCAATCCTTATGATTCATCATCTCGCATCAACGCGGTGGTCCTTATAGAATACTTGCTTCAAGCAGCCCTGTGTGCTTCTTTCCTCTTGACCCTTCATTGGTTCCCCTTCCTAGTCATGGCACCTGTAACGTACTACCATGTAAAACTGTAAGTTTTACTTGCTTTCAGTCTTTACATTATTTCTGGCACAATTGTTTCATCATTAGATACTATGCAGTCAATATTATTTAGCTGGACTCACATCTTTATTTTTTATACATGTTCATAATACTTTAAAACTACCTACAAGCTTCCATCGAACAGCAAAAACTATAATCAATTGTAGGATTTAGCTATGTAATATTGTATTTCTATCAATGTTCAGCGTATTAGTTTTCCACTTGTTTGGGCCACCTGTTATTTCTTTGGTTATGCAACACATCCATCTCTCAAAATATTGGTCTAGGTATTAGATGTGAAAAGTTAGTGCACCTGTTCTTGTATTATACCTGCACAAATTTCATAGGCCTCAGTACAAGATATTGTTACTCTGAAGCTGCCATGTGCAGTTTACTTGTCAACATGGAAAGGTTCCCCTTTCGACACTATTTACTAGAAAAGGACCATCTGATGATATTTTTGTGGCAATTATTCAGCAATCAGCATCGATCATTGATCCCGTATATAGTTAACCTTAACAATGGTTAATGAAAGTGGATCTTAGTATGTTCTTGTGTAGGGTACATATATAATGTAGCAGTATTCTAAACTGATTTCAGTCCCTTGAATAATTTCAAGCACCACATTTTCAGTTTTTACATGTGGATGGAAAAACTCCCATCCCATTTTTATGCAATTGAACAGCCATGGCACCTGTGCAGGGTTGTAGTCCATCCACAATTGTTGTTCAGTCATGGTTGAAATAGGAACAGCCTCTGTTCGACTTTTAGTCGATTTTGAGTTCTTTTTTCTTCATTGAGCCTTTGGGTTTGCTGAGATTAATTGCTGAACTTATTTAAGTGGGATATCCAGAAATATTGTTTTTCGATAATCTAATTTTGGCGAACCATTGATGTCTGAATGATTATTTTTGGTTTTTGCAATAAGATTTTTGTAAAGCAAAAAAAGTAGAAATTTTCATTCTCCCTTATAGTGTCTGCCAATATAACAAACCTAACTTGTAAATAATAGTTATTTTTTGCTTCTTGTGCTTTCATGTTAGTTATTTGTTGGGTTATGATAACAAACTGAATGATATGATTATTTTTAATCAGGTACATGGCTCAGAAACATCTTGTAGATGTTACTGAAATTTTTAGACAGTTAAATGGCGAGAAGAAGTACAGGATGATCAAGCTTGCCTTCTACTTCTGCCTATTTATTATAACTATTTACAGGTTTGACTTCAAATTATATTTTAGATGGTATTTTGTGAAATGCATTAATTTGGTAGTTCTGCCTCTCAATTGTTCAAAAACACCTAGGATATTATTGAACCTTTATAGATCTCCATCCTCATACTGGCCCTTCCATGTATAGGACAGAAGTTTCTTTATAATATTTTTATGAAGGTTAGCTTAGTTTCCTCGCCAGAAAATATACTGAATTTCAAACTCCTGTTGGTGCTGTCAAGGGTTAGTGAGAATATTACTTGGCAAATCCAAATATGAGGTCATCTTTACACCATGTTTTTGAACTTGCAAGTGGTCATGAGCAATAGTTGAAATCTGTAAATACATTTAGTATTACAGGTGTTGCCTTACATTTACCTATCCCACTAAATACTCATTGCAGTTGAAGGACCAATTAGGCGAACCAGAGAGGGGGGTGCCAGATGGTGAGATCTGGACAGCCCACGGGGGTGCTAATCCCTGTGGTTTAGTTGTTCGGCGGGGTGGAATCTAAGGCTAAGAACTCGAAGGTTGTGCAAGAGCACACAGAACACAGAGAACACGGCGAGTTTATACTGGTTCGGGCCTCCGGAGAGTAAAACCCTACGTCCAGTTGTTGGTGTAGATTGCTTGAGGATTGCGTATTGGTACAAGGGGTCGCCCTGCCCGCCTTATATTGGCCAGCGGACAAGGTCGGTTCCCAGACTCCAGGTCGGTTACGACCAGGAGACCTAAATCTAGGTGAATACATCCCTTGCCATATCCGTCGATCTGCTTTAGTCAAAATCCACCGATGTCTTGTCTTGTACGCCAAGTCTTGAGGTCGTGTTGAATTAGGTCGTCGGGGGAATCTTCTGGAAGGTCTTCAGGAGGTCGTGTGGGTTACCAACTAGGTCGGTTGGGCCCACTGACAGGTCGGTGGGTCCTCTGGTAGGCCGGACCTACTTGTCAGGGACGGTCGTGAGTCTGGTCGGTGGGGACCCAGGGGTACCCATGTCTCTCAAGTCCCCGAGCGAGGTGTAGGCGCAGCGACCTTAGAAAGGTCATGACGAAGTCGTAGAGCTATCGACAGGTCGAATAGCATGCACGTCGATCCAAAAAAGAACAAATCAGCTTAGCAGCCGACCTGTTTGTAGTCTTGCTGAACGAAGAGAGGTCGAGTGACGACCTATAGGAAGCAGACTTCCAATAGATCGAAACGATAATGAAAAAATTCAGAGGGCGTCAAGGACGCACTCATAGAGTAGTATCCGAGCATCATGGCGGGCAGGATGGCCGGTATGATGATCCAAAGAAGAAAGAAAAGAAAAATTAGGTCGAGTAACGACTTGATGAGAAACAGGTTTCTCAACAGGTCGGTACGACGAGACATCAAAAGGGCGTCGAAGATGCACTCGTAGAGTAGTCCCCGAGCATTGAAGCAGGCAGCATGACTGGTTTGATGCTCAAAAAGAGAAGAAAAACTGAGTCATGGTTTTGATCGAACGAAGTGTAGAGACACCCAGATCTCCTAGCATAGCTGCCAGGAGTCTGGCAGGGCCGACCTCAGGGAGGCCTTGTAGGCGTGCCGACCTCAAGAAGGTCTCGTATCAACGATGTCCAGTATCCGAAGATACTCAGCAGAATCTTGAAAGGCGCGTCGCATGAAGAGGTCATCTGTAGTGGTCGAAACGGTCAACGATGAAGCTGTAGGAAAAATGTTGATTTTGAACGAATGGAGTGTAGAGACATCCAGATATCCTGCATAGCTGCAAGGAGTCTGGCAGGGCCACCCGAGGCATGCCGACCTCAAGAAGGTCTCAAATCAAAGTGCCCAAGCACCCGGAGATACTTGACAGGGCCATTAGGCGCACACCTCACAGGGAGGCCTTCATTCCCGACGTAAAATCCTGGGTGTCCAGAGCGGGCTGGCAGGGCTACAAGAGCACACCGACCTCGGAAGGTCACGCATCCGGGGCGCCCAACTAGGTTGGCAGAGCCGTAGACGTACAGAGCCGATGACGATAGAGCCGGAGGAAGGTCTAGCGACCTGACGAAGGTGACGACGAAGCCGGAGGAAGGTCTAGCGACCTGACGAGAGCGATGACGGAGCTGGAGGGAGGTCTAGCGACTTGACGAAGACGACGACGAAGTCGGAGGAAGGTCTAGCGACCTGACGAGAGCGATGACGGAGCTGGAGGGAGGTCTAGCGACCTGACAAAGACGACGACGAAGCTGGAGGAAGGTCTAGCGACCTAACGCCGGCGACGCCGGAGACACCGAGAAATCCACCTAAGATGACACCAGAGCTGCAAAGAGGTCTAGCGACCTGACGAAGACGACGATGAAAACACCGAGAGGTCTAACGACCTAAAGCCGGCGACGACGGAGCCGCAAGGAAGGTTCGCCAAAGGTGACACAGAAGCTGGAGAGAGGTCTAGCGACCTGACTAAGGCGATGCCAGAGCAAAGAGGTGATCCTGTAAAACAAAATAAACACCAAGTCGGTGTATCAATCTGTCGAATATAAATATGATGAAAACCTAGCCTGAGCTAAACAAGCAGATGTTGAGTAATGTTAGCCGGAGCTGAACATTCTTGTGCTATATTTTGTTTTTTTAAAAAAGGGCATTCCCCTTATCGTGCAAGGCACACATTATGCGGACTCGAAAGCTCTGAAGCTGCAAAGTGTTTCACCCCTCTACAATGCTCAGCAGGGAGCCTTAGATGTAGCCGACGCACGGGGAGGAGTCTGGGACTCAGGTTTTGCAACCACACAACATCATCGAATACTCATAACGAGAGTCAAGCGGTTAAAGAAAGAACACATTGGAGGAATAGGCCCCTCAGGTCTTGCGACCCTTAGATTGGCATGACCAAACCCCCGAGCATGTCGAGGGAGAGGGGAACATAGCACAAGATAAAAAAAATTTGAACCCTCAGGTCTGGCGACTTACGTGTTGGCAAGGTCAAGCCCCCGAGCATGTCGAGGGTGAGGGATCGGCAGAGCAGACAGAAGTATATAGAGGTCGTAAAATATTTAATTGAAACTAGCATTTAGCTTGTGCGTGTAGTAGAGGAGGTCGTAGTCGTTGGCGCGGATTAGAGACGTCAAAGAGGTCGGTGACTCTGGCCCCAGCATCAGCGCTACGTCGGACTGCGCAGGCATGAGCTCTGAGCTCTGATCGGAACAGCTCCATGTTTGCGTGTTGTCCATTGCGTCGTAAAAGAAAAGCCTTGCATGTACCATCGTTAGGGAACAATAGAATAATTAAACCTTGACAGCAAATTAAATGCTTGCAAAAGCATTTGAGAACCGGATGGAAGAAAGAAAAAGAATAGAAGGAAATCTCCCCTGTTACGTAGCTTGTAGCTAGATTTTGCCTGGTGACTTGCACATGGATGTGTTGGACTCGGAATCTACCGGCCGTACACTTCCATCGGGTGCGAATCGAACACGGCCGCAGCAGTCGTGCTTCTCCGTGGGATCTGACGGCGCATGACGCCAGACTTGATCGCCGAGGCACGCAGACACGTCGCAAGCCCACGACAGAGGTGAGGTCGGCGAACGACGAAGGCGAATTGACGTATGAAAAATAAATTCGTGAGTAGAAAATCGAGTAGATCGATCTGAAAACAATAATTGGAACAACTCACTTGGTGTTAATAGATATTGCCGCGAGCCAGTTGAAGGGCGTGGGCGGGTGGGCAAGCGCCAAAAATCCATCGTGTCATCACGGAAGAGGTCGTCGGAGCGAGTTGCCATCACGTTGCACGAAGAACTCCCAATCACCCCTACCTGGCGCGCCAACTGTCAGATGGTGAGATCTGGACAGCCCACGGGGGTGCTAATCCCTGTGGTTTAGTTGTTCGGCGGGGTGGAATCTAAGGCTAAGAACTCGAAGGTTGTGCAAGAGCACACAGAACACAGAGAACACGGCGAGTTTATATTGGTTCGGGCCTCCGAAGAGTAAAACCCTACGTCCAGTTGTTGGTGTAGATTGCTTGAGGATTGCGTATTGGTACAAGGGGTCGCCCTGCCCGTCTTATATTGGCCAGCGGACAAGGTCGGTTCCCAGACTCCAGGTCGGTTACGACCAGGAGACCTAAATCTAGGTGAATACATCCCTTGCCATATCCGTCGATCTGCTTTAGTCAAAATCCACCGATGTCTTATCTTGTACGCCAAGTCTTGAGGTCGTGTTGAATTAGGTCGTCGGGAGAATCTTCTGGAAGGTCTTCAGGAGGTCGTGTGGGCTACCAACTAGGTCGGTTGGGCCCACTGACAGGTCGGCGGGTCCTCTGGTAGGTCGGACCTACTTGTCAGGGACGGCCGTGAGTCTGGTCGGTGGGGACCCAAGGGTACCTATGTCTCTCAGGGGGAGTGAATGGGAGCCGATAAAAATTCTTCTCGAAGGAGATGGGAACTCCAACAAGACGAACACGGCTTCCGAAACACTTCTCCGACTCAACTACCCAAGTTGGTCAAGACCACGCAGCCACTGGAGTGCTACTGGTCCTAGGAACCAACACACAACCTTCCGAGCCAAAACTCACCAACACACACAGCGAAAACTTGCACGGCTTGCTGCATGTGCTACACCGGTCAGACTGATGGCCTGCGCCGGTCAGACCGGTGGACAGCGCCGGTCAGGCCGGTGGCTACAGCAGCCGCACAGCAAACGTTCCAGGAAGCCTCAGTGACTCCTCTAGACCCTGGAACAAAAACCACCTCCGAAACACAACCTGGAAGGAAGAAGAACCCCTCACAAAACCTAGCAAAACAACTCCAAACACGCCAAGAACTGACCAGCAGGACTACGGGACAAAAACACACGGACAAGGCTGTTCCCCGAGACAAATCCCACCAAGGGCTAGCACCGGTCAGACCGGTCAAGAGCACCGGTCAGACCGGTCGCGCCTGGGTAGCTCGGGATGAACAACGCCCGCGAGTCAACTCCCCCAAATCCAACTCCCGATCTCCCGATTCGCTCCACGGAGTCGCACAAGACTTTGGGGATAGTAGGAACACCTCATGGGCACTCCATAGCCAAGATTTGGTCCACCAAAACTTGTTGAATCAAGAGGAATCGAAGGATTTCCGCCAAGAACACCACGAACCCTAGAACCACGAAAACCCCAAAATTGAGTCCCTTTACTCACGGATTTGGGAGGGGAATCAAAGGGAAAAGAACCACGAGGGGTTCATTCATACATCCCCCACCAAATCCCAAAGAGAAAGGTCTCAAAACCGCCACAAGAAATTCGTCAAGAAAAGTCTTCGAAAATCACCAAAAAGGAGAAACGGGAAAGACACATCCAAGCCTTGAGGAATCACGCCGAATCATCTATACATACCAAAGAGGTTCATACAAGGTCTAGCTTGCCGCCCGATCATCCTTCCCTCTCACAAGATCTCACCATGAAGCTCTCAAGCTAGTCCTACGAAAATCCTAAGGAAAATAGGAAAACCAAATGAGCTAGGGTTCCAAGAGATGGCTGCCATCCTCTCACCCCTTGGGTTATATGGAGGCAACCGAAAGACTAAAATACCCTTACTAGCTAACTAGGGATACATGCCCCTCAAGGGCAAATTTGGAAGTCTTTGTCTTCGCACCATCGGACGGATGCTCAGCGACCGCAAACTTGCTTAGCCTCGACGCAAGCCTTGCGATCCCGACGCGTGTCCTCCGCTTCGAAGATTCCGGACTGCGTCGTCGCACACCGGTCAGACCGGTGCTCCTCACCGGTCAGACCGGTACCCACAGGTCAGACCGGTCAGACCCACCGGTCAGACCGGTCTGGAGCTGCTGCACCTCCGTCTTCGGTTCTTCGGTCTTGGCTTTGTGGATCAACCAAGGAACCCAGTGGTTTTCTGGTGAACCACCGGAAACCCCGCGAACTCGGTGTAGCCTCCGCCAATCACCACTTATGACTCGGCTCCCACGTAGTCCCGACTCGACCTTGGTTTTGAGGCTCAACCAAGAAACCGTCCATGACTTCATCTTGCCGTTCTTGCCACCATGCGGCCCGCACTTGACCCCGCTGGCCACCGGGTCCCTCGAACCAAGCCTACTTGTCTTCTCCACACCTGGAGGCCTCACCGGCAACGACCTTTCGCGCTTGTTCTTCACCTGCACCAACACCAGTCAAGCCGCAACCTGCACCTACAATACTTAGCCAAGAATCAGTCCACACCACGTTGTCAATCACTCATCACACCAGAGAGCGACCATCCACCGGTCCTCGAACCACATATGGCTCTCAGCAGTCTCTAGGTTTGTGTTTCCATATATCATAACTTATTTCTGATTATGTCCAAGCTTAGTGCTAGCTTAGAACCCTGAGAATTCTATGATGCTAGATCTAACAGTTTGCTTTTTTTTTTGAATTTAACAGCCTTGTGATGACAGCTGTGACGCTGTTTATCGACGAGGATGTAAATCTGGTAGAAACTAGGACTATCTAGACTTTGCCTCCAACTTCTCACAGCTCACAGGGGAGCAGGTATTTCAATATCACATATTTTATCACTGGCAAATGAAACTGTTTATGCTGTAACAAATTCAGCTTACTGCAGTCTTTTGCAGTCTCTGAACAGGAGGCTGAAAAGAACATGGTTACGCAGAACCAGTGAGACCAGAACTGAATGCCTTGCCCGAGTTACAAGAGAGAAGGTCAGCTCGTGTGCAATAGCTGGAGGAGCCAATCGATCTGGTGTCTCAGATTCTCATTGTTCATTTTTATCCATCAAACCAAACTGACAAATCTGATGTGCTATGAATTTTTACTAGTTTGCTCTGTCAAGACTGTCTTTGTAAATTGGGCTGACCATGATGCATCACCCTACATTGATGACACGTTTGGGACTTTGGGAGGCTATTGTGTATTTCTTTTGTACCTGTATCCAAGTGCTGCTGCTGTATTTCATTTCAGCTCTGCGTTGTCTGTGCTCGACTGATCGGTGATGTAGTGTTCACTTACCTGAATAAGTAAGTTGCATGCCCTGGGGCCTCGATATCAAAACGAATTGAAGCTTATCCAGGTGTATACAGTTCTTGTGACAATATTTCGTTTGGTTATGGAGACCTATCTATATTTTCATTGGACTAAGTAACTATCTCTGCATTCTCGTTGTCACATTGTCGTCCATCTCATTTTACCATATATAGTTAGCAATCATCTCTTGGATTCTCCATCTGTAATTTGGTATGCTCCTTGGCTCCCTTTTTCTTGATTTGTATAGCAATAAGAGTAGAGCTACACATCACACACACACACACACACACACACACACAAAAACTATATGGTGCTTCCCGTTGTATTTATTGTCGCTGCTACTAATGTCAGTTAATAATTAGTACTCCTATAACTCATCGCAAACTGTCATCCGTGGATCATGTTTTGTTTCCAGGATAATTATATAGATATTTTTTAGGAACAAGGTGCAACTTTAACAAAGAAGAGGAGGCCGCACCATATAGTTGTGGAAGTGATGTATAGCATTCCATCACGCCGCGCGGGGGTGGGGTAGTTTTTTATTTTTTATTTATATTTCCTTTATATTTCTTTTTTATTCTTCTTTCATTTTCTTTTCTATTTATTTTTCTTGTTTCTCTTTTATTTCTTCTTGTCTTTATATTTCTTTTTTTGTTTCTATTTCCATCTTTTTTATTTTTTCTTTCCTTTCTTTTTTATATTTTTCACTTAGTGAATATTTGTTTCCGTTCAATGAATTTCTGCACTGAGTGAATATTTGTTTCGTCTCAGTGGAAAAATTTTTCACTTCTAATTATTTCATCTCAATGAATATTTGTTCCCCTCAGTGCCACATGAGTGAAAATTTGTTGTCGCTCAGTGAAAAATTTCTCGTTTGATTGATTTATGTGATTCATTTTTCTTTACATATTTGTTGTTCTCTTTTAAATATTTATTTTCCCCTTCTGTAAATATTTGTTCGTCCTCTATAATTTGTTCCGTTAGTTCATATAATTTGTTCAGTACGTACACCATATGCATATTTGCTCCGACAGTTCACATAATTTGTTCGGTACTTACAAATATTTTGTTCTGGTAGTTTATAGAATTTGTTCGACACGTATACATATTTGTTCCTACAGTTCATATAATATATTCGGTACGTACAAATATTTTGTTGTAATAGTTTGTAATTTTGTTCTACGGTTATGTATTACACAGAATATATAATCTTAATTAAAAATATAAATAAAAAAATTCGTGAGATCTTGTTTCGAAGTTTTTATTGTTAGAAATCTATTGATGCAATCGGAATTTAATTTCAATACCTGGTTTATGATTTATAATTTTTTTAGTTTCAATTCACATTGAACTAGCTGATGTCATCACCTATTCACCTCACATCACAGTTCACAGTGGACTGAAACTACAAATGCTTCTCCAACGCAAGAGCTGAGAGGCCCGGGAAGGGGTTGCTCACCGGGGGCGTATCGACGGCGGCGGGCGGAACAGGGCAGCAACAGCGGCGGCGCTAGGGTCGATCTTGTTGGCCAAGGAGTGGCTTCGGGGTGCGATCGATGTGCAGAGAGGCGCTTGTCCAGTGACTGCTCAACGGCGACGAACTGGGCGGCGAAGCAGGCGCTGGTGAGGCAGGAAGGCAAGCAGGTGCACGAGGATGCCGTGACACTGGCCTGCTGCTGCTGTTGCCGGTTGCTGCTTCAAATTGCACAAAAATGCAGCCCTTCTTCAGTGATTCTTGTCCAAATTCGAACATGAGCTTGCCAAACATCCTGAAATGATGTTGTAGCTGGACCAACAAACCTCGTGTGCTATATAGGACTTTTGTTGCAAAGATCAAATGATCGAGAGATACTCCCTCCGTACTCATAAAACATATCGTTTAGG
This sequence comes from Cenchrus fungigraminus, assembly GCA_036936925.1. Lineage (NCBI taxonomy): Eukaryota > Viridiplantae > Streptophyta > Magnoliopsida > Poales > Poaceae > Cenchrus > Cenchrus fungigraminus. Next base: position 21,918,139 of record CM072774.1, on the reverse strand, counting down.
AAAGCGACACGGTCTTCAACACATAACTTTGACTTCTTATTTTTATAAAAGTATTTGTTAAAAACTAATATAATTATACTTTTATGAAAATATTTTGCAAAACAAATCTATTCATGTAGTTTTCACATTTTCAAACTCAACAACTTAAAAGTTATTCATGATTTATATTCCCAATATTTGACTGAAATCTTGTCCAAAACGACATGTTTTATGAGTATGGAGGAAGTACAAGTCTCAACTTTTGGCCATACTCTGAACCCACGAACTAGCTTCGTCAGTTAACAGATGAGACAGTGGTGATTAACAAACTTTGAGATACGATTCAAAATGGAAGTCCTGGTTAACAAGAGAGAATCAAACTAAGAGATCGAGCTCAAAATGCAAATCCAAGGCGTGGTTCGTTCCGATTAAGTTCACTCGACATCAAAGATCAAGCACAACTACTTCAAACAGGCTTTTCTACAAGCAAGTCTTCTTCAGAAGAGCGCTGAGCTACACGCGCGGCAAGAAGCCGAACGCGGCTACGGCTAGGGCGAAGATGAGGCTCGCCACTGCATTGGCGAGGTCCACCCTGTCGGTGAGGGTGGTGGTGGCGATGTAGGCCGCGGCGGGAGCGACGGAGAGGAAGAGCCGGGCGCCGCGAACCCACCCGCGCGGCGCGGGCTCCTGTGCGAGGACGCCGTGGTGCCCGGTGACGAGGTGGGCGGTGAGGAAGGCCGCAGCTGCGAGAGCGACGATGAGCTGGCCTGAGCCAGGGAGGAAGGTGGCGACATGCAGGATGACCGGCTCCTTGGCAATGGAGCCGAGGAGGAGGTAGGCGGCTTTGGCAGCACGGAGAATGAACGTCGAGGCGGCTCCTCAGATCCACCCGCACAGCAGGGGCTCCTAGTGCGCGAAGACGAGCTAGTGGTCGGCGCCGCGGCTGGTGGCGGGGTGGGCGATGAGGTAAGTCGCAGCGGGCAAGCACGATGACGAGCTCGACCGAACCGGGGAGAAACGCGGCGACGTGGCGGAAACGTCGAAAACGTCAGAGTTGAGGAGGGCGAAGAGGTACACATCGTCCTCGCCGATGACCAGCGGGGGAGCGTCGCGGGCAGTGGCGAACGCAAGATTTAAAAATTGGTTATACATTGATATAAAACAATTGTCGTAATCCTGTATCAAAGTTTGTGAGGCCCCGGTGCCAAATATAAAATGGAAGCCTATATTATGATTTACTTATCAATTTTCTAAAGTGCAAGCCTCGTTGATGTTTGTTTTATTATACCGATTTTCATCATTATCCACCTAGAAGCACTATTTTGAGTTTGAACAATTTAAGTTTTTTTTACTTCTTTCAATTTTTAATGAAATTATATTTACTAACAGTAGAAAATAAGAATATAATTAAGTGTGTCTTCTTATTTCACCAATTAAAAATCATGAAATTAAATCAGAAAAACACCAATGACTTTGAAGGCAACTAAAAAATGCTAGTGGTCAAATCATGATTTGATGGAGCGGGGTGTGAGTATGTGGGCATAGAACAAATGGGCTCTTTATTTGTAACGCTAGGAAGCCACAAATATCCATGGTTCTACACTCTTCTAAAAGAAAAACTTAGAAATATTCCTAAGATTAAAATCCTAATCCCCTGGTGGGAGAAAGCCATCCAAGAAGAAGACTGCAAAAATCAATAATGATGCTGCTTCCTCATCAAAAGATGCAAACAAGAAGGCAAAAAATTGATTGGCCCTACATGTTCTTTAGTTTTGTAATCTCTTGATGTCTCAATTTGCAACATGATAGTATTGTAATATTTCAGTGTTTCTGGACTTATCCCTACCTATTCCTATGTCTTATCAAAACTGTTTTAAGCATACCTACTAGTCAGGATATGCAGCTTCATATCTTTATTTGGTTTAATCATGAATCAACAGTTAAATACTAGAGCTTGGAAGGTCTTATGTTGGAATGTCCGAGGCTTGAATTCTCAGTTGAAGTGGGATGCCATCAGGGATAAAATTGCTGAATGTCAATGTGATGTTGTTCGCCTTCAAGAAACAAAACGAGATTTTCTGGATGTACAATATATCAAAAATTTATGTCCTCCTTGCTTTGATGCCTTCGAGTATTTGTCGTCAGTGGGGGCTTCTGGGGGCATTGTCACCATATGGAATTCTGCTCAATTCTCGGACTCGCTAGTGTTTTCAAATGTTTATGCCATTTCGGTTCAGCTTCAGTCAAGGCATCAAAGCAAGGGGAATTCCATTTATGTTTCCAAGAGCATACGACCCTTGTACTGCAGAGGGCAAGAGAGATTTTATCACTTGGGTAAAGAATATTGATATGCCTGAAGAGGTTGATTGGCTTGTTGTTGGTAATTTTAATCCCATGAGAAGTCCAGCTAACAAGAATAGGCAAGGGGGGATTTGCAGGAAATGTTGTTGTTCAATGAAGCAATCAGTGCTCAAGGTTGGGTTGAGTTGCCACTGCAGGGGAGAAAATACACATGGTCAAATAAGCAAGATCCACCCATGTTGGAGAGACTTGATTGGTTCTTCACATCAAACTCTTGGACCTTAGCCTACCCAGGAACCTCTGTACATTCCTTGGTCAGGGAACCATTAGATCATGTGCCATGTGTTATTAAAGTAAGCACCAGCATCGCTAAAAGAATATTTTTTGTTTTGAGAACTATTGGATGGAACATGAGAACTTTTTGGCTGTTGTACAGCATGGTTGGTCCATCCCCACCAACCAAATTGATAAGGCTAAAATTTTATCTGCCAAATTCAAAAACCTCGGGAGAGTCCTCAGGGCTTGGCAAGCACAGTTATCCAATTTAAAAGCAAGCATTGAAAATGTAAAGTTAATTTTAACCCTGATGGAAGTATTGGAGGAGTACAGAGATCTTTCAGTCATTGAATGGAATTTTAGGGATTTGCTCAGGGGTAAATACGCCTCTCTCTTGTGACAGCAACAAATCTATTGGAAGAAGAGAGGTACTATTATATGGGTAAAATGCGGTGATGAGGGCACCAAATTCTTTCATGCAAATGCAACAATCAAGCAGAGAAAGAACTTGATCACAACCTTGGAAGATGCCTCTGGACAAGCACAGTCTAATCATTTTACAAAGGCATCGATCATATGGGATGCTTTTAAAGAAAGGCTAGGGACAACCGACTCTCCTTTGATGCACTTTAATTTGGAGGAGCTCATCCAAAGGTCACAAGATCTTGGCTGTTTGTCAGAACCTTTCACAACTGATGAGATTGATGATGTCATTAGACATTTGCCCAGTGATAAATCCCCAGGGCCTGATGGCTTTAACACAGACTTCATTAAGAGATGTTGGCCAATCATAAAACAAGATTTCCATGATCTGTGTGCTGATTTTCAAGCTGGCAATATCCGTCTACAAAGTATTAATGGCTCTCATATCACTCTTTTTCCAAAAGTGGATGGTCCCACTAAAGTTTCATACTACATGCCAATTTCTCTCCGAAACACCTCTATAAAAATTATTACCAAGCTACTAGCAAACAAGCTCCAGAGAGTAATCATGGATCTGATTCACAGGAACCAATATGGTTTCATATAGTCTAGAACAATACAAGATTGCTTAGCATGGTCTTTTGAGTATATACACCTCTGTCACAAATCAAGGAAGGAGATCATTATTCTGAAGTTGGATTTTGAAAAAGCTTTTGACAAAATAGAGCACAATGCAATGTTACAGCTTATGGAATATAAAGGCTTTGATAGCACTTGGTTGAATTGGATGAAATCTATCTTTAATCCAGGGACTTCTTCTGTTCTCTTGAATGGTGTACCAGGCAAGACCTTCCATTGCAGAAGGGGAGTTAGACAGGGTGACCCTCTCTCACCACTACTATTAGTTCTAGCAGCAGATTTCTTGCAAACACTGTTGAATAAAGCAAAGGACCAAAATTTGTTGCAACTTCCTATACTGCAAGGTTTCACTTCAGATTTCCCAATCATCCAATATGCAGACGACACACTGATTATAATAGAGGGATGTCCTAATCAACTTTTCTTCCTCAAATGTCTCTTACAAACCTTTGCCTCCTCAATAGGTCTTAAAGTGAAATTTGCAAATCAATGATGGTGCCAATTAACATTGAAATAGAAAAGTTACAAATCATGGCTAATACTTTTGGTTGTTCAATAGGCTCTGTGCCTTTCACTTACCTTGGTCTGCCCTTGGGTCTTTCAAAACCAACAATTCAAGAATATCTCCCACTAATCACAAAGTGTGAGAGAAGGTTGGTTTGCACTGCAAATTTTCTATCTCAAGCTGGTCGTCTACAAATGACAAATGCAGTCCTTTCAGCCTTGCCAACCTTCTACATGTGCACCTTCAAAATCCACAAGACTGTCTTCAAGCAGATAGACAAGTACAGGAAGCACTGCCTTTGGCGAGGTGCTGATATTAATGCTAGAACACCCCCTAAAGCAGCTTGGGAGATGGTATGCTTACCAAAGATAGAAGGAGGTTTGGGAGTAATTAACTTGGAGACACATAATGATGCCTTGCTGCTAAAGAACTTTCATAAATTTTTCAATAAGGATGACATACCTTGGGTTCATCTCATTTGGGAGAAATATTACAATAATGGTAAATTGCCCAACCATACTTTGAAAGGATCTTTTTGGTGGAGGGGCATTCTAAGATTGCTTCCAAAATTCAAAAGTCTAGGATCTGTCACACTTAAAAGAGGTGATTCCTGTTTTTTGTGGCTGGATTTGTGCAATAACTTGGTTCCTAGTCAAATTTTCCCAGAACTTTTTCCCTTTGCAAAGAACAGAGGGCTAAAGGATTGCTAAATATTGGTGATCTGTTCAACATACCACTTTCACAAGAAGCTTTTAATCATTTGATCCAACTTGCTGCCATGCTACAAAATTTGCAAGAAGAGGATGTAGATGACATTTGGCACTATATATGGGGATCACCTTATTTTGTTCCAGTCAAAGCTTACAAGCATCTACTCGGTTATAGATTTGTACATCCATACTTTAATTGGTTATAGAAGTCAGCAGCTCAAAAGAAACATAAGGTATTTTTCTCGCTCCTACTCAAGGATAGACTGAGCACAAGACACATTCTACAGAGAAACAACAGGGTGTTACCATCATATGACTGCGTCTTATGCTCTGTAACTCAGGAAGAGACGGTGGAACATCTCTTTCGTAATTGTGTCTTTGCCTAAGCCTGTTGGTCCTTACTCCACTTTATCATCTCTCCGGGAGACCCTTTCCGATGCAAGTTCTCTCCTCTCTTAGGGACCAATTACGTGTGAGTTTTTCATGGACATTATTATCATCATGAGCTGGTGCATTTGGATGGCACGAAATGATCTGATTTTCAGAGGAATTTCGCCGGACATGATGGCTGTCAAGAATCGCTTTCAGTCAGAGTTTGCCTTGGTTATTCTAAGAGCAAAACAATCTCGTAAAACTGCAATGTCTACATGGTTATCAACACACATGTAACTGATTTAATTTTCTTTGTATCTTTTTTGTTTCTCGATGTAATTTTGCGTACCTGTAGCGAAGAACTCCTTTATAGTGACATTATTTTTTTTTCTTTAAACTTTTTGCACTGAGGAACAAACATATGGCTCTGTTTTTTTTTTCAAGAGCCGAACTTGTTCTTCACATTCCTATAAACAGGCGGCAGGATGCAATAATGGCATAATGCATGATGTTGTCCCTTAAACTTTTTGCGCTGAGGAACATGCATACATATAACATATGGCTCTGTTTCTTTTTTCAAGAGCCGAACTTGTTCTTCACATTGCTAAACAAGCGGTAGGATGCAATGATGCATGACTGCAAAACTTCAAAACCATATCAGCCCAGAGTGACCGAACAAGGAGAACATTGTTTCCATCAGCCATTAGGAGCACAAACTCACTCAACAACCACCAAAAAGTGCACGACAAACTCCGCCACTAGATATGTGCTTCCTAGCTGCTACTTTGCAATCTTGGAGATGACGGACTCAAACACCTCGACCAGGGCCTTCATCCTGCACTCCTGCTCTTCCTCGTCTTGATGAGCTTGCTCGCCGTCTCCTCGATCACGTTGTTGTACAGCATCTGGCTCCTGAGGCACCACAGGCACGACAAACCCGACGCCGCCCGCGCCACACCAACACCCCGCCTCCGGAGGCTCCTGGTCCTCAGCTGGATCCCTCTGCCAGTGCCTCCTGACTCCTGAGTCCTGACCAAGAATCCTCGCCGGCTTCTCATTTTTGTAGTTTACAAATTTTTTTCCTCATTTTCATTATGTAAAATGCTCCATGTTCGTCCTCTTGTGATCTCCAGTGAGGGTTTTTTGGTATGTTTCTCCACCATGCTGTTGAAGGCAGCTTCCGCAGCCTCAACATCTGCAGCCCTCACACCAGCGCAGTTTAATTCGAATCCAACCCTGGAAATGCAGGGGAGGTGCTGCAGTCCAAAATCATAACCATGCAGTTTGAACTCAACAGGGTGGATGTGGAGCTGAAGGCCTCTGAGCAATGGCATAGCACCTTCATGAATCATTAAGCCCGTACAGTCTGACTGAAAGGAGAAATTCTGCAACTTTTGAAATCCTCCTCTGATATTGATGACCCGTACATCGCAGGATCCAGACAGCAACATTCTGAATTCAAGCAGAGATGGGATACTTCCAATCGCATGTATATCCTGATTGTCAATCTCCATGACTTCAATATGTAAGCATTCTAGGTTGTCAAGAGAAACAAGCCATTTCCTAATCTGATGAACTCCTCCGCAGAGAAGATATACCTCACGGATGCTGTTAAGTGCAGGGCAGAAAGTACTATCTCCCACGAGGCCATCATTCTCTCTCAAATTAAAATCAATGGACAGGCTACTAAGGTTGCATGCATCCAGTTTACAAAGAGTGGATACAAGTTTTTCCTTGTATCTTACTATGTCACCTTCCATCCCGTCAGTGTTCCAAGCGATGCTCAGCTTCCTTAGATTGGTTAGTCTGCCAAGCTCCTCCAGGAAGTTAAGTGAGTGCTTGAATGCGTTAATACACCCAAGCTCTTGCAAGTTTTTCATGTTTCCAATCCCATCTGGCAACTTAGAGTCTATTGACAGAAACAGACGTGCCAATCGTTGAAGCCGAGTAACACTTTCAGGAAAACATTTGAGGAATACTGATATAGCGTCCAGTGTTTCTAGGTACTGTAAATCACCTATTTCTCTTGGAAGCTCTGATATCCTTGTGTGAGAGATGTTCAAGTACCTCAGCTGAGAGAGCCTTCCGATGTTTGAGAGGCAATGGCTTTCAAGTCCAGGGCAGCCATTTAGGTCTAACACACGCAGTGCACTGAAGTTGGTAAGGGAAGGTAGTTGCATGCCATATCCAAAAACACTCAGCGAACGGATATGCGACGCATTCAACTTAGAAGGTATGTTCAAGTCTCCTTCACTGTCTTTTGCCATTAGAGACAGACGACGAGCTTTGCTATCTAGCAAATTTGTGAGATTTGAATGGTTTCTTAATAAAGTACAGAAGTTTTCTTCACTACACTTCTGACTTAAGAAATCAAGGATAGTGTCATGGACTCGGCAGCCCCACGCCTTACCATCAAATCCTATGTCCACTGGTTGAATTAAACTTCTATTAACAAGCTCATGGAAATATGCATTTCCTAATTCAACATGATCTTGATATTGGCTATGGATAAAACCTTCAGCAATCCATCTGTGTACCAGACGCTCCCTTCGAATCACATAATCCTCTGGAAACAGAGTCAAGTACAGCAGACAACTTCTTAGATGGTATTTTTTAGATAACGGAATTACATTCCGGCCTCTGCGGTAACGCACCCAGCCAAAGTCTCTGCGTGACCACACACAGCCAAACTTATTACAAAATCTAAGAAGAAGAAAAAACTCTAGTACAAGAAGATATGTGTACTAAAGATCAACTAGCAACCATGGCGTCGAAGAATTGAGATCCATGGACACCCCACCTCAGCGCGCCCGACGCGAAGGCAAAGTGATAAGTCGCCTTCCAGACATCCCCCACTGCAGCTGGCAAACCGGCTCACACTCGATCCAAACAGAATGTAGATCAGATCCGGCGATGGATATGCTGCCGACTCTGTGCGTTATCGGGTCGCCAAGATGCATCGCGACGCCGAATGGTCGCTATTGGAGATGCACCTGTCCCCGTCGAAAGAGAGATCGCTGCTCACTATTAGAATGTGGGAGCAACGGCCGCCGTCATCGTGTCGGTGAAGACGCGAAGTCGCCACTGGATCTGCGACCTCATCTTCTCCGCTTCGTCCTCCTCCTTAGGCACCCCTGCCTGCAGCTTATGCACAAGCAGCCAGAGGTGCTGCCGCCGGCATCGGGTATACTAGCGGCGTGAGGTCCGAATCATGAGACACTTCTTGCAAGGTCTCTAGCGACGAGTAGGAGTGCCTCATCAACACCTCCAACGAGGGACAACACCAGTGGCGTCGTTATTGCCGGTGTTGGCACAAAATGTACCAAACAATGCTTTCACCAGGCGCTCCTAACGCTCGCCGCCGTCGCCGCGTTGCGACTTCCGTGTGCCATCGAGATGGCCGTCGACGCGGTGGAAAGCCTGGGCCGTCGACCGTCGGATCCCGCCGCTTGAGAAGGTGGGGGGCGCCGGCGGCGCAGCCATGCACACCACGACGAACCGGACTTGGGGGCGGTGGATCCACCCTCAAGACGGCTAGATCCGGTCAAGGAGAACCGAATCCGGCCATGGAGGCAACGGATCCGATCACGAGACGACGGATTTGGGGGAGAACGGGCGCCTGGGATCCGGCCGTCCTCCTCTTGAATTCCGACGGCCTTCGAAACCAACGATGGGGCGCCATCTCCAACGGAGGAAAGTCGGCTGTCGGGGGTCGTCCGCGGTAGGGGAGAGCCCTGTCCTCACCGAAAGCCCAGATCGATGCACATGACGTCGGGATCGCGATGGGGAGGGACGGCGAGTTCGTCGGGGCGCCGCATCGGGCGACGTCCGCGGCCGGTGACCGGAGGCCATGAATCCGACCTCTAGGCCGCCGGATCCGGTGAGAGGTAGAGCAGGGTCGCCGGCCAAAGAGCGCACCGACGGCGGCGTTTCGGATCGCCGCATCGCGAGCACTTGGTGAGGAAAGACCCAGCCGTCGCCTTCACGGCCGTCCACCGGGTTGAGCCGGCGTTGGGCTCCGGCGACGGCCGGGGAGGGGAGGTATGGGAGCGGCCGCGAGTGGCGGCGCTGGTGGTTGCCGCCCGTGCCGCCCTAGGGTAGGTGATTACTTCTTAGATGGTATGGAAGCTCAAAATAGCTCAAAGACAATATCGTTCTCATTCCCTCGACCTCTGAATTTTTTTCAAATGCAAAATTAATAGATTTGTGCACCCGGTCCCATTGATCTCTTGTCTGTCTAGTTGCCAGCAAGCTAGATATAGCGGTAATTGCCAATGGCAGACCACCACACTTCCTCAAAATTTCTTGAGAAGCTTCAGTGAGGTTAGGAGGGCAACTCTCTTCACAGCCAAATATTCTTTTGAAAAACAACTTCTTCGAGTCAGCAACACTAAGTGGTTTGATTTGGTAGACAAGATCTTCATGACAAGAGCAGCATGATTTAGCTACATCAATTATACGTGTTGTGGTCATTATTCTACTGCCATAGCTATTCTTAACAAAAGCATACTCCAGAATCCCCCATGTTTGTACATCCCAAATATCATCAAGTACAATAAAATACCTGTGGGCACAAAAGTATGAAATATATAAGTTGAGACAAGGGAAGTCTAACCAGAGAGAGTATCCAAGTATACACTCATATGCATATGGACCTGATTTATTTATTTTTTTAAAGATAGTAGGTGTATCCAGGTCAGCATAGAACTTCACAAATGACCAGATATACTTGCTCAATTGGTGCATAACAGGTCAAAAGCTTACAACATGTACCTCTTAAACAATTTGTTTTGGTACACGCAAACCTTTGATTTCATATAGGCAATTATATAATCTACTTTGTATAATGACATACGCCTACTAAGTCTAACCCAGATAAACCACCTCACCCTTCATCCTTGCTATGTGTTTTAAAGGGTATAGTGAATAGGTCTTTTACGGTACACAATACCACCCAACGGTAGTACGGTGGTATTATCGGTTTCTTTTCAGTTTTTTACTATAGATAAAATGGTAATTTGCTTGATGTATATTGTTTGGAAAAAATTTCCCGCTGCCAAGGTTACATAAAAAGACTTGATTTAATATATTACAACAATATTATTTTGTATATTTCCGATAATACCAATGTACTACCCATACCACCTATGAATACCACCCATACCACGCTAAAAAAACCGGTGGTACAGAATTAATCTCAACCGTCAGATCCTTACACATAGGTCTTTTTAATAACGTACGAGTCCTTTTCAACCGGTGGTACAGGGTGGTATTGTGTACCGTAAAAAACCTCATAGTGAAGGGGTAATTCTTTTGTGAGAAGTAAGGGGTCAATTAAATATGTGCTACTATACTTTGTCCACTTTTGATATCTGCGATGGCTTTCAACTTGAAGAGCCACCATAAAAGTCAAGGTATGTTATTATATGCCATTATGAACAATGTAAATGCATTGTATGTCCTTAAACTATTCCCACGTTTTCATCTGAGTCCACAAACTTCTGAAGCGGTCATTTGGGCCTTCAACTTTTTTTACTTGGTTCATTCAAGTGTTAATACAGGTCCATGGTTGGACCTCCAGTGAGCTTGAAACGAACCACTTGACAATATACATGGCCGCTTTGAAAGTTTGTGGACTCAAATGAGAATGCGGGATAGTTTAGGGACCTATGAACAATTATAGACAATAACAATAGCGTTCTCCAATCTCCATCTCCCTTCCAATTCTACTGCCTACCCTCTCATAGTCAACACCACTAACGTCATGAGCCAAGTTTTTATACTTCCCTTTCTCTAACCTCTATCAGCTCCCATCATGCCATGACATCGTTGCTAGATTTGCAGGGTAAGACTCGCCTCTTGTAACTCATGTGATGGTGGTAGGAGAGGGGTGCATGAGCAGCATATGATGGAATGGGGATCGATGAGATTTGCAATGTGGAAAATGAGAAGAATTGTTCCTCGGAAAAATAAGATTATGCAGTATGCTGCACTTTGAGTTATGACATACTTAGGCGTGAACCAAACAGCACTTTAGTCTAGTAGACATGGTATATCTGCTGCAAAAATAGCATGGTATTTTTTAAAAGAAAAATGCCTACTGATTTCCAGGCTATCACTACTGCATCCACATTTCCATACCTTTTATCTTTGAGAAATTCCCTGATTTTGTCGATGATGAGTAGTTGGTCCTCTGTTCTGGTGTTGAAGTCCTCTTGCTTACAGATTTGGGATAATAATGAGCACAAAACATTTGCCAGGTCAGGTTTTCGCGAAACCGACACAAAAGCCCCACAGTTAAAATTTGCTCCAACCTTCTGATAGACTTGGTTTGCAAGAGTAGTCTTCCCTGCACCCCCAAATCCAACAATAGAGACAGTTCTTCGTAAATGTGCTGGTTCATCCTCCCTGTCCTCCTTTAGCCACTTAACAAGCTCATCTCTCGGGCCCTCTATGCCAACGAGCTCTGAGGCATCTTTAAAGACAGCGAGAACACGTGGATCAATCTCTGCATTTCTTGGCACGGATGGGGAACCATCTATCTTGTACCTTGCATACCTTTCACTGGCTTCCTTGACCTGGATCTTGATGGTTTTTACCTCCTTAACAATCTGGTGGCGAACCTTGATATCATTTATCCATCTCTTGGTTTTTTCAATCAGCTTCATGAAACCGTGAATACTCATGGAACTGGAATCACGGTGAACACCAACCATGAACTTGTCAACGTGATCCTCAATGTCATAGGACAGCTCCCGGACGACCCTCACTCTAAGCCTGCCTTGTTCATCGAGTTCCTCAACATCTGCCATCCTGCGGAGAAAAGCTTGCATGGCCTCGAGTTCTTCGATCAGAAACCTGATGTCTTCATGGACATGCTTCAGCAGCTTGTACTTGTCGCTCAGTAGGATGCCCAGCTTTATGAGGAGAGAATTCATTGCACCAGTGGATGTGCTCACCAAAATCTCTGCCACTTTTTCTTTGCTATGTGCTTGAAATGGCCAAAGCAAGGAATGGTGCGGACGGTAAAAGGGGCTAGAGACCCTATCTATTATAAAGACATGCCAAATCACGTGAACGTTAGTATTTTTACCGGATCAAATAATGCTGATCAATTACTTTTAAAATAACTTGACTGCAAGTCATCGGTCAAGCAATATGAACAGCATCAAATGAAAAGTATATGCATTGCATCATATTAGAAGTATGGGGGATAGCCAATTTGGTCCCTGGACCTCAACCCGACCGCATCACTATACACCATGGCCACACCTAGGGATGAATTCGGATGTCTGGAAATCCGAATTATCCGTATTCGTATCCGCTAAAAATGTTAATATGGATATCCGTATTCGTATTCGTTTTTAATATGGATGTCAGATGGATGTATTCGAATCCGATTTTCAATATTATCCGTATTCGACATTATCCGAATTATCCGACAAAAATCCGACATATCCGACATTATTCGTATCCGCAAAAGATAAATACTCATAGAAACCATCTAAAATTTATTTTTATTACTAAATACTAATTACAAATGATGTTAATTTTAATATTGCTAGTAAAATAATTATTTACACCATTTTAACTATTAAAAATTATATATATATATGACAACTAACTAATTATGCTAACCTAATATTACCAAAGTATATAATGATATTTTTTTAATTAATTTTGATGTGTCTAATCATAGTAATTTTAAATACATTATATTATTCAGCAAGTAAATAAATTATACTTAAATGTATTTATGTACTTATTTTTACTAATAAAAGATGTTTATATATTTACAAAATTACTTATTTTATATTTATTGTGATATGTTAATTAATTAATTAACTAATTAATATGTTATTTGCAATAAGATATCTATTATGTATAATGATCATCATTTACTCTCTACTTGTAACATGATTTGATCAATTATAAAACCATCGACAAATAAAATTGATACTCATTATGACTCAATGATATAAATCGAGTAAGTATTCGAATGTGAATGCGAATTCGAAATATCCGTTTTGTATTCGTATTCGATAATATTCGCATTCGTATCCGAATTCGAAATAAAATGTGGTAAATAGTGACATCCGAATTCGTATCCGTGCGTATCCGATCCGAATCCATCCCTAGCCACACCACACCACTACCACAAATAAGACGAAAAGCATCCGCGGTTCGCGCTCACAATCACACTCTTATAGTCATCGAGCCTCTGACGTGATCCGGAGCTGAAAAAGAATAAAAAGGGAGCAGATGCCACCACAACAAGAAGGCCACCGCCATGCAGGACCCTTCGCCAAGTACAACTGCATCAAACCAAAACCCACTAACGGAATGAAAACACCGACACCGAGCAACTCACAACACGCGGGAGCCTCGCCACATCCGTCGTTGGGCTCCCCCAGTCCCCCCCTCTCGTGCGCGGGCCTCACCACGCCCGCCACAAAGCTTCACACTTCAAAATCATTCCAAAAGTTGTCGTTAAGATAGTGAGCAAAGATACCCCACCCCCAAAGATCTGTCACAACTTCGAACCTAAGTTGTAGGCTGACTGTTGGGAGTCCAAAAATCGGATAGAACCCCAGAACACAACAAGAAAGAATTCACGAACAAGTAGTCAACAGAGAATCTTCGAAAGTTTGTATTTCTCCTCAAAAGATGTGAAACCCTTTACACGTGCCCCTCAGCCCCTTTTATAGGGAGACGAGGGGACTTTTACATTCCGATCATACCCTCGGATCTAAACAATATTCCAAATGGGAACATGTACATGAATGTCTTTTAGGGGTGGTAATGGGCCATGACCCTAATGCTTTCTTCACAATCCAACTAGGCCCTTTTATTTTTTAGTTCAAAATTGAATAGAATTACGGCCCGATCCTTATAGGGCCCGATCCTTAAATTTCTTAGTATAAAATGAAGGACCCGTTACCACCCTATCCTGTGATTTGCATAACCGATTTTGGATATTTACAGGCCTGCCATTCATTCACACCCTAAACCCGGACTTTTGGTGCCACGCCTTTGACTTGGCCAGTTCACGGCTTTGCCTTCATTCACGAGAACCTATGAGAGCTTAGATCTGGGCTTCAGAAGTCCGAACTCAACTCCGAAGTTGAGTTTCCCGAATTGCTTCCTTCCTCTGAAGCTTTCATTTCCCTGAAACGATACAAAAAACTCAAGAACTCATGTTACTTCGGTGAACATTTCTTCCGAAGGTCATTAGTGGGTTAGAAAATCTTTAATTCATTCTTCACGTGAACTTCGGTTCATAAAAGTAAAGTTGGATACTTCGGAAATCATGAAACCGCGCATCCCATTCAGCTCTTTTTCACTCACTCTGCGGAATTCCCGAGAATGCTACTTTCTCCGAAGTTCCGAGGGTGATGGGTTTTAACCCAATTCCCCAACACCGACATCATCTCGTTGCTTCACCTCGCATGAAGCCGCCACCGTCAAATCAACAGACCAAGGTTGTCACAAGCGTCGTCTTCCAATGTTGTACCGCACCGGGTGGTTCCAGCCATGCTGAAGCAACCTGCCACAATATGCTGCAAGCCAAGTCGTCCAACATTGTCGTTGCCGCAAGCGCCATCCTCCGATGCAGTCCCACACCACACTAGCCGTTGCACAGCAATGCTAGCCGCCGCGGTCCGCTGCAAGCAGCCGAACAACAGCAGAGAGATAACCCCCTGGCCACCAACAAGAAAGCATATGCCTAGAACATGAGGTAGACAACCCCCTTCCTGTCCGCCTTGACGTAATTGCCGCACCGGTCGAAGCCGCCATCGCACCGAACCGTCATCACCGCAACGGGTCTCTAGAGACGACGCCTCCAAGGAGGGCATGATGCCAATAGCGCCGTCATCGTCTCTCGTCCAGACTGGACAGGGTTTTCACCCGGAGACCCAGTGCAGCAGAGTTTTATCTCCGAAAAACGACACCCCCAACGGGGAAAGAGACATCCGAAGATGCCGCCGCCATTTCACCAGCATGAAATTGGCCAAAGCTTTCGCCCGAAGCATCCAAACCCCGTTGCACACGCACGACACGACACTCTGGCATCACCGCCACGACCGCCTCACCAGAGCGACGCCTCCACCGCATCCCCACACGTCGCGCTGCCGAAACTCCGCTCCTTTGTTGCCCCCCTCACAGGCACCACCGGTCGCGCCGCCCGGCATCGTGCCAGCCTGCACACGCACTGTCGTACCCGCCGCAGACGCGCGCCAACGGGCCTGCATGGGACTCCTCCGGCGGCGGGGACGGAGCTGTCGCCGTCCTCGCCAGCCGTGCGAGCATCCTCCTCGCAGGTTTCTGAATTTGTAGGGATAATTAATTTAAATTTGGCCAACCTGCTACAGGTTTCTAAATATGGACACACAGGACACCCAAGGCAATTTACTTTCCATTGGATTTTATTCCTCGGGTATTCAATTTATGTTTCCACTACAATTTCTTTCATTTGGAGAGATCCGTCCCGTGAAAAGTGCAATCCTAACATTTGAAAAAAAAATCCCACAAAGAGTGCAATCCTAGAAAAATAGATCTAGTTACCTTCCTAATTAAGCAATCAGATCCGATTTGCATGCCAAAACTTACTACAAATGGCTAAAAGAGGAGGGTATTAGAGTCTTTTCGTGTCACCACTAATTAATCTGTCTTAGAAAAACTAAAATTGCACTTTTTTATAGGACGGATGGAGTATGTTTCTTTGTATGTTCCTTTCAGGTAAAGACACGATGCTACACTTGTTTTCTGAATCTGTAGTGGCTAAGCAGTATGGTTTGAGGCTTTGAGCTGCCTACGGTGGTTAGTTTTTTCCTATTGTGAATTTGTGATTATATTACTTAATTAATTTGAGTCTATGTGCATACTGTCTACTCCTGCCCTGCCTCTTTCATCTCCTCAAGATGTGCCATTTCTGCAGGACCGAGAACAAGATTTCACCGGGTCTGTTGGGGAACTTTCGTTAAATCATGGCCATCTTTGTTCATGTTCTTCCATACTACCCATGGTACGCTTGCAGACAAAAAGCTCTTTGTACTTCCTTCGTTTCAAAATACTTGTCGCCATTGACTTTTTTCTGCAACTTTGATCATTCGTCTTATTCAAAAAATTGTGCAAGTACAATTTATTTTGTTTGCTATATGTTTTAATGTTGTATGTATTTTAAGCTTGACTTATCGTTTTACATGTTTGCGATAATTTTTTGAATAAGACGAATGGTCAAAGTTGCAAAAAAAAGTCAACAGCGACAAGTATTTTGAAACGGAGGGAGTATTTTTTATGGATGACTGTTCTCTTAGCTTTCTGTTCAGCAATATTTATGCGAAGAATTTGACATTGATTTTTTTCTTTAAACTTTTTGCGCCAACACCGATAGCCGAACTTGTTCTTCACATTCATAAAAATAATGATAGTTATGATAGAAGATGGCCTTTTCTTTTTAATGCCATCATTGACGGTTTGGATTTAAGAGAAATAGATATGTCTGGCAGGAAATATACTTGGACCAATTCCCTCAAAACACCGACTTATGAAAAGTTGGTTAGGGTATTGGTTAGTGCCGAATGGGAGCATCATTTCCCCTTGGCCACCGTGGTTGCTCTTAATAGAGAAATTTCCGATCACACGCCGCTTTTGTTAAGCACGGAAGAGGCCCCAAAGCACTCCAAGCAGCCACAATTCAAATTCGAGCTGGGTTGGCTGCTACGTGAGGATATTTTTGGCATTGTCCAAGAGGTTTGGAACAAGGAGAATAAAGGTAATACTTCACTGCTAAGATGGCAGAATAAGATTAGGAGGCTCAGGCAATTTCTTAGAGGGTGGGCGAAAAATATGCGTGGGGCATACAAGAAAGAAAAGCAAGAACTCATCAGGAAGGCGGATGAGCTAGATAAAAGAGCGGAGGTTCAGCTGCTAAGCCAGCAAGAAATGGACCTTATGAAAAGTATTAAAGAAAGGCTGACCCAACTCTTTAGAGAGGAGGAAATTGCCTGGTTCCAAAGGGCTAAGACTAAAAAAATGCTTCATGGGGATAGTAATACCAAATACTTCCAGTTGGTCGCGAATGGCAAACGTAGGAAAACTAGAATTTTTAAACTAGAGCAAGAAGAAGGCATAATTGAAGGAGAAGACAATTTGAAGAAATACATATTTAATTTCTAAAAAAACCTTTTTGGTAAGCCAAAGAAGAACAACTTCTCTCTTGTGGAATCGATGAATGGGGATATCCCAGAGGTCTCTACAGAAGAGAATGAAGCCTTGACTGCTGAGTTCTCGGAAAAGGAAGTGAGAGATGCCATTTTCCAAATGAAGCATAACAAGGCTCCGGGTCCGGATGGGTTTCCGGTTGAATTCTATCAGGTTTTTTGGAGTCTCATCAAGGATGACCTAATGGCTATGTTTCGAGATTTCCATGCGGAAAATCTTAGGTTGTTTAGCCTCAATTTTGGGATTATTACGCTGGTTCCGAAATTGAGTGAGGCTACGAAAATTGAGCGAGGCTACGAAAATTGAGCAGTACCGTCCAATTTGCATGCTCAATGTGAGCTTTAAAATTTTTACTAAAGTGATAGCCAATCGTTTGTCCCTGGTGGCTAATAAAGTCATTGGGCCCTCACAATCGGCTTTTCTTCCGGGACGGTATATTCTCGATGGTGCTGTTATCTTGCATGAGACGCTGCATGAGCTTAAGAAAAAAGGTTGGACGGGATTGTTCTCAAAATCGATTTTGAGAAGGCCTATGATAAAGTCAACTGGCATTTTTTACAGCAGGTTATGAGGATGAAAGGCTTTTCACAGAAAAGGGGGGAGATGGATAGAGCAAATAGTGTCGGGGGGAAGTGTGAGTGTTAAGGTGAACGACGAGTTGGGTCACTTCTTCCAGACCAAATTGGGTTTGAGGTAGGGTGACCCTCTTTCACCTGTTTTGTTTAACATTTTGGTGGACATGCTTGCGGTTCTAATCGAGAGATCCAAAGACCAAGACCTCATTAGGGGACTAGTGCCCCATTTAGTGGATGGTGGTCTCTCCATTCTGTAATATGTAGATGACACTATCCTCTTTCTGGAGGATGATGTCGGGAAGGCCAATAACCTGAAGCAAATTCTTTGTGCCTTCGAAAATTTGTCAGGTCTTAAGATAAACTTTCATAAGAGTGAGATCCTTCGCTTTGGCAAAACAAAGGAGAAAGTGGACCAATATGTGTTGACACCGTTTTTTGGAAAAATAGGTCAAAGGAGTTCGACTCTATCAACAGACTGGCGAGTCAACCAATCGGCCGATGGTCAATCAACGGATCGGCCGATGGAAGGAAGAAGGCGATAATCAAGAAGATACGCCAGAAGAAAAGCACAGTGGAGGCGGGTCACTCTACGATTGGCAACGGGTCAAAGAGTCAGTTTTAGGAAGTTTTGACTCCTGCGAGAGTCCTTTCTGTTTCTAGTAGTTTTTGTCTTTCTTTAGGTGCAAGTAAACAGTACCGTAATCGGCTAGGAGTCGGGTTGTCCTCAGGATATAAGTAGTGACCCTGCGTGGTCGGAAAAAGTGTACACACCAATATCAAACAAACCGCCTCCGGGCAAACCCTTTACTTTACAGCATCTACTTTACAGCATCTACTTTTCGGCGACTTCGCCATTGCGTATTTTTCTCTTTTCTACAACGCCGTCCTTCAAGTTCGTCGGGCTGCATCGATCGATCTCCGGCAAGCTTGTGAGTACCGTTTTACCGAATAACCCTAGGCTTTAACCTCCGGGCACATCGCTGAGGTTTCGTCTAGTTCTTTATTCATCCCTTACCGATATTAGCTAGATCTGCAAGTTTTTGTACCAATTCTTATAGTTTTTAGCTATAATCATCAATTACCCCACTCGATCTAGATCCTATCGGCTTCCACTATAGCCGGTTCCGACCTATTCGAGTGCTGATGTCACGTTCAGCCGATTCCAGCCGATCTATCTACTCACGCACCCGCGCTTCGGTCGCTCTCGAGCCGGCCGATCCCGCTTTACTCGTATCGGCCGATTGGCTGGTACACGTGCTGCTAAAAGGTCATCGGTTCTCTAGCCGATCCCTAATATTTACCATTGTCAATCAACAGGTCAGATTGGCTGGCACGCCTCGCTACAGACTGGGGAGTCACGTGTGCTGCGCGCGGAGGTGACGTCCTATTTTCGCGTCAACACACTTTTAGCACACCCGGTGGGACCCGAAAAAGTCAACTATGACGAAGAACACTAAGACTGGTGCTTCTGAAATTGATCCGGACAACGTCCAAGCAATCACCAAGGATCAGCTGAAAGATACAGACAAAGCTGAGTTCGAAGCTCACATGAAGCATTATGAAGAGCTTTACCTGGCATCATACGGTCAGACTAAAAGTGGAATCTTCAAGAAGAATCCTCTGCCAACACCTAAGCAAGTCACCTTCTCGGCCGATCCTGAAGGGCTTCAAGACATGATGACCAAGGCGATGCATCAAACAATGATTGATCAAGCTAAGGTTTTCGCCAATACCATTCAGAATAGTCTGATTGAAGCACTCAAGAAAGGAGCAGAGGGAGGATACCTGGGACCTGCATATTTCCAACCAAATCGAACTCCTCCAGTGTTCCAGCATAACCAATCGGCTCCCCCGCTGATTGATGACCCAACAGTGGGGGTTTCACCATCTCCACAGGTTAATGCAACTGCTCCTGGTTCTTCATCGGATTCTCAGCCGATTCAGAATCAAAGTGTTGGAGATAAAGCTAAGGACCCTGTTGTCACAATGCTTGTGATTCAAACTCATTCGACACAGTCCAACGTCCAAGATCAGACATTCTCAGTGTAGAATCAGCATCAGAAGTATCCTACAATAAGAGATCAGGACGGAAAGCTTGCAGGATGGGATTTACCTCACAATCACTTTGAGACTAACATCTCAAATTTCTTTGAACCTGTGCCTGAGGAAATTCCAGAAGTGAAGTACCCACAGTCTTATCAAGTCATGTTTGGGGGTACTCCAGGGACTGTGCACATGAACAAGGAGGGAGTAGAATTTGTCTACTTCAATCACGGGAGCAAGGCTTTTGAAAGAGTCAAGATCGGTCCATCTCACGCTCATATGGTTATACCGACAGAAAGAAAAGCTCATGTTCTACCTCAGAAACCAACTCCTGTTCAACCTCAGAAATCGGCTCAGCAGCCGATACTAGGGATGCCTGTGCAGACTGCCCCACTTAAACAGTCAACGTCAATGCAGCATGTCTTAACCCCAGCCAATACAGTATCTCATACAAGATCGTCGCCTCAGCAGCCGATCAACCAAGGGGTGACGGGACAGTCAATAATTCCACAGGTGGATCCTACACAAGTACTGCAAATGCTTCTAAATCAATTGGCCCTCTCAAGCCAATCGAATTTGCAGCAGCCAACTCCATCGGCTGGTCAGCCGATCGGACAGATCCCACTTATAATGGGTCAGTCAAACACACAAGGTTCTTCCGGGGCAGGAACATCAATGGCACCAAATCCACAGCCAAGAACCTTAGAAGAACAGCCTCCAGAGACTCCATCAGCTGAAATGCAAGCAATTGAACAAGTATCTGCTGAGTTGAAGTCTCACATGAAGCAGGAGTTGATCGACCACTTCTCAGAGATGCTGCAGAAGCAATATGGGATAAAACCCAAGCAACAGTCATGCATGTACAGGACACCGTATCCATCTGGCTATGATCAGATACCGTTCCCTCCAAGATTCAAAGTGCCAGACTTCACCAAGTTCTCTAGGCAAGATGAGACATCCACTATGGAGCATATCACTCGATTCATCATCCAATGTGGAGAAGCAGAGAACGTTGATGCACTCAGGATACGATTGTTCTCTTCATCTCTATCGGGACCAGCATTCTCATGATTCACTTCGTTGCCAGCTAATTCCATTATCAAGTGGTCCGATTTGGAACAACAGTTCCATAATTATTTCTTCTCTGGCATCCATGAGATGAAGATTACTGATCTGACCAGACTCAAGCAAAGGAACGATGAAACAGTTGCTGGATTCGTTCAGAGGTTCAGAGAGGTCAGAAACAAGTGCTATAGTCTGAACCTGGGAGATAAACAACTAGCTGAGTTGGCTTTCCAAGGTCTCTTTCCAACCTTAACCAACTCCTGAAGACGGAAAACTCCGAGGACCTGAACAGAAAATGTTGAATCTTGCGGGACAAGGAGCTTCATCTAAACCGCGGAGAAACTGACGTCAAGGGCACACATGCAGGAGGGAGAAACTTCTAGAAGACACGGGAAGCATCACCGAGGAAGGTGGCCACGAAATGGGCCAGAATGGGCCCAGGCCGGCCGGCCCAGCCCATTTCTGGGTCTATTCGAGCCCCCCTTTGACCTAGACGCCTCTCGGACTATTTATAGCCCCCTGGCCAAGAGCCACGCATCAACTCATTCGTCATTCGTCGCCGAGGAGCAGAGAAGAGAGGGACACCATTCCGGAGAGGAGAGGGTCGAGCTAGTTGTCTAGGGTTTCCCTAACCGACGTGGGAACCTTGCAAGGAAGACCACATCGGAGTTCCAGGAGCTAGGAGCAAGATCAAGGTAGGATCCCGGTGGTGATCTTGTTCATGTATCATGTACTATGTTGAATTATCAAGTTGCAATCCGATTTCTAGCGATCAAGTGCTTCTTCTACGACTTTGATTTCAATTAGCTTTTCTTACTTTAAGATCTATTCTCGAGATAGATCATAGAGGGTGTTCTTGTAGCCGTAGTGGCTAGAGGTGCATGCCTAACCTTCCAAGAGAGTTCAACTTGTCCATTGGACTTGCCCTAGGCTAACCTGCACGAATAGGAGTGCGTTGTGACAGAATGGTGACTCCAAAAGGTGGGCGTCTTCGGAGTTGGACGGGAAGCCGTGATTTAAAGATGCTTTTGATGAGATTCAACTTGGCTATTTCTTCTTTGTTTGGAACTTCAACAAGAGCTTGATCCAATCTCTCTAGATTGGTTTTACCTATCCCTCTCTATCTCTTGCTACCTCTGGTTTTCATAGATTAGATTCATTTTTATAATGTTCTTTAGATTATATGCAAAAGCATTCCCTTTGAAGATCTAAGTGTTCTCGGCTTTAATAGATAGGTTCTTGCATCACACATTTGTTCCACAGATTCGATACCTTGGGTTCACACTTGAGGGAAGAAGAGTCCCTTGGCTACGATGGAGGACTTGTCCGCTTGCAAGTCCAAACGAAATTGAATACGCATATACACCGTCAACATCTCCACAGTACCACGACGGCAAAGCATCCGTCAGAGAAAGAGAATGGCGGTAAAGCATCCGCAAAGCACAAGCGCAAGCACGATGTCGCAACCAGCGGAAGACGACGGGGACGACGAACAATAGTGGAGTGGTAGCGATGATGGGGACAGCGGCCGGTGGCGGAGAGGCGGTGACAACAACAGGGACAACGACAACAACCCTCGACATTGACAAGAGCAGGATAGCCAAGAAGACAGCCGGAAAGGATTGAGGAGAGGGCAGAAGATGATGCCTCAAGAGGTAAACGGCGCCTGCAGACGTCGTTGTCATCTGCCCGCAAGCGAGCGATGGCTTTCGCCTAGCCACAACTCCCCAGAGGACGCTGGCTACCTTGAGAAGGCACATCTTGGACCTGAGCAAGAAACGGAACATCCGAGAACATCATTCACCGATGAAGCACTGCCAGCCCGCCACAATAACCCCGACCGACCAGAAGCACAACCGGAGCAGACTCTAAGGTGGGACTTTGAAGAAGCCGCCGCAAGGTGCGACCTTCCCGAGGCTACCAGGGGAGACTGTGCCGCCGGCCAGTACGCGCAAGGAAGCGCCCGCCAGCCAGTGGACGCCCGGTCCGCCAAGCCCACCAAGAACCACCACCTAGGGAGGGAGGGGGCCGATTTGGTGGGACGGAGCCTGACCAGGTCTGCCCAAGCCGCGGCCGCTAGAGCAACTCAGCAGGTCGCGACCTGGGGCCGCGCACAGGGAGGAGATCCATGGCGGTCAGCCACCGAACCGCCAGACGTGTGCTCTCCCAGAGCCGCCGCCGCCGCACTGGCAAAGTGAGGACGACCACGAGATCGAAGACTGAATCCCAACCATGGGGAGCATATCCATGACCAGGGAGGGCGGATCCGGCAGGGGGTGGGCACGGCCATGCGGAACTCGACCATGGCGGTTGTTAGGGTTAGGACGACCATGGCGTTTTGGGAGCCGTCCTCGCCACCGCACGGACTTCCGGCTCTGGCGGCGGCGCGGCAAGAGATCGATCGGAGGGGAGCCTCGCGGTGGCGGTGCAGGTCCTCCCGTGTCGCCATTGCAAATATTTCTCAGCAAGTCAGTATCACATGAGTTTTGTGAGATTGCTACGACTCAGGGCATGTTTAGTTTGGTAAAATTTGCTGCGGTGTGACAGTGAATAGTGGTAATTTGCTAGTAACTTGCCGTATTGAGCGCTCATGTGCATAGTGACAATAGTACGTTACGACGTGACAGGCGAATAATGACGATTTGCCAAACTAAACAAGACCTCATTGGCGTGCAATAGAGGTGAAGTTTCCTGCTATAAGAAAAGCAAGAAAGCACAAGAAAAAGGTACAAGCCGAAGGTACAGCCGCACAACAGGTGCTGCAGCAAAGGCTCTGAACAGGTTCTATGACTATACAGAAGCACCTGTGTCACTGCAAAACCGTCACCAACATTTCTCTCAAACCTAAACGAGGCATGTCAGCACACATCATCTTCCACCAAGTACCAACAATCAATATGAGCTGCCCACTTGATATTCCTTCAATATCCACCAACTAGATGCAAATATTCACCGTAGTGACATTAACATAAGACTCCAGTGCGATACATGAAAGTCTACCAAAAAAAAACTCTCTAAAATCTTACAGCAACAAGCGGAGAATCAATTAGTATTACTAGATATATGCCCCAAAGCTTCCTAGCTACTCCCTCCGTCCCTTTGAAAGTGTCGCGGAAGCTACAGTACCGTGTCCACAAATAAGTGTCGTTCCCTACAGTTCTTAGAGCAACTCCAGCAGACCCCCTACTTGAGCCCCTACTCAAAAAGTAGGGACCGAAAGTGAAAAAACGAGCTCCAGCAGTCCCCCTACTCGAGCCTCAATTCCAGAGGGGCACCCAAATCCTCCCCTCCAGCCCCCTCTCCCGCGGGTGGAGAGAGAGGCCCCCTATTCCGTCGTTGGTCCGTTTCTCGCTGCGCGCGTCAAGGAGAAGCCAGCGCCGCGCTCCTCCACTCCTCCCCTGCAGGTTCGCCTCCGCCGCGGTCGATCCCGGCGACGAATCCTCGTGCTCCTCCGCCGCACGTTCGCAGATCCGATCCCCCACCGCAGCTTGGAGCTCAGGCCGCTGCGCAGAGCTCCCTCGCGCGCCCGCTCAGAGCTCGAGCTTCCATGACCCACAGCCGCCCCTGAACTCGAGGTCCCGCGCCGCCTAGCTTGTGCTCCTCACGACCGCTCCCAGGTCCCCGTCGCCGCTCGGAGCTGAGCACGCACGGGTCCCGCAGACAAGGCGCAGGAGTGGACTCGAACAGGATTTCATGGGTATGAGCTCCGATTCATATCCATCTCTCACATCCACGATGCTTTTTCCCAAGCTGCAGCTGCTCAATTCAATATGTGGCAGTCCGATTTGGCTTCATGTCCATCCAATTCGATGTCATGGCATGGCGAGCTGCTTCCCTGCTTTCTCCACGCAGCTAGCGAGAAAGGGATGCGGCGGGCGGAGAGACTCACGCGAGGGAGACGAACGCGAGGAAGAGGACGCACGGATGAGAAAGAAATAAAGCGACACCGTATGTCACTGACGGATAGGCCCCACATGTCATGTGGTAAGTAGGGGCCGGGAAGTTGGGGTTATTGCTGGAGTTGGGCACAAAATTGGAGCCCCAAAAAGTTAGGGAGAGCCCCTACTCACCCAAATAGGGACTCTAAATATGTGTCATTGCTGGAGTTGCTCTTAGGCCTCTAGCTGCACGCATGCGCCTGCCCTGGCTTATCTCGTACCCGGTCGGTCTCATCCCACCACCACGCATCCCCTTTTTTGTGAGAAAAAAAAACAGTCTCATCCCTCCATTGACTCCTCTCCACCGAGATCCTCCTGAATCCTTCGCCCAGATCCGCGCCTCCTGCCGTCGCCCGCCCGTCCTCCGGCCAGATCCTCATGCGCGGGCCACGGGAGCGCAGGCTCCTCGCTCTTACTCCGAGCGCCGGCGCTGGGAGCATGGTGTCCGCCTCCACCAGCTAGGCCGAGCTGTGACGGGCCACGGGAGTGCAGCACGCGACACGAGACCCATCGGATGGAGAAGGATCCAAGCACGGCGTCCGCTCCGTCCTCAATCCTGTACAAGTACGTGCTTGTTCGTGCTCTGCACTTTGTTCATGCATGCTTGCTAGCAGTACTCGTAGATGGCAGTATGAGAAAAAGAGAGCTTTCCAAGGATTTTTTTTTATTTCGGTGCTTTTCTAGAATCATGCAGCAAAGAAAAAATAGTACAGAAGGTTTCATAATAGGCACCATGGGCTTGGATCTCGCTTATTCTGTGTCTCGACATCTCACAGCGGTTGTGCAGCACCTCTGTAAATTGAAGTGACAGTATAATTTTCCAATTTAGTTTAGCTCTATAAAAAAACACAACGAGACCCTGAACTATGTGAAACACCAATAACTGAATCTTGATGAATCAACCGAAATCAATAGGACATGATCAAAAATAAATATTCAGGAGATATGGTGAAATATTCAGAAGAAAGGTGTCTGTCTCTTTAAAGATGAGCTTGAACCTGTCTTTTTGTGCTGCAGGTGATCCAATGACAGGCGGCAAGGTGGCTGGGACTAGCCAGTTCATTCGTCACTTGCGGATGAATCGTGCCTTGGGGATCAAATCGAGTACTAGGCAGATGCCTAGCCGAGATCGTCGTCGTGGAACTTGGTGGGATCAAAAGCTGAACCGCGTCGCCATCGAAGGACAGGATTTTGCTCAAGATACACAGGAAGCTTTGTTCCCACAGATAGAGAGAAATGGCGCTGAGGACAATGGTTTGAAATTTCAATTTGTTGTTTGTGTGTAAAAATGGAGCACAAAATTTGTTTTGACACTAAACGGTGTTTGCCGCCGAGTGAAATCTTTGTTTTGCTAGATTTATTTATTATAAAAACACTGTGTTGCATGTTTATATGTGAAAGTGGATGGGAGCACAAATTGTTTATTGATGTTGTGTGTGGCCGTGGATTGAAGCTTCAGGCATTAATTGCATGTTCTTCCAAATAGAAATCATTACTTCTTAGGGGTATCAGAGTCTTTTTTCCTGTGCATTGGTTGTTGTTCTCTTCAGCCGGCGACACTTTCAAAGGGACGGAGGTAGTACTTTGCAAACTCACTCCAGAGTCCAGACTCGAGAGCAACAAAAGTTGCACGACAAAACTCTGCACAATATATTTACTACCAGACATGCTTAATTGCTGCTTCCTAGCTACTTTGCAATCTTGGAGATGACGGATTCAAACGCCCCGACCAGAGCCTTTACCCTGCTCTTCCTCGTCTTGACCAGCTTGCTCGCCGTCTCCTCGATCACGTTGTTGTACAGCCTCTGGCTCTTCTTCTTCTCCAGCGTCTTCTGGTGCCTCAGCGCCACCGCCGGCACCACGAACCCACCGGCGCCGCCTGCACCGCCGGAACCGCCGACACCTCTCCTCCGGAGGCTCCTGATCCTGAGCTGAATTCCTCTGCCAGTGCTCATCCCTGACGAAGGATCATCACCCCTCCTTGACCTCATCTTCGCCAGCTTCTTCTTCCCCTCCTCCGGTGGCGGCGGCGCGATCATCGGCGCCCTGGTGCTCCGGGAACGAAGTTTGAAGGTGCCTGACGCTGACGAGTTCTTGCTCGGCTGCCGGGCGAACGGGTACCGCACCGACCGGCTGCTGATGCTGACGGTCATGCTCTTCACCCGCCGGTGAGCCGGGATCGGCCTGCTCTCTTCGGCTGCGGCGGCGTACTCTTCTTCTTCCTCGTCGAGAGGAGATACTGGTTTCACTTCATGGACGACCATCTCTTTCTCAAGGTCACGCAGGAGGCTTGCCCGGCTCTGCATCAGGGATGGGGAGAGAATTTGGTACCCGTCGAGGAGGAGTTCTTGATCAATGGCGGCCATCTTCTCGACGAGCAGCAGTGACCCAATGGGTTTCTTCCCTTTCGGAGGTTTTAAGCTCTTGGCGTGCAGTGTTGCATCTTGATTTTGTACACCATCCACTTGTCCAGTGACGACCTTAGCCTTCTCGGCATCGCCGCCGGAGCCAGCGACTTGGGCCGCCGCCGTGACCTTATCAGGCAGATATGGAGCCGACGATCCATGGGGCGGCGGAACCGTAGTAGTATCATACGCCGTGATGTCCTTCCACTCCACGCTGTCGCCGCCTCCCTTACTCCCCTTGCCGGCGGCCGCCGCCTTCTCGGCAGCCTTGCTGGAATCCCCGACGCGGCGCCGGAACACCGACCGCACCTTGCCCATCACCCTGCTCTGGCTCTCCGGTGCCGCCGCCGCCGGCTGCTTCCGGGGCTTGGGGTGGTGCTTCGTCGTCTTCTTCGTGGCCTCCTTCTCCTCGAACGCGTGCGTGCCGCCGTACTTGCAGACGTGGTGGCAGGACCCCGCCGACGGCCTGAGGTAGCCGGGGACGGGCTTCGCGCCGCCGCCGCCGTGGTGATGGTGATGAGGCGGCGTGCTGCGCCCGGTTGACTTGGCGGCTTGAGCGGCCATCTGTACCTCCATTGACGATCCGTCGAGCAGAGTGTCTTCCAAAATTTTAGGAGAGCGTAAATCTGCAGGGGAGCGAAAATTGGTTTCAGGATTGTTGGGTGGTCTATGGGATCGATCGAACTCCGATTGTCTAGGAGTTTTACACAAACTACTAACATAGCACATGGAGCATCAGGAACTCACCGGCACCCCCGCCGCGCCGGATTCGGCTTCACTCGCCGCGCGCCATGGCCGCCAGCACCAAGCAAGCAGAGAGAGCTCACCGGACACGAGGAAAGCAGAGGTTCTTCGCTGCGCTGCTTCCTGCGAGTTTCGGGGTGGACTAGTCGCACCAACACATATATATATATACATCCTGCCGTGCAGGGGCTCGAGATGAGGAAGGGATGGGCTCTATCGCCGATGGCATCACTGGGGCCGGGCCGGGCCGGGGCGGCGGCGGGGGTACTCCCTCCGTCCCAAAATATAAGCGTTCTTCGATTTTCGTGACTCATGTTTCACCATTCGTCTTATTCAAAAAATTTGTGAAAATATTATTTATTTTTTTATAATATGTTTTATCATCGTATATATTTTAAGTACATCATAATTATTTTTATAATTTCACAAATTTTTTGAATAAGACGAGTGGTCAAATGTGATCACCAGAAGTCAACAAATGCTTATATTCTGGGACGGAGGGAGTAGGAAGGAGGCGACGGGGTCAAGAAAGGGAAATGGCGGTCGGTAGCAGCAGCTGCAGGGCCGCAGGTCCCTGTTCTTTCTTTAATGGCGCGGCCGACGATGAGGGTGGAAGAAGCTGCGGCGGCCGGTCAGATATCGGTGGCAGGAGGAGGAGGAGGAGGTCAAACACGGCGGGAGAGGAGACGAGACGACGAGCACGCGGGTGGGTCTCTCAGTTTGATTTCAAGGGGAGGAGTGTCTGTTGGTTGTTGGTTGGTAGGTGCGCGTTCGCGCCAGTTGACTGGCTGGCTGCCCGGTGGGGTCCAACGGCAACCCACGTTTGAATTTGAACGGGTTCGTCGCGAGGGGCATTCATGTCGTGGTGGGTTCTGGGCCCACAGTACAGCGAGTTGGCGGCGACTGTTTCTAGACACCCCGTTTGACCGTCTTTGGGGCACTTGTGGTGTACTCCCTCCTTGAATATAGGATGTTTATGATAAGTAAATTAGTTCAAAAATAAATTAATTAGTAAACGTCATATATTTAAGAATGGACGGTGTTACACTAAAACTAAAACATCATCACGGATTGCGCACGAGTAGAATGTTCTGTGCGAATTTAACATGAATATTAATTAGATTGATAAATTGGTGTGAATGAACCGTGATTTATGACGAAAAATTCTAGAAAGTTACTTAATTGGACCGTGCCTTATTTGGACCCACGCCTAAGTTCCACACTTGGCAAATATCCAGCTACCAGGAATAAATTTTAGCTGGCTACATATTCTTTGTAGCTAGCTGAAACTAGATCGAACTACCTGATCCATCGATTATTCGAATCATCAAGTTTTCAAATTTCAATTGATACGAAAGCTTACCTCTTGGCGTGTTGCAAGCAGCAGAAGCATAGGCCTTGGCTTACGAAGACGGCCGGCGCACGGGGCAGAGAGCCAGGTTACAGAAAAGAATGATACGATACGGTCAGTTAAGCATCGTTTAAGCGGGTAGACCAACGTTAAGCTAATCATTAATCAAGTTATTAGTACACCGATTACTAGTTTACTACCATGCTGCGGCTACTACGTGATTTTTGCTTACAAGTCAGTATTTTTGATCTAACACGTGAAAATTTTTGGTCCTCGGTCAATAGCCTTGACTTTATTATTTCCTTAAAGAATTAAAAAAAAACTTGTTGCTGTCCAGTATTCTTCAGAGAGCCTAGCAACATGGCGTCATCAGGGGCAAACCATAAAGTTGAATTCTCGCAGCCTCCGGCGGAAATCAAATGCAGCGCATAATCTCGAGAAGAAGCAAAACATTGGCAAAAGGAATGCACAACGTCAAGAAGAAAAAAAATTGACAAAAAAATAATTAAAAATGAACAGCTCAGCTTAGCTCGAATCACGGTTCGTAACACGAACCCAGACTAAAGGGGGTGACCCTTTTGTCACGGTTGGTAACACCTTTTGTCATCTAGACCAACACTAAGTCAGGCAATCAATTGAGTTGGTATACCAATTTTTTATAAGCGCCGTGAACATGTTGAAATTTTGGTCTTTTTAAGTGGACTACGAAATCAGCAGCCCGGACCATCCATACTAGAACTAGATCAGTGGCAGAAGCAAAAAAAAAAAAAGCAAAATACTGGCAAATTTTTTTATAAAAAAAACAGCTCAGTTTAGCTCGAATCATCTAGGACAGATTGATGCGGCGACCCATTTCGCCGCAAGAGCATTTCGTCATAGCCTGGAGGTTAGACACAGCCGTGAGACGGGTTCGAAACCCATATCACTGGATTCACGAATCAGTCAAGTAAACCAACTGCGCCAAGACCCCTTTTGTTTCTCAGCACTAATGACAAATCTTATGACCGAATTTGAATTTCTGACTCTCGAATGAGTGCTCTAGGATTTTCACCAAGTAAAATCGGATTTTATATTTACTAGAGAAAAGA